>OU744285.1:13142500-13767500 GCA_916610205.1 Griposia aprilina | reverse complement strand
AAATGGCACACACAAATGAAAAGCAAGTACCCCACAAAACAGAATAATTAAGGTGGAAGAATATAAGTAAGTATTTGCTAAAACTACTGTCCACTAAAAACAATCTTCTTTTCACGTTCACAAATTTATAAGTCTCAGATAACATTTTAAAATTTTTACGAGTCTTTTTTCCATACATAGATTTCTAGGCTGGAAGTTCAAAATCACTCAAGAATTTCTAAGTTATTTTTCTAATGATAATAAAGATCAAATTTAAATGCACTTTTTGGAAATCTTCAAATTAAATTCTACCTGACAGTAATATTGCAATTGTACTCACGATTTTTTCACCAAATTCACTCATTGACACTGACTGCTGATACCTCGTGACACTGCGTCGCGATGTAATGCACCACACAAGTGGCGCCCTCTGCTTGCCCACGATCTGCCGTCTTTTTCCTCCCTTGCACCGTTCCTCCGGTTGTAGCTGCTACCAGTAGTGCTGCACCACGCTCCACTGGCTGCTCCCTACTCCGACCGGTTCCACCTCCAGCTCCTGGTACCTCTCACCTGAAGTACCCCACTTGAAGGGGATGCTCTGGACAGCGATCCAGTGCCCAGTAATGACGCGAAGGGTGGTAGTCTCCACCGCCACCGTAGACCACCAAAAACACTCCCGACCATCCGAGCTCGAAGGACCATGAATATGACCGAGGGTCGACTTGGAGCGGGATGTGAATGAAACCACTGGACTGGTATTAATCGCGTATAATAACTTGTACCGAATCACAGTGATCTGTGTATGTACTGCTCACCCCAAAACACAAATTTTAATCTAACTTATACTACGAGCGGTAACGAAACCAACCACCGCAAGAAGCGACTTCTTAAACGACGTCAACGCCATCTATCGAGCTAGTGTGTAATCTTTTCCCAGTATTGAATTAATATTGATCGCTATGATTCCGTTTGCTCTTTGATAAGATAACCCAAACACGTCTCGTGCAGCATTTATCCATTTCCGAGAACAATTACGACTCCTGCTGGGAAATCCTTCACCATAGGTACAACAACTTGCAGCTATTCTTCACTAAGCAAATGCAAGCTGTGATGGGTCAAAATACGATCCAACACCAAAACGCTTACGAGTTGAAGCGCCTACATGATACCAGGAAGGCAATTCTCGCGCTTACACTCGTTGAAGACGCATGCGTCATTGTCGCTCGTCTCTTAATGTCGCTTGTAAAATGGTGACATTATCCCATTTCTTCTATTCTCACTACAAGTCGATCGTAAATCACGAGTCTAGGGAAAAAATGTTGCCATTATGCGTTGTACGAAGTAATCCATTCCACATAACGTTGCTACTTTTTTGACGCAATCGTTCATGCACTTTTTACCTTCTTTATTAATGATTTTTAAGTCAAAAACATGGTTTGAGCAGAATTATATACGTATTTCATAAACATTTATCAATATCATCATCATTATTGTTTCCGTAACTCCATTTTTATTTTATTATTAACATTAAAATAAGTTTTAATTTGATACAATGGAATTCTGATTTGTCAATGTCATCGATATTTGTCGTTTTATTGTTTGTTTACATTGGATATCTACATATAAATTAATTAATTAACTAAAAACTGAATGACTGCCAATGATATTATAAGTAAACTGATGACTATCACAATAATATCAAGGCTTATTAAGGTGGAGAAGAAGAAGAGGAAGTGTGGTTGTCGTAGAGTACGGTACGGCACGAATCGGACCGTCCTGCTGTTCCAACGACGCTGCTGTAGCTACGTTTCCCGGCTACATTACTTTACAAAGGCCTAAAAGATTATTGGGAAATCCTTGCAAAAACAAATTTCGCCCTGAGGGTCGCATTAGGAGTCTCGTCACTGCAGGAATTCAAATTTCTTTGTGGTCAAAATACCGCCCAGACATCTGTCGAAATTCGTGAAGACTTTGGGCGAGAGGTGATTTGGTCCGGCGATCCCTAAGTTTGCGGACAGCACGCGACTCGGCGCTACTCATGACGCCGACTATTCGTGTAAACTTGTGATTATTATAATGTATTGTTTACGTATAGTATTTTTGTTAGTTATATCAGTTTTACATTGAAAATAATAAAATAAAAATAATTGAAATCTTTAATGAGAGTACATTAAATTTTGTTTATTTATTTCCCTTTTACAAATACAGAACAAACTTATAACTTCGCGAGAGTCGCGGAGGATGCTCGTATAGTAAAATGTAGATACGTCTTTTCCCGTCGGTGATCGGCACTTAACTTTTTTTGCTCGCCACAATGGCGGGCTTTTTATACCTCCTAGAATGTAGGTACCTTCTAGCGGCGCATTCCTTTCGGTGTTGTAGCCTGACGACGTGATGTCCAACATCCCCCACCCAACCAACGGACCAATAGGCGTTTTTATCTGCTGGCTAGCGATGCCCGCGAGTAGGTTAAACAATAGGAGCGAGCGAGATAGAGAGCCATACTCTTCTTGGCGGTGGTAAGCCTGTTGGAACAACTTTATTTAATTTATTTAGTTTGTTAGAGTTTACTCGCGTTAAAAATCTTTATTGTTTACTACACGAGTAAAACCAAACACGCGTGTAAACTAAGACATGTCGCGTGGCGTTCCTGCGAGAAATGCTCGAATCGACGTGGCGAGAATAGCTCGACTTGATTTTTACGAGGGAAAAGTACGAGTCGAACGACAATGTCACATGCGACATGCGTGAGAATTGCCTTCTAGTCTTGAGACCGTGCACGCGTTGCGCAACTTGGGCATAGACACGACAACATGGGACCTAATTCTGGTGCATATCCTGATGGGGAAACTGGACAATCTGACCTACTCTGACTACATGGAGGCGAGGAATAATCCAAGAGGGCTTCCCGACTTCAAAGAATTCATCCAGCTCATCGAAGGGAAGTTTACGGCGCTAGAATCAGTGGTGAAGAAAACAAGCAAACCAAATAAGCAAACAGATGCCGCAGATGGCTCTCCGATCAAAGAGAGTTCGACAATAACAGCACAAAGGGATGCGTACAGACACAGACGCTACCCCAAAGTAAACCATACAAGCTCCGACAGAAATTGTCCTGTTTGTAAAACAAGCCACATCTTGCTCTATTATAAATTATTCCAAGAGGTGACGCCAGACAAAAAAAATTAGGACAGTTGAGCAATTGGACATTTGCAAGAACTGCATGTATTCGCACAACGGACAGAAATGCAAATCGCAAAAAAGATGCAAGGTGTGCAACGGCGCACACCGCACCACAAAGTCAACTGACCCACAATGCAGCTAACAACAATTCGCAGCGGAAAGCCAACCACGTAACAGGGAACTTTGAAGCAGCTATGCGCACGACGAGGAACGCCAAAACATGTCTACAGTGACAACGGCACGAACTTTGTCGGAGCAGCCATAGCACTAGCAAAAGAACGCCAAGACGCAATGAAGCTTATAGTCATCGACACCCCTATTAACAACACTTCTGAGTGTGGCATTGAATGGCACTTTAACGTTTCACCTTGGCCAACAGCGGGAGGATTATGGGAAGCAGCGGTAAAGGGTATGATACACCACCTTAAATGCGTTCATGGTGAACAAAAAACTTACGTACGAAGAGTTTACTACTTTGCTGGTAGAAATTGAAGCCTGCTTCAACTCGAGACCACTCGTCGCTTTAACAAATGATCTCAACGACATCGATTACTTAACACGAGGCCACTGTTTAGTCGGCGAACCGGTACTGACATCTCCAATGACGTCAGAGGGTGATAACAGCAGTTTAACTTTACGATGGCGCTTGACAGAAAATATGTACAAGGAATTTTGGAAGAAATGGTCCAAAGATTACCATCAAACATTACAATTACGAGGAAAATGGCAATCTCCAACACACAACATATCAGTGGACGACATCGTCCTTATAAAGGAAGATCAAGTGGCTCCAGCCAGATAGTTATTAAGACGTGTTGTAGAGACGCATCCTGGACCAGAAAACTTAGTATGAGTCGTCACGCTCAAGACTAAGTACAACCTATTGAAGAGGTCCATAACAAAATTGTCCCGGTTACCTATTGAAACAGGGCATAACACCTAAGACACACCAACACAAACCTTGGACAATAAACAACCAGAGGTAACTTCATCGACATTACAACGACAACGTCGGTCGAGACCTAGACTGCAACGGTAGAGTGTTGTCAGCAAGTGCCTTAGCATGTTACTAGTACTCATGGTTATGTGTTTGACACCGTCCATGCAACAACTCGTCAACGTGACAACTCTCGACCCATCTCGCCTTGTATACTTTGACAAAGCAGTAGACTTACAGATAATACAAGACAAATGGAGATTGGTGGTTTACTACAACATGTCGACTTACTGGAAAAGTATTTCCGCCGTTGAACAATACGTCCAACAACTACACGGACTCTGTCAACGAAACATGGCTTACTTTACTATATCCACATAATTTGATCATGAATTAAACGAGTTCAAACACTACAACGAAGTACTACAATCTGAACACGGAAGACGCAGTAAGCGAAGTCTCATAAACGGGATTGCGAACATTGCTAACTCTCTCTTCGGCGTACTTGATGACAAATTTGCCGATAAATACAATAACGACATCAAACTATTGCACAGCAATGAAGACAAAGTCAAAGTCAAAGTCAAATCGTTTATTTCAAATAGGCACATAAAAAGGCACTTTTGAACGTCAAAATTTACAAAAAATAGAATTGATTCTAGTTGCCCCTTCCAAAAGGTAGTTTTGTGTGGAGAAGAATGGGCAAAAAACTCCACCGTTACTCTTTTAAAAATGTTTTACAATATTATGTATACATAATAATTATATGTGAAGACGATGCACCTAGAATAAAATTACTATACCACAATAGGTAAAAATAATTAAATATAACGCATGACAGGTAAATTAATTATGAGATAGATACATGGTGCTCACATATTTACAAATATAGAGAAGAAGATGATTTTTCAAAAAAAAAAAACTAGTAATAATTTAGTGTGTGAGTTAAAGTAGTTACATAATGTAAAAAACAATGTCATAAAAATTATAAATTATACAATTAAATTAGCAACCAGTTTGATTTTGTCTAGAAAGACCACTTGCTCAATCTGTACAAACAACATGCTCCAATAATCGCAGGTGAATACAACCTCCTCAAGAAAAACCAGCAAGTAATGAACCGACAGTTCGTCGTCTTGAACAAAAGTCTCAGAGACTCGATGCAACAACTGAGAACAGAACAAGACCAAGCAACTTTCCTCACTGCTACTGCACTTGCCGCAAACATGATGATATTAAACTTACTGAGAATACAAGACATGTTGATCGACCTAGTTACAGATCTTCGTAATGGCAAAGTCGACACTCGCTTAGTGAAACCCAATGCATTCGAAAAACAGTTGAACATCATATCAGGACAAGTGTATTCGGGAAATGTATAAACTAGCAAGTGTACAAGGAAGACTAACCGAAGATTTTATTATTTTCGAAGTAAAAATCCCTTTAGTAATAGACGAACAATATGAACTAACCGAAGTCGTCCCATCCGCAATATAAAGGAAGGCTTTATGATTAACATAATACCAACAACAAAATCATAGCCGTGATCTTGAAAATGGACATGATGATACTCCTGAATTAACAACATCTGTCATCATGCACACGAGTAAACACAAATCAGCTGCTGCTATGCCATTTCGACTTACCTATATCGTCCACTTGCGACGATAGTGTGATATCTCGAATTATACGATTTTTTGTTTTACTGATATTCTGAATCACGATCTCGCGTTCTATTTTCTCCAAAAACGGGATATTTTTTTCTACAAAAACAACAAATAAAATGAGAGAAAGCGACAAAATATCACAGTGTAGCGCTGTCTCGTTTGGTGATCTGGTTGGCTTCGATACAGTGACAATTCAGTTGTCACCTGGGCTTTGACGTGTGAAGTGCTCTCAGTTTTTATGAAAAATGTAACATCACGAGGATACCACGATTTAGGTGATAAAGGTGAGTCTATTGTAATAATTTTCTTTTATTCGACAATGTGGCACGTCATACTTATCACAGTGTGCTTGCAAAACATCAAGCGAAGTGAACGAGATATGTTTTTGATGTCACGTTTTTCTTGTAAGAAATTCACAGTATAACCGCGTCATTTTGAATTTTAACGTTGTAGATGATACCAATGATATTATATAGGACAAGATCAGCAGTGTACGGCGCCGATGCGTTGCCACGTCGTATATGTCCGCAAGCATATCTGACTTCAGTTGTCAGCTTGACGTCAAGTGAGCGATTGCTTATTTATTTATTTAAGGAAAAACAAACAATAGCACAATAAAAACAGTCAAAATATCTTAAATACGAGTATACTATTTTAAACAATTATGCTACCCACTACGTTCTCCACAGATTACAATAAAAAGTGTTTAAAAACTAACAAGTAACACAGATACAATATCTAAATTGACATTATCCTAGAACTCATATCTGGATTTTTAAATATATATTTAAAAAAAAAGTTAATTTGTGAGCATACATTACGTCATTGTATAGAATAGACTACTCTTTTACTATTATGTACACCATAAACTTACAGATATAAATGTAGAAATTTTACATAGAATGACACAATGGGCGGTCTTAACGCTAAAAGCTATCTTTACATCATTATATAATACTTTGCTGATCCTTAAGGGTTGCTTGGGCTTGCTTCTTAAATGATTTTTTACTAAGAAAAAGAATGACGAATGAATAGAACTCATTATTGTAGGTCTCAACCTAACGATGAAGTGGTGAACGCGCGCCAGAGCGTTGGATTTACAGAGACGAGTAGCAAATAGACGTCGAGTGCGTACCTCACGTACATGAACTGTTCGAGGAACCAGGTAACACAGACTCCTGACTAAGTCCGGACAATCAAAATTATTGCGGCATATATTGAACAGCGTCATAACTTCCAGAAGTTTCCGTCTTGATTTTAAGGTCAGAAGATCATACTTTTTAAGAAATAAGTGGTATGACATTTTATTGCGATAACATCGAAAATTCATTGCACGAAGGTATTTACGTTGTACTAGTTCTAGTTGTTCAATATATTTTATGTAAAAAGGGTTCCAAATAGGTACTGCAAACTCTAACTGTGGCCTAATTATTGATTTGTATAAGTGCAAAAAGGTGGAAGGTCGACGAAAATCCCTGGAAGATCTCATGACAAAACCAAACATTTGATAGGCTTTGTTAACAATTTTTTCTATATGAGTATCCAAATTCAAATTCAAATTCATTTATTCATTTTGTGAACATAGGGTAAAAATGATAGAGATGTTATCTAAAAAAAAAAAATGATGATAATGTTATTGAAAAGAGTACGCTAAGTTGTTTGGTCATGTTGAGAGGATGAATGAAGGGCGATTAACAAAAGGTATTTACAAGGCAGATGTGAGTGGAAACGCCGGGAGGGGACGCCCTATGAAATGAAATGAAATGAAATGAAATGAAATTTTATTTGCTAGAATTGTAGTATAGGCGGCATAGGTGGTCGAATTTTATTACAGTTTCTCACACAATTCGCTAAAACTAGCATGCAAAATTTAAGAACATTTATGAATTTAACGTAATAATTGGAAAGTAATAAGTAATTATGTATGTCAACAAGAAAATGTCAATAATAATAATGCCAATAATAAGAATGTCAATAATAAGTATTTCAGTTGTATAAATGTCCATAATTTTTCACTTAATTCATAATATTCATAATAGTAGAATGTCAACCCGAATCTTTAAAGTTAAGATACTCATTTACAGAATAAAATGTCTTGTCTATAAGCCATCTGAATAACGCTGTTTTAAATCGATTGATTGGCAGTTCCCTATATGATTTTGGTAGTTTGTTAAATATCCTTATAACCATTGGAAAGCAACTTCTGTGATATAATTGACTTTTCATTGGCGGAATAATCAGTCTATCAGGATATCTCGTATTAAACGTAACAGTATCTCCAAGACGTTGAAATAATTCGGAGTGTGTTTTAACAAATTTACAACATTCAAATATATACATTCCAGGAACTGTTAATATATTTAGTTCTCTAAAAAGAGGTTTACATGAAGTCAAAGGTGGCACATCACAAATAGCACGGATACATTGTTTTTGGGCTATAAATACCCTATTTATGTTTACAGAATTCCCCCATAACACAATGCCATATCTAATATTAGAAGCCACGTAACCATGATAAGCCAAGAGGGCTGTTTTGAGGTTGGCTATTTTACAAAGTCTCCATAATGCATAGGCGAAACGATTAATTTTCTTTGTGACCTTTTCGCAGTGGGGTTTCCATGTGCACCCACTGTCCACTGTTATACCAAGAAAAATTACTTCGTTCGCTTCCTTAATTTTCTGATCGGAATAAGTGATCATAAGGTCAGATTTCGATTTTCTATTATGAAATTGAACGAAGGAGGTTTTGTCTATGTTCACTTTTAAATTATTATTATTAAGCCATGCTATTATAGCATTAACAGTCTCATTTATCTCTATATTATAATTAAATATTTTGTTTTCCGTAATCACCACCGCAATATCATCCGCAAACAGTGAATAATAATGATTGGTAACATTTGGGAGGTCGTTTATATATAATAGAAAAAATAACGACCCTGTTACACTACCTTGCGGCACGCCTGTATTATTGATCCTGACGTCAGATTTACATAAAATTTCTTCATTATTTGAATTTATTTTGGTAATGGCTGTATATTGAGTCCTATTTGAGAGATAGCTTTGCAGCCATTTCAAGGGTACACCGCGAAAACCGTACATTTCACATTTATCGAGCAGAATCTTGTGGTCCACAAAGTCGAAAGCCTTGCTCATATCGAAAAACACAGTGCAGGTACGTGTATGTTTATCCACATTAGCAGTTATTTTTGACATTAAGTTAAAAGCTGCCAAAGTGGTCGATTTGCCTTTCTGAAATCCATTTTGTTCAGTCTTTAGTATTTTATGTTTCGTCAAGAAGTGGGTCATACGACAGTGCATTATCTTTTCAAATACCTTAGATAAAACTGGTATTAAGGCAACTGGTCTATAATTGTTAATATCCATTACCTCGCCTTTTTTAAATATAGGTTTAATAACGGAGGTTTTTAATTTATTTGGAAAGACTCCTTGAGAGAATGACATATTAATAAGGTACGTTAATATAGGTGTAATCCGAGCTGCTGTGTGTTTTAAGATATGTGTTGGGATTTCGTCATATCCCACGGAAGAAGTATTGTTTAACGAGTGTATAGTTTTAAAAGTTTCTTCATCACTAACCGGATAAATGAAGAAGCTGGCGTTTAGTGGTGTAATTAAATGGCGATGTCCCATGGTAGATGCTGGTCTATTATTACCCGCCGTCATATCAATGAAATAATTATTAAATGTGTTGGAAATGTCATTAGTGTCTGTCAAGATTGTATTCATAAATTTTATTTTAGATATAATTTTTTTTTCATTATTTGAATTGGTCATTGTATTTTTTTTTATCAATGTCCAAGATGCTTTACAAATGTTCTTCGATTTTTTTATATATTTTTCATTGTACAGTTTTCGCGCTGCAAATACAGTTTTTTTAAATTGTTTACTGTATTTTCTGTACATACTTTTATAACCTGACGTTTTTAATTTATAATACTTAAATCGCAATGTTCGTTTTGTTACGCATGATTTCCTTATTCCTTTAGTAATCCAACCAGAATCTGTACATTGTTTGTTTGTAATTTTTTGTTTATATTTCGGAAAACATAAATTGAAAAAGAGTTTAAATGTATCATAAAATGTGTCAAATGCATTATTAAAGTCCTCTTCCGAATATACCTCCGACCAAGACATATTAGAGAGACAGTTACAAAATTTATCTACATTTAAGGGACAATAATCGCGTTTAAATATGTACCATTCCATTAGTGGTTTGTTTTTTTTGGAAGTAGGTATGTATAATATTTGTGCAGTTTCATGGTCAGATAATCCAAGATTGAGAACCTCACTCGACGCTTCGGACACATTACTAATAAATTGATCGAGACAGGCATTTGCGCGTGTAGGTTGGTTGATGTGTATGTTGTAGTTATAATTTTGCGCTATTTTTTGAAATTCAGTCCACGTTTTACTCTCTTTAAGTGAATCAATATTAAAATCTCCAGTTATTATGATTTTCATTTTTAGTCTCCGTCTGAGTTTTGTAATTAAGTACTCTAAATTACGAAGAAAAATGTCAGGATTAGATTTAGGAATTCGGTATATACATATTATTATACATTTATGAAGTGGAATTTCAATTCCACAGCATTCGAATGATCGCTCAATGCACAATTCATTCAGTAAGGGAACTTTCTTAGTTTCTATATAATTTTTGCACAATATACCAACCCCACCCCGCCTTTGGTTCGGCCTGGAGTAGAAATCAGCCAGCTTAAATCCTTTCAAAGATAAATTAGCTTCCTGTCCTGATCTGAGAAAAGTTTCAGATAGGCATATTATGTCTACGTATATTTTCTTATTTATAAGTTCGGTTAGAGTAATTTGAAGAATGTCTACTTTACTAAGTGCCCCTGCAATATTTTGATGTAATATGGTTAGGTAGGTGGTTTCAGATTCGTCTTGATTATTAAAAAATCATCCTGTACATATGAGTTTGTTGATAATATGGGAGCTGACGGGTATTTATGCCTCTCCTTAGTTAACAGTGGTATTGGCTTGGTTACCCTAGAAAAATAATGTAGAATAGATTGCTGGGTGAATTTTTTTGATGAAGTACCAATGTTGCCGCCGTTTTGCCGTACCACCTTATTAACGCTGACATATTTTAAACCTATAGGGTTGACATGTAAATTATTATACGTTAGAAATTTTTCATTATAGTCCATGTAGTCAATATTATAATTCAAGATATCACATGTTTCCTGTAATAGGTCCCCCGTTTTACCTGTGATATTTACAAAATGGCAGTTCGGAAAATTGTTACATATTAATTTAAGTTGTTTGTTCAACATACGTTCATTCAGATAACGGTTACTTACTACCTTTAACAGAAAAACAGTATTGTTTTGTAATTTCTTTAAAACATAACACAATTCGGACAGGCTGTTTGTGGGATTTGTGTCATTTTCACCGACACATAGTATTATTTTGTCTTTTTTAGAGAGAATAAGACTATCACAACCTTTCAGAACCTCATTTGATTTGGCATAGTGTTTCGTGATGCTAGACACAGAGTACTTTTCATGTTTGGTGCCCTCTCTTGAGCCTATAAGTTTAGCGGCCAGGCCGCTACATTGTTGAGTACCATATATCAAAATTTTTATGCTCGATCCGATCATGGTCGCTGATTTGTTGTCACTAGTTAATGGAGATTGTGAGGGAATAGGTTCGAAATGTTGTTTAACTCGAGATTCATCTGCTCCTGATTCACTGTGATGTTTGTCCACTTTGCTCTCTGATAATACTTGATGGCTGCATCGTGAGGTGGATGGACGTGGTGTTAATTCTTCCACTGTCCTATTAGGGGGGAGAGAATGAGATTGATCTGAGGTGTTATCCATAGTTAATGAGTTGTCTAGACTATTCGTAGTGAAGTTAATCCTTCTCTTCAGTAACTTTTGTTTACTATTTTTAACTGAATTAATTTTGGATGTAGATGAGCAGATTTTGATCAACTCCTTAATTTTCAAGTCTTGATCAGTAGTAGTTTGTCTAAGTGTTTTATTTTCTAATATCAACTTGTCTATCTCGTTATCTGCACATTCTAATTTCAGGTTCAGATTATCAATGGTGTTTCTTAATTCGGTTATAATGTCATCATTTTGCACTGTGGATAAGTCCGGTAAACTTCTCATCAAATTCGAATCCACAGATAGCAGTGAGCTGTTATTAATGCATGGTAGTGATTCATACGAAGTTTCCTTACGGATGGTTTTCTTACGTAATGTTATGTTAGCATCCATCATTTTTTTACAAGTTTGTGACTGGTAGCGCCCTCTGTGTATACGAGTAAAACTCCAATTCTATGTATTGATCAATAGATGTCGCTATGTTTAAAATAATACTAATGATCTATAGTAACACTGAGAGGTTTTTGGCAACACTTGTTTGTTCGGTAGTACGAATTTGATTATTGCATGTCATGTCAATGATTTGGAATGGAATGTAAACAAATGATTAAAATTGTCATTTCATTATATTGTGCAAGTTTATGTTACTTGTTTATTCTGTTATATTGCATTTCATACCCAAGTTCTTTCCGCCGCTGCATTAAAGTTGATATTATTGGGATTTTTCACTTTTATATGTTTACGTTCACTGTTGTTTTATTAGCACTATATTCCGAGATTGGCTTAACAGTTGTCACAAACATTTGTCCACATGAGTTGCATTGCCTATTAACTGTACTGTTAATCACTTAATAACAGTAGAATGTCACTGTTTATATTTTTAAATTATTAAAATACGCGGAGCTATACTTTTCGTGCCGGTCAATGATGGTGACATATAGGAAGACATATAGTGACCTTATTGGTGATGTTCTTCAGAAAGGTCAGGTGCGTAGTACTCATAACCGGCGTGCGTGTATGACCAGATGTATGAACGTAAACGGGGCAAAAGGAGTATGTATGGATCGTAGCAGGTGGCGTTCTGTAGTTTCTGCCTACCCCCATGGGAAGAAGGCGTGAGTTTATGTATGTATGTATGTATGTTATCTAAAAAAATGTTGATCCATACTATGTCCCGCCAAAGGGCATACAAAATCGCTTAAGTAATCGAATGTCAATTAACAAAATAGAAACAAAAATAAAGTCAATAGTTACGTAGATGTCACAATTTCATGCCAAACACTAATAGTTAATAATATGTCAATAAATTATAGACGGCACATAAACAAATAGGAATTAAATAGTCACAATTTCGTATAAGCACAATAACAAATGCAATAAAAATGGCAATAAATAATATCATTGTCATAGGGGAGCAACATTTTAATTATATAATATTATTTTAATTTGTCATTAAGATATTCATTAACAGAATAATACCCCTTGTCATTCAATAATTTAAAAAGCTTACGTTTAAACTCATTCATATTGTTGCTCGATACAATTTGATCAGGTAATTTGTTATAAAGTTTTGGAGCCATTGCATATACACTGTTGTAGAGAAATTTGGTTTTTGTGCACAATGGGTGCAACTTTTTTGAACGGCGTTTGACTTTCGACAGATTTATATAAAAACGTGTTGTTTTTTACAAAGATACAGGCTTCATAGACATAAAGTGATGGTACAGTCAATATTTTTAAGTTTTTGAAATGTGGCTTGCATGAATCTGTTCGTTTTATTTTACATATAGCTCGAATACATTTTTTCTGTGCTATTAATACCTCCTCTACCTTAGTAGCATTGCCCCAAAATATTAGACCATATCCGCTGGGACGCTTTTGGTATGAAAAGCATACCAGACTTTTCTAACACTAAATTTTACTCACGCGCTTAGGTATTCCCACTACATTATACACGTCATATGACGCGTCGGCTCGCGCGTCGAGTGTTTGTTAACAAACCCGATAAGCGGCGTCATTTCTTGGTATTCTGCGACCGTTGTATTTTTTTATGAATGCTAGTGAGTAGGGCTATATTAAAGTGTGCGTTGTATTTGAATATACGATGTTTCCGTTTGTAGACGACTGTTTAAGATGAACAAAGACACTTTTTTCACAGATTCCAACAAGATTTTTTCTAATAAGAAAAACAGGGGTTGTCCTATATGTTTTATGGTTTAAAAAACATGGTGTGTTAGTTCTTCATACGAAACATGAATAAAACCACTTACCACAGTACAATATTAATTATTTAAAAGCATCCAAAGTTGAGACTCACGACGGGTCGCTCGTTCAATGACAGCGAAAATGATATTTTTTAATGTCATAGACTAATTCCTTCTAGGGTTGTCATATCTCAAACGGTTCGGAAACAGATAACGTATGAAACTAAATCCATGGAATTGGAAAGTACTGCTTAATAGTGGTGATACAAGGATAAACAAGGATGAAAATAAAACCAAAAAAAAATGGTATGACTTTCACACCATGGGCGCAAAACTCTGAACACGTTTTGGTAGGAAATTCATACCATGGGCGCATTTCGGTGACCTCACAAACTGATCAAAAGCGTCCCAGCGGATATCGCAAAGCAGAGGCGACATATCCATGATATGCTGCTAAGAGCGCTGTCATATTCACAATTTTGCCTAGCATATAAAGAGCATAGGAAAACTTACTGAGCTTCCCACACACATAATCAATTTGAATCCTCCATGACATATCGTTATCAATATGCAGTCCGAGAAATTTTGTAACATTCGTTTCAAGTATTTGTTCACCTTTGTAGTTTACCTGAGAATGTGACTGAGTTTTTTGCCTAATTTTAAAATTCATAATTTTAGTTTTTGTTAGATTAATTTAAAGGTTATTAGCATTCAGCCAGTCAACAATAGGAACAAGACTAGTGTTAATGTCATCTTCTATATCTTTATTACTGCCAGTATTATATATAACCGTGCTATCGTCAGCAAATAATGACATTTGGTGCATAATTACTTGGGGAAAGTCATTTATGTAACAAATGAAAAGCAAGGGTCCCACCACAGAGCCCTGCAGAACACCGTAACAAAGAACTCTAGAGCTAGACGAGTATACTACTTCAGTTTTGGATTTAATGTCCACTTGACTAATCTGAGTAATTCGTTTTCTATCCTCCAATTAGGACTGTATGAGATTAAGCACGTTACCTCTGATGCCGTATCTATTTAGCTTTGTTAAAAGTACTTTATGGTCCACATAGTCAAATGCCCTGGTCATATCCATGTACATTGCCATTACTGGTTTCCTATTGTCCATATTGTGATGTATTTTTTCAAGAAAATTGTATATGGCCATATTAATGGTTTTTATCTTCCTAAAACCCATTTGTTCCTTGCAAAAAATGTCATGTTTTTCAAAGTAATTATAAATATCATTTTATAGACCTTTCTCAAAGATCTTTGAGAAAATCGGTATAAGAGCTACAGGTCTATAATTACTTAAATTTGTTTTGTAATCTTTTTTATGTAATGGCTTTATAATGGAAACCTTTAAGTTTTGCGGAAAAATTCCATTTTGAATACAACTATTTATAATGTCACTTAATATAGGTGCTATAAGAGGAGCCACTGCTTTGACTACTCTTGTGTCAATATCATCATATCCAGTACTATTGGTATTTTTGAGGTTATTAATTATAGTAATAATGTCCTTTGGTATGGTTGGTTTCATAAACATAGAATTATGCGATCCTAATGTATTAATATTATTATTCGTCTGAAAATTATTGGCATTCGGTTGGACTGAGTCTACAAAATAATCATTAAATTTCTCTGCTATCATTTTAGGATTCGTTATATATTTGTCATTCACATTAATTACACGTATATTATCCTTAGGATAGTTGGGTTTTATACTATTTATTACCTTCCAAGTTGCCTTAGATTTGTTGGTACTTGTTCCAATAAAATAGCTATTTTGGGCTCGTTGTGTTAATTTGATAACTTTTTGATATCTTATTGAGAACGTTCTAAATGCTTTTTTTGAGTCACTGTTTCGTGTTAGTCTATATTGCCACACTAAAGTTCGTCTCCCCTTACTACATCGTTTTATCCCCCGCGTGATCCACTTTGGCCTCATAACGGTGGATATTTTACGTTTGATAATTAGGAAGCAGAGATCGTAGAATAGTTTAAACAAATCATAAAATTAATCAAAGCTTTCATTTGCATTATCCGTTTCGTAAACTTCAGAGAAACTAAGGCTAGCAATACATTTCCTAAAAAGATTAATGTTTTTCTTTCCTGTAATCGCGTTTATTGACATAGTAGTATTTTAAAATACATGTCTCGTATATTGTGTAGTAAATTGTCTAGACAAGTACCGCTGCTAGGACGTGTAGGTTTTTTATTTCTATATTGAGCTTAAACTCCTTTAAAAGATGTTTAAATAAAGTAGAATTTTTAGTTTTCTGAAGAACATCAATGTTAAAATCACCGCAAATTATTATTTTATTATTATTTTTATAGCAAAAGTTTCGTAATAAGTAGGTAAAATTATTAAAGAAAATATTTATGTTATTTTGATTTGGAACTCTATATAAACACAATATTATAATTTTGTGGTCAGTTAATTCTACCGCGCAGCATTCAAATACGTTAGGAATGTTTACATTTTTTACTAAATCTATTTCAGAACAACTAATGTGGTTGTTGACTAGTATACAAGAGCCACCATTTCGTTTTTGTCTTGTGGAGCATGTAGCCAAAGTATAGTTAGGAATGTTCAAAAAGTCGACGTCACTCTGCTTCATATTATGTTCCGTAAAACAGAGGATATCAACACATTTTCCACTGTTTGCGAAAGTATCCAAATGTTCCGTTATTATATCACTCTTTGCCAATAGTCCATTTATGTTTTGCTGTAATATGCATAAGCTGTTATATTCGAAAAAAATGTTGATCAATGACATCAGGAGTACATGAACAGTAAGAATTAGGTGAATCGCAAATCAAAGGATCTTTAAATAATGCGGCGCCGTTCAGGGATTTCATGGTATTTGCATTACAGTTAGTATAAACATAGCCCTTCATATCATTGAAAATATTTGTGATTCCGTGGTTACTGATTCGACCACTATGTCTTTGAAACATGGTATAGTTAACGATAAGTTTAAATTTGAGTCAAATAATGTGGCATAATTAAAATTTTGTATGTCTTGGTAGAGAAGATTATTAAATATTTCAATTCTAAAATTATACATTGTCGAGTAGTAATCATATTTATATGTCGGTAAGCATAGTATTACATTTGTATGTTTTATAGCTGATAATGTTTCGCGTATAATCATTATTATGTCAAAGTAATTATTAGTTTGTCGGAAGTCATCTTCCCCGATAAATATTATACAACTATCCATTTTCGTGTAATCAGTTAGTTTAGTTTCAATGTTACATAATAGATTTTTGATTCCACGATTTGGTAAAAGGTAGTGACATATTTGGTGACACGGAAAAGTGTTTTCCGCTATTGGTAATATTTTGTTGATTTGATTGCTACTTATAATACACAGTTTGCTTTTCTCTTCTTGACTCGTCTTGTTTGTCTTCTTTTTAATGGATTGAACCAATTGGTCCTGAAGAGTAACTTTTGTGGAGGTGAATAATTCCGGAGTCCCATATCTTGAGGAATCCTCTCTGTGCTGCTTACGTAAAGTTTGTCTAAGAGGTGAAGATAACTTAGTTCTTTTATTTGGTGTTCCTATCTCGCTAGCTAACTTCTTAGTTGCCTTTTCTACAAGTGTATGTTTAAAATTCATATTCTCCATTGTTTTTTTTTTAGCTCTGTGTTTTCAATACACAGATTATTTATCTCCTCATGATCTGCCTGTAACTGTGAATTAAGTTCTCTAATTTGATGTTTGAGCTCTTCCATTTCTTCATTCTCATCATTCATAATATTTGGTACGCTATTATTTGTGGCGCCCTCTATTGTCGAATCGTTAGAACTACATTCGTCGAAAGTTTCTATTGCGGATTCAGATCGTCGTCGACTGCGAAGTGTAATGTTCTCAAAGAAATTCATTTTGTTCCTATGTTAATTAGGTAATTGGAAAAAAAGTTGAGGCGAGTAATAGTGGGAATCGAACTCGAGTCCAACAGATTCAACGCGCGGTATGGCTAAAGCTTTATCCGCTGCGTCAAACGCACATTACGTAGTGCAATTGAAAAGGTGATTAGATACCTCTTGATCTGATAAAGCCAGGTGTCGAACAGGTCCAAAGTTCACTTCTTTGTTTGAGGAACGTATGTTTCGAACGGTTGAGATTTAAAATATTTCTTTGTTTCCAGTCACTGTTTTTTCTTGAGTTTGACAAAAATCATGCAGTGTAACACTAGTAATAGTTTATAATTACACACGTGCACAGTTTATGTCATAAAAAGTTTGTTGTATTTTTGAAATTGTAAGACTTTTTCTCAGTTTTTTATATCGTTTATACTTCACTTATTGTAAATTCTTTTCGTTCATAACATTGTCACATATGTATCCGAGTGTCCTTTCACTAATTCACTTGGTTTCATCACTTAATAATCGTTTGTTTATTTTTAAAAGATTTTAAATTACGTAGCTCATGTTTACATGGACGGTGACGTTCCGTTTTCCCCAAGATCCAGATGGAGCTTCGAATCTAGCAGAACACCAAGATCACGGATAAAACTTACTTTACTAATTGGCGTATAGACAAGACGGGAGCCTGCCGTTTTGCCGAAAAGATTTTGAGAAAATTTCACTACTCAAACAAATTTTAGCAACCTTTTTTTATACCAATGCAATATTTGGAATGAATTTAGTACGCGTAGTATTTGGTCAAAATTTATACTCGGCAGAATATTACCAAAGATGAAAAAATGAAAATGATGATGATGATGATGATGGAATTTAGTTTTTAATCCGATGATTTATTACAGCAAACAATCTTTAGACAATAAACGTTAGGTCAAATGATTTGCTATGACAAAAAATCTAAAGGCAAAAACAAGATTTTTTGGGAATTATATCATTAAAAAATGCAATTTTATTTTAATATAATCATTTATTTAAAACAAAAGATTTGTAACTTACAATTTTTTTTTTTTTTTGCAATGGACTTTAGCAATTTTATTTCGGAGTATTCAGACTTGTGTTGCAGAATTCGATTAATTCTGTTGTCTTTATCCATATTTTTTTTTTCTTTTTTTGCGGCTGTTCACCCGATAGTATAATCTCAATGTCAGCTAAATTTGATGAAACTTCATTTATTAATTCTTTAATTAAGCGATACACTCCAAGGTGGTATTTATCAATGAGAATGTTTATTCTACGATGCCACGCCTCAGCAGAGTTTGAAGTTCTAGGTATTTGCTTTTCGTTTACAACATGGCAACTCCAAAAACTTGGTGGATACTTCGGTTGCGTGTTCCATGATCCGCTAACATAATTTTCTTCAAACCAATTCGCGATTTCCTTCCAATCTGAATCTTCTATACCTTCTGTTAGCTTGTTAAAATATACGAGTAGGATGATTTCATTTTCTGGCAAATAACTTAAAGCCAATAAACATTTCACTTGATTGTTAAATTTTATGTTGTTTGCGTACTTTTTTGTATGTTTATGTCCTTGAATTTGTCTGAAACAAGTCAAATTTATGGTTACTAGGTTATTAGGTTATTTATGGAACTTATATAAATAAAGGTTATTTTTTTTTTTAATGTTTAGGTTAAGTTAGAACTGTGACCTCCTACGCACGAGCCCAACGAGCGAAGCGAGCGGTGCCGCGGCAGCGGCTGGCGAATGCCAGAAAAGACTAGATTATATAGAAAAAAATATGGAAAAAAAAAACCTATAAAAAAGGCTACCCGAAACTGAACTAGTTAGACGAGTTTTATTTTTTTAATATTTTAAGTCTCAAACGGAGGCAGGACGTTAAAGCGGACGTTAAAGTTAAATGCCTGTAAATAAAAATAAAAAAAACTACCAGAATAGTTAATATTAATGTTACCTGTTTAGAATTTGTCCCAAGTTGAAAAACACCCTTGTAATAAAACTTCTTCAAAGTTAGATCTTATGCTTGAAATGGCTGCCTTTTCAAAAACTCAAAACTCAAACACAAACTCAAAGCATTTATTTCAAATAAACTAATTACAGGCACTTTTGAATTGTCAAGGGGTCGGTCAGTCAGAAAGATGAAGCTAGTTACCCATTCCAAAGCGTAGTAGGTACCTATGGAGAAGAACGGGCAAGAAGCTCCATGGACACTCTTTTAAATCACAATATGGTTACAAAATATTGATTACATCGTTTATGTTGAAATTATGCATGTGAGAACGATGCAGAACGTTAAAAGCGTCCGTAATAAAAAGACAAAAGCAATTCAAATGGCACCCATAACACAAGTTTAATCTTAACTTGGGTGCCAGTGGAGATAGTCAGTGATTTATGCAATTTTAAAAAAATTGTGTCATTGTATTTACCTATCGCCTTTATGCTAATTGTAAAATTGGAAATAAAGTTATTATTATTTCCTTTATTCCATTATATACATATAAACTACATTTTTTTTTTTTTTTTTATTACAAATATTAAATTAAAATAAGCCGTGGCAGCTAAGAAATGACCAGTCCCCACTGACGGCGCCCGTTCACGAACATGACGCATGGATCAGCACCATTCAGCTCAACCATTTTGAAGGGAACTTAATGATCCAACACACACGCCACCACCAGCGAGACATTAGAGTGGGCATGACATACTCTCAGCCGCCAGGGCACATTCAAGTCAATGAAAGAAAAACCTATTAAATGATAGCTTTATAGTTTTATAATCTCTTTAAAATCTAACATACAGACTTTTGGCATCATGTCAATATTATTTTCATTTCCGTATTGCATTAATAATTCGAACATTACGTCATACGTACGTTTATCCTTGTTGGTACACATACAAAAACAAAGTGGAAATGTTTTATTGTTATCAGTTCTGTTAATACATTGCCATGTAGAGTGTATAATTGTTTAAAGATATTTGGTGCCACTTTAAAGGTTCCGTCTAAAATCCAGTATGAACTGTGACTTAAAGTGGTCATTAAACTTAATGTTGACATTACCAATACTTTTTTATTTTCATCGAAAGTTTTATCTTTTATTACGAAATTTACACCATTGATAGATGTTTGTGATAAATTTAGCTGGAAATGTATATCAGTTGGTTCTATTGTTATTTCTTGTTTTTTTCGTAGTCGATACATCCTCTGCTTTAGAGCCGAAGGTGAAGGCAAATTATCTACAACGTTCAAAGGAGCATTGGCTTTATTATTTTGTATTATTTTGCATATTATTGTTCCAGATGAAACCTCACTTTTGATTTTTTTCTATAAAGTCACTGGTTATTTTTCTCCCAGGATTTGGTTCATGATTGTGATTTTCATTGCTCTTTAATACTTTATGAATCCCATCTTTTAGTGTAGTTCGTTGGGGTGTAGTGCATTTAAACAATTTCTTTTTCCTGTATTCACAGTACCAATAATAGGTATCATTCACTATGTTATTATTTTCATAAGTAAATCCGTTTCGAAACAACTTTACACCACCTCGTGTAGATTTCAAAATTTCACACTCATCACTACTTTCACTTGATTCACTCATCATAAACTTTATTTACGTTATACTTTTAATAATAATTATCTACCTAATAATATATCGTAACAATGTCAAGAAACTTCCGCTACAAAACACAGTGATAGTGTTTTGCATGACTAACCCACATTGAGCAACATTTATGATTTACCATCTACCCACTTAACAGTACACATTGTAATTTAATTTGTATATTCTGTGCAACTGACATATAGATGCAATTTTTTTGTCATTAACTAAGCAATTGACAGAATAGAAATGGTAAATTGAAAACTGACGATACTAAATATTTGCCTTATTTTATTTGGCGTAAAATGTGTTATTCCAACTGAAATATTTGACTACATAAAAATTGGTAAAAGTACTAGTTGGTAAACAAGTTATTGTTTAAACGTTCACTTGCCAAACATTAGGTCTGCGTTACAATTATTTGTGAAGAGATTTTTTGCTAAGTAATAATTTGGCAAATGAAATTATGCGGAAAATTGTTTGGGAAGTGATAATTTGTCAATTTCTTTTCGATGAAACATAGGTAACCCAGGCAAGACGATAGTCGAACTCAGTAATATTTTTCTTTTTGGTAAATGTTATAACATGACACTTTGGAAGACTGAGGTAAAGCTTTTTGGAGGAGCAGTAGATAGAGAAACGGTCTAAATGCTGCTGGAAGTTAAGACAATCGACTTGATCAGAAATAATTTTATAGACCTTTAAATTGTCCGCGTAGAGAAGAAATTTTGAATTTTGAAAACAGTCTTTTATGTCATTAATGTATAAAATGAATAATAAAGGGCCTAAAATGGAACCTTGTGGTACACCGGAGGTGACCTGAAATGAGCCAGATTCAAAGCCATTAACAACCACCTTTTGTGTTCTGTTAGTTATGTAAGATATAAACCACCGTAAAAAGGTCCCCTCTAATTCCATTGTATGCGATTTTATTAAGTACTCGTAGTGGTGTGTTCAAGTTTCAAGTTAAGTTCGTTTCGTTTAACAAGTTTATCGAAAGCTTTCTGAAAATCTGTGTACACTGCATCAATTTGCTGTCTATTATCGAGACTTTCAAACAGTTGGGACGTGAAAATGAGGAGATTGCTAATGCAAGATCTGTCTTTAACAAAGCCATGCTGTTCTTTTATTAAAACACTGCGAATAGCAGGATATAATTTATTATGTGTCAGTCTCTCAAACAGCTTGGAAAAAGTAGATAGTATAGAGATAGGTCGATAGGTCGTCACGTCATGTTTGGAACCTCTCTTATGAACTGGTACAATATTTGCATGTTTCCAAACTTCAGGGAAAATACCACATGATAAACATTTACTAAATAATATATGTAAAGGATAGCATATTGTATCACATGTGTTATTCAGATAAACCGAAGGAATACCATCAGGACCAGGACCCTTGGTTGAATCAAGTGATTTTAATTATTTATGTATTTCATCAAGGGACAGTTGCAGTTTGGATAGGAAGACATCGTGGTCAGCATTTCTAAGTGGTGGGTCCCAAGAGTTATAGTCAAATGTTGAGGGCTCATATGCAGACTGGAAAAATGTAGCAAACAAGTTGCAAGTAGTGATAGGATCATTGGATGAAATTTGATTGTAATGAACAGTGGATGGGATTTTATTTGTAGTTTTACGGCTAGCAACGTACGTCCCAAATGTCTTAGTATTGGTAGCATCACTGTCTTCAATTGCATTAATATATTTGCTATAGCAAATGTCAGCAACTTTTTTATTTTTTTTCCTGTTACTCGAGAATACCTCATAGTCACATAAATTCCCATACTTCTTCCACCTAACCCAGGCTTGAGTTTTCTTTTTGTAGGTATGTATGAGAGATGTGGAAAACCAATTGGGGAAATTAACATTTTTTGGTCGACATGTGGGTGTGTGTAATTTTATAATTTCATAAAGTTTTTCATAAAATGTAGAAACAGATTCATTAGGTGTTAAGTCATCCAGTAAGACATTCCAATCCACGTCACTTATATCAATATTTATTTTGTTATAGTTAGCTTTGGGATAATTTAGTTTGTTATCGGCAGTACATTTAGGAATATGTGTGGGGTGAGAGAAAGAAACGAGTACATAGAAAGCTGGATGATGAGTGTCAATAGGTAAAAGGGGGACATTAGGAGAGAATGTGACTACATGAGTATTACAAAAAAATAAGTCTAAGATGCTCCGCTAGAATTGAAAAAGTGTTAATATTGTTTCATATAATGTTGTGAACAGATATTTGATAAAAAACGAGTTATATTTGTCAGTTTGTTGTTCGCAGCATATTTCATGTACGATAACTTATTTACCCAAGCAAGGGAGGGTAAATTAAAGTCCCCTGTTAAAATAATATTTTTAACGAAAGAGTCATCACACAACACTGACAGAGAATTAAGAAAAGACTAGTATGTATCATCAGCAGCGTTAAGGGGTATGTAAGTAGCACAAATTATATGATAATTGCAGAGGAATATTGCAAAGAAATTGAGAAATAGTGGGAAACCTTATAAATCAGCAAAAACTCGAAAGGATATTCCAGAACGAAGACTTAAACCCCCCTGTAAATAAACCTGTAAATTTACTGTAAAGTACCTTCAACGTTAGGAGTATCTGCTGTATGCACAGGGCAATCAATAAACTTGTTCAATAGCAATAATATGATGATGATAATGAGTCGAAAGATCACCACCTTCACTAAAGCATTACCAGCAACAATCTGTTTTCGCCTTGCAAAGTAATGTTGGGTACCCAAACATTCTATTTTCTAGAGAAGAACGTCTATTTTTATATCTAAAACTTATAATAATCGTTTACATTAAGAAATAGGCTAAAATAAATTATTCGTTTTTAGGTTTGAAATACGTCAAAAATACTTCAATATGTCAAATATTGTCACTACGAGTGATAAAGCACAAAAAATGAATGGTGTCGCATTTGAATTGTGAAAAATGGTGAATTCTTACCCGAATACGGCAAAGCCAAAGGATGGTATTGATTTTACAGGCTATATATATATGTTTATCTGTTTCCTCATAAGTCCTCTTCATATTTGGACAAACCAGATATCGTTGGAAGCGTTATGTTGTCCCGCGGGTTATATGCTACTTGACGTCACATAAAATCCAACATGGCAGCTAATAGAGGATGTGAAGTGTTACCGGGGGAAAAAAAACGCGTTTGGTATCTAATAAAAGGTCTTAAAGAGTACTTTCTGAAAATATACTGGATATCTATAACTAAACCCGAAATACGATCAAAACAATTGTGTTTCACTCAGAGTGTTTTCAATAACACTAAACGTCCTTCTAAAATGTTATGCTGCTTAGCAAATTATTGTTATCTAATTCAATTTGCTACCTACCCTCACTGATCTCTAACCCCACAATAATTGAAATAAAAAAACAAAGTTAAAATCTAAAACCCAACGACGACAAAAATCCGAACTGAAAAGTTATAAACAAGAGATAGTAACAAAATTTTAGAAATTACGTTACGTTACTCCGGTTATACGAAAACTGAAACCCATATTGTTTCGGTTTTCGTATAACCAGAGTAACGTAACGTAATTTCTAAAATTATTATGTCATGTAATTAGGGCATAAATCATACAGATTACCACTAACATACGAAATCGATCTTGAAGAAAATGTGAATAACTTCCATTTTAATTTTAGTTCATTTACAATGAACTATTAAGCTAACATAGAGCCTGGCCTAAAAGCAAGCTTTTACTTTTTTTCAGGTTTACAAAACTCTCTGGAATACCTACCTTATGCCGGAAAATATTTTATCTATTTATTACACTGCATGGAATTACTATACACTTTATATTTCAAATGGAATGCTTACAAGCACCGAAAAGTCGGTTTTGAAAGAGAAGACTGAACAAGTAGTATGTCCTTACACGATGGACACGATGGAAAAGTTAAGAGTAATGCGTTATTGACGGAATGTATGTAATAATAAGTAAATTAATAAAATATTTTAATTGACATTTACCAAGCCAGTGTATGGTGATCGGTGAAACGGTGTCGGAGTTTATCAATCACATATATACCAACATCCATTTTATATAAATAAAGAAGATTAATTATTAACTATTTATAATTTCATGTTGTCTCATATAAGTAATAAAATAAATATTTTGGATATTGATTAAAAATATTTTGTATTGTTTGTCTACTCCATAGGTGCATAGTGCGAAAATTTCATAGACCGAGATAAATTAACGTTACTTATCACGACATTTTTCTTAAATATGTTTCCGTCTTTATCTTGCACTTTTAGATTGACAGTTGTGCGACAGTGACAAGAATAATGCTTAGCGAAAGCACATGCTAAGTAAGAAACCTTTTTAAATTCCGGTCAGTAATTTTGTTAATTCCACTTTTGGCCACTGGTTCAGGTTCCGATAAGTTTGTAGCGGTGACGTGGCGACCGACCACGAAAGATAGAACTGCCACTCCCCGCGTGCGGGGGAAATAAGCCACGCCCATTAAACAATTATTTATTTTCAAGGTAGGGCCTTAAGAAATTGTTTTTTGCAGTCTTGTACGAGTATGTTACGTTTTCACGTGTGTTTTGATACGAATTATTTTTTTGAATAAGTAAAAAAAATGTGATTTTATTACAACATACCTTCTACACAGATCTAAGACAATACTAGGCAATCATACCTAATAGTTTAAATAAGTGCCTACTAAATACCAAATAATGCCTTTACTTACAGAAAAGTTTATTTTTCCTGTCACTCTCTTTTGTTTATTTTAAGTGTGAAAAAAGCAGTAGTGTCTTAATAATTATAACTTTTTTTATAAGCAAGTCAAAGTGTAATTTAACGTAACTAAATGTATGATCAAAATTGTTACCACTATGTTGAATGATTATATTATTCCTACAATAAAAAACAAATTTTCAAGAATAATGTTTTATTTTAATATAACTTAGTTAAATGTCATTTTTTACATCATCTTCAACGTGACGACTAAACTTACCACCTTGTAAACTTTCTTTTTTTCTGGAACAACGTGATTAGGTTTCCTTTTTTTTTTCAAACTCTATAAATAAATAATAATAATCGTTTATTTATAGAAGGACACATTTACAAAAAATACCTTAACAATTAAAATAGAACACAGTTGCTAATTTGCCTGAACTAAGTTGAACCTGTGCTTCAGGCTAGAAAATGCATAAATACTTAATGTAATAAATTAACAATGAGCTTAAAGTTACAACTAAAATAAAACTTAGCTAAATAAATGTAAAATAGCATGTTAGCGGTTCTATTTGCAGACAACAAGGAGATATTCTGTCTGTGCATACTCGTAATTGATGGTTAGTAAACACTTAAGTATAATGTTTTTACAGCTATAGTAATTTAATTTATAGATACTTAGTTTTTTATTTAATCTTTTGTACAGAAATGGGCCCAAAAATGTGAAAAATCTTTCTACATAGACATGTTTTGAGGTTGCATTAGATATGCATACTATATCATTCCGTCTCTTGTTAGTATTGTCAGCATTGTAGGTAAGCATGGTGTGCTGTTTTAATACTAATTGCATTATGAAAAGCTGGCGAACCGTCAGTACGTTGCAGGATTTACATAGCAGATCTGTGGGAAAGAAGAAGGGATGGAAGTTTGCTACCTTTAAAATAGCTCTTTGAGCTCTTTCAAGAGGAAGCAAATTAGTTTTTGGTGCACCACCCCAAGAAGTAGTACAGTATTGAATTATAGATTGACATAGGGCCAAATAAACTTGTGTGATTAATTTTGAATCTGCTAATGTTCGCAATTTCTTAAAAACATATATTAGTTTGCGCACTCTTTGAACTAGGCTTTCAATATGTTTTCTAAAAGAAAGTGTATCGTCCATTATAACCCCCAGGTATTTTATATTGCTCGTTTTGAGGATAAAAGGACAATTATACATGTTGACTGTACGGTTTCCACAGTGATGGGCATATAGATGAGGGTTAGTAATGTTAAGTTGAGGCTTGCGCATGGAGAAGTGTATATATTTTGTCTTGTCGGCATTTAATGTTAGTAAACTGCTTTGAAGCCAATTAGTCACAGTATTAAAACCTAGTTGAGCGATTTCAAACAATTCGCTACTGGGTGTAGCGGTAAATATTAACGCCGTATTGTCGGCGTATGATTTAATTTTGCCGTCTTTAATATTTAAATTACACAAATCATTAATATAAATCAGGAATAGGGTGGGGCCTAGAATACTTCCCTGAGGAACACCAAAACCAGTATTTTTCTGCTCATCACTTGTAATATTATCTATTCTAACACATTGACACCGGCCGTTATAGTCAGTAAAAAGTTTCAGCGGCGTTCCCCTTATTCCTATGGTCTCTAATTTGTTCAGAAGAACAGAAACAGACACCGTGTCGAAGGCCTTGGCTAAATCGAGAAAGACTCCCAGGGTCTGGTTTCCTTTGCCGAGTTCTTCTGAAATATAATCAGTCAGGCTATGCACTGCATCGGCTGTCGATAGTTTGGCTCTAAAACCAAATTGCGCAGGGGAAAAGATGTTGTTTTTTTCCAGGTAATTGACTAGTCTACTGTTTATGATTTTCTCTAGTATTTTTGAAATTGAGGGGAGTACGGATATTGGCCTGTAGTTATTAACTGTGTCTATACATCCAGATTTAAAGATAGGGATTACAACTGCCTTTTTTAGACAACTAGGGAAAATTCCTTTGGAATGACAGATTCGAAATATATGAGTTAAGGGTGGTACCAAAATATGCTTAAAGAGTTTAAGGATCTTATTGCTTATATTATCCCATCCAACTGCATAGTCATCCTTTAGCCCAGAAATGATTCGGGTTATTTCATCTTCATCAGTGTCCAAATTAGCAAAAGATTTCGGGTAACAGCTATTGTTTGGGTTTTGAAAAGATAGTTGGTTGCAATATTTCGGAATCTGTTCGGCAAGAGTTTTTCCAACATTTACAAAAAAGTTATTTAGATTGTTAGCTGATATGAGTGGTGAAGAATTAGCAAGCAGTAAACTCGAATTTGATTCACGCTGTTTAGACATATTGGTGACATTTTTAATATGTTTCCAGAGTTGATTGCTATTTTTACCTGCTCTATTTAATTCGTTTTTATCGTAATTATTTTTTATATTTTTTAGGAGATTGTTGCAGAAATTCCTGTATCTTTTATAGGTGGTTAGAATTATTACATTATCAGGGTATTTCTTAGTTTTCTGATGAAGTTTATCTCTGTGTCTTATACACCGAATTAGTCCAGGAGTAATCCATGGTTTAATATTATAACGTTTCCTGTTTACTGTAGAAATTGTCGTGTTACGTAATATTGCTTGTTGTACATGTTTTATTAAATACGATAAAGCCAAATTAGCGTCAGCAGTATTGTAAAGTAGGCTAAAATCAATGTTGCATAAATCATATTCGAGTCTGTTTATGTTTAATTTGCTAATAGTCTGAGGACGATTTAGCTTAGGCAGCGTTAAATTTACAGTTAGTAGGACTGCGTGATGGTCAGTAATTGTTGAGTTAGTAACAAGCGTAATATATGATAGGCTATTTTTGATCATCATATGATCGAGGCAGGAACCGCTCTGATGAGTTGGTAATGTGTGAGCGGGGAGAAAACCATAGAATAAGCAGATATTAAGATACTCTTGGGTCCCTGCATCGCAGTTTTCGGAGCCAATATTTATATTTAAGTCACCTGTTAGTATAACATTCTTAAATGGGCTTAGTGTTTCAAAAATCTGATTTAAGGATTTGTTAAAAAGATCTAAGTTTCTAGCGGAAGGGGATCTATACATAGCTATTATCGCTGTGGTTGAACCAATTTTGATGACTAAACAGTTACTCATACAGTCACGTAGAGTATGTTCCTCGACTGTGACCTTTAATGATTCCTTAACAAAGACTACCACACCATAATTTTGATTGTGGTTTATTGTGGTATGCAATAGGTTGTACCCCGGTATTACTGGAAGGTTATCGTAGCGATTAGATAGCCAGCATTCGGTAAGTACCATTATATCACAATCAAAGTTAAGTCTATGAAGAAAAATATTAAAGCTATCTATGTTCTTATAAATACTCCGGATGTTTTGGGTCAGTACGGTTAGTGCATTTTGATAGTCGGAAAGATATTTTCTGCAGTCCTCAACGTCACATGTCTTTGACACAGTTAAAAATGTATTATCTATATCGGTAATTAAATTATCATCCATACTAAACTAAAAACAAATAACAATAAGTCTAAAATACAAACAAGTATGTGGCGCTCTTAGGCGCCTTCATAATCTATCGAATTTATATACCTGTATTCGGCAGCTTTTTTAGCCGGGCAATCTGTGTCTCCCGTCTTGTGGTTGGCTTGTTTTTTAAAGCGCAAACATGTAGCACATTTTGGAGGATTCGCTTTCTTTGCGCAGTCTTGGAGTGAGTGCCCTTCTTCACCGCAATGTCCACATGTGGGGGCAGTTATTTTGCAAGTCCTGGCTGCATGACCGTACTGCTGGCAGTTGAAACATCTAGTTACCAGTGTGAAGTCTCGTACCGGACAGGACGTCCAATTTATAAATAATCTGTCCTGTGTGATGAGGGCTTTACGAATGATGGCTGGAACTTCTATAATAAAGTTGCAATTCTCAGCATCTTTCCTTCCTGATTTGTGGCTCAGTTTTATTGAGGGCAAAAATGTATCTTGGGACATAGTCGGCAGTTTGTCGGCCAAATTTTGTTCATAAATACATTTATAAACCTCATTTTGAGCCATTGTTGTGGGAACTCCTATAACTATAATGCGAGGTTTGCGCTTTTGAGGTTCGTTGACGGTAAGACTGTTTGTTTGAGCTTATCTAGGTCATCTTTGGTCTCAGTGCTGATTATGAGTTCTCCTTTTCCTATTTTGCGTACGCCTCGTACTTTAAGCTTCATTTCTCCAGGGCATATGATTTTTTGGACCATGTTCTTCGTTTTTTCATTGGACTTTGAGTTATCACAGGGATAAATCGCTACGGGACTAAAAGTATTAGGACGAACAAAGTTGTTGGACCCCTTCTTCACCATATCTGCAAAAGATGTAGTAGCTGCACCCTGCTTCGTAAAGGACTCCTGAATCGTCCGGTTCATCTCCGTAAGACAGTCTGATAGGTCTCGAGCTTCGGTCATGGTTTTGAGGGAGGTATGGGTTTGTATGGCTTTTTGCTTAAGCGCCTGGTATTGAACAGCCATTTGCGAAACTACATGTCCTACTTTTCGGCATAGATTGCTTATTTTTAACTTCTGCTCAGCGTTTAGCTTTCCATCAGAAGCAATGCCACATATCTCATTCAGGCCCTGCTCAATAGATCCCATCCAGTTCTGGATCTCACGAGTGGAAACTACTTCAACCGTATCATCTTGGTCTCGTCTTGGTTGTTGGGGTGGTGTCGATGCCGGGGTCGGTACCGGGATTGGTGTCGGTGGAGGGCTGCGTCGTATCATCGCGCTCCGATTAAAGGGGCTGCCTTCCATATATCACAGGATATTACAAAATAATCGAGTCAGTTCATTATTTTAACTTGTCACTTAAAATGTTTCACTGTATAACACGCTAATACACTAAATCTAGGTCACTATTTATGCAAACGTTAATTTATTTTATTTTTAAATTGCATCGATGAGCACGTCTGTATGCTTCTAATGCCTACGAAGTAGTTCCAAATAAAGTTAATTTGGTTCCAAACCTTTTTTTTTATTTTTGATATTTCATTTCATTATTAGTTATACTTTAATCACTTCATACATAATTGTTGCAAGTGGAGGTTAAGTGGAAAGTCCCAGATATTGTTTTTACTATAGTTTATTATGGAAAAATATACAGACAGAATAATAACGTGCCCACGCACGATGGCGTCTCTTGAGAAAAAGGGAAGAGGAAGTTGGTGTTGCCATACACCTAACTACAAATAATATTTTTAACATTGCAATACTTCTTATTTCACAACAATAATAAAGCTATCTTGACAACAATTTAAGAGTTATGCTTAAGGCGCTTCCCTGACCAAACGACCTTGAGCGTTCGGTCCTTCTCTGTCCCGTCGCTGAGTCTCGGTCTGTCTCGCTCCCTCGGCACGCTCATTTATCATAAAATTCACAAAAATAATGAAATTATTTGAATAAAAAAAGACAAGTAAAGTTTTAAAATAAAATAAAACGTGTATTATTTAGATTTTTAAATTATCTATCCATTAGTGTAATCCTCAAATGAATAGAACGTCACCTTTAGCAAAAGATGCATGCAATCAATAATTTTAGTCACTTTTTTACAAGGAGATTTTAGATGTATTTTTAACACATAAAAACAAATAAGAACGTGCAATGTGATGATAGGATATCGAACATTAATAATGTGCTTTTAGATATAGTTTATTACCCATAGTGAATGAGTTAATAGCCTCTGAATAACGCACTATGACAAGGTTTTGGTCGGGGTACCGCCTTAAAAAGTCGTTTTCTGTAAAATTACGGTTTTTGAGATGTCACACTGTCGTCGCAAGTGGACGATATAGTTAACTTTCGGGAGCGTTACCGGAGGAATTTGGAAGGAAAACGAGGAGTCTTACTCGGATGGCGGTTTATTATAGACTGACATCATAAAACATATTTCTTACACTAGTTTACTCATCGCTAATAATTCTTAACCTATGTCTGTCAACACTAATTGGCAGACCCTTTAAAACTCGTGGTGAGCCATGAGAACGAAATAGTCCAATCACTAGCGCGGCGACGGCACTTAAGTACAAGTGGTCTCTTTTAACACGACCAAACATGAATTATTGCTAACACAAGGGCGAGATGCATAACTATATAAGGTATCAATACAGCCACAAACATGTGCGAAGCAGACATAATAAACAATCGAGGTATCTACACTCGAGAGCAATGAATCCGGGTTACTTAAAGAATCCTAAAAATCTCGGAAACTAAAAATGCTAGGTTAATGCAATAAATTGTATTTAATAGACAATGTAATACTCCTTAAATGAAGGTATTAAAACTTCTTAGTTATTGTAAAGTTATATCATAAAAAAATCAAATTTGAAAAAGGGCCACTTTCGAAGATGGAACTACGAAATTACAGCATTTGGTTTTGCTTTTGTTTGTAATCTGTCATTTATGTGGGTACATAAACCATGTTGATAGTGCTCTATATTCATTATTCAAGCTGAAATTATGTCGCTTACGCCTGAAGAATGCACCAGAATACTTACAATGCTGGAAACCGGCCGGAGTCAGCGCGATACAGCCAGGACTGTCGGTGTGTCGCTGTCAACAGTACAAAGAGTTCTCCGACGTTACGAAGAAACTGGTTCTAACCTACGCAGACCAGGAACGGGCAGAACCAGGTGTACCACAGCACGAGAAGACCGATACTTGGTGAACACCATGCTTCAAAATCGCTTTCTCACAGGAACTGAACTCACAAATCAGTTTCGACGCCTCGGAGGAAGTAACCCAAGTGCATGGACAGTAAGACGTCGGCTTGCTGAATCTAACTTAAAACCCCTTAGACCTGCAAACGGCCCTAAACTGGAGCGTGGGCATCGTATTTCAAGACTAAGATATGCCCAGAGCCACGTAAATTGGAGTATTGAAGATTGGTCAAAAGTTATGTTCTCCGACGAATCAAAATTTATGCTCTACAAGCACGATGGAAGACACAGAGTGTATCGAAGACCAGGGGAAAGATTCAAGCAAGCATGCATCGAAGAAAAAGTAGCCTACGGTGGTGGGTCTGTACTTGTGTGGGCCGGAATTTCTTCTGAAAGTCGCACAGAGCTGGTGATCATAGAAAACGGCTCTTTAACTAGCGTAAGATATGTGGAAGAAATCCTCAATGATCACGTTGGTCCATTTATGGTCAATTTAGGTGAGGATGCTATATTTATGCATGACAATGCCCGACCTCATACAGGTAGGATTGTGAATGACTACCTTCAAGAGATGAACATTACTCGTATGGAGTGGCCAGCGCGCAGCCCGGATATCAACCCGATCGAGCATGCTTGGGACGAGCTAGGCAGATGCGTAAAACAACGAAACCCTCCCCCAATCACGCTTCGTGAGCTCAAAATTGCTCTCACAGAGGAATGGGAGAATATTCCCCAAAATCGTATAAGGAACTTGGTGTACAGCATGCCAAACCGCGTAAACGCAGTAATGGAAGCACGAGGAGGCAATACGAAGTATTAAAATTCAAGAAAATCGTAATAAAGTTCAAAAATTTCATGTTTCCTATTTTTGTTTTAAGGAGAGATCAGCAGTTTTTTTCTTTATGTAATTTTGTGTTAATAAAATGTATGGTGACTCATATTTTTTTTACTTTCATTTAAGGAGTATTACATTGTCTATTAAATACAATTTATTGCATTAACCTATCATTTTTAGTTTCCGAGATTTTTAACATTCTTTAAGTGACCCGGATTCATTGCTCTCGAGTGTAGTTGCAGCAATGAATGGAAAAAGCTACACAGCAAGGGGGCTTGGTTATTTACGTGTTGCGAGGATTGCACTATGCGCATTTTCTGTCTAGATGGAATTACGTCACGGAAACTACGTAATACGGATACAATCACCTTAGAGATAGGATGCATGACGCGCGACGATAACCACCTGATTCATTCGCACTACAATATGCAAAGCACAATGGAATTAGGAAATGAGCACGAGATCTACATACCTGAGATAAGCATTTAAATGACTTATTAACAAGCAATAGTCAAATTACTAACATAACAAACATGGAAATAGAAACCCATGAAGAACCTCTAAAAGTTCTTGGAAGAAAAATTGAACTGATCAAAGAACAACAGGACATCCAAATGGTTAACTCAGCGGATGCCGAGCAACATCATTACGTCTGTACGGTTTCATAATAACATGTGCAATTATATTCGGTACATGGGTAGCCTTTAAAATAAAAACACGCTGCCTCAGTGTACCTCAAGTAAGCAGAGTATCAACGCAAGCTCACAACGAAGAGATTGACATGGTATCAGTTCATAGTCAACGGTATCTTCTTAATGATGGACAAACAAAGGCAGATGAGCAGACAATAGAAGAGGTCATCGGACATCTTCCTAACAGCAACAAGGTGGACAGTGAAATATCGCCAATGCCATTCAGCGGGGAACACAGAATATACTAACTTTCTTTACATATTTTTACTTACTTTTTATAGTACGTTGTACTTCAAAATTGTAGTTTTTTATAGTTGGCAGGATGTACGAGTATCGCCACATGAAATGTATTGTGTTAGTTTTTACCATAACAAGCATTTGCCTATTCGCCGAGTACTTGTTTACATTCGTTGAATAAGCTATCGCGCCAACCACAAGTAACCTACTTTATGTATATATAATTTAACATTTTACCTAATAAATCGATCAATCAGTAACGGAAACAGAACAGTGGTTTTATTTCCTGTATACATCCAGTGTGATTCACATCCATCAACAATCTACATACTATATTCCTATACGGACAAAAAAATTAACTGACGGATCGTGTACGGGTAGTACTCGATCCGCCAGTTTATTTTTTTAAATGCAACGCTACATCACTCTTCGGCAAACGTTTAGACTTCTGAGCCTCGGTCCATCAAGCCACAAATGATGTCTCCTGATTCTGTATTAGTCTTAAAAACTAAGGCCCATCGCCCACGACGATGTGTTTGAGTAGCAACACGTTACTTTTAAGTATCGTCGTAGACGATGTGCCTTAGTTATAGTTAGTAATCACTTTAGTATCTTTTCGAATAGCAATAAGTGAGAAGAAACGCAGTGACGTAACAATTACCGTTACATAAATTCGAACGATTTTTAACCCCCGACGCAAAAAGAGGTGTGTTATAAGTTTGACCGCTATGTGTGTGTGTGTGTGTCTGTGTGTCTGACTGTGTGTCTTTCTGTGGCACCAGAGGTCTTAAACGGGTGACCCGATTTGAATGCGGTTTTTTTAATTGAAAGCAGGTTTTCTAGCGATGGTTCTTAGACATGTTTTATCAAAATCGGTTCAGCCGTTTCAAGGTAATCAGCTCTTTTGTTAGTTACGGTAAGGATCTTAGACGCATAATGGGTATTTACTTTACTTTCAAACATATGTGTGAACTAAAATTTGAAACACCCAGGTACGCTATATAAATATGCAAGATTATGGAATTCTTGGTCCGATGCTGCAGCCAGTATCCTGGCTGCAGCATCGGACTAAGACAGCACACCAGTACACTCTTGAAAAAAATATAGCAGATACATCGTGTTTGGTTTCGTTTTGATCAGTATTTAATTCTACATACAATATAATGGTGGCAACATAATGAGCTGATGTAGCAGCCAGGATATCCAGCACACCAGTACACTCTTGAAAAAATAATAGCAGATGTGTCGTGTTTGGGGATTACGTAAACGCCAAAACAAGCTATTTGATGTAGTATCTAAATATACCCTGAATAACGCTCACAACTGTTAACTCATATACAAAACAAAACTAAACTAAGTATTTAAAAAACTTCCAACGCAATAAAGAAAAGCGAATATTTAAAAAGTCAAAAATAATGCCTTCAACGATAGGCATTATTTTTGTATTTTAAATATTCGCCATCAAATTCGATTGAGTAACACCATATATTTTAATAAGGTATAGAAATTGATGGATGGCACGATAAGGTTTGCTCGTTGAAATGGCGCTATAATGTCACGGCGGGGTACCGCTAAGCTTAAAGGAATAAAAATAGCTAAAATAGGAGATTATTAATTATAATAATAATAAAACATTTATTTCAGGCAAAATGGTCCATAGACATATACCTTACAAACTAACATATATAAAGTATAAAATAAAACTCGTGTTACAAAATAGCTTAAAACTATGTTAGTATCACTTCACTAGCTTGTCCTTGCGCTGCCTTGTGGTTTGTCCGTGGAAGCGACGGAACACCACGTCTTGCGGCCAAAAGTCTTCTGCCATGACGACGGACAGGTAACAATTCGGTACTCGCACCACGAACGAATCGAAGTTGACGTTGCGTTGCGACTCCAATAACTGCACCCTCGGCGTGTACGTCTTCTGGCGCACGTACTCCACGATGTCCTTCGGCTTAGTGGTGCAGTGTAGGCGGGAGATGTACACCTGGGTGTTCAGCTTTGCGGCACGTAAGCTTACTCCGGGTCCGTAGGGGCTTTGCCGCAGCGGTTCTAGTTCGTTCGCGACTGACGCTTCCTCCTTTGCACAGTCACAAAGTCCTCAACATCAGCCTTATTCGGGGTTTTGCTTGGCATCATATTTGGAGCGCCACTCGCGACACTCGCAATGATGCCAGCGAAATCCTTTTGTGAGGGTTTCGCCAGGGCTGCGGACACTGGCAGCGGGACGGGACGAGGGGCTCGGGGGCGCCGCATGGAGTCGCTGCGGAGACGGGCAGTGGGCTGCGGGGCACGCGGGTGGGGCGCGCTTCAAGCTCAGCAAACGACGGATGCGCTGGCGATGAAACTGCTGACGCGGAGTTTGACGCCGAAACATCGAGGCCGGCTCCGCGACACATGTTTACGTTAGACGCATCGGCTGATGACCTAGTTACCACCACACTGTTTTGCAACTCAGTAAATTCTTTGCGCAAATCAGCGACGGTGTTTTCAGATGCATCTAATTTCGCTAGAACATCCGCGAGGCGGGCCTTCAGATAGACAATGTTCTTCAGAAGGCTCGTTACATCGACGTGGTCGCTGGTGACGGGTGGAAGCTTTTGTAGCTCCTTCGCCACAAACTACGGCACGTCGTCTGGGTCGGTCTCCTTAAACAGCGTGTTTATGTCTTGCAGGCTTCTGTTAGTCCTGTCACGCCGCCGAGACACCATCTGGTCGCGCTTGTTAAGCACACTGAACAACAACAGCTTGGCAGCAGCTATGTCGTCCTCGCTGAAGTTTGTTGCGCAAATCTGGACAGCGGACACCTCGTCCATCACATCCAGCTTCTGCTGCAGGAACGCCAGCAGCTCATTTGCCACAAGGCTCATGGCAAGAAAATTACGAGCGACAGCTTGCGCCGCGCTAGTCAATGCACAAAATATGCACACACGTCCGCATCGAAACGCAGCACAAGCGAGACTAAGATTGATTATTTAGATTGCATACTCATTACTCATAGCGCTCCCAGATTTAACAATTTAACACCCAACTAGATTTTCTACAAAATAAATATCGTATCGAAGCAAGTTGGTTGGAAATGCTAGTAAATTAATAGATAGTCAATCATAAGAAGGGTCTGACTTACATAACTGGAGTTATTTATGATTAAATATGAATTTGACTTATCTAATTTGTGTGTTGATGTTGTATTTATATTGTATTTATTTATGTGTGATTTTGTATTTACTATTAAATAATTTAAATATGTTTTCTAATATGGGTTATGTGGTACCTGAAATAAATGTATTTTTTTAAATTTTTAACTATTAAATAGCTAAGTAACTGCGGCCAACTTAGATGCTGTAACGGTCGTTTCGATCGCTCTTCATAGTTCTAACCTTTTTTTTTTGTTCCGGGGTGGAAAATCCTCATGGATGTCCTCCGCCCATTCTGTCAGACTCTTACTGACTAAAAACCACCCCGGTGTTCCATCTCACACCTGCGCCGGGGGTCGTGGGAATGTACGATTCTTCCGTAACCCCCTTTTTTTTTTGTTTGAAATCATCTAATGACCTCTCCCGCTCTGGGCGGAGCGGAAGGGACAGGGAAGACAGGGAAGACTAAAACCCACCCGTGTTCCTTCAGTTGCTTGTGCGTCAGGGCCGCGGTAACTCTTTCGAACAATCCGCGACCCCGGCAGGCATCAGCCCTATCGGACCCCATCAATTATGCTGACATCTCTTTGAGGCGCGCGTGGAACACAAAGCACCGTCGTCGACCCGGGCCTTGTCCTTACCGGATGGCAAGCTGTCCATTACTCGCCGTCCGCAAGCCTGCGCCTACGGTGGCCGGGAGTCAGCTATCGACTCCCGACGCCCAGGGTGTCTCCTCCTGCGGCGACTAGAGGCGTAAGGGTGCAACGATTGCCTCACTCTCACGCGCTACGCCTACTCCTTCGCGAGCATTACTGCTTCGCAGAAGGAGGTGACGGCTTCCCATTCCCTCTCGCTCCGTACCATGGCCTGGACGAGGGCCAGACGCGAAAGATCGCCGCCGCCGATCGCCACCACGAAGACACGGCGGTGCTCTCCCAAGCCGGGCATACCTCCACCGTATGCACCACCGTGTCCTCCGGTCGATCCACACAATGATAACACCCGGGGGTTTCCTCCTGCTTTATCCGAAACAGGAACCTCCCGAAACAGCCATGTCCGGTGAGGACCTGCGTCAGGCGGAAGGTGAAGTCGCCTTGGCGCCTTCAAGTGTCACTCCTCAAAGAGGGGACTTACCGCCGTACTTGTGGCGTGTCCACTTCCGCAACCCCTGACAAGCCATCCTCTGCGGGCCCCGTCCGGTCAAGCGGGGGGAGTGAGGTGTTTGACTCCCCCCGCGACGTCTAAGAGGGGCGCACGTGGAACACTACGCGCCACCACCTCGGGTCCTGATATATGGGGGGCGACAGACGTCCCCGAGTCCGTCGGGGCGGGGTGCCCTAGCTTAAGTAGTTACAGCGACTAATTCATTTTATTCGCACCTAATCCACATTAATTATATACCGATTAAAATTATTAATTTATACATTATACATAACATGGTGGGGAACCCAGCACCGTTTCTGCCCAGTCTCCGGTGTAATTCTTAGTTGATGGTATATAGGTAGTTCGTTTTCAATCACACACAATACTGAACTCAAACTCGGCATTTATTTCAATGAAAATACGAGTATACATTTACAGGCACTTTTGGATTATCATTAAACACGGAGTCCTACAGTTAGAGTTAGTGCGGGCCTGTTGTTTGATCAGTAGTCAAACATACTGATAGTTAAAATGCGTTAGTTAAACTAAGAATAAGTTACAAAATGAGAGAAGAATGTTGTTTCACAAATGGTTAAAATAACTATAGTTAAAAAACAAAGTCAATTTGCTATAAAATTTAACCATGCGCAGACAGAGTAGTTAAACTTTTACAGCTATTGACTATTGTCAAGTGACTAATTGTTAAATTAACTATAGGTAATTTTTAACTATGTATCAAACAACGGGCCCTAAGTGAAGCTAGTTGCCAATTCCAAGAAGAAGTAGGGTCCATAAAGAGAAGAACGGGCAAGAAACTCCATGGACAATCTTTAAAATCAAAACAATAAGTTGCAGAAGTTTCTTGTTCGACAATTACAATTTTAGTCCTTTTTATTTATCACACTTCCATTACGATTACCTCCCGCCATCATGTACGTGATGCTGGGATTAATAGAGTTCTGTGAACGTGACTCTCTCCAAAATGGGCGGACGTACTACCTATCCAAGTAAACAATCTTATTACTTAGTTAGTTTAATAAAACTTACTAACAATGCTAACATGCTTATTAGTTGATTCTTTTATAACTAAACAATGCTAATATTCACAAATACAAAGGAGTTTTAAGATGAAAGTTTAATTAGTAACGTCGTTACTTTTTACAACAAAACTTAATAACATTTCCGGTAGGTAGTTCAAGGAATTTAATCAAACAACAGGTTTTCGTAAATAAATGTGTGTGTAATATAATTTTGTTTCTTTATAGTATGTAAATTATTATTGCAACTGATTTAGTTCTCGTATTTTATTATAAAAATTGAGGTATTGACCATTACAACGTAGTCGGCGCCAATTTCTACATAATTGGGGCACTATAATTATTATCATAAACACTTGACATGTGACATCTACTAACCCGTACTGGGCCCGCGTGGTGGATTACGGCACATTCCCTCTCACAGAGAGGAAGCCTCTGTACCAGTAGACGTAATGTTATTGGCTGATTATGCTAATAGATAGATATATGTCAGTCAAATCTATGACTATGCACGTAAAGGGCCTTCTTCTTAAGCACAGCGATTCAGGAAGGCGATTCTCAGTTTACACTCATTGCATAGCGCATTCGTCATTGCCGCTCGTCTTCTATGAAGCTTACAAAATAGTAACATTATCCAGATTCATGATGTGTTCTCAGTACAACAAGTTCGTTCACCACGAGTATAAGGAAATTAATGTTGCCATTATACACCGTGCGATGCAATGTATTGCACATGACTTAAATAATTGTTTATTCTTAATGACGAATACACATATTTCATAAATGTACAAAGATGGCAATGGTAACAATCAAAGTCTTTTAAACATTGGTCGACATGAGTCATTAGGTTGAAGGCCACATATTTCTCTAATGCACTTTTTTTGAGCAACAAATGCTCTAATCAGATCGGTACTATTATCCCACATTACAAGACCATACTGTAGTAATGATTCTACATATGCGTGGTATGTTACGAGTATAATAGCAGTTTTTACGTTCGTTACATTTTTAACCTGTCTCAGTGCATACACGAATTTATTAATTCTAGTGCTAACATTATCTAAGTGTTCTTTCCAGTTAATATCTTTATCTATTTGTCGACTGCGACCACATCTCGGTGCATCCCCACGTCAGTTTGAAGGAAATATTCCCTGAGACTGCATATCTCGCGGTAATGGAGGGTTTTAGCATTTAAGAAACCTCGACCGCCACACTTCCGTGGGATGTACAGTGTCATCACTGATGACCGTGGATGATGCATCCGATATGCCGTCAGCAATGTACGGACCTTCCTATCCAGAGCGTCAAGTTCTGTCTGAGTCCATTTGAGTATGCCAAAAGTATACATCAAAACTGGCATGATCCAACCATTAAAGGCACGCACCTTGTTTCCGCCTGATAAAAGACTATTTAACACTTTATTCAGGCGGCCAAAGAAGCGCTCCCTCAACGATTGTTTCATGTCGGCAGCATTGATGCCTAATGCTTCCAACATATCCAAATACTTGTAGGTTTCGGTTGAGGAGAGGGATCTAAGGTGTATAGAATCCGAAACTTGTTTCACGGATTCCATAATCCCCCCTCGCTTTACATGCTTGACTGCATATTGGTCCACACCAAATTCCATCCTGATGGCACTACGGAACGTTTCCGTTACCTTCAGTAGGTCCATCAGTCGCCAATTGTTGGGGGCAAAGAATTTCAAATCATCCATGCAAAGAAGGTGTGATATCACCTGACCAACTCTTCGTAACCGATAGCCTAGACCTGAATCCTCCAGTAGTATGCTTAGAGGATTCAAGGCTAAGCAAAACCATAGCGGACTATCGCCCTGGAATATTCCTCGCTTAATCCTGATCGATCCATCGGTCCTCCAGATCTGTTGACATCCTGGATAGAGAAGGATCATCCTCCACTGCCCCATACAAGAAATCAAGAAAGTTGCGTAGAGTTGCGTCTGTTTTGTACAACTCCAGCACACTAATGAGCCATGTATGTGGCACTGGGTTATAGGTCTTCTTATAATCTATCCATCATATGGACAAATCCTTTCCGGATCTACGAACATTGTTACATCCATTCTGAGACACAGACATATATTAAAAAAAATAACCGACTATTTGCATATTTTAAATTAAAGCTCATAAATTAACAAAAAAAAAAATTAAAGAAAAAATTTTAGTTCAGAAATGCAATTGATGACCTTAAGCATGAGTTAAGCATGCTTTCTGTCAAATTTGAGTAAATGATGTTATATTACTCAGATCTTGATTAGAGTTTAATTCTGAAACGAAAAAATGTCTATGTTATACTTAAGTACAGATTAAGACGTTCTCAAATTCAAATACTCAAATCAGATGTAGAATCGGGTGTACCACCCGGTTTCTGATATTTTTTAAAAAATATATATACATATTATATTTATATTTTTCTTTTCTATCCAATCAAAATATTTTATTTCACATAAACCTACATGGGCATTTATGAAACCTCAGAAGCTAGGTGCACGGTTCCAATTGGTTGTTGCCTATGGAGAAGAACCGGCAAGAGACTCCACGGTTACTCTTTTAAAACTAAGGGACTTTTACAGTGTTGATAGGTATGGGAGGACAGTGTACAAGCAGTGTCAACAAGTAACAGGTACTCAACAAAATATAAAAAGGTCAACAAATCTACAGTCTACAAACTAGGCCTACAACGTTTTCACATTCATAAAATATAGCAGAAACTATGTAAAAATGAAAGCCTATTGAAACCAAATGACATGATTGCCATTACAACTGTAACAAATCTGAATTGACATCCTGTCTCTCTGACTCAACGGACGATATCAATGAAAAGACAAAAGGGTAGGCCGCATAAAGTACCTACTCAAACTGCCAGACAGTCGTTAAAAACTCACTGAAAGGAAAAACAAATATAAATAAATGTAGTTGTCACGTTCACAGTAATTAAAATAATAATATAATACAGATTAGGTATTGTATTATACTGAAATATAAATCCGAATTTAAATGGGCATTATTAACAATAAGTAATTTAAAGTAAGTATCTAAATACCATAAAAGTAAATGCGTAGATACGTGGTATTGTTGTGGACTTAGTAATTGTTGTGAATTTCCTCATTGGAGCAGAAATATTATTTAGAAATAAAATAGATATTATTTATTCTTATTATGAAAAAAAAAACTGCACATGACGTTGATATTTTTTGTACCGTTACTGTTTGTAATTAGACAACCTGCCTACTTTTCTACGGGTAATCACAAACGTATTAAATGAAAAAAAAAATAGACAATTATTAAATTGATTAAAAAAATAAACTATTTCATTGGTCTAGTGGTTGGCAGCACTACTGCTGAGTATAAGGCCCTGGGTTCGATTCCCAGGTCGGGCAAAGTGTTATTGGGTTTTTGCATCTGGAATTTCTCAGTAGCAGCCCAAGATCTGGATTTGTACCCGGTTGATGGCAAAAGGCTCACCCCCTATTACATGGGACTTACATAACTGGCGAAATGTGGGTGTACTATAGGTCCACTTCTGCATAACCCTTAGGGGATAAATAAGTAAGTAACTGCTCCGTCGGTCTCATCCTTGCAAGCACGACTGCTGATCGTGGGGTCCTGGGTTCGATTCCCAGGTCGAGCAAAGTGTTATTAGGTTTTCCATTAGGAATTCCTTAGTAACAGCCCTTAGTTTGGAATTTAGCGGTGTGATACCCCCGTGCTTCGAAAAAGTACGTCAAGCCGTTGGTCCTGCGCCTGATCTCTCTGCGGTCGTGTCGGTTTGCTTTTCCATCGGACTATGAGAGTGAGGGATGAGAGCGTGCACCCGTGTCTGCACACCCACTTGTGCACTATAATATCTCCTGAGTCGAAAGCTAATCTCCGCTGCGATGGGTCGCCATTGCCGAAGTTCGGTCTGGAGGACCAATAGTATTATATAAGTAAGTATTAGTAGTGTAAAGTTACTGCAATTCGCAAGAAATGAAACAGTCAATCACTTAATTATCATCATATCAATTAACATCTCACTCTCTCTATTTTCGACTATGCCCAAAATCATGCGAATCTGACCGATTGTTCGTGCTTCACCTCCACGGGTTCAATTCAGGCCGTCAAGCCGGCTGTCTGGCTTATAGGATGGCCGGATATCCAATATCCGGTATCCGACCAAACCACCATCCGTTCCATCAGTGTTTATATTTAACAATCTGTTTATCTGTGAAAATGCTGCCAGCAACAGGTTTTCAGCAACACAGGAGCATCTCGCTGCAACAGTTAGTTACCACCTAGGTTCACATTGTGGAATGCAATAAATATCTACACTTATTGAGTACCTACTGATTAGTTAGCGTCGACTAATGAGTCAATTAATTAACGATTGTCTAAGTTCCCCCTACAGCTGTTTGAATAAAGTACGTAGGCATCTACATTTTGGGTAATCCTACTAAGTGATAATGCAGCATGAATTATCACTTAGTAGGCTAGCTAGCTTAGCTTCAAATTCAGTGATCAGTATGTTATTTGCACTGAAAAACAGCTATGTTGTGTATTAAATCGTATTATGTAGGTATTCTAATATTGCATTATCGTGCACCAATGACTCGGTGTTGTTTGCCGCTCAATTATTCAGAAAGTGACGAAGCTTTTCACGTCAAACTTTTTAAAATAAATTAACTAGATGACGCTGAAATGGTGACCCATGAAATGAGCATTTAAAGTGACTCCAAGTTCCTTGAATTGGAACTATCAGCAGCCCTTCCTATCATTTTTACGATTCATTAATGTTTACAAAGAAATCGGGTTTGAAAGCTTGTAATTCCCTTGGTAACCAATTAAACAAACCAATGGAAATAACCAATCATTAAATTATAATTAAGACGTAAATCCGGAATTATAACAAATAATAGGGAAATTCTGTGTAGGTTTATTGAAGCGAACCAAAATAAATGTTTATCGCCGTGGCAGAGTATAAATTGACCGTCCCTGGTACATTTTGCCACAGTGTGAATTGAGCTTGATTAGGGACCAGTACATTATTAATCCTGACTCTTAGTATAACCGCATTCAAAATGTGGGGGCGAATATATCCGCACGCGGTGTATCTAATATTCGCGAATATTATATTGAAAGCATCATGCAAGGGCAGTTTAACCTTTCTCATAGATGATACAAGCTCTATGACTGACGATATAACACAAGTTAAAAGTAGTGTGGACCGAATCAGTAATATTGTGTTTAATGAAAAGGCCAGTCTGATCGGCAACATGGTGCTCGTAACGTTCAACGATCCAGGTAATGTGCCCACTTTATTATTTATAATTTATCCAAACCAGATTCAGTTAAATCCGATGTTAAACTTTATCCCCTAAGTGATAAACGCAAGTTAAGTTACAACCAGGGAATTCATAATTTTCAGAATTTTCATATTCTTTTCATAGCGTCAGTTGGGCATAACTTTTTCAACGTTTATTAAGTGATGTTACTAGCCGCTGTAAAACATATTATCGGAACAGCTACAATAAAATTAAACGGCAGATTAAGTTGTCATATAAATGATTAATCAGGCTTGTAGAGACGAATTTATCAAACACCAGAAAGTATTTTTCCTTACATCACTATTAACCGTCATCTCAGGGTCATCTTTCTCAAAGTCCATAGATCGTGTTTTTGCCCTTCCCGTAATATTAGAGCCATACTCATTCATACTTAAAACTATCCTTGTGACATCTTCAATAGTTACTCCACATCACCTGCCCATAGCGAGACGACCAATTTACCCTACAACTCCTTCGTCACCCACGCAACTTTCGTTCATTCTTACGGGAACACCCAAATACTCCGAAATATTTTATTCCGAATTTCGATGATCCGATTTTCAAAAGTCCGAATTTCATAATAAATAAGAATTATAATGTCTATTATTGAAAATCACGAAATTTATTTTACCGAAAGTCGTAAATTCGATTTGCGCGCCGCGGCAGCGGCCGCCTATCGCCAGATCCCCTCTATAGTTGGTGAACCATCCTACCAGTTAGCCAGCAATTCTACATTAAATAGACGCATTCGTTTATGAATTGCGTTCTCGACGCAACCAGTCTAGTTGAGCAGTTAAGCGTTAGTAAGCCGCGAAATCAAAACGACAAACGTAAGGTAGGATCCACACACGCTAGGTGGAGTTACGATCTTCGCAGGATGGCTGGTAGCAGCTGGATGAGAGTGGCCGAGAATCGAGCTGAATAACGTGCGATTAGAGAGGCCTATGTCCAGCAGTGGACTGCTGTTGGCTGATGATGAAGCCGATTCGTGTACGAACCACCATTGAAATATTTGAACTGTGACATTCTGGCTACTCCTTGGTGTTTTGAGTTTGTAACTGGTTACTTTTGAATAGCATCGTAGATAAACGAGCTTTTACGTGCAGTCGTAACAATTAGGTTAGCAGAATAACTAAAGAGCGACTAACAGATTAACTATGACGCGAAACCCTAGCTGCTGAAAGCACTGAAGCGACATTATTTTTAATTAAGAGGACTTTTAATTTCAGATCCTCATGTGAGGGTGGTGACTGAAAATCGTAACACATTTAAACAAACATTAGACGCAGTGTATGCTCACAATGATAATAATTGGGACTGTTGGGAACCGTCAATGAAAGGATTACAACTAGCACTAGCCAAAAGTAACAGCAACTCCTACATATATGTATTTACTGATGCCCCGGCAAGGGACTATCGAGACGCCCGTTTTGTAAAACAAATGTGTCAACAGAAACAGAGCCAGGTAAAGAGCCTGAATAGGAACATTTATTAAATTTTTCATATCCGCAGATTAAAAGTACGGTTTGGAACAACCTCGAAATTTTACTTAACTATTTCAGCCACATTGGTCACCTTTCACCTAGTGTGTGACCGTCTAAATATTGTGACATTCATTTCATCTTAGATGGGTAACCCCTACGTAACCCCTGGGGGTCACCATGCATTCTGGCCACTCTGCCCAACACTTTATGTAAACTTCTTAGTCGTGTCGATGGCACGACAGTGTATTCAATTTTGTTGGCCTAAAACTTTCCACGGCATCGTTGGTGGCACCGCAGAGGTGGCTTTGGCTGTATTTTTTGCTTTAAGTTTTAACCAGTGCAGTTAACCTCAAAGGATGTTTCATAAAGAAATAATGAACAAATTATAATGACAATAACATTTTTATCATATTATGCTTACAGATTGTATTTGTGCTCACCGGCCGCTGCCATGATTATTATGTGGCTGAAGCCTTCGATGTTTACTTTGAAATAGCACAGGCATGTTCTGGGCTTGCGTTCGACGTTAGCAAGACTGATGTCGAACAGGTAAATCAGTTTATAATGTTAATATTGACAACAATAAACTAAGTTTAAAATAAATAATTATATTATGGAGTTGATCTTCTTTGTCATTTATTGTAGGTGCTCCGCACAATTGAAGAAACAATAACAGGCAATAAGACTGTGATTACTTCGACGATAGTACCGCCCGGTGTTAAGAAAGATATTCCAGTAAGTGTTATTTTCATGAAATTATCCATGTGTTTTCTCCCAAAACTATTACCTAGGTACATGATTGCTAATATACTGGGGGGAGCTCTTGGACTTACAACACTGTCTAAAAAATCCACCCTGAATAGTTGTACTGTTGGATAAAATCCTGAAAGTTATTCCAAGATTGCGTAAAACACTCTCAGTCACAATCACTTCCATTCTGAAAATTCATCAATATTCATTGCGTTACTTTGCATTGCTAAGCTAACGAATTTTTCAAATATATACAGCAATGGATTATGAATCCCTTCAGAATAAGCTTGCCGCCGGATGTGTAAGAACATAACTAAGAGGGTATATTGTTATGCCAATTTCTGCCTAACCCTCAGAGCCGTGATGATATAATTGTTATAAATTTATTTTACAGTTCACAATAGATGACCATACTGACTACGCTATCGTCTCCGTGTCTGGCAGAAATGTTTATTTGGAGATTGACGGACCTTCGGCTAATATAGAAAGAATTATGTGGAACAATAATGGAAAAGTAAGTTTACATATCAGTTAACAGAAGGCAAGTTTTACCTCTTCACTTGGATTGTCTTCCGTATTGAAGCACATTTCTAAGGCTCAGATGTAAAATGTTTAAACACCAGCCAGTATTACAAAGCCTACTATGTGAATTTGCTGTAAAATTCCACGTTAAATGACGAGATTGGAAAGTGGAAACAACATCAACCAATAACAGCATATTATGATAGCATTGAGATTTCGGAATAGTTTCTCTTCCCTATTAGTTTTTCTACAGGGTGTCCCTGGAAGTATGGATCAAACCAAATACCCCGCGTCGGCAAAGTCATTTTCAAACTTTTTAACTCTGAGAATGTCGGTGCAATTTTTTTATGGTTCAAAAGTTATTACCAGTTTTTGTTTTTTTCAATCACTTCGCATAGTGTCCAAAGAAAAAAAAACATTTTAAAAAACTATCAGAGCTATGATTTTTTTATCAAGACCGTAGAAGTGTGGGCCTATCCTGTGGTAATACTTTTACGCAGCTAGAAAATAAATTATCTAAGTTATAACTTTTGAACCGTAAAAAATTACATCGACATTCTCAGGGTTAGAAAGTTTGGAAATGACCTTGCCCACGCCCCTATTCGATTTGATCCATACTTCCAGGGACATCCCATATAAGATTGAGTGCAGCTGTAATTGAAAATTTTATCCATTTCTAGAACATATTTGGTTAGAAACTCAACAAACTGGCGTGCCATTCTCACCGTTCTACATATATTCCATGTATATAATCCTTATTATATTTACAGGAATAAATCTGTTTTTTTTTTTGGTCTATGTATTATACAAAGTTCAATAATGGCTTTCACGACTTCAGCTGTTTGGGTTACTGATACTTTTTATTAGATTTTCTACTCGTTGAATGTTATTTAAAAATTTAAAAATGTTATAGGTAGCAAAATTAAGCAACGCTAAGCCTGGCACGTACGTGGCCACTGTGATGGGCCAGACAAGAACGTCCGTCGTAATCGTCGGCAGAACTGACTTCTTCTTCAGTCATGGCTTCTCAAAGATCAAACCCAAGTCGCTGGGCGAAACGTCACTGCAACCGATAGCTAGTGAGTTCAATAATGTTTTCATTAAAATGTCTGCAAATTGTATAACATACAGTATATCGCTTTTCGGGTTTGTCAGTTTGACCGCTTAGTCCTTCTAAACTACTCAATGTATATTTATACAGTTTTCACCATCATTTAGATAATTTATTCCGGAAGTTTTATGTGTTTAAACCATTAATGTTTAACTTAGATAAAGCACTAAAATCTTGATGTTTTGACACACCACATCAGTAGATCGCACCCGTAGGAAGCAGGGACGGGTCGCTAAATTAGATATAATATTTAAATGTTCAGTGAGTTGTAGTTATAAAAAAACACGCGTCTTACAAGACCAGACAGCATCACAAAACTTCTATGAATATATTTTCAGATGCGAACGTCCACCTGTCGATATCCGTCACTGATGACCATCACTCAGTGAAGATAGTATCGGCGCAGATTTTAGACATGAATGAAAACCCAATCAAAAGCCCGGTGCCTCTAACAGAGATCTCTAAAGATTTTTACGTAACGGCTCCATTTGTTGCACCATCGGAAAGGTTTAAAATCGCTGTAAGTACCAACAATTTATAATTTTGTAATGAAACCGTGAGCTGCAAGAAGTCATTATAGGTGCGGTGCAGGTGTGACGTCTTCACGTTGTGAAGAATAGTTACTAAAATGGCTTCAAAATTTAGGAAAATTGCTGCTAATATCATTTGCAACGCACTTTTTTATGAATGGAAAGCATCCTTTAAATTATTATTGTTACGTTGTATGGTTTGACTCGCGTGTTTGCTTCGGGATTCCCCTAATCGGAAAATTCTAAAAAACATGAAACACATTTGGAAGTTTAAAAATTAGGATACAGTAGGTAGTATGATAGGTTATGTTACCTATATTATGATGTCTTCGGAGAGATGATTCCCGTACTTTTAAGAACGGTCGCATTGTAGAGGTCTACTCCCTAATCCCGGAATTGATAGTTTCGGCTCAAGTTAGGGGTGTTTCCTAAACCGTATCACCTACAGACATAACATTAGTTTGGGGCTTACCCTAAGAATAAACGACAACACGATTTAACAGTTGTCGCTAATACCGATGTTTTGTTACCCGGCCAAAAAAGTTCATTAATCGGGTGTAGGGTTCACTCCGCAGTTTCCAACTACTTTCGGACGGGCCTGTATCTTGTTGACGAACTAAAAAAGTAGGCCGCGGTAACCTCAGTCTCAATCTGTCAAAAATTGTATAGGATTTTTGACCCTAATTTGTCGTTGAGATGAGCATGCGACTAAATTTTTAACGTTTTTAAGTACGGCAATTGGCCTTCTGTTATATAACGGGTGTAAAAAGACGCTTAACGAAGCCGAGAGTCACTTCTTATTCCCGGGTTTTGTTAATTTTTAAACCTTCTGTTTACGGAGTTATTGAACGTAAAAACAAGTTTTAAATGTTGCAATGAATTAACTTAACTTTAAATGCCCCCAGACCCCTGTACTGTTGCGCATTCACCCAAATAGTTTTTTCATATCAAAAATAAAAGTCGTTTCCCGGCATTTTTTTTTGTACAATGTCTTTTATTTTTGCCAGGATTTGAAGGGTAGGTAACGTAGGTAAGTACTTTTACACCCTGTGGGTAATTAACAAAAAAATTAACTGTTTCGACACTTCGTAAGAAAGAGACAAAATGAAAAAGCATTGTAAGTTTACATTTTGTCAAAATTTTAGTAACTATTATCATAAAACACAAACTCAAACTCAAAGCATTTATTTCAAATAAACCAATTACAGGCACTTTTGAATTGTCAAAGGGTCGGTCAGTCAGAAAGATGAAGCTAGTTACCCATTCCAAAGCGTAGTAGGTACCTATGGAGAAGAACGGGCAAGAAACTCCATGGACACTCTTTTAAATCAAAAAATGGTTACAAAATGTTTATTTCATCGTTCATGTTGAAATTATGCATGTGAGAACGATGCAGACCGTTAAAAGCGTCCGTAATAAAAAGACAAAAGCAATTCAAATATTAAATTAAATTAAAATAAGCCGTGGCAGCTAAGAAATGACCAGTCTCCACTGACGGCGCCCGTTCACGAACATGACGCAATGGATCAGCACCATTCAGCTCAACCATTTTGAAGGGAACTTAATGATCCAACACACACGCCACCACCAGCGAGACATTAGAGTGAGCATGACATACTCTCAGCCGCCAGGGCACATTCAAGTCAATGAAAGAAAACCTATTAAATGGTAGCTTTATAGTAGGTACATAGTACTCATACATGTGCTATGCAATTATACAATACTAAAATATTGAATTTATACAATGCAAAGATAAGTTTTTAAAATCTTCAGCAGCTCCAACAGTAGTTTCAAATGCTAATCAATTATTTTATGCGCCCTTGTGGAGCAGGACCAGCGTTGAGCATAATGGGAGGAAGTGATCGATCCCGAGAAACCTACCACACTGTACAACAAAGATCCTATTTTTTGTTTTAGGTGAATGGGATAGTAAAAGCTACAGGCAAACATATAAAGAGGATTGGTAAAATACCCGTCACACCTGCAGAACCGCCGAAAAGTAAGTAGTCATGATTAGTTTTATACACAAAATACGAAACCTACAGAAGACGAGCATCACATCGCAATCACACGTTGCGGGACACTCGACGATGCATATCAACACATACACCAAGATGTGATATCAATCAATTGTGTCCACAAAGTGTTAAACTTGGCACTAACAACAACAAAAATCATTAAAAAAAAAAGATTGTTCAAAAATCTAAATATACCGTTACGATATCTTTAGGTGACGTTTCACAAATAAGTACGGTAAACTAATATAGAAAACTAATACGGTATTACCGTATTAATTTTCATCACAATCAGCCCCTGACTCGGGTTTTGTAGATGAATGCTGGCTGAACTTTTTTATATACCTACCTGAACACTGAAAGTGTTAATCTCCTGAAAATCCGATTAAAAAATTTATATACGAAAATAACATTTCTCACTAGCTCCTGTAATGAAGGTACTCTAACCTAGCTCTGGAGTCAGGGTTTCACAGTTTTTCTGTAACCTGTGTGAATGCCAGTAAATAAGTTATTTATATATTTGTAGTTTTGCCGACTAAATCCAAATCCATCTTTTTTATTGTTAGTTGAGTGCGACTTGCAGATACCAAGTATTTGTCAGATGATTCTAATTCTATGTCTCTAGTTTATCCTGTCGTCTCGTTGGCGTAGTACCAATGGATATCCATTGGAAGTCGCGATGTGCCGTCACAATTAATTGTGCCTTCTGTACCGTACGTCAATTTTGTTATTCCTATCAACAATCAAATAAAGTATCAGTATAGAAAATACTCATAAAATATTTTGTAAAAAACGCAATTCCAAAAAAGACTTCAAGATCGTAGCTACTGGAATTTTGTAACTATGTTGGTGTTACAAGAAACCTTCTGATGGAGGAAAGAAAATTGGCTTACCTGAAGGGACAGATTTAACAGTGAAAGGTTCCTTTACAACAACATTGATAGTTGTCTCAGCCCTGCCTACATCGTTCACGGCATAACACTTGTATCTGCCGCCTTTCGATGCGACTTGCAAAGTTTCCTTAAAAAACAAGAAGGGTGTGGAAAATCCTTCTCTACACGAGTTAAAATTGATGGATTAAGTAAGTACCGATTTAGTACCGACATGAGTGGTAAAAAACCGGTCTAAGCCGGCCACTTATTCTGTTAAAACTCCGTACTGCAATAGGGCAGCTCAAGGTCAACGTGTTATGACTGACGAGCAGCCTACTGTGTACATACCTGACATTTTCAGACGTGACTTTTCGGTATATTTAGTCTACTTTTGGATTAATGGTTCGTTTCCACTGAGTTCCACCTTTTAAGTCCCTTTTGAACGTTTATTCGTACAACACGTTCCAATCGTCTTCAAAAATGTTATCACTATCTCTTTGACTCACAAAGGTCTAATGTTTTATTCTTGTAGTACAATACTGAACTAATCATATTTTTACAGTGGCACCGCAAATCATTACAAAATCTTCAACAGTAGAAGGAATCGAAGGAGATCTAGCTTTAAGGATCCCTTGTGATGTCGTCGGTATTCCAAAACCAGTTATTACATGGAAATTAAAAGGCGCCACTATTACACCCGGTACGTAATTTTATGAATATATAACAAATCTAATAATTATTATATTGAATATAAATATTCATGCATGGAGAGGGAGAGGAGGGCCAAAGAAAACATGGATAGTGAGGAATGTGAATTATGAAAGAAAAGGGAATGAATGACAGCGTGACGGTTGACAGGAGAGAATGGAAGAAGAAAACGTATTGCGCCGCTCCGACCCCAAGTAACGTGTTGCGCCGCCCCGACCCCAAGTAACGTGTTGCGCCGCCCCGACCCAAAGTAACGTGTTGCGTCGCCCCGACCCCAAGTAACGTGTTGCGCCGCCCCGACCCCAAGTAACGTGTTGCACCGCCCCGACCCCAAGTAACGTGTTGCGCCGCCCCGACCCCAAGTAACGTGGGAGAAGGGCAGGAAGGTGATGATGATCACAATATTTTGCACTATGTATGTGTGTATGTCAGATCATGAAAGGTTGTTCAGCACCGACCTACGTACCACCAAACTATAGCGGAAACCTGAAAGTAGCTTGTACAGACCGACAACAAAACCGATATCGATGGTCTAGCTTTGACAGCTTTTTATTATTTCCTTTTAATTACATCAACATTTTCTTTGTTATAATAATATTATTTTAAGGGTGTGCTTTGGCTTTCCTGTATACTAAAAATAACCATTGTCTATTAGTCATTATTATGTCGCTGATTTCAGATTCAAAGTACACAATTGAGGATGGAGCTCTAGTCATTATGCAACCGACAGAAAAAGACTCTTCAATGTACACGTGTGAAGCTAAGAACTACATTAGTACATGCAGCACCACGTTCCAAGCAACAGTAGAAAGTAGGTTGTGTTATTGTAACATCATAACATCACGCCTGCAATCCTAGAAGCGTTAGGCAGAGGTGTACCTATAGTAACACCAACATTTCATCAGTTATGCTTAAGTCCCATGTAATAGGCGGTGAGTCTATTGCGATCAGCCGGTCACAAATCCAGACCTTGGACTGCTACTGAGAAGTTCCTCATGGAAAAACTTAATAACATTTGCCACACCTGGTTATCGAAACCAGGTCCACATACTCAGCACTAACGAGGCAGATATGTTCTTATGTATGTAATACAAGCAAATGTCCTCTGTATGGAAATGTTAGAATGGTTTGTAAAGGGTGTTACTTTGACGAGGAAATCCCATTAAAAATCACAGCATAGATAGTATATTAACCTATCATTTTGGTGTTCCGTTTTTTCTACTGCTAGGTTTAATGAAAGCCAAGAATCCAAAATTGGCAATTTGGGGTACCTACTTAGTGCTTTCAGCAATTAATATTTTTATAACGACTGCCTGTTTTCTTGGAATATTTTTTAAATGTATATTTTATTCTTCTGCAGAGCTCCCCACGAACTTCGGCACAGAACATTTCGTGTACTTATTACAGGGTGAAACGAAAAAACTAAAATGTGACGCGTATAGTTCTGCATCCCAATCAGTTAAATGGTTTTTTGTAAGTATATTCTGATTCCTACAAAATTCATTATTATTGAAAGTAGTTTTAGAAACAGTACCTACTATAAGGATGTTTACTAATATTAGAAATAATTCTTATTATTAATATTATAAGCGTGTGTAGTCCCACTTGCCTAGCATAGGTTGATTCCCGTCCGTGTCGCGCGGTGACGACATTGTATTGCGCTAGTATGAAGGTACATAGTCGTGACGTCACTTGTGATAGTGCCGTCTTTTGTCTAGCAGTTATTTTAAAACGTTTAATTATAACTTGGCAATTTTTTAAGCTTACACATTTTTTATAATATTGATGGCACCATTTGCAAATATTTTTTTTGAGTGTGATTAAAAAACAAATGTCATCATTCCTTAAGGGATGACAATTGTTTGAAAATGAAACAGTAAACATTAGTCCACTTTTTGATCTAATTACTTTGCTTAAAATTGTAGTCAGTGTGTTTTGTCTAATAGTCGGTTAAATAGATGAGTCAATGATAAATGGTTAGACAAATAGTTTTATTTAACAATAATAATTTCGCCCCGTCGCCGACGTACGCCTTCCAAAGGTCCAGGACCCCAAGTTACCTAGATATGTCAAAGTTATTTTAAAGGAATAAGATTAACAAAAATAATATGCGATACTATTAATTCTACAGACAAAAGCACCCACACCAACCCCGGACTCGTCGCTGAGCACCACCCCATCGCCACCGGAACTCGAATCCTCAGAGACCTCGTCAAAAATAATTGTAAGTCAGCAGGGGAGAGGAGGGCTACTGAACGGCAAGAGGTTTAGTAGCAAACCGGCTCCGGGTCGGGTCCCCGCTGCCGGTGGTTGAGATGAACATCTATACATAAAGAATAAATTATCTAGCGACGCAAGGGTGCTTCGCATGGTTTCTACGATTTGACAAGACATGAATATTTATTTATTATATTATATTTATTTATTATATATTTGTTTGTTGTTTATTTGTTATTTGTAATAAACACATAGACCTTCGAACGATGTTGAAAACTGCGTCAAAATCCGTTCCGTAGTTTAGTCGAACAACGCGGTCACACAGACGGACATGAAAAGTGACTTCAATTTTTTATATGTATATACAGAAGTCGCTTTTCCTGTCTGTCTGTGTGACCGCGTTTTTCTTCTAAACTACACAACAGATTTTGATGCGGTGAACTTTCATACAACAAAAAATATCTACATGTTTTGTCAAGTCACAAAAATCGTGCGAAGCAAAGAAAAGAAAGAAAGAATAATGGATTTTTGGACACAGTTCGTGAAACACAAAATATAAATAACAAAATAAAAAAAGTGTTAACAAGAACAGTGTGTGCCTCATGGCTGCGTCAAAAAGGTTCATTTCAGCATTAATGCCAGACAGATGCTGTCTGACGCTGATTTTCTAATGAACCCTTAGAGACAAGTGACGGGGAGTACAAACAGTTTCAACATACCTAATACATAATTTTAATACTTATAAATAAATTAATAAACTAGTACTTACTTCGTATCAAATATCGTTACAAAAACAAAAAACAAAAAAAAAGTAACTGCAAGAAATTTTCTCAGCAATTAACCAGTTCTCAGCAGATGAGAGTCGCTACGTACATATGATGTGATTTTATAACGACTTGATTATCTGTCTAAGGGCCTCTTTCACCATCCTCAAGTAAAGTTTCAAGTAGGCTAACCGCCAGTTAAAGTCACCCGTAACATCATGTGCGGATTTCACGACGTTCGAGTAGCTAATCATAAGATTTAACTGACCCGTAACTTACTTGCCACGACATCTGGCCATTAGCGTGTTAAAGGTTGTCCATTGTCAAAAATAACAACGGGTAGTTACATCAAATAACATCAACGATTATTTCAAAATGTATTAATAAATATGGATTTATTTGACTTGATTGGCCATCAATTGGATGAATTAGAATATACTACAACACAACGAGTACCTAGGATTCGTGTATTTAAATTCCTTGTTGATTATTTTATGGACCTAGATGAAACTGATTTTTTTGCTAGATTTCGTCTATGCGAACTATGCAGTAAACCAAGGTCTTAACTTCGAAATCGTAAATACTTTCCAAATCATCGGTGCTTAAAGTAATCATAGCTATTATTTGCTCTTCCACATAGTCTAGCGGAGGTGCTGTGTTCTTACCACCTCCAGTACGGTAAAGTTCCGAGTACGTATAACCAGATCGAGCATTGAAATCATTTTGGATACTTTTAAAAAAGTTTGCACTTCTATCTTTTTTAAATTTTCTCCATGCTAATTAAAAAATATAGGTAATTAAAGTAACAAACTAAAATGACACGCTTTCCACCACAAAACACCACAAATGTCAATTGACAACTGCCAATGACGTTTGACGAGTAACATTGACGTATTATTGAACGAATATAACGTATGATTTGTAACGTCATTCACTTAACGAGTAAGTTGTTACTCGAAGCTTTATTTTCGTTTGTGAAATTGACAAAATATACTTGTAACTTTTACTTGCCGATTAATGTTAACTAGGAAGTAACTATCCAACGCTTTACTTGGAGATGGTGAGGCCCTAAGGTTAACTAAAATATGTTTCTGTTTCCACAGACGAAGGACACAGGCATCATAGAACCATACATACAAATCGCAAATGCTGTATTCACCGACCACGACGGCAACTATACGTGTCGTGTGAGCGACAAGCATGGAAACACATATACACACACATACGTGGTGGACGTCGGTAGGGCGCCGGAGTTTAATTCCGACGCTAATTCTCTTAGCAACTGGCAAGGAGTTCTATCACATATTACACAAAACTGTGACATCCTAGACATCGCGAAACCGAAGCCCGTCGTAAGTTTGCATTGCACATGGTTATTAAAACGCTATAAGTCGAAAAGTTAGGAGTCGTTCGTTATGCACAAATAATATTATGTTTCAACCGTGAGTTTTTCATAATGATAATTATTAGACTAAAATGTACTCTTAAAATGCTGAGAGCTATTAGGCAACCTTTTGACCACGTGAAAATACCGTGGGAACACTCAATGTATAGCAACACACTATAAGCTCTGTAACTTTCAGGTTGAATGGAGGCTTAATGGCAAAGTGTTAACCGACTTAAACTCGGCAGGCCTAGGTCACTATACCTGCAACGTAAGCAACGTGCACGGATCAGTACAGAGGACATTTGACGTCAAGTCTTCAGGCAAGTATCAATTATTTGTGTCCACTAACGAATAGAGGTTAAGTTTCCACGCAGAAATGATTTTTGAATTTTGCCAACCTATAGCGTATTACAATCGATCTATGCGGAGCCGGCTACAGCGGGTGGAGGTTCGTGAACGACGTAATAAAAAAATTGTAACCCTCTGAAGGTAATCTGTCTACAACTGACATACGGCACTGCTCCGTGTGTCATTCGAAGATATAGATAAACTCGACCGCGCACCGTTTGCAGGCGGTGCCAGCCGCACCCTGTGCCAGGGTCACACTGCGGCTTATAAATATCTACAGTAACTCAATAAAATCAAGAATATAAAGTTCCCTATGTACCTACCTACTTATAACTCTATCCATCTTAATATACATTTTTTGTTGCAGCATGTTTGATATCTAGGAACTTGGGAAATGCGCACATGCAATACATGCCGCTCATACTAGATGACAAAGGATTTTGGCACAAATTGAAAAACACGAATCATTTTACATTAGTGAAACAAGAAGGCAAAATCACACTGTCTTGTCCGAGTGAAAATGACGCGTCAAATACATTCAGAAAGTTCCCTAAGAAGAGCAAATTAGAGGCATTTTGTTATAAAGAAGACTCTTTGGTAGTAGAAGGCAACACTTACAAGCTCTCGGACCTACAGTGCACTAACAGCATTCAACCCTCCGTTATCAAAAAGAAAGTGAAATGCTTAACGGAAACCTCCGAATTGATGAGAGTGGGCTACAACGTTCCTGGCTTCTTAGAGGCTTACGAAGTCTGTTTCGACACTGAAAAAAATATGCCCTTATACACACGCATTATAATGACTGAAACAAACAACAACGGTCTGAGCGCCGCCGCCGGCTACAACTGGTTCCCATACCCAGGAATAGGCAACAAAAAAACTGAGAGAGGATTTACTTGTAAGGACACGATGTCGTCCTGTTGTTATAGTAAATCCCAGCTGGTGAATGCAATAGACTTTAATGATGGCCCTGCTAAGAAGAGCTCGTTCATTGATCCTCTGAATGTAATCCCGGTCTGGCTGCCTTGCAATACTTCAAAGGTAAGCGGTATTTTATGACTTTGAAATAATTAATAAATACCTAAATGTTCACGGTTTCATTATGGATCTAACGATGATATTAGAGTTAACTTAATGATGTTTTTCTATAGAGAAAATATCATTATAATAATATGTTTCAGTTCCATAAAATACTTGCAAATAACCATGTGGTTAACTCTTATTATTTTTATTTACACCTCAGTCTAGCCAATTTTAATTTATTGGCAGTTTTGATTTAGAATGAATTGTATGATTTCAGCCATCATGGGAAAAAATAAATGATATGGTGCGAACCGAGCTACCTCTCTACACTGACATCGCGACCTGGTCTGGCACGCACACGTTGCAAGAGAAAAATGGAGCTATTATACCACGATATTTATGGAAGGTATATATACCTGATTCTTATTACACAACAACCCTACTGCCTACAATTTTACAACAATATTCTTTATTGTCTCCCTTGTACACACGGCTACATATCAAGCTTTACATATCCAATAAGCTAATCTCGCATTGTGTTAGATTTCCGTACAATGATAGGTCAGCTTATACTGGAAATGTATAGAGAAAAGAGTAACCAGGGTCGTCGGATATACTCGTAGTTGAAATTTAGTAAGAAATCGATGGATGTTTACGAATGAAATTTTATTTGATAAATTAACTGTTTTTGTTTTCTATTAATCCAGTTAAATTTTATTCGAAAATATGCATCAGTTTCGATTTTAGATATCCGACGGCCCTAGTTACTTATCACTTTTGGTGATCGTACATGACCTTCTGTCAACCAAGTGTGATCACGAGGACTGGAAGCGTAGCGTTATAATTATGCCGCCGCTCAAACTATTCGGTTGCTCTCGACACATAATGAAACCTCGCAAAATTATTTTATACGTCTTCTTTATTTAGAAATCGCATACATAATAAATACCATTAATTTTATGCTGACTGCCTTGACGGTGTAGTGGTCGCAAGCGTTAATACAGAGCATGAGGCCCGGGTCCGATTTCCGAAAAAAAAAAAAAAATGTGGTGGTATATGTTCATAATTTCTCACACGTTGAGACCGGCTTTCATGATCAAACGAATTTATTTGCAGGTGGTAAGACTCGACGACGATGAGGCTGTGGCGATAGTCCATGTTAACGATCCTGAACCAATAGAAAAAGACATCAAATGCAAGACACAAGACATTTGTGACAAATATGAAGATTGGTTTGTTAGCAGCGACAAGTATACTTACTGTTGCTCACTGCCAGACTTCTTGAAATCGTTTGATATTCACGATACCGACATTGGAGGCAAGTTATTCATTTTGGTTGTGTAGGTACACATTACTCATAAAAAAGAAACCGTTTTCCTTGTCTGTTCATGTTCAATTTAAGAACAGAACTGGTAAAGAAGGAGGTTCTCAAGTCGACGCGTATATATATATTTTTTATGAGTGCCTAACTTTTTACAGAGTAGTCCGATTTTGTTAATTATTTTTCTATACCTGGTTAGAGTTTTAGAATGTTTTACAGAACTCAGTAAATTAATACCTTTGATATTCTGTAGAGACGAAAAGGTTTTTAATGTTTGTGCTGCAAATAATAATATATATTTTTATTTTTAGAATCCATGGACGCGGTACTTGATAAAATAGGAAAAAGTACCTAGACAGGTTCTGGCTGTCCAGGTATTATATATTTAGAAGTAATAAATATTTACACCCCACCAGGATTACACATAAATTCAGGAAGATATCACAAAACATCATTACCAACAATACAAAGTACCTAAGATTTTGAAATAGCCAAGTATCTTCATCACGTCATACTTTGTACACCTTCAAATAATAGGAATGGTATTTAAGTATTCAATAAAAAATATCAATTTCACATTATGTTTGTTTCATTTTAACAGGAGTTTAAAAGAATGGTAGGTACCCTAATTATGAGAACTCAAAAACTTATGAGAACACTATGGAACTCAAAAACTAATTAACAAACATCTATCGAAACTGTGATTGAAAGATGCTTTTGTACTTTCTTTGCGAGGTTTTATCTCTCGCAGAGGAAAACCTGCAGAAATATTCTACGAAAATGGCCGCAATTTCATTGCTGCAGACAAGGAAATTCGGGACATGATCTCAAGGTATGCTGATGATATTGCAAGCTTTACTTCTGGTGACGGTATCAAGTTTAAATTTCAATCAGCGTATGCGCCCCATTTCGGAGGCTTATGGGAGGCCGGCGTGAAATCTGCCAAGCATCACTTGAAAAGGGTAATGCACATTTGACATTTGAGGAATTAGCCACTTTGTTGAATCAAATGGAGGATATCCTTAACAGCCGCCCTTTATATCCCTTATCCTCCTGTCCTGATGATCCTCAGTCCTTAATTCCGGGTCACTTCCTGATCGGACGACCGCTAACTTCGATGCCGTCTCCTAATCTGGAAAACTTAAATTTCAATAGACTGGACCGTTTTCTGCGGCTGGAACAGCTGCACCAAGGTTTTCGGAGACGCTGGCAGCTAGAGTATTTAGCTGAACTTCAACAGTGGCTGAAGTGGAGAGTTCCCACTCGACCGCTACAAGCTGTCGATTTGGTATTGCTGAAGGAAGAAAATGCTTCACCCATGTCTTGGAAATTGGGCCGTATTCAGTCTCTGTTCCCAAAAAAAGACGGAGTGGCTCGAGTTGCCGAAATCAAGACAACTTCCGGCACTTACCCAAGAGGTGTGAAATACCTATGTCCCCTGCTGGATGCTATAGAGGATGCTTCATTGGAGTCAGGATCCAAGGGGTCTTCCAAGTCCCCGGAGGATGTTCGTGCACCGCACTGATATGAAATGTCTAACATATCTACAACACGCAAGCGGACCTGCACCGCGACAGTTTAGTTGTAAAACGTCTGTCTTGTTTTTTTTTTTTTTTGGTTGACCGGGTGGAAATCCTCATGGATTTCCTCCGCTCTGGGGCGGGCGGAGGGGTCTGTCAGACTTCCACTGGTAAAACCACCCCATGTGGGCTCGCACACTTGCACCGGGGGCTACGGGGGCACTTAAGCACTCTTCAATGCAGCCCCCGACTGGTGCCGGCCCGCCTCTGCGGGCCCCGTCTAGTCAAACGGGGGGAGTGAGGTGTTTGACTCCCCCCGCGACGTCTGAGAGAGGCTCGCGTGGAACATTACGCGCCGCCACCTCGGGTCTTATATGATAGGGGGCGGCGGACGTCCCCGAGTCCGCCGTCCCTGGACCCATATAAAACATCACATTCATATGTAAGGATTTTGAGTCGGCGCCAAACAATCAACGTATATCAACTAACCGACAATCAATCAAGCTGCCATAAGTTTTCTGGGCGCCTTGTATGTTTGGCGCCGACTAAAAATTTGTAATTTACATTAATTTAAAAGCCAAGTTGATGCTTGGTAGGCTTGACTTAGATTGGTACTAAGCGGACGTGTATTATTTTGTGGATAATATCGATATTGATTTAAGTAATTACGAATAATGTTATTGCAATAATTTGCGGAATCAGTTTATTGTGTAAGTGATGTTGTGTACGATGAACTAAATAGTTTTATAGACAATCAGCATTTTGGGTGTTAGCAGTATGTCTAACCCAGATGACAGCCTCTTCGGCCGCAGCAAATTGCTACGACGAAGTCCCCCACCGACTCCATCGCCTGCCGATCAAAATCAGACAAGAGAACCAGCGCCGCCACCTGTTACGGAGAACGAATTACCGACTGAAGTCGTCTCTACGCCGGAGATTCAGAGATGGCTTGGGTCCATCGACACAATCTTGAGCGAAATTTGCTCGATTGTGGCGGAAGGAAAAATGAATTCCGACCAAAAACTTCGTGTCACCAATCTCTGTCGAAAAGTAAACCATGGGACGTCTCAGATGGCTGTGCTGTACCAATCCCTGAAGCAGAAGTCCATCCAGGCGCACACAACTATCCAGCACCTTCAAGTGTAGCAGAATGTTGCGGAATCCCTTTGCCAGTTCAAAGAAGTTGTGGAAACGAAGATGAGCCGAACCGAACTAGAAAGTACTTCCTACGCTAACATGGTGAGGAAAGGCTCTGATAAATTTAGTCGCCCAGCAAATCTCAGTTCGGTCGCTATATATCCCAGCGATAAAACCAAAACCAGTGACGACAGCAAGTTGTTGGTACAAAAAATTATCTCGCCTGAGGAATTAAAACTCCATGTCCGCGGTCTTAGGAAAATTAGAAATGGAGGCGTCATTATTAGGATGGATAACAAAGACGACGTTGACAAATTAAAAAGCTCGCAGAAGCTAATTTCCTCAGGCCTTACAGTTGAAGAACCATCGAAACGCCGTCCTAGGATTGCTGTCATTGGTGTCCCCGTAGCTATGACTGAAAAAGAGGTCTTTGATTGCATTTACGTACAAAACTTGACCGATAAATTGCTGAACGTTACTCATGAGTCATTTTTAGAAAGTATAAAATTGAGCCATAAGTCAGGAAAGAAAGATCGTCCTACTTGCAATTATATATTGGAAGTTCCTGCTTATATCAGGAAAATTATGATGAACCAAGGCCGAATTTTCATAAATTGGACATCATGTCCAGTGAGAGATTTCACTATAGTGACCAGGTGTTTTAACTGCCAGCAGTTCGGACATGCAGCCAAATTTTGCAGAGAAACGAGCCCTACATGCAACCTCTGTGGCGAAACAGGACATTCTTTCAAGGAATGCAATAATAAAGGATCTCCGCCTCAATGTGCGACCTGCAAACGATTCAAGAGAAGGAATGATCATCCAACTGGTGATGTAAATTGCCCAGCACGTAAATATGCAGAAGACAATTATATTAATTCCATTGACTATGAAGGCACCTAGGAGCGCCGCCGACTACCTATTTAAGTAAGCACATAGATAGTAGGTTAACTTCTACATATTATTCTTTTTTATGGCCAATCAGCTAATCTGTGATCTAGATGGGTTTTCCGTGTCTGAATCTAAAATCTGTAATGTTGAGGAGTGCAAAAACATAGTATATACTGGGGATAAAACATTGACTTTACTTACACAAAATATACGCAGTATAACCCGTAATTTTAACGGATTCCAAGTTTTGCTACAAAACATTGATATATGCCGACATTATCGTTCTAACAGAGTGTTGGTTATCCAAACAAATGGCTAATATACAATCTCTCAATGGCTTTAATCTTCATAAAAGCGATAGAACATTCAACCAGAATGATGGCATAGTGGTTTATATTAAAAATAATTTAAAAGTATTAGTAGAAGAACCCCATTTTCTAGACTGCAACTGTTTAGTGATTAAAATTATCCCCGATACGGTAATTATGGCTATTTATAGGCCTCCATCCCAAAGAATTGATGGGTTTTTGGATTCGCTTAACAGTAACTTAGAAAAAATATCTTCGTTTAAAAATATCGTACTGGTGGGTGATATCTACATAAACATTGCTGCCGAAAAAATCGATACTCATTCACATAATTACCTTAATATTTGCTCATTTCATGGACTATTACCAGATCATTATCACCCAACCCACCAGAGCGGCTCTTGTCTAGACCATATCTTTATAAAATCGAAAAGTCCATCCAAAACATTGGTTACTAATTCGTCACTTACCGATCATCAAGCTGTTTTACTAACATTATAAATGTTTTATACCTAGAAATAACTGCATGCGCAGCTTATACTAAACTCAATATGACGAGTCTTGAAACTGACTTACGCGGTATTAATTTTGACCCAGTTTACAATTCACATGATCCAAATATTTCACTACAATATTTTGTCGATTTGTTACAATCTACGATAAGGAAAAATACATTTACTAAAGTAATACCTAGAAAGTATAGTAACATTAAACCATGGATTACGCCCGGACTTGTTCGATGTATCAGACATAGAGATAAACTTCACCAAAAATCGAAAAATGCACCGGATAATGAACTACTATCAGTTATTTAGAAACGATATAGGAATTTCTGTAATAATCTGTTGAAAAAGCTAAAAAACAAATATGATCAAAGTCAACTACAGAAAGCAGGTAAAAACAGTAAACTTATATAGAAATACATAAAAACTACACTATTAACACTATTAGGTTAAAAAATCCCGAACCTGCGCTTGATCTTTTAACTTCTGAGCTAAGCCCTACCGAAGCAGCAAATAAATCTAACAACTTCATCATTAACGTAGGAAAAAACTTAGCAGAAACTTGATTAGAAAACTTTATTATCTAATAGATGTTTTTCCATTCAAAGCCAAGCTAAGAAATATGCAATACGAAACTCTTTTGTCTTATTAGATACTGATGTTAATGAGGTAGAAAGTATATTAGATGGATTAAAGGAAACTTGTGCCGTAGGTTGTGACGATATACCTAATAGCGTACTCAAAAGATTTAAATACGTAATTGCCCCTCCCTTGACTCACATTTTTCAGTTATGTTTAACAAAAGGAATATTTCCAAAATTACTTTAAAAAAGCCGTAGTCACCCCTGTGTTTAAAGCTGGAAACAAAAATTGTGTAAATAATTACAGGGTAATTTCAGTTTTAACAGGCTTCTCAAAGATTTTGGAGAAAATTATAAACAGTAGATTAGTAAAATATCTTGAAAGTAATAAATCACTGTCTGATAATCAATTTGGTTTTAGGCCTAAAAGATCAGCAACCCAAGCTGTTCACCACTTGACAAATTTTATAAGCACAAACCTGGATAACGGCATGCACACCATAGGGATATTTTTAGACCTTGCCAAGGCTTTTGACACAACTTCCTGAACTTTGCTTTTGCACAAGCTGGAAATGCTGGGAATACGGAGAGCACAATTGCAACTGTTGTCTGATTACCTTAGCGACCGCCATCAGAGTGTAAAAATATGTCAGTCCATAAGTTTGGAACTTAAGAATAGCTGTTATGGAATCCCACAAGGCAGTATTTTGGGTCCTACTTTGTTTTTAATTTACATAAATGACCTGTGTAATTTGACACTCCAAAAGGGTGGAATTGTTTCATATGCGGATGACACAGCTCTACTGTTTGCAGCTAAATCAAAGGCCGAGGTCTATGAGGTAGCACAGAATGGTTTTAATACTGTGTCTAATTGGCTTCATAAAAATCTCATAACATTAAATACAGATAAAACAAAGTACCAATTATTTAAAATGAGAAACACTAACCCAACGCTTACTAACCTAAACATTGAAGCGCATAACAATTGTAATTTACCTTATGCTGACATTGCATGCACTTGTCCCACATTAGCTAAAACCGACTATATTAAATATCTAGCCGGCACGATTGACACAAACCTGAACTTCCGCAAACACATCGATTTATTATGCACCAGAGTGCGTAAACTAATATATATTTTTTAAAAATTACGTAACATTGCCGACTTTAAATTAATTAGACAGGTTTATTTGTCGTGTCAATCTATTATTACCTACTGAATAACGTCCTGGGGTGGTGCCGCTAAATCCAATTTACTGCACCTTGAACGCGCCCAAAGAGCAGTTTTAAAGGTTGCTACTTTTCGTCCATTTAGATTTCCTACACACCAGCTTTATATGGCATGTAAGGTGCTAACAGTACGTCAGTTATTTGTTTTGAATGTAGTTTTATTCCAACACACTGAACTTTATATTAACCCAGTACCTTCAGACAGGAGAAGAAAAGATTTGGTTTGTGCTAACTCTCAGACTAAACATGCTTTTGCTAGTCGATTTTATTTATTTTAGGACCCTACTTGTATAACCAGTTTAACAGAGTGTTACAGATTTATAGTTTAATTTATAATAGGTGTAATTTACTAGTACAGGAATACTTGGCAAAACTCAATTATGCAGACACGGAAAAACTACTAGAGATTTTAAAATAAATTTTCTATCTATCTAATATAAGTCTCTTCTTTTACCTTATTAATAATAGTCTTCACTTTATCTACTTTAATATTATTCGTTAATTTATCTAAACATAATATATTTTTACATAATCTAGTTTTATAATAATATAATTAATGAGTTTCTTTTAGTTCTTTATTAACTCTTTAAGTCATTGAAAATATTATGTCTTCTTTTAATTAAGCTTCTAATAAATATATAGCTGTCTTCTTTTTAAATATTTGATGTGAATTGATGGCCTGAAACACAGGTTTTATAAACCTAGATCAGGCAGGTCTACATTACACTTAGAATTAAACATTTTCCTCGATTGTAATTAATGTAAATCATAATTTTATTTTATACTTGAATAAATTTTATTATTATTATTAAGTTAGACTGAAAGGTTTATTTTTTGCTTATCAGTTTCTTTTTTCGTCAGTATAGTTTTTTGTAAAAAAAATATTTTATTTTTCGCTTTTCAGTTTCCTTTTCAAATATGAACTTATTTATTTATTTAAGGCTAGCAAAAATGGCTTACACTACAGATATCTTTAAAAAAACATGAAATTAAAACTTAGTACAGTGGATTAATTACTTTCAAGGTAAACACCACATTACCAAAATTTAATTATGTTAATTGACAGCTTGGGTACATGACAAGTTTTCATGCAAACTTAATACTAGGGGAAAAATATGCTAGATAATAATAAAGTATAGTCATCATAAAGGTTTCATAACAAATCAGACAAACAGTCGAGAATTTTAGATTTCAGCTTACGGAATCAAAGTGTAAATCGATTAGATCGCTATTACATAATAAAACCGTGCAAAACCTAGCATATAGACAGTTAAATGCTATACCGTTTTTCTCTGTGGAGGCGAAAGAGTAGTAATAGGTCTACGCGGAATTCATGACGGACGGAGCATGCAATATAATGAGTGCGAGCAGTGGAGGCTAGTCACAATTCCTTTAAGAAATTTACATACAAACATTGCGTCGTTTAAACATCTTCGTTCTTCTAAAGTGTTGAAGAACTTCAATCTATTTTTATAAGAAGATGTTTTTTTAGGTATACCAACAGAAACAGCTAGACGCCAATCAAAGCGGTTTTGAACGTATTCTAGACGCAAACTATTCGTAGCATAGTGCGACCGCCACACCATATTACAGTATTCTGCTACATATCAACTACAAAGTGTAAAGTACACTGTCTTATGACAAAAACCCAGCATCTTGGACGTTTTTTTAGGGCTTGTGTTTAAACGCCTACCAGAAAAGTACCTATTTTACTACCAAAAAATTCGAAATACCTGCCAGAATGGATAGATGCTCACCAAATTGTGTTTCATAAAGTATTGTAGAAATTAACCTATTTTCCTTTGTATTCTATGCCATAAAGATTTATAAACGCCTTTAAATTTCTTACCACCTGCCAAGATAGCTCGACGGAGCCCCGCTCTGCGGGGCTCCTATTTCTGTCTACAAGTTTTAAAGGAACCTAACCAACCAAACTTCGGGGTGCCCCTGACGTCGACCGGCTAGGGTTAGGGTTAATAAGCAGGTCGACGGAGCCCCGCTTCACGGGGCTCCTATTTCTGTCTAAAGGGTTTAAAGGAACCTAACAAACCGAACCTTAGGGTGCCCCTGACGTCGACCGTCTAGGTTTAGATTTGGTGAGCATTTATCCATTTTGGTAGGCAAAATGAATATAAATACAACACGTACAATTATTCTGATGAGTGTATAATTATTTTGGTACTTAAAACATTGTTCTTTAGGCACCTCGGTATAGAGTGGGTTTATTTTATTTCAAGTTAACATATTTTACTCGGTACTTAGTCTTAGGGTCTAAAAATTATTTTGTTGAGCATTTAATTTGTAGGCCTTTTTTAGTTATGTGGTGTAGGTATGGTGCAAATATAAATTTTTGGTCAAATAGAACTCCGAGGTCACGTACAGTATCTATTTAAGTAACTTTGTCGTCATTAATGTAATACTCTCACTGGACTCTTCAGGAGCCAGTGAGAGTTTCTGAAGCCAGAGTCTCACATTTTTCTATAACCAGATTTTATGGCAATAAATAAATAACTATTTTGGTAAAGTAATTTGGTTCCTTAGCTCTTTGGCTAGTTTAAGCTACATTAACGGGCCCAAGCCAAGTCAATGTAGCGTGTGTGGTGTTATTTTTTGAATGCACCTAGAATTAATGTTATGAGGAGTCATTTGATTATCCTCAATTTGCATGATCTTCCTAACTATACTGCAGCTGTTTAAAATTGCAGCTTTTTGGAGTGTTATGTAAACTGAGTCTTTCAGGTCTATTAGATTAAGGCTGTGGTGGAGGGTATTGGAAATAACACCTGTTGTGGAGACAACAATGGGTACTACGTATACTTTTTCCTGCCTTCAAATTCTGGTTACTTCTTCTTTTAGTTCAGCGTATTTACTGATTTTCTCACCTATTGTTTTTTGTAAATTGTATGTATTAGGGACTACAATATGTATGAGGTATGTGACTTTATTAACTTTATTTTGAAGGGCTATATCTGGTCTATTATAGTGAACGGTCCTGTCGGTTAGTATGCCGCGATCGTAGTAGAGTTTGGGTGTGGTATTTTCTAGAACTATTTGTGGTACGTACTTGTAATAAGGAGGATGGAGGATACAAATATAAACTCATACAAGATACAAACAGTATCTTGTATGAGTTTATATTTGAGTGCTAGTTTTTGATGGATGACGTTTGCTACCTGATTGTGTCTGTGTCTGTATTATTATTATTATTACTCTGCTTTTACTTATAAAATTATTTGTTCTTGTATATTTGACGTGGTAACACTTCATTGAGTTCAAATACATTTCTTTATTTTTGCACCATTCATCATCATCATCATCATCATCAGCCTATATTCGTCCACTGCTGCTAGGGTTACCATCTGATCGGATAAATCCGGTCTTGACCGGATTATTAGGTCTTAGACCGGACTCCGCCCGGATTTTACGTCAGACCGGACTTCTTACATACACATCCTCCCACTCGAGCAACGGATGCTACACTGAGCGAGCACGCACGCATACGCAGGCGCCGCGGCTGGGCGGGGTTTCGTGCGGCACCTCGCCCCGCTACCCTCGTACCGCAAATTATTATTGTAAACAAACACAATTGTTTGTCACACTCATAATTTGATCGAGTGCCATTCGAGTGCATGTATTATTTCATTGTGTTCGCGTCGCACGCATCGTTACAATGGCCTCCGCTAATAAAAAACGATGCAAATTCAAGGATGTGCTAAAATCTAAATATCCTTCTTTTACTGATGGCAGAAATGAGCAAGAAGTGAAGTGCACTATTTGTGATTGTTTTGTATCGATTGGATACAAAGGTGGAGCTGACATAGAAAAACACTTGAAAACGGAAAAGCACATGAAGAACAACAGATTGTGTGCCAGTACAAGTAAGATTGATAAGATTGATTGTAACTCAAAAAGGTAACAAAAATAGTGCTGTTGATGCCATGCTTGCTTTTCATGTGGTTAAACACCATCAATCTTACAAAAGTATGGATTGTACATCGCAGTTACTAAAAAAGCTATTTCATGATTCTGATTTGGCAAAAAACCTGGCCTGCGCGAGAACTAAAACAGAGGCTATTATTAATAATGTCATTGCGCCGTATACTATCGAAACCCTTCTTGTAAACCTAGAAGATATAGTATTTTTCGGGTTTTCAACTGATGCCAGTAACCACAACGCTGATAAAATATTTCCGATTATTATTCAATATTTTGATTGGAAGACTGGTATGGAAAGCAAGATGTTAGAGTTAACATCTTTAGAAAATGAGACTTCTTTGACCATTTCAAATTATCTACTGGCTACTCTGGAAAAATACAATTTAAAAGGTAAATGTGTTTCTTTTACCGGCGATAACGCTAATGTCAACTTCGGAGGTGTCACACGAAATGAAGGCAATAACGTTATCACCCATTTAAACCGGAGCCTGGGGCAAGATATAGTGGGTGTTGGATGTCCTGCTCATATTCTTCATAATGCAATACGCCACGCAACCGATTTATTAGAGATTGACGTAGAATCGTTAGTGATGAAAATCTTTAATCATTTTTCGGTATACACTATACGAACAGAAAAGCTCAAAGAGTTATGCAGCTACATAGATATAAACTATGACAAACTTCTTTACCACAGCAAGACAAGATGGCTTAGTCTATTTCCAGCTATAGAAAGGATTCTCAAACTATACGAGCCACTAAAGGAGTTTTTCACAACGACTGAAAAAGTGCCTGTTCTATTAAAAAAGTCGAAAATGAAACTAGTGAAATATACATGTTCTATCTGCATTCTTTAATGGCTATATTTTATTCAAGGATTGCTTCTCTTGAAAAAGAGAAAAACTCAATCGCCGAAGTGCTTTCTGCATTAAATAGTACGATAGAGTCCCTCAGTCAAAGAATCGAGCAAAATTTCATCCCTTTGAAAGTCCGAGAGCTTTTTGAGAAATGCAATATTGCCGAACCTGATCAAATGAGGATAAATAGCGAAATAAAGCTAATGTACGAAGAATGCATCAACTACATCAACCTTTGGATAACACCCTTACAATCCTTCAAATGCTTCGAATGGATGTGTTTAAAGAATCATCTGCAATGTGAAAAAATCACAGGCGCCCTAGTGTTTTTGAGGGACAAAGGAATTCCTATAGATGACGCAAAACTATTTGAGGAGTTCTGTCTACTTAAGAATTTCCTTAAAACAAAGCAGAGTGATTTTTATGAAGAGCTTGCTGAAAAGCAATGGTGTATTTTTTTAAATACAATTAACGATAGTTCAAGAGTTACAGAATTTCTGAAGATTTGTCAGTATTTTTTTAGTATTTTGCCACACAACGCAAATATGGAGCGGGTCTTTTCTCTTATGACTTCATAGTCGACCAAAGAAAGAAATAGACTTTAGTGGAGTCAATAAGAGCCATATTGCTTACGAAATACAACTACAAACATGTGTCATGTGAGCAATTTTTTTGTGAAATAGCTGGAAAAACTTTTTTTTTGAAAGCGTTTGCTAGCAATCAGAAATATAAGTACTTATAAAATATAATTTGAATAAAAACAGTAATAAATACGTTGATTTTTATTTGAAACATTATGGCCGGTTTTTTTTTTCAAAATCAGGATTTTAAACTTGGCAGACAGGTTTTTGCATTTTTAGGCCTGGTAACCCTCTGCTGGAAGTATGCCTCTCCTAGTGAACGACACTGAGCCCGATCCTCCGCTCTCCTCATCCAGTCTCTGCCAGCCGCCTTTCGCAAGTCGTCACTCCACCTGGCCGGCGAGCGTCCCACAATACGTTTGCCTAAACGCGGTCTCCACTCTAGAACTTCTGCGAGAGATGTGACCAGCCCATTGCAACTTCAGCTTGCTTAGTCTTTGGGCTATGTCGATTACCTTGGTTCTCTGGCGGATAACCTCGTTTCGGATTTTATCCGTCAGAGAGACCCCAAGCATAGCGCTCTCCATAGCTCGCTGAGTGACTTTAAACTTATGGACCAGTCTCACCGCGAGTGTCGACGTTTCGGCTCCGTAAGTCGTAACTGGTAGGACGCACGCGTTGAAGACTGTCGTCTTTAGGCACTGCGGTATAGATGACGAGAAGACCTGATGAAGTTTACCAAATGCTGCCCATCCCAGCTGAATCCTTCTATCGGCTTCCCTCTCAAAATTATTCCTACCCAGCTGCATATTCTGCCCAAGGTAAACATATTTCTGAACACCTTCAAGGGGGACACCGTCAATGACAATCGGTCTCGGGGTAATAAGGTCGTTAAACATAACCTTGGTTTTGTCTAAGTTCATCCCAAGACCGATGCGTCGAGAGGCAACAGATAGGTCAGTCAGCATTCGATCAAGATCCTGCAGTGACTGTGCCATAAGGATAATATCATCAGCGAATCGTAAGTGTGAGATGTACTCGCCAATTATGTCTATGCCCGTTCCTTTCCAGTCCAGCGTCTTAAACATTTCTTCCAGGGCGCCAGTAAATAGTTTCGGGGATGTGACATCCCCCTGTCTCACTCCCCTGCGCAGCTGGATATGTTTTATTTTTATTTTTGCACCATTGCAATTGAATGAGACTATTAAGATCCATCTGTAAGAGCGAGGAGTCTCGGATAGACTTAATAATTCTGAGAAACTAAATCACCATACATAAAAAATTTTGAGTGCTGAAAATTTGTTTCATTAAATTGGCCCCATATGTAAGCCATGTAGGACTCGCCACGAGATATTTTATATACGTATATCGTATATTAATAAACGTTTAAATAAAGATCTATCTGCTCTAAATATGAAATCACCCGTTCAAATAAGCTGCTAATTGAGAGTCATAAGCACGCAACTTAAAAGAAAGGATTTTGTGGGAACCTTTTTCAAAGGCCTTGCTTAAGTCAGTATATGACGTCAGCCCAATGACCAGCATCAACAGCCCCAATTAAAAATTCTGCAAATTGAAACAGATTAGTAATTGTTGTTCGTGATCCAACAAATCTGTACTGGTCATCGCTAATGAATAGCTTTAGACGGTTTTGGTAATGCGGGCAGAGAAGTAACTTAAACACTTTTGTAAACATTGAATGAATTGAGATGGGCCTATAATTTTTATGTTGTCATGGTTATCCGATTTATCTAAAGTCACCATTTTTGCCATTTTCCATTTTAAAGGGAATATGCCAGAAGTCAAGGATTTGCTGTATATGAGCATAAGTGAACACAATAACTTCGCCACGCAAGCTGTAATAAATATTACCTTCGTTAATTTCTAAGCTTTTGAATGTTTTGAGTATGCTCTCACAGCTATTATTTAGAACTTCCCTCGACAGCCTTCCGTACCCAACATCACACCCTCAATGACAGTCATACCCCAGCTAGGTTTAAAGTGCTCATCAAGATGAATCAAATAAGCCCAAACACGATCTAACTGCTGTAATCTGTCGAGGAGCTCTCTCGACTGTCTTCCGTCTCCATCATCAGATGATCTTCAGGTATCTTTTTTGTTGAAGCATCATTAGATAACTGCCAAGTTTCAACCGAATCGGTTCACAAGGGAACATTCAGTAGGTGAAAAATCATTTAACCCCTATTTTTCTACCCTCAGGGATGGTTTTCTTTTTTTAATTTTAAATGGGACCAATTTTGAGGTATACTCTTTCCATTAAAAAAAGAATCATCAAAATCTGACTACTCTGTAAAAGATTATAATACATAAAAAAAAAAAAAACTGTTTGACTTGAGAACCTCCTCCTTTTTTCGTCGGTTAAAAAAGCGAATACAGCCGAACAAAAGGATCAAACAATTTTAAAAAGAAGAATAATAATAATATGTCTGTATCTTCAGAAAGTCTAAAAGTTACTCAAAATCAAGAAGAAGAAAAAAGAAGTGCGAAGGAGAGGAAATTTCAATGGAAGAGAATTTGGCAAAGTATTATGGAAATTGTGTTTTCTGAAGAGCAGGTTCTAATGGAAAAAATGGTTTCAATGTTGAAAGTCCTATGTGAGGAAATTAAATTATTTTTACTCAGTAGTTTTATGGACAGAGAAGTTTTAAACAATTTTTTATCTAAGTATGATGAATAGTACACAAAAGGAGATCATATGAGATATATGTCAGTGGAACTCACAAAGTTTAAGGCCCAAATTAGGTAGTTTTGAATTGTTTTTAAATCAGGAAAAAAATCATATTGCTGTTTTGAGTGAAACATGGCTTGATCCAAGTTTTAAGATTAATTTGAGTGGATACAATATATGAATTTTGACAGTATAGACCAGATTTTCATGGAGGAGTTGCTATTATAATCCATAAGACATTGCATTCGCAAGTAAGTCCTATTAATCTATCAAACCCAGGCATACAAATTATTCACATCAAATTTCTAAATTGTATTAGTTTAAAAAATATAATATCAATTTACTGCCCTTCTTCTGTAGTCAGGCGTGCTGCCGACTAGGAAAGTCTGTTTAATTTAGAGCTCAGCAACACTTTGATTGCAGGGGATTGTAATGGACACCATACAGATTGGTCATACAAAATAGATCAAAGAGGAATTCAACTGCTAGAATCTTCACTGGAAAGAGGCTGGATTTCTTTAAACAATGGCGATGCTACTAGGGTAAAATTGGTAAACGGATTACTTAAGAGGACTTCACCTGATATTACTTTCGCATCGTCTGGTATATCAATAAATTGTGATTGGTAAGTATTAAATGAAAATCTGGGGAGTGATCACCTTATCATTAAAATAACACTTAACTATTTATATAGAATCACGAGAGTATATAAAGAAACGCAATTATAAAAAAGCAGACTGGAAAGCGTACGGTATATAAAAAATCTTCAACAACCATTTTTCGATATAAATAATTTTGAAGATATTCAAGTCGTATATGACTATTTTGAAAATCACATTAATCGGTCCGCCAGTAAGAATATACCTGAGACAAGGATTTGTACCAATCCAGCAGCTAATTTTAAACTTCAGGAGTACTGGCACCCATCTTTGTCCAGAGTAGTAGCTAAACAAAGACTATAGTTTCCGCCAGATAAGAAAAAAATAAAAGTGACCGATCCGACTTGACTTGACTTATGTTGTGCATTTAGACATAATCCTACACCTGATAATCTTAATACCTTGGAGGATAGAACCGTAGAGGCGCACACATTGGTAAATAAAGCTAGATCAAATAATTGGAAATCATTTTGCAGCAGTATTAATGGGACTACTTCTGTGTCTCAAATGTGGCGAAAGATGCGTTGGTTCAAAGGCTATAAACAGTCAAAATCGAGAGAATAAACAAAAGGATTTGTTATTTTCTTTAGCGCCAGACTCAGTAATAAACAAAGGGAAATAATAAAGCTTCCGAAAAACAAATTAACTTCCAGCGATCTGTGGTTGATGATAGTACTAACTAAGCTGTGTTAAAATGAATTACCGAAAAATTAATACAAAATTAACCGACAAAAATGTTGTATTTAACGAACAAACATGAACTTATTCAAATTATTATTCTACGAAAAATAATCTATACTTTCAAATAAAATAAACTAAATTTCCAAAAAAAAAACATTAATCTTCTGAAAAAATTACTAAGTTGCCGAAAACATATAATATGTTCCCGAAAATCCTAACCCTAAACGGTCGACGTCAGGGGCACCCCGAGGTTCGGTTGGTTAGGTTCCTTTAAACCCTTTAGACAGAAATAGGAGCCCCGCAGAGCGGGGCTCCGTCGACCTGCTTATAAACCCTAACCCTAGCCGGCCGATGTCAAGGGCACCCCGAGGTTTGGTATGTTAGGTGGAAGGTTGATTCTAAATTTATAAGCTGGTGGAAAAATATTACGTCAGCAAATATTGTATGAATTTTTTGGAATTTTCAGTATTTTATTCGGTCGTTTCTTTATTTGTATTCGCATATAAGCTGTCGGAAAGTTAGTATTTAAAGCAGTAAATTTCATATTTTGAGTACGCTCATATTTTAATTCTTTTTCGGAGCTTTTATTACTACCCTATACTAAATGGTGATTCCAATAAACTATTACGAGATGTGAAAGAAGGTTGTTTGTTTATGGGTAGTAATAAAAGCTCCGAAAAATAATTAAAATATCAGCGTACTCAAAATATGAAATTTATTAAATATTATATATGCCAGTTGCGCGGTAAACTCTGCTTGCGCGATGCAGGATTTTGCGTGACGTTAGTGTGACGTGTAGCTCAGATGTGGCGATGTAGATACCGCTACAGGGTAAACATGTTAATGAAGTAGCTGGGAAGGTCTTGAAATTTTTTAAACTTTTAAAAGTTTTAACGGGTTCTAAACGGGGAATGCATCCAAAGTATTTACGTACGTTATACATATCGGTAATTGGAAGCAGATTAGATTGTGGATGTTTTTTGTGCGGGAATAGTGTCAATATCCGTTTATATATAAATTAGATGAAATACAGAATCAGGCTGCGAGAATAATCGGAGGATTTATCAAAAGCAGTCCCAGTCATGTAATGGAAAGCGAGCTGTGCTTAACCCCTTTGCACAATAGAAGATTATTTCTTTCATATAAATACTGCCTGAAAAGAATGTCCTGGTCAAACAGTATAATTATGCGACTTTTTGCAGAACTAAATGATCTTGTGCAGATGAGATATTGGCAAAAAAAAGAAAACTTTACTTGTATCGGTATTCGATGAATGTGAATCTTTTCGTGTACATTCATCTGATCCCTTACAGATGTTTTCATTAGATATTTGGATAACCATCCATGGTAATTTAAAAAAGTGTAACAGGTCCTAAAAAATCTTTAAATTCTGTCTCTCTTAAATTCGAAATTGTTAAAGAAATTCACGTTAAATGCCTACAGTATAATAAATATTTCAGTGATGGTTCTTAGTGTAAGGATTGTTTAGGAGCAGCGTTTTATGAAGTTGATAGAAACAACTCAGCTATGTACAAAGTAAACAATAATGTGTCTATTATGGCGATGGAACTCATTGCAATTTATGAAGGCATTATTGTATTGTAAGATAATTATTGTTTGGTTTTTGTGATGTTTTTAGTTCTGTTTGTTAAAGTTTAGTAGATTAGTTTATTGTATTAGTAATTTTGTAACTTTTGAATGCCTACTGGTAAAATATGGTGGAACTTATTCCCTTTAACACCATGCACTGCACCCATATTTGCAAAATAAAATATCTTTATCTTTAACATAGTTATTTACTTATCTATTTATTTTTGATATATCTCGGTACTCTGGGGCCCGGAGATATTGACACCCTTGGTGTCCTTTGGAAGGCCGAAGCCAATACGCAGAGGCCTCTTAGACAATTTGAAATGGAATGAGACACCAACCGATGGTTTTCTCTTACTTACCTACTTACTTACTTACTTACTTTATCATTAGGTACTATTTATTTATAAGTATATGAAAAGTTTACTAAAGACTATGCCCCACAAAATTGCTTGCAGGTTTTGCCTGTGGGAACGGATTATACTTTAAAGTACAGTTTATTTTTGCGGATATAGACAAACAGGCTACAAATAATTAGGTTAATGGTCACTCTTACTTTTGCTTAAATCGTATACCTATTAAGAAAGAATATCAATTTATTTAAACTAAAAACAAACGTGTTTATATTTAGTTGTGCAAAAAACTGAACTAAGCAACTAATTATTGATATCAATCAGTTTATACAAGGTTACTGGTAACTTGACGTATTCCTTGCAGGAAGGATGAAGGAGGATTTTAATTCTGCTATGATGTAGGGTTAAAATGCAACAAATTAAGCCACCAAATGTTCTACCGAAGTTCAGTAGTTTTTGAGTTAGTTCGATTTTTAGTTTTTTTTATGAAATATCCCAGATTAAATCATTGGAAGCAATTTAAAAATGATTTACGGCGCGACTGTACTGAAATTTAAGTTAATATTATAGTGTATGCCGTAGGAGATCTTTGTTAATAATTCAAAGTTAAAAAATGCCTCAAACCTTGGCAAAGGAGGTGTTTATTCCATACAACTGTGGCCAAATAATGTGCCTTAAGAACAAAGGTATGAAAATACAGGAAAAAAACTGCAGATTCTGAAAAAACATTTGTACCACCTGAAATTGTCGTTCAAAGATGTCCAGAACTTGTAACCAGGAATTTTAATCTAGCAATCTCGTGATACACTTCGTTTGATGATGCGTTTTGTTACATCATTTTATAAACGTAAAAAAAAATAACTTAAAATGTTCTGATTATTAATTTATTTTTATATTATAAACAGTTTAGTTTTTCTAGCACATTATTTTTGAGAAACATATGAAAAAAAATACTGTTATTTCACATTTCAGATTATTTTATACGTTTGGTTAGATTCCTGAAAAGCCAAAAGACTATGCGCCATCATAATTCATTGTTTGTAGTATACCATTCATGTTAATGTCATAAATGTCATTCCATTTCAGTTTACTGGCTCTGTTCGTTGGTTAGTCTCTGAAGTACTATTTCGTGTGTGTGATTTCCTAATTGTTGATTTGGCTATTCTTCCCTGGACTTTCGATTAAATTATTTCATCCTCTGACGACCTGGCTAACCCATTTAGATGTGACACTGATTTGGCTGCGATCGTTCTTTTGCTGGATCGCGATAACTGTGCTATTCTGCGGTGGTATAGTAGGCAGGTGCTGTGATACCATGTTGATGTGAAAAATCCGTTTAATCAGAGTCCAGATTATAATAAAGCCATGGTATATCTAAAATGCCGTTAACCGACATCTGGCTGATTTTCTCTATCGATCTGTATTTGCGGTTTTTTGATACCTTGAATAGTTTTGTAAATAATTTATTTAATAAATTAAAACCGCAAATACAAAAGTTTTTTTTTCTGATTTATTAATCAGAAAAATTCTCTATCGCTCTCGATGGATAGCACCAAAAGTTGAAAATCGGCCGTGGCCGTGGCGTGGCAATATGTGTGGGGACTGATGTCCCCACACATATTGTTACCGCGACTGTCACGAAATTGTTTAATTTGATTTTCCGAATAATTACCTTTTTGTGAGACGCACGCCTTCCTGTACTAAATCAAGAACGATTTAAATAATGTAGTGATTAAATTTGTATTAACTTTAATACTTTTTTGGATAGCTGACAAGACAAGGATTTTTTACTATTAATTTTTACATCAGGTGTAGTATTTTTTTTGCACTAGACATCATTTTGTGTGAAGTAATAGCAAAAATTACAAAAAATTCAATGTTTTATTAGTGATATTTGCCAAGATTTTAGGCATTTGCGAATTTTGAATTATTATTAACAAAGATCTGCTACGGCATCAACTAAGATAATAACTTAAATTTCAGTACAGTCGTGCCATAAATCATTTTTAAATTGGCTTCATTTGATTTAATCTGGGATTTTTCATAAAAAAAAAACAAAAAATCTAACCAACTCAAAAACTACTGAACTTTTGTAGAACATTTGGTGGCTTAATTTGTTGCATTTTAACCCTACTATGACGTCCTGTAAGGAATACGCCGAGTTACCAGTAACCCTCTATATCCACATACAGGTTTATCGGTGGCCAAATAACTCCGCGGGCATTGTGACCGCGAACGTGGAGAACTGAATTTCATCATAATTTTTTAATTACTAACAGGATACTAATGAAACTTCACATACAATCTTTTTATATTTAATTAAATAACCTTTGAACGGTGCATTATTTTTGTTTTTTATAGCATACCTAATTAAAACTTATTCTTAAGAAGTCATGTACAAAAGATGATAAGAATCTGCTTAACCGTTTTAGAGATCCAGCAAAACCACAAACGTTACTCCGGCAGGATCTCGAATAACTTCGCAGCCGAAGAAAGAACAAATACAAAATAACTTGCAACATTAACCTCGTCTAGGCAACTAATTATTTAACTAATATTTATTTCAATATTCCCATTAAAAAATAAAACATCTGGGTGACGTAATGTTACTCCAGCAGGAAATGTTTTTGTGGAATAACTAAAAAACTATAAGTGCAACAAATTTTAAAATTTGAGAACAATTACAGAAGCTGGGTAACTAATTATCTTTAACATTTAAATGATTATTTTCGACATTATTTTGCTGGGGCAACGCACACTATAATAATACTAAAAAAGAATTTGCTGAACTCTCATATCATCGGGTCACTCGTATCAATGGTACAGACGTATTTTTTAAAGTATCGCATTACTGTAGAATATAAATAGTAGTCGACTGAAGCAGTAGCATCAGTGAAGACCATGACTTCTTACGGGTTGTGTGGTGCTTTTGTGGTTCTAATTGTACAAACATGTACAGTTTATGGACAGGAGGAAATTATAAAAAGCAGTTTAACATTTATTATCGACGATACGGCATCAATGTTCGATGAAATACGTCAAGTGAAAGACGAAGTCGATATAATATTTGACAAAGTGTTGAGTTCGAATGCATCGCAGATAGAAAATTTTGTTCTGGTCACATTTAATGATCCAAGTAAGTACCAAAGTGTTTCCGTACAGGAAGGTCCATTTGGACCTTCCTGTAAGTAAACACTTTCACTTCCTTTAAGAAACTGAATGTAGTTTCTTTGGCTGACGGTTTTATATTTTAATTATCTTATGGATGGACACGTTACTCCGGGACCGATTGCTGACAATGGCGATGCTCTCAAGGTTGTTCGAGAATACGTTTACCTCGGGTAAACTTTGCAGTTAGGTCAGAACAACTCCGAGAAGAAGGATAACAGAAGTATTCAGCTGGGCTTGGCAGCGTTTGGGAAGCTGACTAAAGTCTTCAATCAGTGCGTCCTGCCTGTTATGGCCTATGGACCCGAAACATTGACCCTCACGGTACGACAGCTCCATAAATTAAAGGTCACTCAGCGAGCTATGGAACGAGCTATGCTTGGAGTCTTTCTGAGGGATAGAATCTGGAATGAGGTGATCTGGCAGAGTACCAAAGTTGTCTACATAGCTCACAGAATAAGCAAGCTGAACTGGCAATGGGCCGGCCATATTAACCGTAGAACCCATTACTGTTAGGGTAGTCGTGTTTTTGAGTGGAGACCGTGAATCCGCAAACGAATGGTAGGACGCCCTCAGGCTAGGTCGAGCAACGATCTTTGCAGGGGGGCTGGTAGCAGCTGGATGAGAGTTGTCGAGAATCGAACTAAATGGCGGGCAATTGGGCAGGCCTATGTTCAGCAGTGGACTGCTGTAGGCTAACGATGGATAGGACATACCTATCAACTAGTAACCGTCTACATTTTTGCGTTGCTAGATATTTATAACTAGCTGCGCCCCGTGGATTCGCCCACATAAGTCTCGATCCCGTATGAATATCGGTGATAAAAAGTAATCCAGGTTATAAACTATCTGTGTGCCAAATTTCATCCAAATCCGTTAAGTAGTTTTTGCGTGAATGAGTAACAAACATCCATCCATCCTCACAAACTTTCACATTTATAATATTAATAATATATATTATTATAATAAAGAAGGATCGTTTTCATTTAAGTACACGCACAAAGGCAATAAATCGACAAATCGAATCATTCAATTAACAACTATTATGTGCTCTTTTAAAATAAGCTTGTACAGTCATCAAAATATATAAGTAACCAGGGTCGCCGGATATAGTTGAAATTTAGTAAGAAACCGATGGATGTTTTCGAATGAAATTTTATTTGATAAATGACCTGTTTTTATTCTATAAAGTAAATTAAATTTTATTCGAAAACATTCATCGGTTTCTTACTCAACTTCCACTATATCGACGACCCTGGTTGCTTATCTCTTTTGGTGACTGAACATTCACATTAAGATATTTTTATTATTATGAATGAGATAGCTACGGGTTCTTATCTTTGGGTTTTTCTCAGTTTTGTTATTCATTATGTTTCTTGTAACTAGTCACTTATCACTAACATAAACATATGATTTTTTGCGTAGGTTATAGGTTACTCACAAACTATTACACTTAGGTACTTGTGCGACAACTAAAAAATTAAAGCACTAGGAAGTGGTATAGGGCGGGCATTTTCGGGGACTGTCTTATGTAATTTTAACGTACAAAAATTGCTGACTATCAGCCTAATTTGAATAAATGAATTTTGATTTTGATTTTGAAAGCCAATAATCATGATATGAATGTCTCTATTTCAGCTGCTCAATTAAGAACTATCACTAAAGATCGAAATGAGTTTAAAAGAGCTTTGGCAGCTATAAGAGTCCACGGCGGCGGTGATTGTCCCGAATATGCCATGAAAGGCATCGAGCTAGGTCTCACAGAAAGCTTGCCGCTTTCCTACCTATATGTGTTCACTGATGCCTCAGCTAAGGACTACGCCAGCTTCGAAGCTATCAAGAGCATTTCGCAGAGGAAACAGAGTCAGGTCATATTTTTTTATTTTACTTTTTTCGGATACTTCAATAAATGATAATTATGTAAATATATGAATATACCTAAATATGGATCCTATGGAAGCTGTAGGTTTAAAGTAGCATAATTTTAAGTGTCCCTAAATTACAATGCTTTAACTGCGAAGTAGCAATTAAAGCTTTGCAATTAAAAACAGTACTGTTTTATTTCGTTTTGTGGTTTTGCACAGCTAGTAGTAATGTCCGGAGACCGTCTAGGTATTCTGCAACAAAAATCTTTTTAACCGACTTCAAAAAGGAGGAGGTTATCAATTCGGATGTTTACATTTTTTTTTTTAAATGTATTTTCGGGCATAACTCCGTCGTATATAGACGGATTTGCAAAATTATTTTCTTGTTCGAAAGGGTATGCTCTCGAGGTGGTCCCATTGTCACTAAGTCAGAATCTGATGAAGGGATCCCATGGAAATCGAGGGAAATCCTCAAATTTTACAGGCACACCTAAGTATAGCGATTTGGGCATTTTTTATAGTAACTCGTGCATTTGCTCTCGGAAAGTACCATTCGGTGATGTGAAACTGATGATGAAGGCCATTGGTGGCAACCGGAACTACTCAGTAATAAGTATTTCACGGGTTCCGATTCTATTACTTTAATATGTTTGCTAAGCAATTTATGCTCGTCTCAATGTATACGTTCAAATGGAGCTGAAGGTGACTTCACCATCAGCTCCAGTTCTTTTGGTTCTTACCAGGAAAACTCCTCAACAATTAACGTCCCTGCATCGGGGAAAGGAATATTTTATAAAAGGTGATGAGCAGTTGACATTAGGCAATTGTAACTAAGATAAATTAATAACTGACACACTAAAAAGTGAAAAATAAAAAACTTTTTTACAAAAAAAAACCACCGACTTCAATATAAACACACTACAAAGTGAAAAATAACTTTAATTTCGGAAGTCGGTGGCAAAAAACTAAAATACAGATCTAAAGACACCGACTTCCGAAATTAAAGTTATTTTTCACTTTGTAGTGTGTTTTTATTGAAGTCGGTTGTTTTTTTTTTGTAAAAAAAAAAAAAAACGCGCTGCCGTTAACAGCGATTTTTCACGCCAAATATAATTGTCGTTTCCCAGCAATCATATTTGTTCAATGTAAGTAACATTGAACAAAAATGATTTCTGGGAAACTTTGATGTACAAAACACGTGGCTAACGGCTATTTGGTGGGTCTTATTACACTCTGAGTGTACACTCTGCACGTAGGAAAGACACGTTTCGCGGGTTGCTAAAACTTCGTAATAAAGTGAATTTACGTTTTCATTGGATTTCGACGACGAAGACGACGAAGGATGAAGAAGGCGCGGTTGGCGCAGTGGTTAAGCGATTTACTGCTGCGCTGCGTGTCGCGGGTTCGATTCCCGCACGGAACAAATATTTGTATGACCTATAAGTAGTTTTTCCGGGCCTGGATGTATGTGTCTGTGATAAATGTTTGTAAACGCACCCACAACACATGAGAAATTCCTAGAGTGGGGCAAAGCTTTTAATATTTTTTTTTAAACATCGTATTCTGTTTTCAGGTAGTTTTTATACTGACCGGGGAATGTGGTACGAAGAACAGTGCTGAGTATGAAGTGTATCACAAAGTGGCAGAAGCTACGAATCGACAAGTTTTCCACATGATGAAAGATGATGTGAAAGACGTAAGATTCCTTGTTCTCTAAATAATTGGACCGATTTTAATTTATTTTACAAGTTACTTCTAAATGTAATCTACTTGTGTTTATTTTGTCCACAGATATTAAAGTATATTGAGGAGTCTATTACAGGCGGAGAAGTTACGCTCGTCAACAAAAAATATCCACATGGTTATGGAAAAAAAATTACAGTAAGTATAGCGTTCTATACCTCACAGAGCACCTTTCAAGAGCCTTGTCAGTTTCCGAGTCTTTTTACAAGCTTATAATAATTCCGCCCACGTGGATGTCTCAAAATATCCCAAGAGAAAGTACTACCCGGACCAAAAGTACCGTATGTGTTAACAGGTTATAATCTATCTATGTGCCAAATTTTATTCAAATCCGTTCATTCATTTTGCTACATTCATCCATAATTACAAACAGATAAAAGGCCAAAAAAAATCGTTTCTATGTATTTTATTATATTATGTACAATATCTATGTACTTAAGATATATTTTTTTCATTTCATCTTTAGGTTCCTGTCGATATCCACACTAAAGACTTACTGATTTCTGTAACTGGAACGGAACCCAGGATCGGAGAAGTAACAGGTCCAGGTGGAAGCAAGCCAACTATAGAAACTATTGTTTCCGGTAAACGTGAAATCGCGGTACGTACCTACTTAAACCTACCTGCAGTCGACACTGATATAACCCTACTCTGCTGACTGCCGAACCGACTGACTTTATGTCCATCCGTGCAATAATGTTAAAGCCACAATCGAACAATTTATTTGGCCCAGTGGCAGATCGATTAACTTTTGCGCCATGAATCGCGGGTTTGAATCTTAAACTAAAAATACCTCAAGTCTACAGAGAGTATTCAGAATCCTACCTAAAAGTAATGGTAGGTAGGTTTGAGTGCTTGTAAACGCAACTGCAACACAAACGAGTAATTCCTAGTGTGGGACACAGTTTTAATTGAAACAAGACTTAAGGCTCGGTTCTAAAAGCCGAGTTCGAAAACCAACTTTAACATACCTCATGTTTACTGTTATGATTGGACACAAATTGTAAAGCAACTTGCACACTTACTTAAACTGACCATACCAGGTTCACATGAGATTAGACAGTTAGTTGCATTTTAGATGTAGTTGTTTATCAATATTTATGTCGACAGGTCGTGAAGATTAAAATCGCAACGCCTGGAGACTATGAAATTGAGGTCGGAAGCAGATCTGAAACTCACGCAATTGTTACCGCCAAGAGTGAAGTTAACTTTCAGCTTGGATTCTCTATAGACAGACCCAATTCTATGAAAGACACTGTCACAAGACCTGCACCAGGTAAGATTACTAGAGACTACATTTCGTTTAAATCAATAGAATGTTTCGTTGGACAAAAGCTCGAGTATAGGACATGCATTATTACAATGTTGTATATCTGGATAGCATCTTAACAACTGAAGTAAAGCAATCGACAAAGTTGCTATAAGGTGTAATTGAAATAACTGAAATACTCTTAACTGCTCCATACATATGTTCACGTAACTCGATAAATTGTATGGAACACTTGTATTTTTTGTGATTTCAGTGTTGGTTCCGCAGTAAAAGTTATTCATAACGATGGGTACAAAGGAACAAAATCGTTGTACTTATAAACAAAATGTAACAAATATTTTGTAAAACTTTATTCACTTTTGTGTTATCCCCTTTCTTTTAGATGGAGCCGCGTTCTTGGGGATCAGGCTACTTGGGAACGGAGTCAAACTGACTACAGCAAATATTCTCGATTTGAGCGATACCGTAATAACTGAGCTGCCCCTAGAACTAGTACACGAAAAATCACAGTTCTACGTTACACCATGTTTTAATCCGCCCTACACTATGTTCCGAGTTTCTGTGAGTAATTTTTTATATTATGTATCTAATATGTAGTATATTTAGATTGTCATCGATACGTTAAGAAGTAGGTATAGTCCGCGCATATTAGCATGGCCGTAGCGGTCATTGCACCACCTATATTTTTTATTTACAAAACTGAAATAAAGTCCGTTAACGTTAGGACGTTAACGTCCGGAATCAATCTTTAATATGTTCCAATAACGAAAAACCATACGTAGTTTAATCAAATCAAATCAAATCCATTTATTTGTCATTAAAGGTGTCGTTAATTGCAGGTGTTAACAAGCTTAGGCCATATTATTGTTTGGGTTCCTACCGAGAGATATTAGGGAAAGGGCAATGACCACCATTGCCATGCTAAAACGCGACAACTACAGTTTCTAGTCTATTGATCATCGATTAAAATACATTCCTAAACCTTATAATGTATTGTTCTTAATATACTGCTTTTCATTACACTTCTAGGATATTAATTGAAATATTATGTTTCATACGAAACATTACTAAAGCTAAAAATGTTCCTTCTAGGTAACTGGAAAGGATTTGAAAACTGATACGCCAATAGAAAGAACAGGTCCAACACCTATAGCACGACAGGATCTATCAGCGGGTAAGTTCAGACATTAGCTATTAATTTATTTAAAATATTTAAAAAAGCACATCCACTTCACCTACACTAGCACTTGCATTAAATATTATTATTACTTGCCTTACATAGACAGACATAGATTAATGGGACAGTCGGGATCCTAGTAGTTGATTGTGAGTAGAGTTCTTTTTGTTCTGTAGACTGGTGCCTATTGCAGAACTTCACTCGCGGAGGTGACCGTTACTGTCTTATGGACCGCCTGCTTGTTAACCAACCAATAACGTCAAAATATGTTCTACTGGCGATTGGGATTCAAACAACGTTCCTTTACTTTCTAAGACCTTTCAAATACAGAGTAGAAATGAGCCTGAATTTTGCCTTTGTCCTTACTTTCTAAAATAGGTGGCCTAGAAACAATCTCTATTACAATTACGACAGAGGTCAAGAAATCACAGGACAATTATTTTTTGATTTTTTTATTACAGAAAATAAAGAAAATGTAGTACCTGTGTTAACGATTGACGGAGAGCCGAAAATAATCACGGAATACGATGCTCCATTAAAGCTGATATGTAATGTGCACGGCTATCCAGCACCTGATATCACTTGGGAGGAAAAAGACACTGGAATCAGGATGCCAGTTAAGGTATAACATACTTTTAGTGTCTTTACAATACTTTAAATTCGTCATATTTTAACATATTTATTTATTCACAAGGCAACTACAACAGGTGAAAATCACAATAAGTTACCAAAATTTGTTAGTTAGTTTATATTACCAAAGAGCTTTAATAAATTTGGAGTGCTTTCTGTCTTTCAAATTGTAAATAGAAACAAACTAGTCGTTAGATATAAAGTTTCTTTTGCATTGGCAACGGATGTTCAGAAACAATGGTCTTGAAAAGAAGAACACTAATCTGTAGTAGGTATGTCCCTTTCGTACAATATGGCACTATTTGATAGTGCATGCCTCGGTGAAAATATTAGCCAGTTAGCAAGATGGTAGCGAGGCTGACTACCCAGGGTACGTTTGGCAGACGTATAAGTTAGTAGCACCACTCAATGGGGACGCACCAATAAAAACTATAAATAGGTTACTAAATATCCTAGGTCCGATCCGTGGGTCTGATCTCCATGTCGAGCACTTAATAACACTGAGCTGTAGCCCGGAATCTGAATATTTGCATTATTTTTATGGCAATAGCATCACCCCAGATTAAGTACAAGGCAACTAAACTGGTGTAAATGTATGAACACCTCTGCCTTTCCTTACGTGCTTATCTACAAGTGTGATGTTATGTCTTTTTGTGGATAGAATAGAATAGAATAGAATAGAATACTCTTTATTATGTACACCATAAAAATTACAGATATAAATGTAGAAACTTTACATAGGGTGACACAATGGGCGGTCTTATCGCTAAAAGCGATCTTATCGCTAAAAGCGATCTTTTACAGACAACCTTTGGATGGATTCAAGGGAGAAGGAGAGACAATAATGCAGGTAGTCAGTGTTGTACCATTTACATATACAACAAATACATACATACATAAAACATATACTTATCTACATATAAAATATACAATAATAAACATGAAACAAGAGCAAAATAATATATATTATTATTAATAATAGGATATTTATTAATTATTATTTTTTATTTATTATCTTTTTTGTTTATTTTTTTTATTTAGGATATTTATTTTTTAATATTCTTTGCAGGTGCAATTGGTTGAAGTTCCGTACGACTATGTCGGTATTTTGGATATAGATAAGGCAAACAAAAACGTTACCTACCAATGTAAAGCGAGCAATATTGTCGGTACCACTATCAAATATGTACAAGTTGAAACTGAAAGGAAAATATATCTTGATGTTATCGAGGCTCCACGGGGTAAATATTTTTACGATATCAATTAGTAAGTAGCTAAAAAATAAATACAATGCAACATCGCAGGTGCATAATTCAGAAAATAAAAATCACATAAATGTTACATACAAAAACACAATGTATTTCTATTATGAATTTATCTTATATCTATATATATAAAAATGAATCCCTATTTCCCTTGGTCACGCCATCACGCGTGAACGGCTGGACCGATTTCACAATTATTTTTTTGTTGTGTTCATTATTGTCAGGAGAAGGATCTTATGAAATAAAAAAATAAGGAAGTTAATCGGAACGTTACAAAATTTAAGAAAACTTAACGCCAATATAAATTTTACATAACTGTCAGTTGTTTGAAATAACTATCAGCGATTGACAGAACGCGCGCTGCAAATATCGTTTAGCACAGATGGATCGGTTGATAAATGAGTCGATAGTTTTAGTTTTAGTCAATAGTCAAAACTAAAACTAAACGACATATGAAATTCATAGTTAAGACAGGACAACGTCTGTCGGGTCAGCTTGTGTACAATATAAATCACATATATCCATGATTTATAAGAAGGAAGCAGCCCTTGCACACGGCTGGCGCGGCGTTGTCCTGTACGATATTTTACGATAAAAAGTTGGGATCACATTTGAACATCCCACTGTTCATACGCCTTAAAGAAATGCATTATTTATGAACCAGCCATTTAATCCTAAAGTTATACAATAAAACATCGTACCGATTATCGCCCTGAGTAACTTAACTGTTAATAATATTGTTCTAATTCAAATTAATTTATTTTCCAGATTGACAGCAACAAATAAGAAAAGAATCCAGTTAGAATGACAGCAACAAATAAGAGCTCATGCATTAGGATTTTGAAGGAGCAAACAAATTAATTTATGTCAAAGTTATACCTACATCAGTTCAAAAGATATAATACTAAATGTCAGATTAAGAGTGTATAAATAATTGTAAATCGTAATTGATAATGTCACTGTCAGAGTGTTGACTTAATAAAATTTTAAAATTTATTCATTAATAAATATGGTATATACCTATTCTTTTTCCCCGATCTGACATGTATTCATTGTAACCATTTTCTTGTAACCATTGTGTTATCTTTTTTAAACATAGTTTACGCTATTATTAATTCAACTAATACTTATGCCAACTCATTTTCTCGGATATTGTATTTATTTTAATTCACCTCCAAGCCTTTGTTTATCACATTATTTGAAGTGCCCTTCTTAACTTCTGCTATTACATACTCTGACACGTACATCTAATGATTTTAAAAGTTTCCTTAGAGCTACATTCTTCATTCTTTATGAGTTGCTTTTATAGGCCATATTATGACGTATGTAGAACTAAACAATACTGTACACTTGTCCGACGCTAACGAACTAGTTAAAAATATCCAATATATCAATCACCAACCCATCAAAATTAAAGGTCCAAGCAAAACTAAGACAATCGTACAATGTCAAAGATGCCAACAATATGGGCAGGGCCACCAAACTTCACAACATGGACATTCTTAATGAGTTGTTTGATGTCTCATGTTTCGAAAGGATTTTATAAAAAAATGGTTGTTGATACAAGATAATAATGACAGATTTATGAGTAAGTTAAGAAGTTGTTGTATTGACAAAAAAACAACCGACTTCCAAAAAAAAAAAACACTAAAAGACGTGAAAAATAACTTTAATTTCGGAAGTCGGTGTCTTTGGTTTTGTATTTTCGTTTTTGGCCACCGACTTCCGAAATTAAAGTTATTTTTTGGAAGTCTGTTGTTTTTTTGTAAAAAAGTTTTTATTTTTCACTTTTTAGTTGCAGTACTTACCCCACACAAATTATTATACCACTACTTGGTGTGTAAATAACAGTGACTGGAAATTATTAACACATCATCCATATAAACTAAGTGGAAAAAATATGTAGTATTAAGGATAACTCAAAAACTACTGGTCAGACCTTGATAAAATTTAAATGGGACCACATGTGTAGCACCAGCTATCAAATAAAAAAGAACCATCCAAATCGGTTCACCCAAAAAAAAGTTCTGAGCTAACACAAATAATAAAAAAAATAATAAAAAAACATACAGACGAATTGAGAACCACCTCCGTATTGTGAAGTCGGTTAAAAAGGGTGAATAATTATTATGTCAGGAATTGTAAAAAAAAGTTCTGTTGATTTAGAAAATCTTTTATTACGTACTGTAGAGGTTGTCTGCATGTGTCAACGTTATGTTGACAGGCTGGATATATATTATCGTTGGTTTGCCTCGAACAGTCAAGCATGTTTAAAATAAGCTTCGAAAGGAAAAGTGATGGTACTTTGTTTAAGAAGTAAGCAGGCAGAGCTAGGGCCTGCCGGTGTATAATTCCTTGATATTAATATAATTACATTCTAAAGAATACTACGTGTTTTAACTCTACGTCCCCCTAGAGTTATTATTAGATACACGTAGCATTCCCACAGTACCTAATACTTTAACTAGTCAGGCTTAATGAGATCGTAAGTATCCTTATTAAATATTATGAACTTGAAAGTAGTTACTGAAGTGGATATGTAGTGGTATAGTGGATATTTAAATGTGCTTAGTAAGTAAGCAACAATTGTTTACTTGTAAGAAACCTATATTGAGAGAAACGTATTTCTATTGAGGTCCATACTTCATGGGTACTGAGGATCAAATGGATTTAAAATACGTAGATCTTTGTTTTGATTACGATAATTAAAGCTCTCTAGGAAGAACTGTTTGTTACTGAACATCTTCTTTTCGTACTGGGCTGTAACGGTTTTGTTTCATTTTCAAAAGTCTTTTTGGCTCCATTGTGGGCTAAAAATTTAAGTATCTAAACATAAATAAACGTAGTACTTATAGGCATTAATAGGGAATTGATGAATAAAGCAACATACATAGGTACCTACGATTGGCCGCACGTTACTGGTAACTAGGTTTGCCAGCTTTTTTTAACAAATATAGTATTTTCGAAGCCATTGTCTGTATAAATAAAGCAGATGGCAAAAAAAAAACGTTTTTACAAAAAAAAAATCGACCTCAAAAAAAAAACAACAAAGTGAAAAATCACTTTAATTTTGGAAGTCGGTGTCTTTGGATCTGTCTTTTAGTTTTTTGCCACCGACTTTCAAATTTAAAGTTATTATTCACTTTGTAGTGTTTTTTTTTTTTTTGTTATGTAGTATTTTATTTTTCACTTTTTAGTGAGTCAGCTATTCATTTATCTTAGTTACAATAGCCTAATGTCAACTACGCATCACCTTTTACAAAATATTCCTATTCCCGATGCAGGGACGTTAATTGTTGAGGAGTTCTCCTGGTAAGAACCAAAAGAACTGGAGCTGATGGTGAAGCCACCATCAGCACCATTTCACCATATTCATTGTGACGAGCATAAATTGCTTAGCAACCATATTAAAGTAATCGAATCGTAACCCGTGAAATACTTATAATTGAGTAGTTCCGGCGGCCACCCCTGGTCTTCATTATCAGTTCCACTTCACCGAATGGTGCTTTCCGAGAGCAAATGCATGAGTTACTATAAAAAATACTCAAATTGCAATAGGCGTGCCTGTAAAATTTGAGTATTTCCCTCGATTTCCATAAGATCCCTTCATCAGATTCTGACTTGGTGACAATGGGACCACCTCGAGAGTATACTCTTTCAAGCAAAACAAGAATTTTGCAAATCCGTCTATATATGACGGAGTTATGCCCGAACATACATTAAAAAAAACGAATTGATAACCTCCTTCTTTTTAAAGTCAGTTCAAAAATAGAAGGCATTGTTTAAAAAAATGCTTATTTTTTGCTACTTTGCTTTTCATCATCCGCGAATTTCGCGCCGAGTCGCGTGCTGTCCGCGAGCTTAAGGATCGCCGGAACATTTCACCTCTCGCCCAGTCTTCATGATTTTCGGTAGATGTTTGTGGGGCACTTTGACCACAAAGATATTTGAATTCCTGCTGTGACGAGACTCATAACGCGACCGTCATAGCCGGGACACCAGCGTCGTTGGAACAGCAGGACGGTCCTGTTGGTGCAGTACCGTACCCTTTATACGATAACCACACTTCCTCTTCTTCTTCTCCACCTTAATAAGCCTTGCAGTTATTGTGGTAGTCATCAGTTTACTTATAATATCATTGGCAGTCGTTCGATTTTATTTAATTACTTAATTTAGATAGATATCCAAAGCAAACAAACAATAAAATTATGACCACAGAATATATTATATACTCGTAAGGAGTATAGGTATCGTTGCCATTGACAAATCAGCATTCCGTTGTAGCAAATACTAAGAAGAACATATTTTAATGTTATTAATAAAAAATTTGGAAAATCCAAAAGTGCACGACTCATAATGCTCATTTAATTATGAAATATAAAAAAAAAAAAAAAAAATTAAGTCGTTCATAATTGCCGAAAAAACAGCTGTAGTAGGAAGAAGGTACTGCACAAGCGCCCCTGGTGGAATAAATGTACATAATATCTATAGATATATCACCATCCATATGTTAATTTTCTATGGATATATATAGATATACAGTCTTGTAGTTTTCGTTTTTTATTAATTGCAATTAAACGACACTGAATTAATTAATCATTCGCATTCAGTGACCTACGATCGTCGATTAGAATTTAAAAAAAAAAAATTAACTCAAATAATGGATTTTTTCACAAGTTACAGTGTTTCCGGGTTTCACACATGACGGACAGGATTTTTTTTTGACCTATTTTGGTGTTTTTTCCAATTCAATTGCAGTAAATCAATTTTTAAAAAGTATGAAATTAATCTCCATTAAATTATCTCGACAATAGTATGCAAAATATCTTGATTCCGTGAACTAACAAGGCTATAATAATAAAAATAGCCGCCAAAATGAGGCGAAAAAATTGTTTCGATCGTAAAGCACTCTCTGATGCTTCGCATCATGAGTCGTGCAATAGAAATGGACCGAATCAATAATGATGATGATATTGATAAATGTTTATGAAATAGATACAAAATATTAAAAAATACTTACGACTGTGTCCTAACAAAACTTTGCTAATGAGCTACGAACAAATTAATAATTATATGGGTTAATTTGATACAGTTTGTTGCTATTATGCTGTATCAACTTAACCCATATATTAATTTGTTTGTAGCTCATTAGCAATGTTTTATTAGGACACAATATAAGTTTTTTTTTTTTTACAGATGCTAATGGATAATGTCGTGGGTCATGCTTGTTGGTTGCTACTACATCAATAAATTGAAATACCAGGATCATGTACTGATACTTTAGGGCATAGGAACTTACGTGTACACTCTGGAAGATCACTGTGCATCTTTGTATAGGTCAAGAGTCCATACATTATCAAACAATACGGAAAGAGAAGCACGTTTAAGAGCTGTTGTTGCAGAGATGAATTTGCCACGCTCAGTACGTATTCATATTAATATTTAATCAAAATGCTCTAAAATTATAAGCAAAACTTTCAATATCACTAACTTACACTTATTTTTGCTACAAAACAACATTTGTAAGTACTGTAGAGGTTGTCTGCATGTGTCAACCTTATGTTGACTGGCTGGATATATATTATCGTTGGTTTGCCTCGAACAGTCAAGTGAGTTTAAAATAAGATTTATAGGAAAAGTGATGGTAGATTGTTTAATTGGTAGACAGGCAGAGCTAGGGCCTGCCAGTGTATAATTCCTTGATAAAATATATTTACATTCTAAGGAGTACTGCGTTAATTATTAAATACACGTAGGACTCCCACAGTACACAGTACTTTTATAAACATAACATCACGCCTGTATTTCCTGAAGGGTAAGGCTTATAGGTGTTTATTTTTATAATAAAATATTTAATATTTTATTACAGCTACGTTCACTTGATCAGATTTGTCACCCTTGTTGGCAGAGGTGTGATAATTTGCCTGAACATTACACTGAACTATCCACATCATCTTCAGTGCAATCGCAACCATCTGCAATTCCATCTCCACCATCAACATCTGAAGAATCCATTGTTGATCTTCCGGGTACATTGTCTGGGCAAGGAACACAACCTGTTTAAATCGAATCTTCTTCGTCCCTCCCTCAAGAAGTGCCATCAATAGTTTTGTCTTAGTATGGGAGAGCATCAGACACGCAGGCCTGCTGATTTTTTTCAGACTTGTAGTGCCATTATCTATAAGATTAAATAAGACTTTTTGCTGATTTTAAATGCTATGTCCCAGCAGTTTATCGCATCTGCAATTATCATTTAAGAGGTAATTTATGGCACCAATTAAATGAAATTGAAGCGAATCATACCTTCACAGAGGCTTATGTAAATGACTTTGTGTCATGATTAAAACTAGAGATATCAATTGATTTTGAAAATATTGAAATAAGGGATGATCATTTAGTACCTACATTTTTGGTTTGGTGTAAGCAAATAGTAATTCCGTACATTGTTGGCAGAAGTCCCTAGATTATCTCAAATGCATAGAGGGTCAACCGCACTAGCTGCATTATTATTGAAATTAAGATATGGAGTTTCAATTGAGCGAATTGCAAGTTTATTCCAAATGCCTCGTAGTACTTTGAAGAATTTAATGTTTAAAGCGAGAAGTTGCTTCAACAAGATTTTGTGCCAATACATTTAGAAAAGAGAGATTGCAAATATAAATAATTGTATAATTGCATAGAACATGTGTGAGCACTATGTACCTACTATAAAGCCACCATTTACTAGGCTCGTCTTTCATTGACTTGAATGTGCCCTGGCGGCTGAGAGTATGTCATGCTCACTCAAATGTCTCGCTGGCGGTGGCGTGTGTGTTGGATCATTAAGTTCCCTTCAAAATGGTTGAGCTGAATGGTGCTGATCCATACGTCATGTTCGTGAACGGGCGCCGTCAGTAGGGACTGGTCAACTCTTGGCTGCCACGGCTTATTTTAATTTAAATTTTTGAATTGTTTTTTTTATCTGTTTTATTACGGATACTTTAAACGTGCACGTCTTTCTACATCGTTCTCACATTTTTAATTTGAACATGAATTATGTAAACAATTAATTTTTTGTAACTATATGTTGATTTAAAAGAGTGTCCATGGAGTTTCTTGCCCGTTCTTCTCCATAGGTACCTACTACGCTTTGGAATGGGCAACTAGCTTCATTTTTCTGACTGACTGACCCTTTGACAATTCAAAAGTGCCTGTAATTGGTTTATTTGAAATAAATGCTTTGAGTTTGAGTTTGAGTTTGAGAATCCTTAATGGTCTTTTTGGCGGTACAAATGCGAATGGGGAGGGACTACCAATTGTCATTGTTGATGGCACTTATATATATTGCCAAAAAAGCTCAAATTATAAATATCAAAAGGATACATACTCTTTACATAAGTATAGAAACCTTGTGAAACTATTTTTGTTTGTGTGTTGTAATGGGTATATTGTAGAGGCTCTTGACCCTATCCAGCAACTACATCAGATGCTGAAATTATGAAAAATTAATTTATAAATGATTGTCAATCGCTAAAGCAGTATTTGCGCGAAAATGATGTTTTTATTCAGGATAGAGGTTTTAGAGATGCAGTATTAGTTTTAGAAAATATTAACTATAATGTTTATATGCCACTGTTATTAGGAGAGAATGAAACACAGTTGTCAACGTTGGCATCAAATAAATCAAGGACAGGAACCATGTGCCGTCGGGTAGTGGAACTTTCATAGCAGCAGTCAAACTTGTACCTATAAACAAGTATAATAATTGTTATTAAAAGACACTAAAACCCCAGTGCAAATGTAATAGGAAGTAATATAGAATAGACACAAGTACCTACATACATTTCTGAAAGAGTATAATTATGCTAACAAGCATAAAGGACATGGAGATACATAGCTACTATAATAGGTTACTGCACAAACATTCATTTGGTCAGTTTACATTAGTAAGTAGATATAAATAGCTACCTACCTTTTCCTGTTTACTCCAAGTATTGGAACTAATTATACATTTTCATTGCTACCATCGTAAACACAATAAAATAAACATAATAAGTAAATTATTTTATGAAAATAAAAAAACCGTTTTTTTTTTCCGTTTTGTCTCGACAGATACAAAAATCGTGGTTTTGACAACTATATTCTTTAAATTCTGTTTTGTAGTCGACTATTTTGATTATAATCTGTGCCGAACGCATAATTTTACATCTATTTCGTTTCGCTACTAATCACCTGCTAACGGGCGTTTATAAATAAAGAAAAGTTAATCATCTATCGTAATCAAACTAACAAGTTAACTCTTAAGCTAACTAATTGGTAAGTTAAACAGTGGCTAATCTGTGAGTCAAAGTGATTAAAATAATAATATAATACTTCGTGAAGTAAATATTCATGTAAATACAGATTAGGTATTGTGTTATACTGAAATATAAATCCGAATTTATACCGGCATTATTAACAAAAGGTAATTTATAGTATCTAAATAACATACAATTAAATGTGTAGTAGGTACGTGGTATTGTTCTGGACATATTAACTGTTCTTAATTTCCTCATTTGAGCAGGAATATTATTTTTACATTACAATGGCTACAGTTTTTATAAATAGGCAAATAATTCTCTGCGCATTGAGACTGTTATTTTATTGAACAATTCCTGTTTGTAGGTACTATTTAGACTATGTACAGTCACCAAAAGAGATAAGTAACCAGGGTCCTCGATATAGTTGAAGTTTAGTAAGCAACTGATGGATATTTTCGAATGAAATATATATTTTTTTTTTTTTTTTGTTTTTTTTTTTTATGGTATTTGATTCATTTAATTAATAGAAAAAAAACTGGTTATTACCAGTTTGTTTTCTATTAATTTTATTCGAAAACATTCATCGGTTTCTAACCAAACTTCAACTACATATATCGTCGACCCTGGTTACTTATCACTTTTGGTAACGGTAGCTACTTTTCTACGGATAATCACAAAAGTATTTAATTAACTGCTCCGTGGGTCAAGTGGTTGGCAGCACAGCTGAGTATGAGGTCCTGAGTTCGAGTCTCAGGTCAGGAAAAATGTTATTGGGTTTTTGCATCGCGAATTTCTCAGTAGCAGCCCGGAGTCTGGATTTATACCCGGTTGAAGGCAAAAGGCTCGCTCCCTATTATAAATGGGACTTAAACATAACTGGCAAAATGTGGGTGTAGGTACTATAGGTACCTACCACCTCTGCCTAACCCTTAGAGGATTACAGGCGTGATGTTATGCTAAGTATATAACCAAGTAAATAACTGCCCCGTTGATCTCGTGGTAGCAAGCGCGACTGCTGGGTCCTGGGCTCGATTCCCGGGTCGAGCAAAGTGTTATTTGACAATTCTCTAATTAAAAATTACTTATAATATATTTTTTATGCCCACATAAATCGCTATTAATTATTGTAATGCGAAGACACTGCCGCCCAAGATACAGGGTTTTCCTAGTTTAGGGGGCAGGGTACCTATTTTACTGGACTTTCGTACTCTACCTACCTTCTGTACCCAATCTTTAAAATCGTACTCCAGATTTTTTGCTTTTACCATTCTAGTGTACAGAATGGTAAAAGCAATTTTTTTATTTTTTTTTATTAATTATTATTATTGGGTTTTCATTACCAATTTCTTAGTAACAGCTCTTATTTTAGAAGTTAGCGGTGTAATACCACCGACCCCCGTGCCTCGGAAAAGTACGTTAAGCCGTTGGTCCTGCGCCTAATCTAATATCGATGGTGTCGGTTTGCCATCCCATCGGACTATGAGAGTGAGGGAAGAGAGAGTGCATCTGTGTCTGCACACACACTTGTGCACTATAACATCTCCTACATCGTAGGCTAGTTTACGCTGCGATGGGTCGCCATGGCCGAAATTCGGTCTGGAGGACTAATAAATATAAGTAAATAGTAGTGTAAAGTTCCAGCAATTCGCATGAAATCAAATAGTCAATCACTTAATTATCAATCAACATCTCACCCTCTCGTTTTTCGACGATGCCCAAAATCATGCGAATCTACACCCACCCACAAGCGGAGAGCAGGTGGATCTCGACACCGGGCTGTAGGCAGTCCAGGGAAGCCATGCCATCCTTAGATGGCAAGCTAACCAAACGTCTATTACGTTTGGACAGGAACGGCCTACGCCTGGTGACGGGGACCAACAGAGGACACTGCTCGGTAAACAAACACTTCCACACAATAGGCCTAACGGACAGTCCTCTATGCAGGGTTTGCATGGACGCTGAGGAAACCGTTGCGCATGTGTTCTTTAAATGCACAGGCTAACGCCTGTGCATTTCCTGTCCCGAGGGTCAACCCTCGGGACACCCAGATCTTACACAGATGCTCTCAACAGGCCATGAGAAATCATCGACTTCTGGAAGGAGGTGGGCTGGTTGGAATAACTACCGACGGCCGCCATGGCCCACGCACAATGGTCCACTTGAAGGACTAAGTGCGGAAACCAAGACCCCCTAAAGAAGAAGAAGAATCATGCGAATCTGACCGATTGTTAGTGCTTCACCTCCACGGCTTCAAATCAAGCTGTTAGGCCGGCTGTCTGGCTTATAGGATGGCCGAATATCGAGTATCCGGTACCCGACCAAACCACCATCCGTTTCATCTCTAGTTTATATTTAACAATCTGTGTATCTGTTAACATGCTGCCAGCAACAGGTTTTCAGCAACACTGGAGCATCTTGCTGCAACAGTTAGTTACCACCACAGTTCAAATTGTGGATTGCAATAAATACCTATATTGAGTATTCATTAGTTAGCGTCGAGTAAAGAGTCAATTGATTATCGATTGTCTAAGGTTCCCTGGAGTCATCCCTTACAGATTTTAAATAAAGATCACATATACATATTGGGTAATCCTACCAAATGATAATTCATGCTGGTTAGTTTCAAATTCACTAATCACTGTGTTATTTGCACTGAAACAAAACAGCTATATTCTGGCTCACGAGACAACCAGTACCATGAAAAACAAAAACACGTTTAATATTTTTCGCAAGACTAAACTTGATCCTGCTGCTAAAGCAAACGTGCTCGACAGATCCTTCGTATTTTTTTGATTTTTTACATTGTTTTCCTGTTTTTTTCACAAGAAAACGTATTAAATCGTAGTATGTAGGTATGTATTCCAACATTTCATTATGGTGCACCGATGACTCGGTGTTTTTTGCCGCTCAATTGTTCAGAAAATGGTGAAGCTTTTCACGTCAACCTTTTTTTTATAAATTAAATAGATGAAGCTGAACTGCTGACCCATCAAATGAGCATTTAAAGTGACTCCAAGTTCCTTGAATTGGAACTTTCAGCAGCCCCTCGTATCATTTTGTCGATTCATTACTATTTGCAAAGAAATCGTTTTTGTAAGCTTGTAGGTAATTCTCTTGGTAACCAATTAAACAAACCAATGTAAATAGACAATAATCTAATTATAATAATGATATCAATCCGGGATATAATACTCGTAATATATAATACCAAATAATAGGGAAAATCTGTGTAATGAAGCGAACCAAAATAAATATTCATCACCGTAACAGAATATAAATTGACCGTCCTTAATGTAATCTGCCACTTTTCATTTCATTCTTCTGGGGTCAGTACATTATTAATCCCGACAATTAGTATAACCGCGTTCAAAATGTGGGGGCGGATATATCCGTACGCGGTGTTGCTCATATTCGCGAATATTATATTGAAAGCATCATGCAAGGGCAGTTTAACCTTTCTCATAGATGATACAAGCTCTATGAGTGACGATATAACACAAGTTAAAAGTAGTGTGAACCGAATCAGTAATATTGTGTTCAATGAAAAATCCAGTCTGATCGGCAACATGGTGCTCGTAACGTTCAACGATCCAGGTAATGTGCCAACTTTATTATTAATAATTAATCCAAACCCGATTCAGTTAAATCTGATGTTAAACTTTATCACCTAATTGATAAATGCGAGTGAAGTTGCCACCAGTGAAGTTATAAATTTCAGAATTTCCTTAAATCTTTCATAGCGTAAGATGGGTATAACTTTTTCGCGTTTATTAATAAGGGGGGCAAGTGATTTTACTAGCCGCTGTAAAATATAATATCAGAACAGCCACCATAAGATTTAAACAGCAGACTAAGTAGTCGTATAATCATTAATCAGACTTGTAGAGACGGAGTTATTAAACACCAAAAAGTACTTTCCTTACATCACTATTAACCGTCATCTCAGGGTACACTTTTCTAGCAGTATCATTTTTCTCAAAATCCAAACATTATGTTTTTGTTCTTGCCGTACTAATAGAGCCATACTCTTTCATACTTAAAACTATCCATGTGATATCTTCCTCATTTGTTCCACATCACATGCCCATACCGAGATGACAAATTTCCCTACAACTTCGTAGTCACCCGCGTAACTTTCGACCATTCTTACATATTACTCGTTTCTAATTCTCCCAGTCATTCATCATCCCCTACCAGTTAGCCACTATATTGTACATTAATAGACGCATTCGTTTATGCATTGCGTTCTCGACGCGACCAGTCTAGTTGAGTACTTAAGCGTTAGTAAGCCACGTAATCAAATCGACGAACGTAAGGTACAATCATTCACGCTAGGTGGAGAGATGATCTTCGCAGGGTGGTTGGTAGCAGCTCGCTGCTCTCATCTAGATGAGAGTTGCCGAGAATCGAGCTAAATGACGTGCGATTAGAGAGGCCTATGTCCAGCAGTGGACTGCTGTAGGCCGATGATGAAGCCGATTCAAACTCAAACTCAACTCAAAGCATTTATTTCAAATAAACCAATTACAGGCACTTTTGAAATGTCAAGGGCTCGGTCAGTCAGTAAGACGAAGCTAGTTGCCCATTCCAAAGTACCTATGGAGAAGAACGGGCAAGAAACTCCATGGACATTCTTTTAAATCAAAATTTCGTTACAAAACATTGGTTACATCATTCAAGTTGTTGAAAGGATGCATGCGAGAACGATGCAGAAAGTTAAAAGCGTCCGTAATAAAAAGACAAAAATAATTCAAATATTAAATTAAATTAAAATAAGCCGTGGCAGCTAAGAGATGACCAGTCCCTACTGACGGCGCCCGTTCACAAACATGACGTTGACGATTCGTGTACGAACCACTATTGAAATATTTGAGTTGTGACATTCTGGCTACTCATTGGAGTTTTGAGTTTGTAACTGGTTCCTTTTGAATAGCGTCGTAGATAAACAGGCTTACATGTGCAGTCGGTACAATTAGGTTAGCAGAATAACTAGAGGGCGACTAACAGAGTAACTATGATGCGGAAACCTAGCTGCTGAAAGCACTGAAGCAACATTGTGTTTACTTAAGAGGCCTTTTAATTTCAGATGCTCAATTGAGGGTGGTGACCAAAAATCGCAACACCTTTAAACAAACATTACGCGCAGTGAAAGCTCATAATGTATATAACCCGGACTGCTGGGAACCGTCAATGAAAGGATTACAACTAGCACTAGCTAAAAGTAACAGCAACTCCTACATTTATGTATTTACTGATGCCCCGGCAAGGGACTATCGAGACGCCCGTTATGTAAAACAAATGTGTCAACAGAAGCAGAGCCAGGTAAAGAGTCTGAATAGGAACATTTATTTGATTTATTCTAATCCACAGATTAAAAGTACGGTTTGGAACAACTTCGGAATATTACTTAGCTCAGCGACATTGTTCTCCTTTCACCTAGTGTGTGACCGTCAAAAATTTGTGTCATTCATTTTATCTTAGACGGGTAACCCCTACGTAAGCCCTGCGGGCTCTCCATACACTCTGGCCACTCAGGTCAACACTTTATAATATCTACTTCGTCGTGTCGATGGCACGACAGTGTGTCAAATTATTTTGGCCCAAAAATTTCCACGGCATCTTAGGTGGCAGCATTGGGGTCGCTATCGCTGTATTTTTTGCTTTAAGTTATAAGAGTGCAGTTAAGTCAAAGGATGTTTTGTAAAGAAATAATGACGAAAATAAAATGACACTAAACATATTATCATAATATTATGCTTACAGATAGTATTTGTGCTCACCGGCCGCTGTTCTGATTACCATGAGGCTAAAGCCTTCGATGTGTACTTTGAAATAGCACAGGCATGTTCTGGGCTTGCGTTCGACGTTAGCAAGACTGATGTCGAACAGGTAAATCAGTTTATAGTCTTAATATTGACAACAATGAACTAAGTTTAAAATAAATAATTATATGATGGAATGGATCTTCTTTGTCATTTATTGTAGGTGCTCCGCACAATTGAAGAAACAATAACAGGCAATAAGACTGTGATTACTTCGACGATAGTACCAGCCCGTGTTAAAAAAGATATTCCGGTAAGTGTGATTTTCATGGAATTATCCACGTGTTTTCTCCCAAAACTATTACCTACGTAGGTACACTGTCTAAAAATTCCACCCTGAATAGTTGTACTGTTGAATAAAATCTTGGAAGATATTCTAAGATTAAGTACGTAACACACTCTCAATCACATTCACTTCCATTTTGAAAATTCATCAATATTCATTGCGTTACTTTAAAATGTTATGAAACTAATTTTTCAAACCTATGCAGCAATAGATTATGAATCCCTTCAGAATAAGCTTACCTTCGGGTTTATAAGAACATAACTCTAGGAGGGTGTATTATTATGTAAAGCTCTGCCTAACCCTCAGAGCCGTGATGATATAATTGTTAAAAAATTACTTTACAGTTCACAATAGATGACCATACTGACTATGCTATCGTCTCCGTGTCCGGCAGAAATGTTTATTTGGACATTAAAGGACCTGGGGCTAATTTAGAAAAAATTATGTGGAACAATAATGGAAAAGTAAGTTTACATATCAGTTAACAGACGGCAAGTTTTACCCCTGCACTTGGATTGACTTCCGTATTGAAGTAAATTTCTATGGCTTAGATGTGAAATGTTTAAACACCAGCCGGTATTTCAAAGCCTGCTATGTGAATTTGCTGTAAAATTCCACGTTAGATGGTGAGATTGGAAAACGGAAACAACATCAGCCAATCACAGCATATTATGTTGGCATGAGAATTCGGAATAGTTTCTCTTCGCTATTAGATTTTCTATAAGATTGAGTGCAGCTGTTATTGAAAATTTTATCCATATCTAGAACATATTGGGTTGGAAACGCAATAAACTGGAGTGCCATTCTTACCGTTCTACATATGTATATTCCATGTATATAATCCTTATTAGATTTGCAGGAATACATTTGATAATTATTATTTTTTGGTCTATGTGTTAAACAAAATTCAATAATGGCTTTCACGACGTCAGCTGTTTGGGTTATTGATACGTTAACGAACTTATAGATTTCCTACCGTTGTATTTTTTTTTATATAGGTAGCAAAATTAAGCAATGCTAAGCCTGGCACGTACGTGGTCACTGTGATGGGCCAGACAAGAACGTCCGTCGTAATCGTCGGCAGAACTGATTTCTTCTTCAGTCATGGCTTCTCAGAGCTCAAACCCAAGTCGCTGGGCGACACGTCACTGCAACCGATAGCTAGTGAGTTAAATAATGTTTTTATTAAAATGTCTGTAAATAGTATAAAATATATTATATCGTTTTTCGTGTCTGTCTGTTTGACCGCTCAGTCCTTCTAAACTACTCAATGTATATTTATACAGTTTTCGCCATCATTTAGATAATTTATTCCGGACGTTTCATGTGTTTAAACCATTAATGTTAAACTTAGATAAAGCACTGAAATCTCGATGTTATGACACACCACATCAGTAGATCGCACCCGCAGGAAACAGGGATGGATCATTAGTTTAGATATAATATGTAAATGTTCAGTGAGTTGTAGATAGAAAAAGAAACGCGTCTAACAAGACCAGACGTCAGTATCACAATACTTCTATGAATACATTTTCAGATGCGAACGTCCACCTGTCGATATCCGTCACTGATGATCATCACTCAGTGAAGATAGTATCGGCGCAGATTTTAGACATGAATGAAAATCCAATGAAAAGCCCGGTGCCTCTAATAGAGATCTCTAAAGATTTTTACGTAACGGCTCCATTTGTTGCACCATCGCAAAGGTTCAAAATCGCCGTAAGTACCAACAATTTATTATTTTGTAATGAAAGTGTGAGCTGCAAGAAACTTACAATGAAGGAAATTTGCTGCTAATATCATATGCAACGCACTGTTTTATGAATGTAAAGCATCGGCACTATTATGATTGTTACGTTGTATGGTTTGTCTAACGTGTTTTCTTCGGGATTCCACTAGTAGGAAAATCCTGAAACAAATGAAACACATAATTGTAACATATTTGGAAGTTTAAAAATTAGGATATACGAGTAGTAGGTACTATAACAGGTTTAGGTACCTATATGATGTCTTCGAGTGGCGATTCCCGTATTTTTAAGAACGGTCGCATTGCAGAGGTCTACTTCCTAATCACGAAGTGCTTAATTTCGGCCGAAGTTACGGGCGTTTCCTAGTCCGTATCACCTACAGACATAAGATTAGTTTAGGGCCCGACCTAATAATTAATGACGCCAGGATTATACAGTGGTCCCTACTACCGATATGTTTTTACCCAGCCAAAAAAGTTACTTAATCGCGTGTCGGCTTCACTCCGAACTAAAAAACTACTGTCGGATGGACCCGTATCATCGTTGACGGACTTAGAACGTAGACCGCGGTAACCTGTCTCAATCTGTTAAAAATTGTGTAGGATTTTTTAACCTAATTGTAGTTAAGATGAGCATGCGATAAAATTTTGAACGTTTTTAATTATGGCAATAAATTGGCCGTCTGTTCTTTAACGGGTGTAAAAAGACGCTTAACGAAGCCAAGGGCCACTTCTTATTCCCGGGTTTTGTTAATTTTTATACGTTCTGTTTAGGGAGTTATTGAAGGTCAAAACAAGTTTTGAATTTTGCAATGAATTAATTTAACTTTAAATACCCCCAGACCCCTGTACTGTTGCGCATGTACCCATAAGCAGTTTTATTTTTGTACAATGTTACATATTTTTGCTAAACACTTCCTCTCTCCTTAAACATTGTCATTACATTTAGTCTCCTTACTCTTGTTTCGTGTTTATTATTGTATAATATATTATATTATGAAGATAAGTATATGTTTTATGTATGTATTTGTTGTATATGTAAATGGTACACCACTGACTACCTGCATTATTGTGTCCTTCTCCCTTGAATCCATCCAAAGGTTGTCTGTAAAAGATCGTTTTTTGCGATAAGACCGCCCATTGTGTCAGCCGTAAAATTTCTACATTCATTTTCAAAAATCTGTATATTTTATGGTGTACATAATAAAGAGTATTCTATTCTATTCTATTCTAGAATGTTTAGGGTGGGTGATGTAAGTATTTTACACCCTGTGGGTATTTAGCAAAAAGTTAATCTTATTAAAAAAATTGAACTGTTTCACACTTATTAAAAAAGAGACATAATGAAAACAAACAACAAGAAACAATGAAACATTTTGTCAATTATTTTGTAATTATTATCATAATGGGAGGAAGTGATCGATCCCGAGAAACCTACCACACTGTACAACAAAGATCCTATTATTTTGTTTTAGGTGAATGGGATAGTAAAAGCTACAGGCAAACATATAAAAAGGATTGGTAAAATCCCCGTCACACCTGCAGAACCGCCGAAAAGTAAGTAGTCATGATTAGTTTTATACACAAGATACGAGACCTATAGAAGATGAGCATCACATCGCATTCACACGTTGCGGGACACTCGACGATGCATATCAACACATACACCAAGATGTGATATCAAACAATTATGTCCGCACAGTGTTAAACTTGGCACTAATAACAACAAAATACATTTAAAAAAAGTTTGTTGAAGAATCTAAATATACCGTTACGATATCTTTAGGTGAAGTTACACTTATAAGTACGGTAAACTAATAGAGAATACTATTACGGTATTACCGTAGTATTTTTCATCACAAACAGCAATTTTTTTTTTTTTTTGGATGGGATATCATCTAATGCCCTCTCCCGCTCTGGGCGGAGCGGAAGGGCGTGTCAGACTCTTACTGACTAAAACCCACCCGTGTTCCTTCACTTGCCTGTGCGCCAGGGCCCCGGTAACTCTTTCGAACAATCCGCGACCCCGGCAGGCATCGGCCCTATCGGACCCCGTCAACAATCAGCACCTGACTCGGGTTTTGTAGATAAATACCGACTGAACTTGTTTATATATGTTTATATATACCTACCTGAACACTGAAAGTGATAATCTCCTAAGGCTCCCATAAAAAAATAATATACTTAAATAACATTTCTCACGGGCTCCTGAAATTAAGGTACAACCTAGCTCTGGAGTCAGGATTTCACATTTTTCTGTAACCTGTGTTTATTACCAGTAAAGAAGTCATTTATTTATTTGTAGTTTTGCCGACTAAAACAAAGCCGACCGTCGCAATAGCAGAAGGCAAGGCAATAGAAATTGAGTACAATAGCACGGTGAAGTTAACTTGTAAAGTGGTAGCATTCCCAGAGCCTAAAATCGAGTGGATCAGCAACAATGGAAGGTTCATGCCCTCTAAGGTAACATAAATATTACATTGGATTGGGTTTTACTATGAAGCATCATGTAAAGCACATAACTTTATTCATTACTTGTATACAACGTGATAGACGACAATATGAAAACAATTTAAACTTCGTATACTTAATTACCTAAACGACGTTCTCAGTCAGCATACAAAAGTTCATCCAAATACGAGTACATCCAATATTTTATCTATCACTGTAGCTAATCAAAGATTGGCAAAACCCATAATCGGCCCGTCACTACTATTCAGTTGGTTTGCAAAAATCTGTTTTTTTATTATTTCGATGTTAAGATTTATCTGATAGTTTCAAAATACTCCTTTGTACCATTTTTGCCAGTTTTAATTTATTTTCGTATTGTCGTCTCCCAAATTGTTTATCAAAATATTATCATGGTTCTAAAATCTGAGGTGGAAAGCGTCAAGGCGGCAGACAGGCGTGACGCGACGGTGCGACGCGATTCTTGGAGAACAATTTTTAGAATATTTCATAGAAATTGTTCTACTAGAGGTGCGTCACGCTGTCGCGTCGCGCTTTTCTGTGGAAGCCTTCATGATATATTTATTACCTAAGCCTGCCCATTTAAATTGTATGCCATTAACTTGCAGATGGCACTCCGAGAATATCCTTATAAATACATAAGTTATATGGACATATCGTACGCATCGAAAGGAGGCAGATACAAGTGTTATGCCGTGAACGATGTAGGCAGGGCTGAGACAACTATCAATGTTGTTGTAAAAGAACCTTTCACTGTTAAATCTGCCCCTTCAGGTAAGCCAATTTAATATCTTTCCTCCACCAGAAGGTTTCTTATAACACCAACATAGTTACAAAATTCCCATCGCTACGATCTTGAAGTGTTTTATGGAATTGCCTTTTTTACTAAATATTTTATGAGTATTTTCTATACTGATATTTTATTATGTTGTTGATAGGAATAACAAAATTGACCTACGGTACAGAAGGCACCATAACTTGCGACGTCACATCGCGACTTCCAATGGATATCCATTGGCACTACGCAAACGAGATGACAGGACAAACTAGAGACATAGAAACATCTGACAAGTACGTGGTATCTGCAAGTCGCACTCAACTAAAAATAAAAAAGATGGATTTGGATTTAGTCGGCAGATATACTTGCAAAGTTTCCTTAAAAAATAAGAAGGGTGTGGAAAAATCCTTCTCTACACGAGTTAAAATTGATGGACTAAGTAAGTACCGGTTTTCTAATTATGACATGTACAAGTCAGCCAATAACAACAAGCAATTACTTCTAACAGTAGTAATATACTATATGCTGGATCGTCCAACAAAAAAACATATGTTTTTTTTTTACTTTTAGTTGTTCCTAAGTTACAACAGGCAAGAACTGATATAAAAGTCACCAAGGGTAAAACAGCTGTCTTTGAATGCAAGTAAGTAGCAAACACTTATAATGTGTCGGATGTACCTGTATAATTACTTCGTGAGTGTACTTGTGAGTAGCAAGTAACACACTATTATATACTTTGATATACTTAGAATGAATTAGATAGTCTTTTCAGATCATGGCTACGAATAATAGTTTTTATTTAATTCTTGCAGAGTTAATAGTGGTCTACCAGCACCAAAAATAACATGGCTATTTGGGGGTAAATCAGGTTCAACGTTTACACCTTTAGCTGGTTCTGATAGTGTGCTACGTATAACAAACGTGGAGAACAAACACGAGGGAAAGTATAAGTGTGTGGCGGAGAACGTAGCAGGCAAAGATGAGCACGTCACGACATTATTTGTTCAAGGTAAATTCTACGTCATAATTCTATAAACATACGGTATACGGCTACCATTCTTGACTACATAGAACTTAGAAACTTTTTGATATTTACAGATCTTCCAAAAATAACTACGAAAAGCTCTATGGTATATCAAGCTACTGAGGGGGACGCTCTTCTCAGGGTTCCTTGCGTAGCAGCTGGTGTCCCAAAACCTGTCATTGTTTGGAAGTTAAGCGGTCGTAACATTACTCCAAGTAAGATGTTAAAACTGTGTTTAAATTACTATCCCATTATATTTTCAGACAAAATAATTAACCATCAGATGTGGTACTGAGTTTTTTATAGGAACTTTCGCACAAAATTTCCGTGTTCATATCCTTCGTTCTAGTATACACAGGTAATTTTAGTCGCTTCGTTCTCTTACATTTCAGACGCGAAGTATTCCATAGAAGACGGAGCGCTCATAATAAGAGATCCGAAGGTGAGCGACACTAACTCGTACACGTGCGAGGCCAAGAACGAGGTCGGCTCAGTCAGTGCGACTTTCAAAACGTACATTCGTCGTAAGTACTTTGGATATCATGTGCATAATTATTATGAGTCTGTTATGTCCCTCATGTGAATAGATTATGCGAATGACCTAGACAACAGTTGCTTTCAATTATAAAAATTGCACTTTAACCATTTGCAACTTTGAAAATTGTACCTCAGACAAAATGGAAAATCGTAGATGGATTGTAAAACCGTGGCTATGCTTCAAGACAAAACGGTGTATCGGCCACTTAAAATTTCACGTTATAGAAATTTTCAATGACTTGCAAGATCACCCGATTTTCCCGCTACGGATATGGGATATTTCGAAGACTCGCATTTAAAGTGAACAAGCATAATTCATTGGTAGCCCTTAAAGCCACCACCAAAGAATAAGTATTGTGAAAAGTGTTTTGATTCTGGCGGCTGCTTGCAAGATATTACTTTATCGACTTAACCATAATTTATAGGTCCAAGCAAACTTTTTTCACAAAAACGAATGTAGTTTTCCATTAATCATAATCATAATCATCATTTATTGCATTCAATGTAGTGTACAAGATGTTACAATAATATTTGTTTCATACATTGACCCTGTCAGGGCACAGCAATATATACATGTTTTGGCATGCTACAGTACATTATAAATATAAATGAATGAAAGAAACCCACAGTGCAGAAAGACAATAATATTTTTTTTTAACATAATGATAAAGTATTGGTAAACAGTTATTTGGTCATAATTTCCATTAATAGTTAAAATAAATTAGACAATTAAAAATAATCAAATAATTATAACTATAATCATAAAATAACATAGGCAATGTCAACTAGAATAATAGTAGTAAGTCAACAATAGTCAGTGATGTATATAATAAGGATTTGAATGTCAAAATTTATCGATCGTTATCGTCCAAGAATTCCCTTAACAATAATAATAATCATAAAGCTTAATGTCAATTAAAAATGTTGCCTTGAAAAAAGTCGTTACTTTTGATCGTAATATAACACAAACGTGCAATTTATAACATTTGGTATGTTATTATTTACAGAGGCACCAAAAGTATCAGGAGTTGCTGCGAAGAAAGTGAGATTAGGAATGCCGGCTAGTATCGAATGCACGTAAGTATTTAAATACTGTCAATGGTGAAAGATAAATACTAAACAAAATGTGGACTACCACTATATTTGAATACTCGTGAATCTTGTTGTGAAAATCAGTCTTTATTTATTTAATACTTTAAGCACACAAATGGACAGAGGCGGTCTTACTGCCATAGGTTTTACCAGAACATGCGATAAAACCTCTTCAGATAAGTGGCATTTAGAACAGTAGGTAGACAACTACTGTTATGTACTGTAGTACTGTTTTATTTTGAACTACAAAGCTCAAAACAAAACCCGGGTAGCAACTAAGGACTTTCCGAAAATCGACCTTTAAGGTACCCCCTTAAATGATGGGGGGAATGCGTTTCGGTTATGAAATTTAGAACTTTTCGCAAATACCTATTTAGGTAAATAATAAAGATCCTAATGTCATTACTTTTGCAACTAGGGGGGAGAGTCTTTAAGCTTTCTCGGGAGAATATGAAATCATAATTATGCATTCTTCAATCGTTTTAATCTTTCAGGGTCGAAGGTGAACCAAAGCCAAATATAACATGGCAATTTATGGACCATTCCGGTTCAAAGTTTTTAGCAATTTCCGGAACCCGGCTAAATTTTCCAAGGGTGGACAAAAAAAACGCGGGGCGCTACAAGTGTGTAGCAAAGAATGAAGTCGGGAGTAATGAACACATCACAACACTTGTGGTTCAAGGTAGGAAGAGTTGTAATCAGATGTGATTCTTCGTAATCGCCATTCTAGTATACGGAAATAAAAATATATAATGTATTCTAAAACCATTAATTATATTTGAATAAATATTTTTACAGATATGCCCAAAATAGAATCAAGTGTTACTACCGTTTATGAAAGCACCGAGGGAGACACTTTGTTGAGAATTCCTTGTGTCGCAGGCGGTCTACCCAAGCCAAGCATCACTTGGAAGATGAACGGACATGTCATAAATCCAAGTGAGACACTTACATTGCATTTTAGAGTGAAATAAATAACTTCCACAACAATGGTACTCCGCGGGGAGCTGTGGTAATGGCCGCGACTTACTAGTTGTAGGTCGGGGGTTCAAACCCAAGCAGGTACTTTACTTTGTGTAAAATTATTTCATCACCACTGCTCTCAAAACGGTGAAGGAAAACATCATGAGGAAACCGGCATGTCCTAGAACCAAAAACTCGAAGACGTGACGTCTACCAACCCGCACTGGGCCCACGTGGTAGATTACAGCCCACTCTCTCGAAGAAAGGAGGCCTGTGTACCAGCAGTGAGAACATTATAGGCTGATTATGCATACATATATCGTTGAGCTCCTTAAGTCCTGACTTCCTGAGTTGAGCTGCACGATTACTGATAAGTGCGTGCACTGACTGGACAGGTCCACTCAATCTGTGTGGTTCTTTCCTCAAAAGACCATTTCAGATACCAATCTACATGGTCTTCACATGATCTGACCAAGATTATGTCTGGACTTTAAAAGAGACTGTGACCTCTGAGTTTGTTTCGGCCTTTCTTCTCAGAGTAGTCAGATAGGAAACGCCGACCTCATCTAGTTTAAAAATATTATTGACGTGTAAAAGTGTTTGTACAAACCTACTTACAGAAATAAAATCATTTATCATTTATCATTTATAATACAATATGCAGAGATGTCTCGGTGATCAACAGGTTCAATACCGGTAGTGATCACAGACTTGTTTGAGGCTCCCTGAATATCAACTTCAAGCTTGAGCGAACTCGTTTAATTAGAGTCTAGGCTCCGTCCAAATATGCTCCAAGCGATGCTAGGATCTGAAGCGTTCCAGTCACACCTGGAGAAGCGTTTCACCGTCGTGGAAAGCACAAATGACGTCGACAAGGCGCTCGACCAAAGAACACGATTTTGCAAGATACGGCGGACGGGCAGGAAGTCTAAACTTTCGAAAGAGACTCTGGAGCTTATGACGGAACGATGTGAAAACCCACCTTTCACTTCGGCAAAACAACGGGTGCTCAACAAAACATTAGAGCATTGGTATGATGCGACCTCCGACGCTCCAATATACGCTCTATAGAGGAAGCGATTGAGCAAAATCGGGCGTCAAAAGTGTTCGTCCAATCACATGGGAGGAGTCACCTGACGAAGTTGACCAAATCTAGTGAGGATATCGTCGTTTCAAAGTAGGAGATCTTTTCGGAAGTCGAAAACTTCTACGGATACGAATCATATGCATCTCGACCTGATCCCCAAAATGAGAATTCCAGAGCCGCCTTAACCCGCCATTTCACGGAAGACCTACCAGAAGTCAGCCAAGAAGATATCGAGGACGGGATTACACGGGACGGGTCTACAGAGCTCCTGAAACTGGGAGGAAGTCCTGTACTGAAAGAGCTTCAGGAGCTCTTCAACTCTGTCCTGTTCTCTGGAAGAACTCCAGGAGCGTGGCGAAGGAGCGTGGTGGTTCTCTTCTTTGAAAAGGGTAATGAGGCCCTTTTAAAGAATAGCAGTCCCATTTCGCTCCTAAGCCACGTAAATATGTTAAATGATAAATGATTTTATTTCTGTAACAAGTTATGTAGGTTTGTACAAACATTTTACACGTCAATCTTATTTTAATAAAAACTAGATGAGGTCGGCTTTTCCTATCTGACTACTCTCTGTTTTCAAGAGTCGTCACGAATCTTCTACCGCGAAGACTCGACGAGCATCAGTCAACAGAGCAGGCCGGAATTCGAGGAGGATACAGTACCATAGACCACATCCACACAGTGCGGCAAATTATACAGAAGTCCGAGTAGTATAATCGACCCTGTGTCTTGTGTTTGTAGACTATGAGAAGGCTTTTGACTCTATCGAGACCTGGTCTGTTTTGGAGTCTCTGCAGCGATGCCAAGTCGACTAGCGATACATCCAACTGCTGAGATGTCTATATGAAAACGACTGACTGACTGAATGACTTGGACGCTTCTTCTGTACGCGTTGGTCTCCGGGTGAAAGAAAAAATCCAGGTTATGTTCAAAGAACACGTCATTCTGAGACCGATTTCTGTCAATGGCAGTGCTCTCGATATTGTTCGAGAATACATTTACCTCGGGCAAATCAGTTGGTAAGAACTTTGAGAATGAGGCTAACAGAAGAATTCAGCTTGGCTAGGCAGCATTTGGGAAACTTCGTCGAGTCTTTTTGTTACGTATTCCGCAGAGTCTAAAGACTAAAGTCGTAAAAAGTCTTCAATCGGTGCATCTTGCCTGTTATGGCTTACATAGCCAAAACGTAGACATTCACGGTACGACTAATTCGTAAATTCAAGATCGCTCAGCGAGCTATGGAACGAACTATGCTTGGAGTCTCTCTGAGGGATAGAATCCGGAACATAGTGATCCAGCACAGAACCAAAGTTGTCGACTTAGCTCAAAGAATAAACAAGCTGAAGTGGCAATGGGCCGGCAATATTAGCCGTAGAATCAATGACTGTTAGGGTAGTCGTGTTTTTGAGTGGAGACCGCGAATCGGCAAACGTCGCTGGGTGGCTGGTAGCAGCTGGATGAGAGTTGCCGAGAATCCAGCTGAATGGCGTGCAATTGTAGTGGCCTATGTCCAGTAGTGGACTGCTGTATGCTGATGATGACTTTCCCGGGGATAGTTTCCGAACTCCACGCAGGCGAAACCGCGGGCAAAAGTTAGTCATAGGAAAAAATTGTTTTGTCATTTGAACGCTCTCTTATGTTTCAGGCGCGAAGTATTCCATTGAGGACGGAACGCTTGTAATAAAATATCCGATGGTGAGCGACACTAACTCGTACACGTGCGAGGCGCGGAATGAGGTCGGCTCAGTCAGTGCGACGTTCAGAACGAACATCAATCGTAAGTACCTACAATAATACTATATAATAATATTACAAATAACTCTGTGTAACAAATAACAAATAAATAAATGTGTCTAAGCAATGCGAAACTAAAAACCTTGGAGCCTGTATAGCTGACGGTTTACTTGAAATGTCGTTAATTTTCAGAGTTTCCAAAATTATCAGGAGTTGCTTCTAAGAACGTAAGAATGGATACCCCTGCAAGTATCGAGTGCATGTAAGTGTTTGTTCTGTACAAATTATCAAAGGAAGTGTAAGATAAAGTTAGAAGGGGATGATCTGAGGGCTTAGACAAGTAGCAATCACTTTCAAAGCGTTTTGTATTTCTACAACGACTTTCAGCAGGAGTGAGGTTTTCGTTAGCTTATATCAATCCAATACATTTTTGACTTTCCATCATTGTTATCACTGACAAAATGTCACTTTGGCTAGGCCCCCTTGAACATCGAAGACTACTCTGTAGTCTCTTACTCATCGCAGTCAGATTTTCCAGTAACAGTAGGTATTTCAGCAGTCAGTTAAAATAATTCGATTCATAATAATAATACTTAAATATTATTATTATGAACCGAATTTAGATAGAACTTTAGTTGTTGTTCGGTTTTAACAGGAAAATACGATTAGCTTTATTCCGTACCTCGAAAGAAATCAATGTTAAATGTTTCATGTTAAATTTTTCTATGATTGCATAATCTTTCAGGATCGTCAAAGGTAAACCAAAACCAAGAATTACCTGGCAATTTATGGATAATTCGGCTTCAAAGTATGTACCTATAGCCGGGTCTGAGGATACACTGCGCATATCAAGCGCGAAGAAGACACATGCGGGACGCTACAAGTGTGTGGCACAAAACAACCTCGGAAGTGATGAACACGTCACAACGCTTATTGTTGAATGTAAGTAACATTAGTCTTATTCATGCAAAATCTGCGACTACATCTGTACCTCTGTATGTATATCAATATCTGGTCGTACACGTGCGCCCATCGTTTTCAAGTAATACACATGTACTGAGTAGGCCACATGTTAGTGATAACAAAGCCGGTATAAGCTGGCCAATTATTCTGTTGAAACTCCTTACTGCACTAGGGCATCTCAAGGCCAACGTGTTACGACTGAAGAGCTGCCTACTGTGTACATACCTGACATTTTTGTACGAGACCTTTCTTTATAGGAAAAGACTATTTAAGATTAGTCTCCTTTTGCATTAATGGTTCGTTCTTTGTTCTGTTTACCCATCGTTGGCGTCGCCTACCACGTTTCCACTGAGATCCACCTATAGATCCCTTTTGATCGTTTATTCTTACAACAAGTTTCAGACCATCCATTTCAGACACAAATCTACTTGGTCTTCACATGATCTGACCAAGATTATCTGAGAGAAACTCAGAGGTCATGGTCTCTTTCAAAGTCCAGACGATTTTGAAAGAGACTATGACCTCTAAGTTTGTGTCGGCCTTTCTTAGAGTAGTCAGATAGGGAACGCTGACCTCATCTAGTTTTTAAAATATGATTGACGTGTAAAAGTGTTTGTACAAATCTTCATAAAGAAATAAAATCATTTTCTATTTATCATTTAACTTCCAACTATCTTCAAAAATATTGTCACTACCTCTTTGACTTACAAAGGTGCATTTTTTTATTCTTGTAGTATAATACTGAAATAATCATATTTTTACAGTTGCACCAGAAATCATTAAACATTCTTCAGCAGTAGAAGGAATCGAAGGAGATCTAGCTTTAAGGATCCCTTGTGATGTCGTCGGTATTCCAAAATCAGTTATTACATGGAAATTAAAAGGCGCCATTATTACACCCGGTACGTAATTTATGAATACTTAGATGTTGATGCATGGAGAGGGAGAGGAGAGCCAATGAAAAGATTACTACAAAAAGCTCTATGGTATATCAAGCTACTGAGGGGGACGCCCTTCTGAGGGTTCCTTGCGTAGCAGCTGGTGTCCCAAAACCTGTCATTGTTTGAAAATTAAGCGGTCGTAACATTACTCCAAGTAAGATGTTAAAACTGTGTTTAAATTATTATCCCATTGTATTTTCAGTCAAAATAATTAACCCACATGTGGTACTTAGTTTTATAAGGAACTGTCGCACAAAATTTCCGTGTTCATACTCTTCGTTCTAGTATACATAGGTAATTTTAGTCGCGTCGTTCTCTTACGTTTCAGGCGCCAAGTATTCCATAGAGGACGGAACGCTCATAATACAAAATCCGAAGGTGAGCGACTCTAACTCGTACACGTGCGAGGCGAAGAACGAGGTCGGCTCAGTGAGTGCGACGTTCAAAACGTACATTCATCGTAAGTACTTTGGTTATCATGTGCGTAATTATTATGAGTATGTTATGACCCTCATGTGCATAGATTAAGCAATTGACCCAGACAAAACTTGCTTTCAATTATGAAAATTGCATTTTATCCAGTTGCAACTTTGAATATTGTACCTTAGACAAAATGTAAAATACATGCTGGAAAATCGCAGTTGGATTGTAAAACTGTGGCTATGCTTCAAGACAACACGGTATACAGAGTGTAAAAAGACATCACAAGGCCGTGAACTACGCATACTGTACATCTAACTAAGAAGCTTTGCGCAAAAAATATTGTTGGGAACCGACTTTTATTTGTAGGTATAAAAAATAATAAAAAATATGAGCTGAGCTGAGCATGAGCTGGTTTCCCACAATGCCTGCCAACACATTATGTTTACACCGTATCTGGAAGCCTGTTTCCTGGGTTTTATTTGGGTTCACGGAGCACCAATAGTGTGGATTTCGGCGGTTCCACATACCATTATTCGTGAAGACGCTTTGGGCAGGGAAAATAATGTTGTTCACAAATCCTCCAGCCACATGTAGTTCGCCATACGGCGTGTTGTATCACCCGGCACGAGCGCTTGCAAGCCGTGAATTTTGTAAGGCCGTTGCCTGTCCCTTCTGTGCAATTCCACTGAATGAGACACCACGTAACTAGCGCGATTGCCATGTCGTCTCCGTAAGTTTTAGCCGCTGTACGCACACCCAGACGTGGGTTTTCGCGCATCACAGATAGGATGGCCACTCCTGCAGCCGGTCTCAATTGCCTGCCACCTCCCTGAGAAACTGGCATGATCGGATCAGCTGGTTGTCCAACAACCGTTGCAGTTGCTCCGCCCGAGTGAAAATACGCGAATCAGTGCGCTGAGACGCGATAGTGTAGTACTGTAAAGTCGTAGGGCTTCGACAGCATTTTCACGATTTTTTTTCCGTAGCAGTACACCATGATAACATACTCGCGCGCAGAATGATTACTCTACACGTGATTATGTAACGCAATTAATTGCACATAAAACACGAATAACACAAACGCACAAAATAACTAGTAGGAACGCAGTTATAGTAAGTATCTACACTTAAAACGAAATGTTTTTTCAGAAAAAACAACACAAACGCATTCGATAACGTAAGAAACCGAACTAAGAATGTAAAAATGCATTTTTAAACCGACGTTTACGGCAATAAAATTAATAAAAAAATACCCTATTGGCAGTATGGCTTCGCGTGAATAAAGTGATATGAATTTATTTTTGTAAATACATAGCGTAAACCAAAAGGTGGGTTTGACAGCTGTAGGTAGGTAATTTATGCAGTAGTAACAAAATAAATTCGTCATTATTTGCCGATATCTTGAATGTAGTAACTAGCAGTTTACTTTGATTGTAAAAATATCACGAATGAGGACGAACTTCGTCAACATTTTTAATTTAATCTGCAAGAAGTTTAGAGATAAGATTTGTTGTTTTTACAAGGGCGTGTCCTTCGACACGACAGTTAACGGACTTGTCAGCAACACATAAATCGACGTCTTTGAAATAAAAAACTGCGACAAATGTCCGTAATGTAGCACCAACAACCGACAAGCTGTTACAAACACGGGTCGTCGTACCGTGCAAGGGTAACTTATACAAGGCTAATTTATATCCAGAACCAGTGGATTCCCAGGTATGGTGTAGTGGAAAAAAAAACAAATAATGAGTAGAATATGTGACTTTCGGCTTCGGCAAGTGTCTTTTTACACCTGATATGTCTGCCACTTAAAACACGCTTTAGAAAATTGCAATGACTCACAAGCTCGCCCGATTTTCTCGCTGCGGACATGGGATTTTTCGAAGACACGCAATAAAAGTGAACGAGCACAAGAAATTGGCGGGCCTTAGAGCTACCATCAAAGAAGTATTGAGAAAAGTTTTTTGATTCTGGCGGCTGCTTGCAAGATATTACTTTTTAGACTTAACCATAATTTATAGGTCCAAGGGAACTTTGTTCACAAAAACCAATCAAGTTTTCCTTTAAAAATTTTGCCTCGGAAAAAGGTCATTACTTTTGATCGTGATGTAACACAAACTTGCAATTTATGAAATTTGGTGTGTAATTATTTGCAGAGGCACCACAAGTATCAGGAGTTACCGCAAAGAAAGTGAGACTAGGAATGCCGGCTAGTATCGAGTGCACGTAAGTGTTTTAATACTGTCAATTTTGAAAGATAAATCCTAAACAACGTGTGTATTACCACTATAATCGACTACTCGAGAATCTTGTTGTTAAAATCAGTCTTTATTAATTTTTTTATTTAATACCTTAAGCACACAAATGCACAGAGGCGGACTTAATGCCACAGATTTTTCCAGAACATGCGATTACATTGCTTCAGTTATCAATCTATTTCTATCTTCTGCACATATTATGTGTTTAGCGTTATGTGTAAAGATACACAACTAGCAAAGTCAGTACTTATAACGCTCTCAAGAATTATTGCATAGCATTTTCGGGTAGAAAGTTTTTAATTATTTAGTTTAATATTATTGATAATTAATTTGGTGCCAAATGCGACATATTGAATTTTATAGCCCAGCTTTGTATATCTTGAAGTAATTCATGATTCGTTTCATACTCTGTGCTTTCTTTTATTTCTGAATCATATTCTTCCTCATGACCTTTTTCTTCCTGTTCATGATCAGAATAGCACTCAACAGGTGCAACATTATTTTCGATGGAACCCTCTATTACATAATCTGTTGCACTTGACTATGAGTTGACAAAATTGATTGTTTGACGTTTACTTACAAAGTGTTTGATCCGGTAACTTATAGGCTTGTTTGCTCTCATAGCGTATTTATAAAATGCTAACAATCCTAAAAGAGACTTCAAAAAGACGATACTGCCAAATACCCATAAGGATCTCTACTAAGTATGTTAAAACTTAATGCATTCTATAACTGTACTATAAGTTAATCTATTAGTAGCTATAGGACTTAGTTATAGAAACCAATACTCCTGAGTATATTATTGTCTTGTGAAATGCATTTATAAGTATATGAGTCTTATAACTGTTCTATATGCTAAACTTGTATTTACTATAAGACTAAGTTTTAGAAGCAAATGCTCCTGAGTAAATTAAGGCTTGTGAAATGCTACTTTAAGTAAAATAGTCTACACCAATGCCAACCAATAAGAGTCTTACAAGTGTTTACAGACTTATAACATTTTGATACAACATTGCTAGTTGTTTAACCTGTTAGGTTCTAAATCCAAGTTTTTACTTGAATTTAGAACAGTAGGCAACTACTATTATGTACTGTACTACTGTTTTATTTTGAATGTCGATTGTACTCTGTATATTTACTTCTTGAGAGTAGCAAGTATCACACTACCTATTAAAAAATGTTTGATATAATTAGACTGAATTAGGTACCTAATCTTTTCAGATCATGGCTACAAATAATAGTTTTTATTTAATTCTTGCAGAGTTGTTAGTGATCTACCAGCACCAAAAATAACATGGCTATTTGGGGGTAAATCAGGTTCAACGTTTACACATCTAGCTGGTTCTGATAGTGTGCTACGTATAAGAAGCGTGGAGTACAAACACGAGGGAAAGTATAAGTGTGTGGCGGAGAACGCAGCTGGCAAAGATGAGCACGTCACGACATTATTTGTTCAAGGTAAATTCAACGTCGTAATTCCATAAACACAAGACATACAGCTACGATTCTTGACTACATAGAACTTATAAACTATTTGATATTTACAGATCTTCCAAAAATTACTACAAAAAGCTCTATGTTATATCAAGCTACTGAGGGGGACGCCCTTCTGAGGGTTCCTTGCGTAGCAGCTGGTGTCCCAAAACCTGTCATTGTTTGGAAATTAAGCGGTCGTAACATTACTCCAAGTAAGATGCTAAAACTGTGTTTAAATTACAATTAAATTGTATTTTCAGTCAAAATAATTAACCACCTGAGTTTAATAAAGGAACTGTCGCACAAAATTTGCGTGTTCATACCCTTCGGTTCTAGTATATACATAGGTAATTTCAGTCGCGTTGTTCTCTTACGTTTCAGGCACTAAGTATTCCATAGAGGACGGAACGCTCATAATACAACATCCGAAGGTGAGCGACACTAACTCGTACACGTGCGAGGCGAAAAACGAGGTCGGCTCAGTGAGTGCGACGTTCAAAACGTACATTCGTCGTAAGTACTTTGGTTATCTTGTCCATAATTATTATGAGTCTGTGAAATCCCCGTAATAAAACACACGCAGGTTGGTTATACACTGATTTATTACCACATACCCTCACATACGATTATAATAATTATGTTGACATCCCTTCAGACTACTTAATATACTACAGTCCCCCTCATGTGCATAGATTATGCGAATGACCTCAACAAAAGTACTTATGAGAATTGCATTTTATCCAGTTGCAACTTTGAAAATTGTACCTTAGACCAAATGGAACATCGCAAATGGATTGTAAAACTGTGGCCATGCTTCACGACAACACGACATATGTATCAGCCACTTATAATTTCACGCTTTAGAAATTTGCAATGACTCGCAAGATCGCCCTATTTTCCCGCTACGGACAAGGGATTTTTCGAAGACACGCATTTAAAGTGAACAAGCACAAGGCATTGGCGGCCCTAAAAGTCACCATCAAAGAAGTATTGAAAAAAACTGTTTTGATTCTGGCGGCTGCTTGCAAGATATTACTTTTTAGACTTATCCATACTTATAGGTCCACTAGAGCTTTGTTCACAAAAAAGTATCAAATTTTCCTTTAAAAATAACGCCTCCAAAAAGTTCATTACTTTGATCGTAATGTAAAACAAACTTGCAATATAAGACATTCGTTGTGTAATTATTTACAGAGGCACCACGAGTATCTGGAGTTGCTGCGAAGAAAGTAAGACTAGGAATGCCGGCTAGTATCGAATGCACGTAAGTATTTAAATACTGTCAATGGTGAAAGATAAATACTAAACAAAGTGTGGACTACCACTATATTTGAATACTCGTGAATATTGTTGTGAAAATCAGTCTTTATTTATTTAATACTTTAAGCACACAACTGCACAGAGGCGGACTTACTGCGATAGGTTTTACCAGAACATGTGATTAAAGCTCTTCAGATAAGTGGAATTTAGAACAGTAGGTAGACAACTACTGTTATGTACTGTAGTACTGTTTTATTATGAACTACAAAGTCCAAAACAAACTCGGGTAGCAACTAAGGACTTTCCGAAAATCGATCTTTAAGGTAGCCCCTTAAATGTTCGGGGAATGCGTTTCGGTTATGAAATTTAAATTTTTCGCAAACACATATTTAGGTAAATTATAAAGATCCCTAATGTCATTACTTTTGCAACTAGGGGGGAGAGTCTTGAAGCTTTCACGGGAGAATATGAAATCAATCGTTCAATCGTTTTAATCTTTCAGGGTCGAAGGTGAACCAAAGCCAAATATAACATGGCAATTTATGGACCATTCCGGTTCAAAGTTTTTAGCAATTTCCGGAACCCGGCTAAATTTTCCAAGGGTGGACAACAAAAACGCAGGGCGCTACAAGTGTGTAGCAAAGAATGAAGTCGGGAGTAATGAACACATCACAACACTTGTGGTTCAAGGTAGGGAGAGTTGTAAACAAATGTGATTCTTCTTGATCGCCATTTTAATAAAGGCAAATAAAAATATATAATGTATTCTAAAACAATTAATTATATTTTAATAAATATTTTTACAGATATTCCCAAAATAGATTCAAGTGTTTCTACCGTTTATGAAAGCACCGAGGGAGACGCTTTGTTGAGGATTCCTTGTGTCGCAGGCGGTCTACCCAAGCCAAGCATCACTTGGAAGATGAACGGCCATGTCATCAATCCAAGTAAGACACTTACATTGCATTTTTGAGTGAAATAAATAACTTCCACAACAATGGTACTCCGCGGCGAGTTGTGGTAATGGCCGCGACTTACTAGTTGTAGGTCGGGGGTTCAAACCCAAGCAGGTACTTTGTTCAAAATTATTTCATCACCACTGCTCACAAAACGGTGAAGGAAAACATCATGAGGATACCTATGTCCTAGAATAAAAATCCGAAGAAATTTGTGACATCCACCAACCCGCATTGGGCCCGCGTGGTGGATTATGGCTCACTCCCTCACACTGAAAGAGGAGGCCTGTGTCCCAGCAGTGGGAACATTACAGGCTGATTATGCATACATTTAATATATGCAGAGATGTCTCGGTGATCAACAGGTTCAATACCGGTAGTGATCACAGACTTGTTCGAGGCTCCCTGAATATCAACTCCAAGCTTGAGCGAACTCGTTTCATTTGAGTCTAAGCTCCGTCCAAATATGCTCCAAGCTATGCTAGGACCTGAAGCGTTCCAGTCACACCTGGAGAACCGATTCACTGTCGTGGAAACCACAAATGACTTCAACAAGGCGCTCGACCAAAGAACAAAATGCGGTGGGCGGGCAGGAAGTCCAAACTTTTGAAAGAGACTGTAGCTTATGACGGAATGATGTGAAAACCCACCTATCACTTCGGCAGAACAACGGGCACTCAACAAAACAGTAGAGCATTGGTATGATGCGACCTCCAACGCTCCAATATACGCTCTATAGAGGAAGCGATTGAGCAAAATCGGGGGTCAAAAGTGTTCGTCCAATCACATGGGAGGAGTCACCTGACGAAGTTGAGCAAATCTAGTGAGGATATCGTCGTTTCAAAGTAGGAGATCTTTTCAGAAGTCGAAAACTTCTACGGCCAATTGTACGCTTCATATGCATCTCGACCTGATCCCGAAAATGAGAATTCCAGAGCCGCCTTAACCCGCCATTTCACGGAAGACCTACCAGAAGTCAGCCAAGAAGATATCGAGGCCTCTCTTAAACAGCTTAGAAATGGAAAATCCCCCGGTGAGGACGGAATTACTACAGAGCTCCTGAAAGCGGGAGTAAGTCCTGTACTGAAAGAGCTTCGGGAGCTATTCAATTGTGTCCTGTATTCTGGGAGAACTCCAGGAGCGTGGCGAAGGAGCGTGGTCGTTCTCTTCTTTAAAAAGGGTTATAAGACCCTTTTAAAGAATTGCAGTCCCATTTCGATCCTAAGCCACGTATATAAGTTGTTTTCAAGGGTCGTCATGAATTGTCTAGCGCGAAGACTCGACGAGTTTCAGCTATCAGAGCAGGCCGGATTTCGCGGCGGATACAGCACCACAGACCACATCCACACAGTGTGGCAAATTATACAGAAGTCCCAACAGTATAATCGGCCCCTGTGTCTTGCTTTTGTGGACAGTGAGTAGGCTTTTGGCTCTATCGAGACCTGGGGTGTTTTGGAGTCTGTGCAGCGATGCCAACTCTACTAGCAATACATCCAAGTGCTGAGATGTCTTTATGAAAACGCTACAATGACCAACCTAACTCAGGACCAACGAACTGAACATATCCCCATGCTCCGAGGGGTGAAATAAGGTTACTTAATTTCCCATCAAGTGGGAGTACATCTCACACATCAGATTTGCAGATGACATCGTCATACTGTCTGAATCGCAGCATGACTTGCAACAGATGCTGGACGGCCTAGTTGATTCTTCTGTACGCATTGGTGTCCGAATGAACTTGGTCAAAACCCAGGGTATGTTCAACGAATACGTCACTCCAAGACTGATTGCTGTTAATTGCGGTGCTCTCGAGGTTTTTCGAGAGTACATATACCACGGGCAACCTGCAGTGTGGAGCAACGATCTTCGCAGGGTGGCTGGTAGCAGCTGGATGAGAGTTGCCGAGAATTCAGCTGAATGGCGTGAGAGGCTTATGTCCAACAGTGGATTGCTGTAGGCTGATGATGACGTTCCCGTGGGATAATTTTCGACCTCCACGCGGGCGTAACCGCGGGCAAAACTTAGTAATAGAATAAAATTATTTTCTTATTTAGATGCTCTCTTATGTTTCAGGCGCGAAGTATTCCATGGAGGACGGAACGCTCATAATAAGAGATCTGAAGGTGAGCGACACTAACTCGTACACTTGCGAGGCGACGAACGAGGTCGGCGCAGTCAGTGCGACGTTCAGAACGAATATCAATCGTGAGTACCTACAATAATATAATAATATTTCAAATAACTATAAATAAATTAGTCTAAGCAGTTCGAAACTAAAAACCTCGACGACTTCTTAGCTGACAGTTTAAGTACTTAAAATGTCGTTAATTTTCAGAGCATCCAAAATTATCAGGAGTTGCTTCCAAGAACGTAAGAATGGATACCCCTGCAAGTATAGAGTGCATGTAAGTGTTTGTTCTGTACAATCTATCAAAAGAAGTGTAAGATAAAGTTAAAGTGGGATGATCTGAGGGCTTAAATAAGTGGCAATCACTTTCAAACCGTTTCGTATTTCTACAACGACTTTCAGCTGGAGTGAGCTTTTCTTTGCTTATATCAGTCCAATACATTTTTGACTTTCCATCATTGTTATCGCTGACACAATGTCACTTTGGCTAGGCCCCCTTGAACATCGACGACTACTCTGTAGTCTCTTACTTATTGCAAAGTCAGAGTTTCCAGTAAAAGCATTTAATTAAAATATTTTTTGGATGAGTTCTTGAGACGGGACTTCAGGGTACTTAAATATTATTATTTTGAATCGAATCTGAATAGATCTTTAGTTGTTGTTCGGTTTTAATAGAAAAATACGATTAGGTTTATTCCGTACCTCGAAAGAAATCAATGTTAAATGTTTCATGTTAAATTTTTCTATGATTGCATATCTTTCAGGATCGTCAAAGGTAAACCAAAACCAAAAATTACCTGGCAATTTATGGATAAATCGGCTTCAAAGTATGTACCTATAGCCGGGTCTGAGGATACACTGCCCATATCAAGCGCGAAGAAGACACACGCGGGACGCTACAAGTGTGTGGCACAAAACAACCTCGGAAGTGATGAACACGTCACAACGCTTATTGTTGAATGTAAGTAGCATTAGTCTTATTCATGCAAAAATTTGCGACTACATCTGTACCTCTGTAAGCATATCAATATCTGGTCGTACACGTGCACCCATCGTTTCCGAGTTCTACACATGTACTAAGTAGGCCGCATGTTAGTGATAACAGAACCGGTATATGCTGGCCACTTATTCTGTTGAAACTCCTTACTGCACTAGGGCATCTCAAGGTCAACGTGTTACGACTGAAGAGCAGCCTACTGTGTACATACCTGACATTTTTGTACGAGACCTTTCTTTATAGGAAAAGACTATTTAAGATTAGTCTCCTTTTTTATTAATGGTTCGTTCTTTGTTCTGTGTACCCATCGAGGGAGTCGCCTACCACATTTCGACTCAGATCTACCTTTAAATCCCTTTTGATCGTTTATTTTTACAACAAGTTCCAACTACATATGTTCAAAAATTTCGTCACTCCCCTCTTTGACTTACAAAGTTCCATTTTTTTATTCTTGTAGTACAATACTGGGATACACTACATAAATACGAAAAACTTTATTCCGTCAGTCACAAACACGAATTTCAAAATACCGATTTTCATAATTCCGAATGGTTCAAAATTCCTAACGTTTATAATTACTATTCTCTAAATACCGAGTTTCAATAGATCCAATAACAAAAAGTCCGACTTCGAAATATCAAAAATACGAATTCCGATTATTAAAGTATCGATTAATTAGAATTCCGAATTAAAAACGCCTTGTAAAACTGTAACCTAACTTAACCCAAAGGATTCAAAAACACTCCCTTGTACCCGACGCAGGATAAGGAGAAGAAAACACAAAAAAAAAATATTAATACACAAATATTAATAACAAAGTAGACTTTTTAAATTACATTAAACGTTACAGATTTTGAAATTTTACATAAATTGAATCAGAATCCTAATTTTAGCAGTTTATTCGAAGTATTAAAATCGGAATGTCGTTTTTCGGACCGAGCACCCATCGAGCAATTGATTCTTCGAACGTATGAAAATCGGAAAACAAACAAATCGCATTTACGACTTCCGGTAAAATAAATTTAATTTAATTAAATTTTTAATACTAGACATTATAATTATAAGGTATTATGAAATTCGCACTTTTGAAAATCGGAACATCGAAATTCGGAATAAAATATTTCGGAGTATTTGGGTGTTCCCACAATACTGAACTAATCGTATTTTTACAGTTGCACCAGAAATCACTACAAATTCTTCAACAGTAGAAGGAATCGAAGGAGATCTAGCTTTAAGGATACCTTGTGATGTCGTCGGTATTCCAAAACCAGTTATTACATGGAAATTAAAAGGCGCCACTATTACACCCGGTACGTAATTTATGAATATACATTGAATTTAAATGTAGATGTATGGCGAGGGAGTGGAGGACCAAAGAAAACATGCATAGTGAGGAATGTTAATTATGAAAGAAAAGGGAATGAATGGCAGCGTGACGGTTGACAGGAGAGAATGGAAGAGGAAAACGTGTTGCGCCGCCCCGACCCCAAGTAACGTGTTGCGCCGCTCCGACCCCAAGTAACGTGTTGTGCCGCCCCGACCCCAAGTAACGTGTTGCGCCACCCCGACCCCAAGTGACATGTTGCGCTGCCCCGACCCCAAGTAACGTGGGAGAAGGGCAGGAAGGTGATAATGATCAGAATATTTTACACTACGTATGTCAGATCATGAAAGGTTGTTCAGCACCTACCTACGTACCATCTACCTATAGCGGAAACCTGAAAGTACCTTGTAAAGGCCAATAACAAAACCGATGTCAATGTTCTAGCTTTGACAGCTTTTTATTATTTCCTTTTAGCATTTTACGTCGACTTTTTCTTTATTAAAATAAAATAATTTTAGGGGTGTGCTTTGGCTTTCCTCTATACTAAAAATAACCGTTGTCTATTGGTCATTATTATATCGCTAATTTCAGATTCAAAGTACACAATTGAGGATGGAGCTCTAGTCATTATGAAGCCGAAAGAAAAAGACTCTTCAATGTACACGTGTGAAGCTAAGAACTACATTAGTACACACAACACCACGTTCCAAGCAACAGTAGAAAGTAGGTTATATTATTGTTATATCATAATATCACGCCTGTAATCCTCGAAGGTTAAGGCAGAGGTGTACCTACAGTAACACCAACATTTCGTCCGTTATTCTTAAGTCCCATGTAATAAGGAGCGACCCTATTGCCATCATCCGGGCACACATCCAGACTCCCGGCAGCTACTGAGAAGTTCCTCATGGAAAAACCTAATAACATTTGCCCCACCTGGTAATCGAAACCAGGACCTCATGATCAGCACTAACGAGGCAGATATGTTATTATGTATTTAATACAAGCCAATGGCCTCTGTATGGAAATGATGGATTTGTTTGTAGGTAAATGGGTGTTGCTTTGACAAGGAAATCCCTTTAAAAATCACAGCACGGATAAGTTTATTAACATATAAATTTGGTTTTCTGTTTTCTCAACTGCAACGTTTAATGAGAGCAATGAATCCACAATTGCCAATTTGGGGTACCTACTTAGTGCTTTCAGCAATTAATATCATATCACGATTGCCTGTTTTCTTGGAATATTTTTTAAATGTATGTATTATTCTTTTGCAGAGCTCCCCACGAACTTCGGCACAGAACATTTCGTGTACTTATTACAGGGTGAAACGAAAAAACTAAAATGTGACGCGTATAGTTCTGCATCCCAATCAGTTAAATGGTTTTTTGTAAGTATATTCTGATTCCTACAAAATTTATTGCTATTGAAAGAAGTTTTGGAAACAGTATCTACCATAGGGATGATTACTATCTAATATTAGAAATTGTTCTTATTATTAATGTTATAAGGCTGTGTTGTCCCACTGTAGGGCATCGTTTTAATTCTCGCCCGTGTTGCGCGGTGACGACATTGTATGGCGTTAGTATTAAGTTATATAGTCGTGACGTCACTTGTGATGGTGCCGTCTTTGTCCAGCAGTTATTTTTAAACGTTTAAATATAACTTGGCAATTTTAGAAGCTTTTACAATTTTTGTAATATTGTTGGCACAATTTGCAAACATTCTTTTTTGAGTTGAAATATTAAACAAATGTCACCATCCCTTAATAGGGATGACAATTTTTTGAAAATGAAATGATAAACATTACTTTTTGTTCTGATTACTTTGATTAAAATTGTAGTCAGTTTGTTTTGTCTAAAATTCGGTTAAATAGATGAGTCAAAGACAAATGGTTAGGCAGATACTTTTATTTAATAATATTAACAAGGCTTAGGCCCGTAGTACGCCTTCCAAAGGTCCAGGACACCAGGGTACCGAGCTAAGTCAAAGACATTTTAAAGTAATAAGAAAAAAATAGTAATATGCGATAATAAAAATTTTATAGAGAAAAGCACCCACACCAACCAAGGACTCATCGCTGAGCACCACCCCATCGCCGCCAGAACTCGAATCATCAGAGACTGCAACCTCGTCTAGCAAGGACTATTCCTCGAAGCTGTCGCCAATAATTGTAAGTCAGCAGGGGAGAGGAGGGCTACTGAACGGCAAGAGGTTTAGTGGCAAACCGCCTCAGAATCGGATCTCCGCTGCCGGTGGTTGAGATGAACATTTATACATAAATTATAAATTAACTAGCGACGCAGGGGTGCTTCGCATGGTTTCTACGACTTGACAAGACACGAATATTTATTTATTATATCTATGTTAAATATTAATGTAATAAATACATAGAACTTCCGGGGAAAAAAAAACGAAATGAAGTTGAAAACCGCGTCAAAATCCTTTCCGTAGTTTAGTCCAACAACGTGGTCACACAAACGGACATGAAAAGTGACGTCAATTTTTAATATGTATATATATAAGTCGCTTTTCCTGTCTGTCCGTGTGACCGTGTTTTTCTTCTAAACTGCACAACAGATTTTGATGGGGTGAACTTTCATACAACAAAAATATCTCCATGTTTTGTCAATTCACAAAAATCGTGCGAAGCAGATGAGGGTCGCCACATAGGCACATGATGTGATTTTTTACCGACTTGATTCTCTGTGTTAGATTAAGTAAAATATGTTTCTGCTTCCACAGACGAACGACACAGGCATCATAGAACCATACATACAAATCGCAAATGCTTTATTCACCGACCACGACGGCAACTATACCTGTCGTGTGAGCGACAAGCATGGAAAAACATATACACTCACATACGTGGTGGACGTCGGTAGGGCGCCGGAGTTTAGTTCCGACGCTAATTCTTTTAGCAACTGGCAAGGAGATGTATCACATATTACACAAAATTGTGACATTCTAGACTTCGCGAAACCGAAGCCTGTCGTAAGTTTGCATTGCACATGGTTATTAAAACGCTATAAATCGAAAAGTTAGGAGTCGTTCGTTATGCACAAATAATTATATGTTTCAGCCTTGAGTTTGTCATAATGACAATTAATAGACTAAAACGTACTCTCCAAATGCTGAACTATTGAAAATTAAAAATATTTGTAAACCTAGCGATTATTATTTTATTATTTTTATCCCATAGTTAATCTGTGAACAGCATGTGGTCTGCAATATTGTATATATTTGTTTTGTGTATTTCATATTTCATGTTGTATATTGTAGCTGTTTGTTGTTCCTTCTCAATAAATAAAAAATAAAATTAAAATAATGTTTAGACCACGTGAAAATACTGTAGGAACACTCAATGTATAGCAACACACTATAAGCTCTGTAACTTTCAGGTTGAATGGAGGCTTAATGGCAAAGTGTTAACCGACTTAAACTCGGCAGGCCTAGGTCACTATACCTGCAACGTAAGCAACGTGCACGGATCAGTACAGAGGACATTTGACGTCAAGTCTTCAGGCAAGTATCAATTATTTGTGTCTACTAGCGAATAGAGGTTAGGTCTCCACGCAGAAATGATGAATCAAAATGTTGTACCCCTCTGAAGGTAATCTATCTACAATTGACATACGGAACTGCTACGTGTGTCAATCGAAGATATTGATAAACCCGAACGCGCACCGTTTGCAGGCGGTGCCGGCCGCGCTGTGTGCCAGGGTCACACTGCGGCTTATATATATCTACAGTTAATCAATAAAATCAAGAATATAAAGTGCCCTATTTACCTATATATAACTCTATCCATCTTAATATAATTATATTTTTTGTTGCAGCATGTTTGATATCTAGGGACTTGGGAAATGCGCACATGCAATACTTGCCGCTCATACTAGATGACACAGGATTTTGGCACAAATTGGAAAACACAAATCATTTTACATTAGTGAAAGAAGAACGCCGAATCACGTTGTCTTGTCCGAGCCAAAAAGATTCGTCAAATACATTCAAAAAGTTCCCTAAAAAGAGCACATTAGAGGCATTTTGTTATAAAGAAGACTCTTTCCTAGTAGAAGGCAACACTTACAAGCTCTCGGACCTACAGTGCACTAACAGCATTCAACCCTCCGTTATCAGAAAGAAAGTGAAATGCTTAACGGAAACCTCCGAATTAATGAGCGTGGGCTACAACGTCCCTGGCTTCTTAGAGGCTTACGAAGTCTGTTTCGACACTGAAAAAAATATGCCCTTATACACACGCATTATAATGACTGAAACAAACAACAACGGTCTGAGCGCCGGCTACAACTGGTTCACATACCCAGGAATAGGCAACAAAAAAACTGAGAGAGGATTTACTTGTAAGGGCACGATGTCGTCGTGTTGTTATAGTAAATCCCAGCTGGTGAATGCAATAGACTTTAATGATGGCCCTGCTAAGAAGAGCTCGTTCATTGATCCTCTGAATGTGATCCCGGTCTGGCTCCCTTGCGATACTTCAAAGGTAAGCGGTATTTTATGACTTTCAAATAATTAATAAATACCTAAATGTTCACGGTTTCATTATGGATCTAACGAGGATATTAGAGTTAACTTAATTATGTTTTTCTATAGAGAAAATATCATTATAATAAATATGTTTCTGTTCCTCAAAAAAATACTTGCAAAAAATCATTTAGTTAACTCATATTATTTTTATTTATACCTCAGTCTAACCAATTTTAATTTATTGGCAGTTTTGATTTAGAATGAATTGTATGATTTCAGCCGTCATGGGAAAGTATTAATGATATGGTCCGAACCGAGCTACCTCGCTACACTGACATCGCTACCTGGTCTGGCACGCACACGTTGCAAGAGAAAAATGGAGCTATTATACCACGATATTTATGGAAGGTATATACATGATTCTTATTACACAACAACCCTACTGCCAACAATTATACAAGAATATTCTTTATTGTCTGCCTTGTACACATGGATACATATCAAGCTTTATATCATAAGCTGATCTCGCATTGTATAGGATTTCCGTATAATGATAGGTCAGCTTATACTCGAAATGTATAGCTTGATATGTAGCCGTGTCTACTACATACATGGCATTCTGTCCACCAAGTGTGATCAAGAGGACCGGACGCGTAGCGTTATAATTATGCCGCCGCTCAAACTATTCGCTTGTTCTCGACACATGGTGAAACCTCGCAAAATTATTTTATACATATTTTTTTATTTATTAATTGTATGTTGACTGCCTTCTTGGTCTAGTGAATGCAAGCATTAATGCTGAGCATGAGGTCCTGGGTTCGATTCCCTGATTGGGCAAAATTGTTATTGAGTTTTTCCATCAGGAATTTCTCAGTAGCAGCTAGGAGTCTGGATTTGTGCCCGGTTGATGACAATAGGCTCGTTATTACATGTACTGGCGACATGTGGGTGTAGTATAGGTAGGTACACCTGTGCCTAACCCTTCGGGGATTACAGGCGTGATAGTGATGTTTATTAATTTTATTATGGTTGGATATGGTGGTTGGTGGTTAATTATGGTGGTGGTTTGTGGTGGTTTACGGTTCTGTCATAAATTTCTCACACGTTGAGACCGGCTTTCATGATCAAACGAATTTAATTGCAGGTGGTAAGACTCGACGACGATGAGGCTGTGGCGATAGTCCATGTTAACGATCCTGAACCAATAGAAAAGGACATCAAATGCAAGACACAAGACTTTTGTGACAAATATAATGATTGGTTTGTTAGCAGCGACAAGTATACTTACTGTTGCTCACTGCCAGACTTCTTTGAATCGTTTGATATTCACGATACCGACATTGGAGGCAAGTTATTCATTTTGGTTGTGTACACATTACTCATAAAAAGAAACCGTTGTCCTTGTCTGTCCATGTTCAGTTAAGAACAGAACTGGTTCTTTTTAACCTACGAAAAAAAAGGAGGAGGTTCTCATTTCGACGCGTATCTATATATATTTTTTAATTTATGACTACGCATAACTTTTTACAGAGTAGGTAGTCAGATTTTGTTAATTATTTTATCTGTACTGCATTACAGTTTTAGAACGTTTTACAGAACTATTGTACCTAATATAATCTCAGTAAATTAATATCTTTGATCTTCTGTATAGCCAAAAAGGTTTTTAATATTTATGCTGCAAATAATAATATCAAATTTCTTTTTTTAGAATCCATGGACGCGGTACTTGATAAAATAGAATAAAGTAAGCTAGACAATTTCTGGCTGTTCAGGTACTATATATTTAGAAGAAATATAATTATATTTACACCCCACCAGGATTACACATAAATTCAGGAAGATATCACAAAACATCATTACCTACAATAGAATAGAATACTCTTTATCATGTACACCATAAAAATTACAGATATAAATGTAGAAATAGAATATAATACAATACAAATTAGCTAAGATTTTGAAATAGCCTAGTAACTTCATCACGTCACACTTTGTACACCTTCAAACACTATGAATGGTACCTATTTAAGTATTCAATAAAAAACATCAATTACACATGTTTGTTTCATTTTAACAGGAATTTAAAATAATGGTAGGTACCATGCGAGCCTAGGGGTCAAAATTAGGACAAGCCGACATACCTGTACTAAAAAAAAAACCACCTGTCGTACTGTTAGTAATTCTTTACAAAATCGCAACTATTTCATTTTCAAGTTATTAGTTGGCGTAAAATATGATACGACGTATAAGCGCCATCTATTAACACATTCACACAATAGAGCTCTTCGAGTATTTCACAATTCACTCACTTGGCTCAACGCTGGTCCTGCTCCACAAGGGCGCATAAAATAATTGATTAGCATTTGAAACTACTGTTGCAGCTGCTGAAGATTTTAAAAACTTATCTTTGCATTGTATAAATTCAATGTTTTAGTATTGTATAATTGCATAGCACATGTGTGAGTACTATGTACCTACTATAAAGCTACCATTTAATAGGTTTTTCTTTCATTGACTTGAATGTGCCCTGGCGGCTGAGAGTTTGTCATGCTCACTCTAATGTCTCGCTGGTGGTGGCGTGTGTGTTGGATCATTAAGTTCCCTTCAAAATGGTTGAGCTGAATGGTGCTGATCCATGCGTCATATTCGTGAACGGGCGCCGTCAGTGGGGACTGGTCATTTCTTAGCTGCCACGGCTTATTTTAATTTAATTTAATATTTGAATTGCTTTTGTCTTTTTATTACGGACGCTTTTAACGTTCTGCATCGTTCTCACATGCATAATTTCAACATGAACGATGTAATCAATATTTTGTAACCATTTTTTGATTTAAAAGAGTGTCCATGGAGTTTCTTGCCCGTGCTTCTCCATAGGTACCTACTACGCTTTGGAATGGGTAACTAGCTTCATCTTTCTGACTGACCGACCCCTTGACAATTCAAAAGTGCCTGTAATTGGTTTATTTGAAATAAATGCTTTGAGTTTGAGTTTGAGTTTGAGCTCGCAAGTCGCAATAGGCAAAATATTACAATCTGCATCTTAGTTGCGTAAAACACTATCACTCGCAATCTAAATCATTTTGAAGTCTATTACAATTTTTTCGAACATATAAAGTAATGGATTAATCCATATTACTTTATATGTTCGAAAAATTTGTCTGGTCAACAACGTAAATAACGTAATGAATGTTGTTGAACTGTCAAAATGAAAGTCATTCCTACTGTTAGTGTGTTACGCAATTACCCAGCAGGTCACTAGATGGCGCACAAATTATTGATTGGATTATATCTACACATTTTTTACGATTAGCTACGATGTTGATATTTATAATTACTCACAATGTGAACAACCTTAAATCTCATATAATTGAGAAATTTCGTAACATAATTGACGAGATAAAGAGGTTTCGATTCGTGTTTTATCAAAACTACAGAATGAAATAACAGCAATAATGTGCTTTTGAGAATTCTGATGTCTTAAAATGGCACCAGCGAAGTTATTTAAATCATCGTAACCTAATGAATTCCAAGCGATATTTTCTTTTGAGAAAAATATTCAACACCAACAGAATAGGTAACCAATTTGTTAAAAATTTAGAGCAGCCTACAATCCAATGAGTACCTTTTTGTACGCTGATCGACTAATATGTGATTTAGATCTCTGAGAAATACTCAAATCAGGGGTAGGTTTAGGTGAAGTAACGAGATTATATTTGTCTGTAAAACTCAAAGTATTTACCTTTCCGAGTACATAATGATATAACACACTTTAATCCTTCACAAGGAACAATTGCATGTGTTTCCGAATTCATTTTAATGATAAGAAACTTTTAAATCACTTTAAAACAAAGGTAATCACAGCAAAAACTAATTAAACACTTCACATAAAATGAAAAACAATGAAAAAAGATAATATAGCAAAAAAAATGCGCCAGTAACTGCTCAAAACTTTGAAATTGTATCATTCTATAGAAAAGTGTTGCCAGATGACCGTCTCGCGTTCTCCCCAAACCTTCCCCAGAATCCCCCCAAAATTTAGGTTTTGAAGAAATAATCCCCCACAAAAGGCAAAATATTAATTTAAGAATGAAATACAATTTTATACTAACTCAGCAACAGTTTGCTCCTCAAAACTTTCGCCGAAATCCCCCCAAAATTCAGGTTTTTAAGAAAAAATCCCCCACAAATGGCTAACTATTTATTTATTTATGAAATACAATTTTATATATTTCAGCAATAGCTTCCATTACTGTGTATTTTATTTAAGCTTTCGAATATTTATTTATGAAATACAATTTTATACTATTTCAGCAATAGCTTCCATTATTGTGTATTTTTGTTAAAGCTTTTAGAATATTTATTTATTTAATTGGATGCCTGAAGATTTTAATAACTTGTGTTGGTAATATTTTCCTTCGTGTCATGGATCAAAATCATAAAATATAAACAGCCGGAAGCTGTAAAAACGTAATTGATAACGCTGCGCAAAATGCCTTTTGAAACTACCGATTTAATCATCACGGCTAGCAGCTGCTTTACCCGGACTACAGTTTTGGAAATAAAAATCCCCCAATTTCCTCCGAACCCAATTGTTTCCCTCCAAATATTCCCCCAAAAATATTGCCCCCCCAATTGTCCCCCCATAACTATAAAATACCCCCAAATTTGGGGGGATTCCCCCCAGTCTGGCATCACTGATAGAAATTCACGCTTTGCGCAGCGTCTTACGCACGCATAAGTACTCTTACTTACTATTTATTTACACACGCACGCTTCGTTCGTTACGTTCCATTCATAAATAGTCGAAAGCCGGGCGTAAAAATCAGAACACTTTTCAAAACGTTAGCAATTTCTTTGCAAAAACTGAGAGGTTAGAGAAGCCCGCATAAGAACCCAATGCGTGTGAGCGAGAAAGCTTAAGGAACGTCCACAGATTTACATTTTCATTCATGGGCGGGATCTCGCGGATCTCGTATCCTGCGCGCGAGGGCGCAGCAAGACAGAAAAAAAACAAGTTTCACCCGCGCCTCTTTGCCTACCCCTCTCATCAAACACTACGAAAACAAAACACAATCCCTTCCCGCCAGCAGAAACGTTTCGCCCGGCGTATATCTAGGCATTTGAATTTGAATCTTGTGTGTTAGTATGTATGGTATGGTACGCAAAATAATCAGATGAAACCGCTGTATTCAATGTAGGTAGGTACCATGATGTATGATTGCTGTGTACAATTAAGTTTATTATTCAATATTATTGTATGTCCCTAAATCTGTTACCGATGCTAATGGGTTGTTAAAGACTAAATGTTAATTCAGGATAATTATGATCTATAAATTTTCGATTCCGTATTGAAAGACATACCTACTTACTTAATAATTAACGTTGTAGTTGAGAAAATATGGTCCCATACATTATGTAATATAACTACAAATGAACGATTTCCAGTTATTTTCCTGTACTTTATTGTATTGTGAGACCTTGCTACTTACCAAATTTCGTGATTCTAAGTCAACCGGATGTATCTCATGGGTTTTTTACTTGCGAGTGTCAAAATATGCGAAATGAATGGCAATTTATGTCAAAATTCTAAGTCAATATCTTAGAAGCTCGATTTTTTTACAGCTCTAAACTAAGGCAGTTCTAAGTATTTGATATCAATTTCAACTTGATACCCCCCGCGCATTCTTGAGAAAAAGGGTCAGACAGATGGATAACAAAGTGATCATAGGTGTTTCGATTTTTCCTTTTGAGGCACGGAACGCTAAAAAGCAAATCACTTCCATCAAAGTCATATACTACATACCTACTCATGATACTACCTACATGATGATGAAAACAAACTCGATAAACTTGCTTTTTTGACGATATGAAAGCGAATAGTTATAATCGCATCACATAACTTCCGCTTTTTTACTTTGAGAAAATGAAATCAATTGAACAAAAATAGCAATCATCCAAGGAAATTTGTTGAACCGCTGTGATCAACAACCCTATTCAATTATAATATTTAAAAACGAAATATGATCATGGTCCAGTCCCTTTATTTTCAATGAAATTCTTCAGTAGGTAAAACATCTGTTTATTTAACAATGAAAATTAGTTTATTAGTTTTTATTATATTATAGGTAGGTATCACAGGCCATGGGTAACGATAGGTTATTTTTTTCTTAATAAATGTACCTACGAGTATACTCGAAAGGTTTAGGTAGTTAAATAAAGGTAAACAAATCGTAAAAAAGGTTCTTTATAGTTGACACTTTCTTGTTTAAAAATACGTTACAACAAAATTAAAGTTATTTGCGGTTTATAAGATAGTTTCCTCTTTTATTAATGTATGTTAAACTTTGTCATTTATTCGTAAACTATATCTTCGTACATGTAATTGCTTGAGTACAACTTTTTTGTTAGATTTATAAAATAGTATAATATTTTGTAATCTGTCTATTGTAAAGAGCCCAAAAAGACAGGTTCCCTAAACCTTTTAGAAAATACCACGAATTAGATAACGTTGTTAAATTGAAGAGTACACTTTTGACGTAGTATGGCAACTGAAGTAGCAGGTATTACGTTTAGTCGGTTAACCAGATGCCTTTTATGTTGTGGATGAATTAGAAAAAAAAATTAAATGGTGTCACTGTATTGCGGCTGCCACCATACCACTGTGAGCGCAATTCAATTGAGTTAATATATGGGTTCAAGTTAAAGGGTTTGTAGCCGAGAAAAATAAAACTTTTGAAATGTCTGACCTAAACATTCTTTTGCCAGGGGCTTTAGCTAATGTGACTGCTGAGGATTGGGAACGTAGGCGAAGGTCATGTAATAAAAGAAGAACAGAAAATGCTTAAATTAGACAAAATAATTGATGATACCACTGATCGCGACGATAGGTCGTGGTGGAGCAAAATGAAATGCAGTGGACTGTATAACATGTGTAAGTATAATAAAATGAATACAATGTAATAAAAAGATTGATTTAAAATGACAAGACGTTAATAAAAACGCGCAAGCGCAGCCGTGCGTGGACGCGTGCAACAGCTGACTCGTGTGGTGCGGTGCGGGGGCCCGCGCTCAGCCGTCGTCGGCGGGCTGACTCCCCGCTGTCCCCGCGCCCCTCGTTCACTGTCGCCAGTGCGCGGCGATGCTGAGAGGTGCGGTCTCAACATACTCCCCCCGTTGAAGTGTCTTCAACAGTGGTAACCGGCAGTGGGCAGATGGTGTTGAAGGCGCGCCGGATGACACCCTTTCTTGTGAGGATATCGGCGACCCTCGCGACGCCATCTCTGCCTGGGAGAACATGTGTGATGCGTCCTAGAAGCCACATAAGAGGAGGTAAGTTTTTGTCTTTTATGGCGACCAATGTTCCTTCCTTGAGCTCGCCAGACGACCGGCACCATTTTGTTCTCTCCTGTAGCCACAGAACATATTCATGGGAGAAACGAGCCCAGAAGTGTTGCTTCAAATATTCGATGCGGCGAAATCGTTGCAAGCTGTTGACGTTGGTGTTCTGGATCTGTGGGTGAGGCAAAATGATTAGAGAACGACCAATAAGGAAGTGTGCCGGGGTTAAAGGAGCGAGGTCGGAAGGGTCGTTGGACAGTGGAGTTAAGGGCCTTGAATTCAAAATAGCCTCGACTTGAATTAAACAAGTAGCCATCTCCTCAAAGGTCAGGTTTGTTAAACCCAAAATGCGTCGTAGATGATGCTTGGTGGATTTAACTGCAGACTCCCATAGGCCTCCGAAGTGGGGTGTATATGCAGGTATGAATGAAAAGTTTATGCCAGGGTCGATGTTGTTTACTCATTGAAAGCACCGACAAAGGTTGTACCGTGGTCTGAAAAGATGTTACGGGGTTTTCCCCTTCGAGCAATAAAGCGGTTTAGTGCAGCTAGGAAAGCGTCCTTTGTAAGGTCCGACACAAGCTCCAGGTGTATGGCTCTCCTAGCTAGACACACAAACACACAAATTAAGCTTTTGATGAGCCTACACCCTCTACCTTTCCGGTCAGCTATCATGATGGGACCGGCGTAGTCTACCCCTGTATCTAAAAACGGAAACTCTAAATGTAGCCGCTGCTCAGGGAGATTACCCATGATAGGCTGAATCGTGTTGGCCTTGATCCTGCAACATTTTATGCATTGATGTGTGATCTTTTTAGCCAGGTTTCTACCTCCAATAGGATAGTAGTGATGACGAATAGTGGCCAATAAAAGCTGTGGCCCAGCATGCAAAAGGTTTACATGAAACATGTTGAACAAGAGGATGCAAATTATTTGAGAACTAGCTAATAGAATTGGATGCTTATTATTATAATCATAAAATGAGTTTTTTAGTCTTCCTCCAACACGAATTAGATTAGAAAGAGTATCAAAGAAAGGAGACAAAGATAATAACTTGTTCTTTGCTGGTAGCTGTTTACCTGATTTAAGTAAGTGGTACTCTTCTGGGAAAGATTCCATTTGACTAAGTCTTAATAATAAGTTTAAAGAATTATTAAGTTCAGTAGAAGTTAGTGAACCAGACTCAAGCGAACTCTTATTGCATTTATTAATGAATCGCATGACATATGCCGTCACACGTTGTAATGTGCTAAAGTTTGAAAATTTAGAAAATAACGCAGTAATAGGATTTTCAATAATATGATTAGAAACATGACAAGAAGAGACTGTTTCCGGTAAACCAGATTTATTATTATGTGACTCAGGGAACTGAGGCCATGAAGACATATCTTTGCTAAGAAATTGTGGTCCTGACCACCACAATGAAGATGAAAGCAGCCTGTCAGTTCTAAGTCCAGGTCTGCGGGGTTTTCAGCTGATGGAACATAGTGCCAAGCGTCTCCTCCCACAGTTTCCTGAATTTCAGACACACGATGCCGAACGAATGTCTTTAACTGATTTGGTGAAGTAGATAACCATCCCAAGACGATGGTGGAATCACACCAACAATGAACTTCATCAAAATTTAAAGTAAGTGACTGACGAACCTTTGAGTACAACCTTGAACCCAACAACGCACCACACAGCTCGAGCCGCGGTATGGTTGTGTATTTGATTGGAGCTACCTTGCTTTTAGCGGTAAGGAGTTGTACGTTAACCTCGCCGTCTCTCGAGATACTGCGAACATAAACACACGCGCCATAAGCTTTTTCGGATGCGTCAGTGAATATATGCAGTTGTAGACAGGACGCAGATTCACACAATACCCACCGAGGTATCTTGAACTCGTTTAAAAGGCGCAGGCTATTTTGAAAGTCATTCCAAGCATACTGAATATGCGTGGGAACAATCTCATCCCAAGAACATTTGGCCAGCCACAAATGCTGCATGATAATTTTGGCTTCCACTATGCATGGAACTACCAGGCCAATGGGATCAAATATCTGTGCTATGGTTGATAAAATATGACGTTTAGTGGCTTTGTCGGTGGAGTTTAAGTTTATAGAAAAGGAAAATGTGTCACTTAAGCTCTTCCATAGAAGCCCCAGAGTCTTCGACTGCTCGTTATCGCTCAGGTCCACAACATCAGAAACGTCGTGTTCACTACTAAGCGCCTGCAGCACCTGACTGGAGTTGGACCGCCATTTCCGAAGATTGTACTTTGCTGACCGCAGGACCTCATCAACATGGCGGCTTTTTTCTAAAGTTTCTGAAACAGATGATCCACCGGACAAGTAATCATCCACGTAGAAGTCACGTGCTATCGAAAACCTTGTTGAAGAATCTGAGCACTCTTCAGCCAGTTGAAGCAAACATCTCGTAGCTAAAAAGGGTGCTGATGCCGTACCATACGTCACGGTATTAAGCGTGTACTCCTTTAACGGATGAGTTGGTTCTGCCCTCCAAAGTATTTTTTGTAAGGGACGGTGACTGTCGTGAACAAGAGTTTGTCGGTACATTTTCTCAATGTCCGCGCTTATGACAATTTTATACTGACGGAACCTAAGTAATATTGACAACAAATCATCTTGGATTGGGGGACCAAACTGTATTTCGTTAAAAGACTTACCTGATGCAGTTCTGGCGGAGGCGTCAAAAACTACCCTTAATTTGGTGGTTGTTCTTGACTCCTTCAGAACACCATGATGTGGTAAATAATTGGAACATGTTGAGTCGAGTGGGCGCCTTGTAGATTCAGACATGTGTCCCAACTCTATGTACTCATTAATAAAGGCAAGATATAGACTTTTAAGGCGAGGATCTCTACCCAAACGACGTTCAAGAGATAGAAATCGCTGCTTAGCCATCATGTATGAATCACCCAATACGTCCAGTGACTCTTTAAGTGGAATACTTACCACAAATCGCCCATCAGAATTACGATATGTGGTATCTATAAAATGTTGTTCACAGGATCTCTCTTCCCCGGAGTGTTTATGTATAGACGACACAGACTCTAACTCCCAAAACCGATTTAAATCTACTTGTAAGTTTTTAGTATGCATACAAACATGTGAAGAGGAATCAGACTGTTGATACGCACCCGAGATGAGCCAACCTAATTTTGACTCAAGCAAAGTGGGCTTATGGGTACCTAATGCGATACGGCCAGTGCCTATGATACCCCAAAATACTTCCGCACCGACAAGGACGTCGATCGAAGACGGAACATAATAAGTGGGGTCAGCAAGACGCACGTTCGTAGGTATACGTATGTTGCTAGTATCAACGTAAGTATTAGGAACTGATGCTTATACTTGCGGTAATACGAGACATTCAATATTCAGTTCGTACTCACTGTCATCAATTGATTTTAATAACACTGAGCACCCCTGACTACAACTAGAAGTTTTAGAATTGATACCTGTTACCTTGGACTTGGTAATGTAGGTAGGAACATGTATTTTACGAATAAAGTCCTCCGAGATGAAATTTGTTGTACTTCCACTGTCGAGCAAGACCCGTGCTGTGTGGTGGTTACCGTCACCGCCGGTCACCCTCATGAGCGCTGTGGAAAGTAAAATTACTCGAGATGTAGACGATTGACTAGCTGATAATGCAGTGTTGTTTGTAATAGGAAGAACATTATCACTATCGATGTGTAACAAAGTGTTGTGTTTTTGACGACAATATTTACAATGGCCTAATTTGCATTTGGAAATATCATGACCTGGACGAAGACAATTCATGCACACATTTGAACCCTGAGCCTTTTTAATACGAGCCTGTACTGAAAGACTTTTAAACTGCTCGCATGCAAAAATAAAATGATCCTGACGACACATGGGACACGATAAAGGTTTTAAAGATTTCTCAGCTAGCACAGCACTGCTCCTGGGTTTGGTCGCAGGTGTGGTTTCAATCCTAGCTGTTACAGGCTTAGATTCCTCAAGTGTCTCCAGTAAGTCAGCCCTGCTACTGATGAAGTTTATGAAGGTAGATAATGTAGGAGGTTCGGAAAAAGTGTTCCTGTGTTCTTCCCACTGGCGATTTGTAATGTGGTCGAGCTTACTGGTAATTATGTAAATGACAAGAACATCGGCGAAGGCGTTTTGAACTGGTTGACCAAGTGTTGCCAAAGCTCTAAGATTTTTGTTTGTTGTGTCGATTATGTAACGTAGTGACTTACTTGACTCTCTATCTATAGGCTGAACGTTAAAGAGTGCTTGCACATGATTGTTGACAAGCAATCTTTTGTTGTCATACCTCTCACAGAGTAACTTCCAGGCCGCGTCGTAATTTTCTGACCTGAAGTCAAGGTTATCAACAACAAGAGAAGCACTACCCTTTAAAGAAGCACGCAAGTAGTGTAACTTATTAATTTTATCCAAAGTTGTGTTGTTGTGTACTATAGAAGCAAAAGTATCTCTAAATTCCAGCCAATCATGATAACTGCCTGAAAACTTGGGTAAATCAATTTTGGGTAAACGAATTGAATTGTGTTTGTGTGTACTAGTAATACAAGAATCCACCTCGGCTGCGGAGTCTCCTTCAGGAAGCTTTCTTGCGCCGCTGATCAGCTGGCGTGCAGAAGCCACTAAGCCGTAGTACAACTTCTCAAACTCTTCGCGTTCCGCATATTGTTCGCTGGGGTCATCCACCAACGCTTCCAATTCATCCTGTAATGCATAATATTTCTCGTATAAGCTTTCAAATATATTAAGCCGATATTCGATTTCGATGACTTGTACCTCACTCAACTTTTCGCAAGACTTAGAAATATTTAAATAAGAAGTAAATTGCGTAAGCTTGGCTTTAATTGAAGCTCGCTTCTATAAAGCTTTTCATTTCAGCCATGATAATTAAAATTTGGCAGTTGCTATAAGAAAGTAAAGTAAAGAAAAAGAAAAAAGAAGGTACTATTTAATGATTAGTATGATTACTGATACTAAACAATTAGCAATAAGTTGTGAAATGGGCACGAGAGCTACGAGCAGTAAGAAATTATATTGGTATTACAAAAGCGTTAGGCGTTTCCGATCGAATCTGCTGAGTAATGCTAAGCGAATGATGCAATGCTTTCCTTACACAAAAGACAAATAAAATTCAATTCAATTAAATGGAATAATGAAAAACATATCGATTGGAAGTTGTAATAAATACGATTTAGAATAAAAACATCATAAATAATGGAATTGTGATTGGCAGAAATGAATAAAATGTTAATTCACTATTGTAAATGGCTTATTTAAACCTTGGTACTGTTTACAAGAAAAGAAATTGTTTAAACAAGTTGATGGGCTAGAAGAAATTACTAATTGAATGGTAACTATTGAATAAGTTCAAATTAGGCAAAATAATTAGGCAATATGTTGGAACAAAGGAATTGGAACGTTCTCACGGTTTTATGCTGTCAACCTCTGACGATGAGTTTGATGAGTAGATCCTGGGATCTTTCCGGTGCCAGTTGAAGAACGTTGACGTAAGTTGGTCTTCAAAGTCTTCTTGTCCCCCAAGTTTCGATGATTTTTCTTGCGCCGCCCGTTGGTTTGAACTCGATGAAGACGGCTGCTGCCGTATCGACGTTCACGATGACCAAATGCAAGCGATGACACTTAGAAAACGAAGAACTCTTGTGGAACTTGAACCCGAAGACGAAGTCCTTTGTTCTCCAACCGACGAACCGTTGATTTTTGAATTTTGAAAATTCCTTTGTTCGGTTCAAACGTTAACGGTAGAAGGACCAATGTTCGCGACGATAGGTCGTGGTGGAGCAAAATGAAATGAAAACTTAATTTGGTCGGGTTATTCGCGGAGATTTAGTATGGAAAAGTAATGAAAGCTAATTTCTCTTAAAATAAACCACTTAGGAATCTGAATTTTTGGTCACTATAACTTCTCTAGGAGTACTAATTTCTGTATCAATTCGGGAAGAAATCACAGAGTTACTATAGGGAAATCTTGAAATGAAAATTTAACACCGTGACTACCGCCACCCCACCAATGGCGTGGTATATCTCGTAAACTACTGGAGTACTAATTTTGAATTTTGGGTACTAATTTTATCTTGCAGGGTACTAGTTTTCTATGTGTTTAAGGAAAGCGACAGGCTCCTGAAACCTGGAATCAACATTCAAAGTCGTGGTCCTGCTGAACGAGCGCGCGAAAGATATCGTCGTTGATTTCTCGGTAAATACAAATGTTTCAGTTCTGTTTTTTTTTACGAAATGAATCACATTCATGGGTTCTAATTATTTGTATACTTAAAATAGCTGTAGCATGTCCCCTGTTTTGTCGCTTGTGGTGGTCCTGCTGAAGTGAGCGTGACTACCGCAGGACCACTTTCAAAGACAATTTTCTCGAAAACTACGAAGGTACCAATTTTTTTGTGCGAGTACTAATTAGTACCAATTGAGTACTAATTATTTACAAAATATGGAAGCGATTAGCGTTGCTGGTCCTGCGGTAGTCACGGACATCGCCTAAACTAATAATTCAGTGCCATCTTAGTGCTGTCAAACTGAAATATAGTGTTTTGTCACTTTAGTCTATTTCAGAATGAGAAATCGTCGTTTGACAGGAATAAACAAAATTTTTGTGATTTTTAGTGTAGTTTAGACAATTTTGTGACAAGAGAATCGCCACCATTGTGGTGCTATGTTAAATAGTGCGCACAGCATTACGTTTCGGTGTGTACTGAGCCTAAGATTACAGGTTTACAGTGTGTTTACTAGAAAAAAAACATTCCCAGTTGTCAATGATTTTTAAGTTGCAACACAAAACATTATAAAAACATTTTGACATATTGACTTTGACATTTGTTTGTATCGCTGCTGAGTGTGTCTGGTGTCTGCGTATTTTGCTTCAAACGGAAGAAAGGCGATTATAACAAAATTTAAATCTACGAAATTAAAAGATGATCTTTTAAACATGTCTCGATTAAGTTTGCCACCATACTTACTACAAGAGCTTTCAGATATTACAGAAAGTATAAATTATCCAATACAAAATGTTCAACGCATAAAGGTTAGTCCAAATATTCCCAACCTATCTTTGGCCTTTGTTCAAAATAAATTGGCTAATTGTCTCAAATAGTCTGTAGAATATATATTTAATAAACATGCCAGGTTGTAATATATAACTCTTAGAACCTGAATCAAGTGCTAAATGTCTTAGCAGATGTTATTTATATATAGTCACTGTTTTTCATTAAGCTAGTTGTATGAAATCATTAAACTTGGTGAATTATTGTGTTTGTATATTAAATCATATATTTTTTAGGTTTATCATTGAAAACACATGAATTAATAATTAACACCCCGGTCTTATGGGAGTTTGATCTTAACAAACATTTGAAAGTGGCTCTATTAATATGTATTATAAGTAGAAAATCATGCTAGAGGGTGGCAAATAATCATAATGCACGTTTTTGAAACCTAATACTATTACATTAATTACAATAATTTAAATTTGCAATCAACCAATCAATCTCCACATAAAATCAAAGCATGCCAATCAAAATTTCAATGAACCGGTTTATCAAATAATATTTCCCCACTTAGCTATAATAATAATAATTTATTTAGGCTCATAATGGTTTTGTATTAAATTAGGGACTGCATGCATTATTAATTACATGGTGTACAAACAAATTGTTGAGTGAACCGCTGCTTCCCTAGCTAGATCACTGAGTAATCTGTATTTTGAAGCTCCTACAGTGGTTGAAGTGTTCGTCCTCTTCTTCCTCTTCTGTTTAACTATAAGAGGTAGAATTTGTTGGTTTTAGAGTGAAGTAACTGCATGCAGTTTTTTAACACAAAGGCTTGTTGAACTTGGCACAAGAGAATAGTATGCGGAGGGTTCTATGGGGCTTTTGGTTGGGCAATATAAACTACCAAAAAATATATATTTGTTGTTAATAATATTATGTGTGTTGCTCAGATAGGCTGTCATTCCATGTAAAATGCAGTTCAGTTGCATGTGCAGGGTAATTGCGTAACACACTAACACTTACTTTGTGAAATAGTATTTTAATTGAATTATTGCGAGTGTAAAGACTATGTGGGTCATTGTTTTTTTTTCTTCTCAGTTAGTTTTAATCAAGGTCTGGCAGTTTGAGTAATTTATGCAGCCTACCCAAATGTCCTATCTTTGGTATTGTATCTCAGATCGTTGAGCTCCTTAAGTTTTGAGATGAGTTGCACAATTACTGACAAATACGTGCACTGACTGGACAGGTCCACTCATTCTGTGTGGTTTTCCCTCAAAAGACCATTTCAGACACAAATCTACATGGTCTTGACATGATCTTAAAAGAGACTGTGTCCTCGGAGTTTGTTTCGGTGTTTCTTCTCAGAATAGTCAGATAGGAAACACCAACATCTAGTTTAAAAAAATGATTGTCATGTAAAAGTGTTTGTACAAACCTACTTAAAGAAATAAAATCATTTATCATTTAATAGTAGGAATGGCTTTCATTTTGACAGTTCAACAACATTCATTGCATTATTTACATTGTTGAGCAGACAAACTTTTCGAACACATAAAGCAATGGATTAGCAATAGGCTTCAAAATTATTGATATTGTGATTGATAGCGTGTTACACAATTAGGGTGCTGGTTAGAATGAAACCAACATTAACATATAGATCACCATCATTATCCACAGTTTAACTTCACACACTGCTGGGCATAGGCCTCTTTTCCAGTCCTTTGACGCCACAGTCACAGCCTTACTCCGCGTGTCATTACTGCTCCTTGCCAGGTGTGCTCCAACTACATTTGAGTTCCATAATACGTTTTCCGATAGCGAAGTTCGGTAGCGTTTTACGTATTCGAATCTCGATGTTTGAAACTTGATCTATAAGTCGTAAGCCTAGCGTGGAACGCTCCATGGCTCAATTTGCAACTCACAGCCTTCTGCGTAAGTGTCCATGTCTCAGCACTGTACGTTATGGTGGGCAGAACCGAGGTTATATAGATAGATTCGGGCATTGTGGAATTATGTCTCTCAGAATGACGTCCAGTTTTCTAAATGCCCAACCCAACCCGTATTCTTTTTGATGTCTCTGTTTGTCGATACTCTCTGCCGAAAGTAAGAATATGGCCAAGATAAGACATACCTGTCAACCATTTCCAACATTTAATTTCCCACTTTATCAGAAGGATTCCAATTGCTGAAGAAGTGTGTTATAATCTTCGCCTTAGCCATATTCAACCTAATTCCTACCTTAAAATAGGCATCTTGGAGGTTTTGAAGCATTTTCTGGAGATCATCAAAATTTTCAGTGAATAGCACCAAGTCATCTGCAAATCTTAAGTAGGATAGATAGGCACCATTCATATTATTACCGCAATAGTCCTAATCTCAACTTTTCACTATGGACTGCTGTGAAAAGTTTTGGTGAAATTGTGTCACCCTACCGCACTACCCGGTTGATCAGGGTGTGAGACAGGACATAGATAGATAGAAGACTATTAATTATGTACAGCATATAAATTAAAGATATTAAATGTATTGGGATGAGGCAGCTGATGATGACAATGATTTCTTTTATAATTACAGTACACCTGTTTCGACATATCAAAATCGTTCATAGCATTTGGTGCTACCAGCGGAGGCATTTATGTTTTCAACCGCACTCCATGTGAATTTGTGCAACTTATACCCAACAAGGTATGTGAACTTATATTACTGTATTATTTGACTTGTATAAGTTTACGCTGGCTGGGCTGGCTGCAGATGGACCTACTATAGGTATATTCAAAATCAAGGAGCAAAAATTTTAAGCAATTTTCAAACAAATTCCAATCCGATTTAACGGGTTCATGTCACATTTTCGAACTGTCAGTTTTATGTAAAATCTTGGTAACATAGTCGGAAAAATAAAGAATTGCAAGTAAAAATTAACCTTGGTTCTTAAAATATTTATTCCTTGACTGTACACCTCTGCTTAACACTTCGGGCAATACAGGCGTGATATTATATGTTATGTTACAACACATAACGTCACGCCCGTTTTCTCTGGGAAAACGGGTTGAGAAGAGGTGAGCCTATAGTACACCCACATTTCGCCAATTATATTCAAGTCCCATGTAATAGGGGGCGAGCCTATTCCCATCAAGCGTGCAAAAATCTAGACTCCAGGCTGCTGTTATGGTATTAGTTGTTCTGTTCCGTTTATGTAAATGTCCTTTAATGCAGTGCTTAAATCTCCAGGATGGTGCAATCACCCGCGTGGCTATATCCACAGATGAGAAACACATTGGTTTTGCCAATGGTAGAGGTTTGGCCACAGTTGCAGGATGTAACCAATCCCTCAGTAGTAGTCATTCTACCGTCATATCTAAAGAACACCAAGGGAACGAGATTACCGCCATGATATGGAGCACCAATCATATGCTGTTCATGGGAGATGATGTTGGGAAAATATCTGTGTTACAGCCGCAGAACTTTATTGTGAGTAGTTTTTAGTGTTTTGGTTCCTAAGCCCCTTTCATGTCTATACCTACTGCTGATGGTGTGTGGGGTATGCAGGGGAATACAATTAATATACTATAATTAAGTAGTTAAATGTTGACCATGAATACTAAAATGAAAATTTTCGGAACTAGGACACAACAGATTAGGTTTGGGATAAACCTAATGACTACCTACCTACAATGACATGCAGGATGTCGCGTTTATATTAAAACTATAGGTTTGGACTAGTTATAAATTTAATTTACCTAGCAATAATGCCGCACTTGTTCAAACATGATAACAATAAGATAATATTCCGGTTTGATGTGCAGTTAATAAACATTGGTGAATATTTGTTCCGTTTTTGTGTAGGTATTAAAATTTTCCCAAGGACAATTTCACGTAATTATTATGTCGAAAAATATAGTAGGTAGTGTGTCTTCTGAATACCTCATCTATACTACTGTTTTTAATGTCAAAATAACAGCGTTTTACTAAATGCATATGAAAGTATATACGGTACTTACATATAACAAAATACCATTTATTTATTTTTAGTCTGTATTTCTGTCTGTATGTTCCGGCTAATCTCCGAAACGGCTGGACCGATTTTGACCGGACTTTCACTGGCAGATAGCAAATTTTATAAGGAGTAGCATAGTCTACTTTTTGTCCCGGTAGCACTTTGCCTTGGGATAATTTCCGACATTGAAGCCGCGGGCAGCAAACTATACAATATCATCTATAGCTAACTGGCTAAATTTAAATAAACTTAAAATCTGAGGGTGTACTACAGGTTCACCTCTGCCTAGCCTTTCAGGGAATACAGTCGTGATGTTATGTTTATGTTAAAATCAATCAATCTATCTACCTAGCCTTTTCCCAAGTATGGGTCAGCTTCCAGTCTAACCGGATGCAACAGAATACCAGTAATTTAAATGGAGCAACTGCCTATCTGACCTCCACAACCCAGTTACTGGGTAACACAATACCGCTTGGTAAGACTGGTTGTCAGACTTCTTGGCTTCTGACTACCCATAAAAACTGTCAAAGATCTACAAATTATTTAAATGAACTTAAAATAAACCTACCTAATCATATAAATGAGCTTCAACATATTGAACATTATGAGAACTAGCGATTTAACTATTCCATTGTTTAACGCTAGCAATTTCACTGTATTTTTTTGCGCTAGCTATTTCTGGTTAATTACAATTGGCGACCTGCTATCTTTAGGTACTGCTGACAATATTGTAGCTTCCGATGTAAACTATGCAAAGCAGTATAAACTTACTAGTCGCAGAAACCAAAAAACCTCACAGCCAGCACCAGCACCCAAACCTGGAACATTATATGCACCCAGACCTGGAACATTATGGGTAGATTATTGTATCTGCTAGAGCTATTGGTCTTAGACTGCAACTCAAATCAAATCAAAATATTTTATTTCACACAAGCTGACCCGACAGACGTTGGCCTGTCTTAACTATGAATGTCATATGTCGTATAGTTTTAGTTTTGACTATTGACTAAAACTAAAACTATCGACTCATTTATCAATCGATCCATCTGTGTTAAACGATATTTGCAGCGCGCATTCTGTCAATCGCTGACAGTTATTTTAAACAACTGACAGTTATGTAAAATAAATATAGGCGTTAAGTTTTCTTAAATTTTGTAACTTTCCGATCAACTTCCTTATTTTTTTATTTCATAAGATCCTTCTCCTGACAATAACGAACACAACAAAAAAAAATAGTGAAATCGGTCCAGCCGTTCACGCGTGATGGCGTGACCAAGGGAAATAGGGATTCATTTTTATATATATGGATAGATAAACCAACAGCAACATGGGCACTTATGAAACGTCAGAAGCTAGGTGTACGGTTCCAATTGGTTGTTTCCTATGGAGAAGAGCCGGCAAGAAACTCCATGGTTACTCTTTTAGAAATAGGGGCCTTTTACAATGTTTCCAATTACAGTGTTGATGAATATGGGAGGACAGTGTAGGCTTGTCAACAAGCAACAGGTACTCTACAAAATATAAAAAGGTCTACAAATCTACAGTCTACAAGTTAGGCTTAACTGATGGAGATAGCCTCCTCTTGCCTATTCCTAATAATATAGAAGTTATCAATTTTTTCAGGCCAAAACAATGTTCCAGAGCTCATCATTAACAATAATGAGTTTGGATTCTCGAATTTGTCAACTGGATATGAAGTCATGCATGCTCCTTGTGTCCACTCTTACAAGGTGTTATGTCTGTGATACATCTCGAGAACAGTACCGACAGATAGGCCAAAAACTCCGGGACGGAGAGTATGGTGCCTGCTTCGTCAACAAAGAAACTAACACCGAGCCATATGCCACCAACCCAACACAGGACTTTACAGAATTCAGAAAATATAACATAGTCAGTGAAGAATCCGGTTTCGCTGTAGGCAAAGACCTGGAGAATACATTGATATTCTGTGCAAGACCATCTTCTAGAGTATGGGAAGCCACAATAGATGGAACTGTTATACGGACTCATCAGTTCAAACAAGTACTTGCAAAGAAAGCAATGACACTTATCTCAAATGAATCTTACCAGAATGAGAAACTCTTCATAGATGAAGTCGTCACTGATGGTGAAGGACAATCGGTGAATTTCCAGAAAATTGTTGCAACAAACGGTGCCATATTTACGTTTAGAAAGAATGCTGTGTATTTCTTAAATATTTATGATGTTGATCATACAATTTGGTTTGACAATTATAAAGATATTGTCGATTGTAAAGTGTATCATGACATGCTGTATATATGGCTGTCTAACGGCTCTCTAATAAACTTGAAATACATGAAAATAGACAAGTTCTTAATCAAGTGTTATGTTGAAGAGAAATATGTGCTGTGTGCAGAACTATGTGCCTTGTTTAATGATTATTTGCTGGCGAATAATTTGTCACCGAAATTGCATATTTTAGTGAGCTTGAAAGATAAATTAGACAATAAAGAGTTACTGAACGGCATTAAACATGTTCTAGATAAGTTCGACGGTTTAAAGGCTAATGATGCTACTCAAATGAAATCGGGAATATACATAGTTGACAACACATATCACGCGCAGTCATCTTTACTAGAGAGCGACACAAAACTGAACGAAGACTTCAAATTCAGCTCTCTACCACCGGAAGCAATGCAGACGTTAAAAGATCTGAGTGTGAGTGTGTCTGATAAATTAAATAATAGCAAAAAGAAGTTAAAGGAAAAATGGGAGGACTTTGAAGGGAAAATGAAACACCTTAGCGTTGAGAAGCACCAGGAAGTAAAAGACACACCAATCATAGAAAGAAAAGAGACACAAGATCTCATAAAACAAAATACAGCAGATGAAACACTCGAACAAACACCACTTGTATTTGATAACGAAATCATTTACAAAGAATCTAGTCAAAAGGCCATAGAAGTAGACAATAATAGTTTAGAAAGAGATAAAGTGAACAAAAGTTTGTATCAATATTATAAATTAAGCATAGTTGGTAAGGAAACAGAACGATCGAATTTAGTTGCTACTATCGAAAATTATGCCTGTGATATTAGTCAGATCTACACTCTTATGTTACAATTAGAAAGTTATTGTATTAATATAGGAGCTTTCGATGAATCTAAATTTGTACCTAATAATATTTTTCTCAGTTACCTTAATGAATCACAGAAAAAAGAGGAATTACTCGATTCTATAATAAAAGACGAAATTTTGTACAAATACTTTGTAGATTCATGTATATCTGTGAATATGAAAAGTCAGAAATTGTCAAACATTGGTTGCGAATGTGGATTCCCTCTTCCATACTCTAGAACTCATCAAGTACCAATATTTTCTGAGCTTATAGACGAATTTATAGAGAAGCAATGGTCAAGTCAAACGAGGAACCAATGTTACGATATTTGCAAACGAATGCCTTACTTGTGGAGGAAGATTCTATATTTGAGGAGAAACGAAGACTTGTTGAATATATTGAGGATATTACTGCAAATGTTGGATGAAAGTTTACTACATTCTTTTCTGCCCCAGTTTACTCTGAATATTTGGGAGCGCACCGTACAGTTGTATGCTACACTACATGCGAATATGTGTTTAAATTGTTCGAAGAAGTTCAATCACATCTCTGTGAGGGATACTTTGAGTTGGGACGATGTCGGGGCACTTATGATCAAGTCTATTGGTGGTAAAAATGCTATAAAAGTGATGGAGAAATACGCGAGCCTCATAGACGAAGGAGCAATAACTGTGAAGTTCTACCACACATGTCTGATATTGACTATGTATGAGAAATATGACGTCACTATTACTGCACAGTTGACGGACACCTTATATAGTTGTTATAACTTTGAAGACTCCAGGATAGAGGTAACGACATTATTTTTATGACTAGCGGTTTTTATGCTTAGAGCTTAGAGCACCTTTAGAATAGTGCATCATTACCTACTTTAATTTTTTTGGCTTCCAGAATGTTTCTATTAAAATAGATGGTTCCGATGCCGATAGATGAGAGTCGACCTATTTACCTTTTCATGCTTCCTCTTTACAAAATATGGCTCTAAAATAATTTTATGGGATTCCAATTCAATCAATTAACTTAGTCTATAGTTGTGCTACAAAACCTGGTTCTCTGCATTCCGTCCGTCTCAGACACCCCGTTTTCCCTAGACCATGTAAAATTCTATCTTACTGAGAAAATACTGTAACTAATGCAATTCTCCTCATTTTCAGATGTGCAGACTTCTGCGCAGCACCTTAAATGGTAAACCTAAGAACACTGCGCTACCAATAATTGCGGCAGCGAAGTCCAAACATTGGGGCCTGAGACCACTTACTGCGACCAAATCTACCGGAGACAACGAATCTACTGAAGAGTACATAAAAGACGTATCTATCAGCAATATATTAGACAATTTATCCTTTATCAATAATAACGTAATAGATTGTGTATTATGTGGGTTGCCACTACAAAATACCGTTCTAATCAAAGATGGCGGACTCTGGGTTTTTAAATGTGGCCATACTTTTCACGGCGCGTGTTTAGATTTGAACAAAGTGAAACTATGTCCTTCGTGTTCGCTTGTTAAATGAAGTTTATAATATAGGGACCGGCTTAGCCAATGAGCACAATTAATTTATTTTTTAATTTGATTTGTTTTAAGGCTTGTTATGATATTTTTAGTAACATATAAAGCCAGTGTTATTTCTTTTTGCCTTTTTGGAGTATGTTTTGTTTGCAGCTTATGATATTATATTATTATGAAATTACGGAGTACCGTATTGCGATCTCGAACGACTCTGCTGCCAATTCCTGTTTAAAAAGGGACGTGGTTCACATAATATACAGCTGTTTACCATTACTTTGTATTACCACAGTTAATTGTTGTATTAAGTACTTTCCTGTATAATTGTTATAAAGACATATTTTTTTTCTAAAAAGAATGCTACACGCACTACTTACCGTTCGTCATCGCAAATTGTTCTTCTAGAAAAGTATATTTTATCAAGTTCATATTTGAAAAACTTTTTTACAACAAAAACAACCGACTTCAAAAAAGCCCTACAAAGTGAAAAATAACTATAATCCGAAATTAAAGTTATTTTTCACTTTGTAGGGTTTTTTTGAAGTCGGTTGTTTTTTTTTTGTAAAAAAGTTTTTATTTTTCACTTTTTAGTGAGTCAGTTATTAATAAATCTAAGTTACAATAGCCTAATGTCAACTGCTCATCACTTTTTACAAAATATTATTTTTCCCGATGCAGGGACGTTACTTGTTGAGGAGTTCTCCTGTTAAGAACCAAAACCACAGGAACTGATGGTGGGTTCCCCACATGCATTTTGACGAGCATAAATTGCTTAGCAACCATATTAAAATCTGATCGCAACCCGTGAAATACTTATTATTGAGAAGTTCCGGTGACCACCACAGCTCTTCATTATCAGTTCCACTTCACCGAATGGTGCTTTCCGAGAGCAAATGCATGAGTTACTATAAAAAAAACCCAAATCGCTATAAGTGTGCCTATAAAATTTGAGTATTTCCCTCGATTTCCATGGGATCCCCTCATCAGATTCTGACGTGATGATAATGGGACCATCTCGAAAGCATACCCTTTCAAACAAAAAAATAATTTTCAAAATCGGTCCACAATTGACGGAGAAATCGGTGAACATAGGTACATAAAAAAAAACGTACATACAGTCGAACATATAACTTCCTCCTTTTTGGAAGGCGGTTAAAAAGTACAAAATTATTTATTGCTTGTTCCTAATATAATGTTTTATAGCACTGTGTGACCTAAACCCGCACGTAAGTCACGCTTTTCTGTGACTTAAAAAGTCCATTTTTACACCGTGTTTAAATCAATCAGCTAACTTCTCGGATGCATAATAAACAAGAAAATATATTTAAAATGTTCTTTTACACAATGTCAAAAGAGGGCTAGGTTAGCATTTCGCCTAAAAACAGTTTCATGCTGTAGAAATAGTAACAAAGCAATTTCAGAAACGCCAACCTAACACTTCTACATTTGGTTTTCAGTTGTAATTAATTAACGCTGAGTCAGATTGAAATAATAAAAGGGATAAAAGCTTCGTCATCATCATTTACATTCCAACTTTACCCACTGTTGGACAAATGCCTCTCTTTGCTCGCCAGGGTCCTTTACCTGTGAAATAGGACCATGGCAAAGTTTCGACTCTTTCCTTAAGGGGACTACATGACCTAAACGCAAATTTATAATGCCTAAAAATATATGATCCACTGCAGTAACCAAAATCAGAAAAATATATGATATTCTTCTGGATATATGCTCGTTAGATAGTGTGTTGAAAACATAATACAATTAACTTGGTAAGATAAAAAAAAAAACACGAAGATACCTCTAAAAAAATATTTTAACGATTAAAACCCATACATTTGTACATGCAAACATTCAGATTTTTTGTCAGATTATTCTACAAGTAACATAATAACGTAAGTGTCTTAATTTTTTAGTCCAATGAATAGATTTTTTGTAAATCCATAATTGCTTCATATTTTGCAATAAATTACCAGCGTTGTGTCATCGCGCGTCTCTTTCTTTTCTATGCAATCTGACAGTGACCGCGCTTTAGCTCTTGTTAGCCTCAAACCAGTTTGTTGTTCGTGGATAATCATACTTTTTCAGTGTTAACTGACTGTTCAATTACAACCATACGGTTGTAATTGAACCACTCAGGAAGTGAATTAAGTGAAGATGTTGAGTGATGATATTGTCCCAGAAGCAAGTAGAAAAATGGGCAAAAACGTAACATTGAATATGTCACCTAATAAAAAAGATTGTATACATCATCATCATAGAACACATTCATTCATTCTTAAAAAAAAAACTATTCATTGTTTTTCCCATTAATTAAAAAGATGGCGGGTTTATATCACACGAGCTATAAAATAGTATACGATACACGTGTCTTAAGTAAGTATATTAATGCAATAATGGACTACTTAAGTCACACGTATCTTAATGTACTATTAATACAAATACATTTATGTATTATTATAAAAATCCAGTAACTAGTAGCAAAAAACTTTATATTTTTAATGAAAAATTAAATAATATGTTAGACCAGTTATGCTGCCAGCTGTGCTGTGTATGTGTTGGTGTAATAGATTATTTCTATTAAACATGAAGAAAAATCAGCTGCTCCGTACACTCATGTTCGCATAACTCGAAAATATGTGGAGAACAGCTGATTTTCACGATTTCTGGTATGGTCAGATTATTTATATTTTAACACTTGCTGACCCGACAGCCGCTGTCCTGTGGAAATTTCAACAATTTCATATAAAAAAGGATGTTCAGTTTTTTTTCCGAATTTGAAGATTTTCCGGGAAACTTTCCAATTTTTCTTTCCATAAGAACCTGATTCGGAGTATTACGAACATTTTACAATAAAAAATAGCCAAATCAGTTCAGTGGTTCTCAAGTGATGAGCTTACCATCGAACAGCATTTTATTATAAAAACTAGCTTTTGCCCGCGACTTCCTCCGCGTGAAATTTCTTGTTTCCCCGACCCACCCCGTCCCGTCGCATAGCATCGCCTAACCGCGCTATTACTTCGTATTCACTTAGCGTTATTTGTGACTATTATTGTTTTTGCTCGTCTCGTAAGGGTCTTTTTCTTTTTTTGGGTGGGAAATCATCAAATGGCCTCACCCGCTCTGGGCGGAGCGGAAGGGTGTGTCAGACTCTTACTGACTAAAACCCACCCGTGTTCCTTCAGTTGCCTGTGCGCCAGGGCCACGGTAACTCTTTCGAACAATCATCGCGACCCCGGCAGGCATCGGCCCTTTCGGACCCCATCAGTTATGCTGACATCTCCTTGAGGCGCGCGTGGAACACAAAGCGCCGTCGACCCGGGCCTGGTCCTTACCGGACGGCAAGCTGCCCATTGCTAGTCGTCCGCAAGCCCGCGTCTACGGTGGCCGGGAGTCGGCTATCGACTCCCGACGCCCAGGGTGTCTCCTCCTGCGGGGAATAGGGGCGTGAGGGCGTAACGATTGCCTCTCCCTCACGCGCTCCGCCTCCTCCTTCGCGAGCATTACTGTTTCGCAGAAGGAGGTGACGGCTTCCCATTCCCTCTCGCTCCGTACCATGGCCTGAGCCAGGGCCGGACGCGAGAGATCGCCGCCGATAGCCGCCACGAGGACACGGCGGTGCTCCGCCCGAGCCGGGCAGACCTCCACTTCGTAAGGGTCCTAGCATGATGTTAAGTAGTCTAAAGCCTTCCTCAAGAATTGGGCTATCAAATGCAAGTAATTTTTGGTAGTTCCAGAGATTAGCGCGTTCAAACAAACAAACTCTTTAGCTTTATTATTGTTAGTAAAGATATAAATTGATAGCATTATTTTTTATAATAATCATAAGACTACTGGAGTAGCTCCAGTAGTCATTCTTTCGAAAGTCATTACTACAATCACACACGCTATATAAGGTACCTGTCACACCGCCTACGAGGAAGCGACTGGCTATCAACTCGCTCTCGCATCTCGCTCAAGAAACGTATAAACGGCTAAGCGCGCACTACGATTTTAATCGTTGTGATTCCTAAGCTGCGAAATAAATAAAAAGCTACTTTTTACCGCAGTGCGCGGACTCTAGCATATTGGTATTGTTCACAGATTTGCGATTATTATCCGCAAAGATTAAAATTCGTAGTGCGCGTTTGACCAAAGATTGTAGGTCCCGCGTAGGTAAAAGAGATACATACATTAATAGTTGATCGCTGACTGGTCCACTAGTGTACCACTGGCGACTCTGGCGAGTAGACGTTTGTCGCAGCGACAAGAGCTATACTTGCTCAGTGACGCTCGCTTGGCTAGCAGAACACTCGCTGAGAGACTCACGCTTGATCCATACGCATACCAGCGTTTAATCGCTCGTCGCCGCCACGTACTCGCTGCTTGTTGCTCGCGGCCGGCGGGACAACCGCCTTAGACTGTTTAAAAACATGAAGGTTTTTGCTACTACTGGAGCTACTTCGAATTGAACGACTAAAACAGTGCCGGTTAACATTACAGACGCTTTGAGCGAAATTTCGGCGGCGCCTCTCTCCCCTCTTGGAGAGTAGAGAGGAGCGAAAAATTTCAGTACTCCGCCTAGCTTTTTTTTATGTCCATTCATAAAGAAATAGGAGTTACTTTCGGCTTATGCAGAAAAGTTTGAGAATTCAGAGAATGTCGGATGCAAGAGTAAGCGAAGAGATCTCAAATTTTTTTTTGGTTTTCTAACTAAACGAAGGTTAAGGGGCGCCTAGTCACAGCCCCTTCGGCGCCCCTTCACCTCTGGCATCCTGAGCGGTTGCCCAGCCGCGCCCTACCCGAACGCCAGCACTGGACTAAAATAACACGCGTTATGTAAGGAACCTGGCGCACTACGCGACCACGACAACGACTAGTCGCACGGCACTGTCTCATTATTCCACGTAACGACTGCCTCGCTACTCTATTGGTCGCCAACGCAGTAGCGCTTGCAACTTGGGAATCCAAGACCTAATGCACAGCATTTGAGCCTGGGTCCGATTCCCAGATCGGGCAAATTTATGTTGGCATTTCTATTAAGAAATTCTCAGTAGCAGACTGAAGCCTGGATTGGTGTCTGGTTGATGGCAATAGGCTCGCCCTTTATTACATGGAACTTAATCATAGCTGGCGGAATGAGGTTGTACTGTAGGTACACCTCTTTCGAACACTTCGGGGTTGCAGACGTGATGCTATGTTATGTTATTTAACTTGACAATTTGAAGCCATTTTCAAGATAGTTTTTTTTTGTTTGAAGATTTATTTGGCCTACTCTGAACCGATAATACCTATAAGTGTACCTAATCGTTAGTAATTTGTTATCAACAAAGTTATTTCATTAATTATGTAGGTACCTACGTTTTGTTTTATGATATTAGATACCGTAACTACCTAACGATATTATAATATAAATAAAACGACATTAAATTTGTAAAAAAATAATATATTTTGGGCTTGTTCTTACAGTCTCGACGGCAACCATGTCGATTATATAAAGTATGCTAAATCACTCGAAATATTAATTATATTTTAATAATCTCACATCTATTAATTAGGTACTTATAAATTATAGTAATACCAAAAATAAATTGTATCTTATTGTAACTATGTACTTAAAAAATAATGTATTAGGTAGATCGTCTAACCGGCCTTTACATAAGGTTAAATGAAGTGCTTTATTTTTTAATAGTTAGAGTAGTGAAAGAGCCCTTTCGCTTCTGTTTCAAAATCAGAATACCTTTTACAACAATGTTGAACGTAATCAAAGTTTGTGCCTATCTATTGAGGCAGTGAAGTTAACAGTGAAATACTAATAGCGTATTTTATTTTTCTTGTTCAATTTGAGGCACCGGTTGCGTGAACTCATCACGCTTTCGTAGCACGGTACATGCCGACCAGAACCCTGTTCAGTTTGCGTAAATTAAATAATGTTTAGTAACGATTAACTTTGTTTTGTTTTAACAAAATAGAGTACAGATTAATGAATGTCATTCATTTGAGCAACCTGTACATTTCAGGAGTTGCAAATGTTATTATTTTTGACTTTGTTTTTGAGATATTTGCTGAACACTCCGTTCATTTAACAACAGAATTCAACAAATTTTATTCATATTCATGCAATATAAATCGAACAACAAAATTAGACACAGGTCACACAAAAATCTGTGTTTAACTGACGCAAACTGTGCACGGTTTTGGCATATACCGTGTTTCAAAAGTGTGGCGATTTCACGCAACTGGTGTCTCGAGTTGAACACGGAAAGGTAAATACGCAGCTTACCATTAAAAAAAAATCTTGTTGGCGTTCTGTAGTTTCGGCCTATCCCCATTGGAAAACAGCGAGTTTATGTAAATAGCTGTGTTCTCTTGGACTCCTATAAAGTATAAAGCCTACTGATACACTGCATTTAGCAAATGTAAAGTCCTTTAGATACCTCTGTTATGAAAACATGCTGTACATAATTATAAAGAATATTTTTGTATATGCGAGGAAGTGTATCCATATCATGTAATATTATTTTATTCTGATGCTCGATGTGTATTTTGAAATATAAGAATGTATGAACAATAATGTAACTATGTATTTATACTTAATAAAATTACTTATTCAGTCAAATTAATTGTTATAATTATAACTATATTTAAAAGTACCTGTGAGGGTGTGTGTGAGGGTGTGAGGGATGGTGTGAGGGTGTGAGGGATGATGTGTGTGAGTGTGTTAGGGGTGGTGTGTGTGTGTGTTAGGGTGTGAGGGATGGTGTGTGTGTGTGTGTGAGGGACGGTGTGTGTGTGTGTGAGGGTGTTTGTGTGTGTCTTCACACACACACACTACACGTACCGCCGAGGAATAATCATTTTAAGCACTTTATAAAAGGTTAATTAATAAATGCACCTTATTATTTTTCAGACCACGTATTGTCAACATTTTCAACGAAATGACAGTTCAAAAAGGTGACATGCCACGGCTATTTTCGCTACTTTATCATGTCTACTTTATCTAATGTTACATATCTGAATATTCTCAAGCTTTTCGGTGTTAGAAATTATAATCTTCTTTGACAACACTTTTTAGTCCTGCATTTAGGGCGTAGAAAATAAAACAAATCAATATTTTTTACCATTTATTTTTTAATATACTTTTGGGTTTTGGCACAATTTTAAACAATGTGTCCTGGTTTACACTAGGTAATAAAACCTAAACTCTATCTACTTACACATTTGAAACATTTTCGAATGCTAAGTAAAACAGCATGCTAAAATGGAAATCTCAACAAATTATTCTGAAAATAGTTCAAAAAAACTATTAAAAATAACAACGTTTGTTTTTAAGTACGTAAAATATCAGTTGTGAATCAACATTGTGATGTTTAGAATTAAAGTAGGTAGGTACTCAATATGGCAAGATGTGTGGATACTACCAAACAAATTGTTTTGAGATATCTGTTTCAATAAATAAAAGTAAAACTCGTTCGAGATCCTAACTCATACAATGGAGACACCAAAATTAAGTATCGTTCATTAAATAACCACAATTACTAACGTTTACATCAAAATATACGCGTATTTACATGAGTTCAACATAAAAAATAAATAATTTAACGGCACTGTTCTAAACCCTTATACATTTACTATGAATACACACTACTTTTAAACATTAAGTTTCACATACACAGTAAGTTTTATTTACTCATACTAACGCTACTTCACGTCAATTACTGGCATACAGCTTTTATAGAAAGAAGAGGGAAAAAACAAAAACAAGTTTTATATAATTAGAAAAATAAATAACAAAATTCAAAAATGGCAATTAACGTCATTGAACAATTTTTTTAAGTTTTTCTCGAAATATGTATCTATACAAGTTTGTTTACTAAGAGCTATATAAAAATGTAGATAATATTATGCGTTACTACAGCTTAGTTACTATTATCTACTTATATAAATTGCACGATTCGATAAAGCGAATATTTGTTTATATTAATAATAGTTTAAGGGCGTTACATCACTTTATTTGAGAAAGTACTTATTAACATTTAAGATTTGACTAATAAAATGTCCCATAAGTTCTATTCAAAAAGTAATGCTCAGGGTGAACAGTGATACTTAATTTCCTTAGGTGTACCCTTAATGTAAAAAAAAAAGTTTTCAGCCAAGGAAAATTCATAAAGTTGCAGATACATTACAATAATCATGTTCATAACTAAACCAATTTACTACAATTAATATTATATTAGGTATTAGGTAATACCTACGGGCTGGTGTCCGCAACTCCACGTTAAAGCGCGTATTTTGCGTTATTTCATATCCAATTAAGTACTTGAAAGATTAGTTTAGTAAGGTGATGTAAGCCCTAAATTATCCCACATTATGTCGGTGGGGTTCAACAAATCAATAAAAAGGAAATGTCTTTATGTATTAACAAATTGACAATTTCACAATTGACCAATTATTTTTATTAAAAAATACTGCCAGGAACACAAGATTTGATCTGTATCGGCACCAAAATGTTGACAGTATGAAAACAATATTCCCTTGTTAACATTTTACAAACTGGTGTATAATTTTCCTTAGTTTCGTTTATTATTTATTTATAAATACAATTTATATGTCATTGGCTATGGCGATAATTCCTTTAACATTAGGTATGTTCGTGTTACAACTGCTTATTATAAAAGGGTCTATCACCAATCTCAACTAGTTAAGTCTATGAGTATTTAATCATAACCATTATGCATATAGATCTCACTGAATTTAAATAAAAACAGTTCCCGTGTTCAAAACACTTAAATTTTCAAGCAATCCGCTTCAAATTTTTGGTTTGATACATTTAAATTGCTTAATTGTCTAAAGCAGCTACAATACAATTAGAACCTCGCACTAAGTCTATACATGGCCACGCGATAGTCAAGATCCAAAGTACTCATTACGACTAACACTAAGAACTAATCTCTGAATCTTACACTAAAACCTTTAGCCGAACATTCGAATAGAACCTTATGTAATATATCTACAAAGGGAACTTTACTTAATTATTTACAAAGAATCCACTTGAACCCGGTGATATCAGGCTAGAATCTACTTTATTATATTGATTCAAAATGAGTTACTTATATTCGTAGATGCGTAGATATTTACATTTTCTTTCTCTAATTATCTATGTGTTGGTTTAATACAACATTTGGCACAATTTTTTTAATAAAAGGGTTTATCTATTTGTGCCAAAAATCTACAATTCTAGTCGAAACATTGTTATATTATAGGTTCAACCTAAAAAGGGCGCTATTTACATAACAGAAGAACTATACACCCGCATAATACTTATGAATTAAAGAGTAATTTAAGACATTTTTGCTAGGTTATATTTTCTAATTTCTTAGTACAGTAGGTACGGGAAACGTATGGCTCTTTAAAAAGCCTTACACATTTGAACCGTATAAATTAGGTCATAAGATCTCTTGTCATTTAAGGTTTCCATTACTTTTTTCTGAACAAATTTTTCACTGGGAAAATCACTGCGTAAGCACACATCAAATATACGGGCGAAAGTGTCCATAGTTAGAAGTTTCTTAATTCACTAATGGAATAATCTCATTATTAATAATCAGTATTTTGTAAACGAGAGATCCAATTTGAGACACTGGCAAAAACTCACAAAATAATATAGCTACCGTCAATGCGTGTGCCTCCCTCATTGTACAGTCACGACACGGGGGGCGGGGTTTAGGGCAACACTAGAGATTCTTGCTCCAAGTCTTTATGAATGTAATCCAGAGTGTTCTAGTGTTCTAGAACTGTCCGCGTTATTACCAGGGGTGGTGAGTGGGGGGCAAGGAGAGGGGCGCGGCGTGCGGGTAGGGCCAGCCGCGCGCCGTACCTCAATCGTCCTCACGGGGTGACAGCGGCGGGGAGAACCCAGGGTTCATGTAGTTGCCTCCGTTGGGGGGCGGCGAGGAGTTGGAAGGTCCCGGAGAGGCGAGCGCGGGTGGCAGGAAGCCCAGCTCACTGCCGCCGTCGCGACACCACAGCTGCCGCATCTCCTGCCGGCGCGTACGCATCAGGTTTTTGTACTCGGATATCCGCATCTTCTTGCCGTCGACTATGCATGTCCTTTTTGGTCTTGGCCGGTACCTGGAAAAGTAACAGAAAATACGTTGGTTTTATTCTAGGTACAATACAAAATTATAGTTTTACAGAAATATAAAAGTATAAACCTTGGCTGGGGAAGAGTGTTCTTGCATTTTTGTAGTCTATGAGATATTATTGAGTGAAATTGCAGTAATCTATGTCGATTGCAGCTGCACTCAGGCAAAATAGACAGGTACCTAACGATATTAGTAGATAGGTACGTGTAGAGAACATTAGCAGGACGCATACGATACAGAAGTAAGTAATTTACCTATAATCAGGGTGCTTCTCCATATGCTGTTTGGACAGTCTCGACTGCTCCTCATAGTAGGGTTGCTTCTCAGCATTAGACATCGCCTTCCATCTGGCTCCTAGGATCTTGGATATGTTAGAGTTGTGCATGTCTGGACACGCTTTCAGTATCTTCCTGCGCTCATCCTTGGCCCACACCATGAACGCGTTCATTGGTCGTTTGATGTGCGGCTTGCCGGTCTCGTCACGACGTGGTTGGCGGACCAGCTTCGCTTTCTCTGCATCTTCGGATGGTGATTGGCTCCATGATGACGCTGGAAAGTTTATATTGGTTATTAGTATATATTCTTCGAGATTTTCAGAAGTAAAGTTACTACGAGGGATAGGTGTGGTGTAGCAATGATAGTTTATGGGGGTAGACAAAACAGTTCTAACTGCCTTTTAAAGAATAATAGGTACGGTATACCCCGCGTTTTAGAGATTACATAGGTGGTTCATGGTTCAGGAAAAAGACATTGACCATTTTCTTGACGAAACCCCCCAATCTCTACTTAGTAACTTGAAGAGGTTCTTTGACAGCTCTAAAAACAACTCAATTTACGACCTAGGTGATATCAATGCATCTAATCTGTCAATGAAATATAATCTGCTTGAGTGATACGGACCCTAATGCTATAAAACAGTAGGTAGGTATAAAGAAATTCCGACGCCTTATAAAATTATGGAAATATAACAGAAATATAAATGAGATATGAAAACAGTCCGTCGCACAGTTGTTTGAGAACACAATCGGAAGCCGCGCCTAGCTCAGCTATAAATTATCGCGAACGATGGATGTCGGCCGTAAAACAATCGTTAAACTGAGATTGTGTGACTATTTCAAACGTTTCCATTTATAACGAGAGAGTTAAAATTCTATTTGACATTTTATTTTTATGTTGGTTGTTGTAGGTACTTATTTAAAGAATACAAAGTTATGGTACTTTTTGTGCATAAGGTAGGTCCCTACATAATGGATATGTATATTTACGTTGCAGGATAAACCGTAAATCTGTTGGAGTGGTAGCTATAGGCCGATTACGTTATTTTTAAAGCCCAGTAGTCTATCCTAGTAGAATATTATTCTTTAGTATTCTTGCTCTACTTAGATACCTGCTAGCTATTGTTCTATTTCGGTTGAGCTAAAACTATGGATAACTAAGGGCAAATTTCACCAATGAAACTGAACGCAATCAGCACATGTAGGTTGAACTGTCAGTGTCAATATTCCAGAACAATGACAGTGACAGCTCTTGAACTCTTTCATTGGTGGAATTCGCCCATAATCGCACTGCCATTTTATTAATGAAAAGCTTTGGTATTTTAATTGTTTGGAATTCCTACATATACAATTACTACCTATATTTACTTTGTAAAATATTATTATTATTTTAATATTGTGAATGTGAAGACTATTTTTTGATGTGTAAACATCTTAGCGCTCGGTCTACGGTAGGGGCTAGCTGGGACTTCGAGCGTCAGACGCGTAAGCGTAAGACTTAAAGCGTCAGATGATGTCAGCGTAAGACCCGTGTCTATGTAAGCGCGTGAACCAAACTGATGCGAGCTCACATGTTTACACATTAATTTTCGTGACTGCCAAACCAACTCACACCGATTTTTTTTCTTCTCGGTTAGCTTTAATCATGGTCTGGCAGTTTAAGTAATTTATGCGGCCTACCCAAATGTCCTTTCTTTGGTATTGTTCGTGGAATTGTTGAGCTCCTTTTGTTCTGAGTTGAGCTGCAGGATTACTGACAAATGCGTGCACTTATTGGGCAGGTCCACTCAGTGTGGTTTTTCCTCAAAAGACCATTTGAGACACCAATTTACATGGTCTTCACATGATCTGACTAAGATTATGTCTGGACTTCAAAGAGACTGACCTCTGCGTTTGTTTTGGCCTTTCTTCTCAGACTAGTCAGATAGGAAACGCCGACCTCATCTAGTTTATAGAATATGATTGGCGTGTAAACGTATTTGTACAAACCTACTTACAGAAATAAAATCATTTAGCTACTAACCTGTAATTTATTAGAATCGGACGCCTACGAACCCGTCGTAAACTAAACTTGGGAAAAAGTAGGTAGCCTTTAAACCGACGTTCATTGCCATACTTGCCATTAACAAGAGACGAGAGATTATAATTAATAGGTAGGTAGCCATCTATAGCAGAATCGTGTGTTTGTATTTCTGATGAATTCATTAGAATAGATTATTGAAGACAAGATACACGTAGGCTACGTTAAACCAGTATCCATTTGCCCTTAAAGTGACAGCTTTCTAGTTGAATAAATTATAAAATATAGCAATTGATTGGATATTTACCTACGGCGTACTAGTACAAGAATGACCTAAAATCTTGGGTAACTAAATTCTTACAACTTTCGCGATGATAAGTTGTTGTTGGCTTCGTCATAGAATGTTTAATAGGTCTTAATTGAATGTTGCTATTCGTATTGATATCACCAAGTCGGGTAAAATAATTAGCGTTCGGAGTTGCAGTGTTTTGTTTGATTAGCATAGTGACAGGAGGCTTTCAAGCGTCCATTATGTTGGGCGCCTTTCAAGACATCCAGGTTTGGTTAATACTTCGAATTAATCAGTGTAGTTATTCAAAAACTGTTTATCAGTTAGGTAGGTGTATCGACCTACATACTACTGTATTTATGGGAGCTTCATAGAACATTGTATGCACTCTCATTCAAATTATACGGTAATCAGTTTGTTACTAGCAACCCAAGAATGACTTATGAATGAAAAAGCATTGTAGTGGAGCGTAAGCTGAATATGATTTTTTCTTAAGAATTTTAGAATGTAGATTTAAGAAGTCGTATTTCTTATTCTGGCGTTCGAGTTTTCACGGTTCTTGTGTTAAACTATAATTCATTGGTGCTTAATTTTGTTAATGAAATGCTTTATTTAATGTTTGGTAGGCTACCATAAACGTTTAAGGTAGATCGTTAAGTTGATGTAGGTAATATTTTGTTAAATATTGTATTTCCATCTCGAAAAGGCGAGAAAAATCAAAACGTTTATTTACCTAATTGATTGGAGTACCTACAGTGTTGAACTGTCAAAGAAGGTACAGTTACGGACAGTTTTGGTAATTCTAGCAGATACGGGCACTTCGCTACAATTCTAAAACCATCAGACTTCATCAGACAGCAATACTTACTGAGTGAATTACGTCACAAGTGCCGCGCACATTAAATTTCGCACTAATCAAATTCCGAAACGATTATTGCGACCGCTTCCCCCCCACCCCCACACGTCCAGCTATGTGGGTCATACTGGAAAATGTCCGGCTAACATTTGAGCTGACGGATTCGCTACCAAGTGTCGACTCGATTAATAAGCTACCGCGGAAACATGCCGGGACTCAAAGCGCGGGACATTCCTCGAATTAATTTGAAACGCTGTTAGATAATTTATAACATCCTACTGCGCCTGATACGCGCGCGATACACTTCTAATATGGACGCCAATGAGGACACTCTCGCGCACTAAACTCTTACTCCCTTATTTTTTTGGTCATCACAATTTTAAATCGCGTGTCGCTTTATGACGTCAATCCCATTTTATTTTAGTCCCCGTTACGCGGCTGTCACGCTAACAACTAGTATTAATGACGTTCGCCTGGAATGACGGCAATAATTAGCCGTTCGTGACAGGTCAAGTACGGCACAGTCGGTGATTCAAATACAGTTACAGGCCATTTCATTTTATAGTGCAAGTCATTATGTGTTTTATCTAGGAATTTACATGATGTTATGACTTAAAATATTATGTTACAGCTGTCATATTTATTGTAACATGAAAGTTGTGGAAATTATTTATATTACTGAATAAACATTAAGAAAAGCCGGAAAATTTTAACATCAGCTTAGTATTATATTTGCATTATAATGAACTAGGCCTTGGAGATCAAAATCTGCAGATAGCGTGTGTTATAAATTCTTTCATTATAACACACTATTAAGATTTATAGATAAAATCCAAGAGGTTGCTGTTTGTAGTTGAATCGTCAAACTAACACAATACGAATAAACTTTCGAGTTTGGCTAGTGTGCGCGAGTGTCCACCGAGGCGGGACGTTGCAGTGAGCGGAAGTTTGTGTCTCCAGCGCCATCTATTTCACGTTTCACGCGATTCTCTTGTTTTAAAGGAAACGAAACGACACTTGCGATTTTGTAACCCATTCGGTTTGGGTTCGCGCCAACTATTTAAAGTAGATATTTGTTTTATTGTAGGTACACCATCTTACACAATTATTTATGAATCTATATGAATTATTAAAGTTTATCTAATATTTGTAATTCATGTCCTGCAGTTATTTAAATCAAAAATAACGCATAGGTAAGTATAATTTTAAATCTGCGGTACCTACTTATGGTAGGCATTCTATTGTTTCTCAGTGAACACCTTGAATAAATGCACTTTAAAAGATTCTCTTAACTTTTAAAATAATTGGAATGCCTTCGACCATTATCCTCGACGTGGAATGTCATCAAATCGCCGGGGGACGCAATAAAAACGAAACTTTATAAACTTTGTAACATAAAACTTGGGCCAGTAAGATTTACCGATGAGTTTCAAGATTACCTGTGGTAATTAATATTTCTAAAGTAATTTACGTAGGTATCTCTCAATTTTGTCAGACTTGCATCCTACACGAGATGTGTCGGATAGTGTCGGTGATGAACTACATTTTACTGTACAAGTTAATATCGTTTTATGCAATCCAGTGACTTTCCGGGGTGACACTAATGTGTCTTATACTATATACAGGATATCCCAGAAATCGACCGACATACTGTAGTAGGTGATAGCTTTGGTCAAGCCCTCCCAAAATAACACAACATATGTTCCGCAAAATCTTATAGTTTTTGAGTTGTACTAGATGTAAAAAAAATTACAAAATAACCGCCATGCGTCATTATTTTGACTCTCATGTGTAAATAACTTTTTCCATCAAAATAATATTAAATAGTTACTCTATCCGTAATTAAATTTGACTCTCCATAAATACTTACAAATTCAACATAAATTCAGTTTAATTTGATTTATTGTTAATCAATAATATTCATTTTAAAAACTATAAAAGTATGCGGAACATTTATGTTTTGTTATTTTGGGAGGGCGTGACCAAAGCTATCACCACCTACAGTATGTTGTTCTATTTCTGGGACACCTGTAACTAACCTGCCTATATCGATAAGCAGGTTACCGTACCGGGTGGTGATAAGAATGATAATCATGATCATGTTTACCTAACAAAGTGTTAAATTATTTGGCGATTTCAGATGTCGCTAAAGCTATTGACAAAATATGGAGCCTAAATGTTTACAGGTCATGTAAGGCAAGCATTATATTATGTAGGTAGCAAAGACTTATAGGCTAAAGGCTTCAATAATCACCTAGGCCGGTACAAACACTGTTAGCAATAAATTCGAGTAGGGAAACGCGATGAATCGTATGGCCTACATTTCAGTCGATATTTACCGAAGTATACCTAACTGTTTTACGGTGTAAGACGTATTAATTATATTTAGCAATTAAATGCGAAACATCAAAATGTTTGGCGGCGACACGGGACATTTCTTCATTTTAACATTTGCCGACTATTTATCTAAGACTTATTCCTTGTTTATTTTAGTTTCTAACATTTCGTAAGTACACGCAGATTTTGATATTAAAATTGATTCGGATTTACTTGATATCGTGTAGTGTTTGAGTAATTATTCAGTTGTGGTTATAAAAGGAGGGGTTATCAGGGCGGCTGTGATAACAGTCACACCAATCGATTGAAGTTTAACCTAAGCTTGCCGCGGTCGGTTCGTTGATGGGTGACCATCCATTACATGCCGTGCGAGACCGCTCAGTGACTCGGAAAGTACGTTAAGCCGTTGGTCCCGTTTTCATTTGTAGATCCATTGATTGTGATTATAAAAGGATAACATTCTAATATAGAGTTTCTATACAAAAATAGGTACCTACCTAGGCACATAAAACAGAGAAAGAAAAGTGTATAAAAAAGATACAATTTTTCGTCAAAAAAATTGACTGAAACAGTTAATCGATCAGAATACAACATTTAAAAGCACCTATGTTCGATTGTTATTAAAATAATCAGAACACCCAAGATTTATTGCTATCGTAAATTGTAACGGGAACCATATTGTGATCTATTAATTGATTAATTTATTAATTGATGGAATATTTTAGGTGCTCTCTTCTATGTCTATACGTAGGTATTATAAATTAAAGTCGCTTTTCGTGTTCGTCCTGTGTGACCGCGTTGTTCTTCTAAACTACGCAACGGATTTTGAAGCGTTTCACCATCATTTAAGGAATTTCTTCCAGAAGATTTATGTTTATAATACATCAATATTAAACTAGCGTCATCAGCCTACATTCGTCAATCCAGCTGGCCGGCGGGCGTCCCACACTACATTTGCCTAAACGCGGTCTCCACTCTAGAACTCGTTGTCCCCAACGATTGTAGGTTCTGCGAGAGATGTGGCCAGCCCATTGCCACTTCAGCTTGCTTAGTCTTTGGGATATGTCGGTTACCTTGGTTCCCTGGCGAATCACCTTGTTTCACATTTTATCCTTCAGACAGATTCCAAGCATAGGTCTCTCCATACCTCGCTGAGCGACTTTTAACTTATGGACCAGTCTCAACGTGAGTGGCAACGTTTCGGCTCCGTAAGTCATAACTGGTAGGACGCATGTGTTGAAGACTTTCGTTTTTAGGCACTACTGTATGGACGCTCCCAGCTGAATTCTCCTATCGGTTTCCCTCTCAAAATTGTTCCTATCCAACTACATATTCTGCCCGAGGTAAAACATATTCCTGAACAACTTCAAGAGGGACACCGTCAATGACAAATTGGTCTCGGGGTAAAACGGTCGTTAAACACAACCTTGGTTTTATAACTACTATAAACTAACATAATTAATAAAGAAATCTCGATGTTTTGCCATCTATATAATCATCTTTTTCCTAATTCCTGGGTCTTTAAGAACTAGTTATGTAAATCAAAAGCCTATTATCATCTCTCTTTTGATGTTTACGATATTCGAGCAGTTTTATTGAATGAATTATGGGGTCAGAGGTACAGAATTTGCGGAATTTATTTCACCTAGATAAAACCAGCTGCGTATTTTTAAAGTACATACAGCTGGTTTTGTTCAAAAAGCTGCCATTATGACCGCGGTCTAGGTTTTTAACGTGCGAGTGGCGCTTACGCATTTTCGTGTTATCGAAAGATTATTGTCAATTTTATGACTATTAACAAATAATTCTAGATAACTGACAAAGCTATTAGCAGTTATTGTTCGGAGAGTCAACTGATAGAACCGATAAAAAACTTTTGTGACCAATTGCAAAAATCAAAATAAAAATGTAAGCTGTGAATCAACATTCTTCGAACGTCAAAAATTACATCAGGCAGTTCCCCAAAACGCCCGCCCTTCACCACTTCCACGTCTTTTAGCTGGGATGAAGAAGTGGCGCAACAAACTCCCCAGGAACTAATCTGTCTGTTAAGTTAGAGGAATTTGATTCTATACTTAGTATGAGAAGTAGGTACTTAATTAACATTTCCTCTCTCTGGGTTGAAAGTCGTAACATTTTTTTACACATCATCTACGCACGAAAGCTATTAGTACTCCAGTGACACAGTTCTGAGTTCACCCGGAACCCGTGTTTACGTAATAAAACAAGTGAATCAGTTAATAATGATGACGTCATTAGCACATCATCCGCGTATCGTTGCGCCAATAATGCTGTCTAATCAAATAATTGATTAGCCACAGAACACACTGAGCAGGTTTTAATGGGATCTGAGGCTAATGAACAACCGCTTTCTGAAGACAGAATAAGTACCTCGGTAATAGTTGGATGGCTTATATTGCAGCAATGATTTTCTACAAAGATCTCTGTTACAAATGTGCATGAGCTGAGCCACCTTTAAGACTGACTTTCCACCAGAGGTGTGCGGTCAAGCGAAGTTCTGAGCAAAGAAAAAGCCTACCAATAAAATTGCTTCTCCAAAATTGAGCAACACTTGGTAGCTGTTTTCCTCACTCACCGCACCGTTTCTTTGCACATATCTGTGGAATGCTAGCCTAAAATTCCAATTTTGGATACAAATAAAAATTCACGATACTCACTGTTGCACGGAGCATTGTATTCTTCCTCCTTCGGCATATTATACTGGCTCTCTTCCATAGGGGGGTAGGGCACGAACCGCGGCATCATCATCTGCGGCGCGGGCGACGGTGAGCGCTGCTTGCTCAGGTTGAGCGGAGTGTCGGGGTCCTGGGGGGGTGGCGAGCGAGCGCTCGCAGTGAGCTGCGCGAGCTGAGCCGTCGCTGACCATTGGTTTGTTTGCATTGCCTAGAAATTTAACATGGAAACATAAATACATGGCTGGATGGTGGATGGATGAATAGACGGCCGCAATATACCTAAGTAACCCCATATCGTCATGGAAAATGATGTAAGTAAGAGAAGCTAGGAAAGTTTATTTGAAGAACATAATTTATATACTCCGTGCGCACTAATACTTAACACAATTGACGGATTATTAAAATAAATCTTAATAATCAATATAGAATCAAAGCTTGTGATCAAAATATTAACGCGTAAACTGGATCTAGATTAACGCGTCACACATAAAATTTAACTGAAGAAACAATCATTAGCATCAATGATATAACAGTAAAAGCAACTTGCGTCAAACAGGTCGCCAATGACGTTTATAGTCAAAAACTGGATGTTCTCAACAACACAGGATTTGATGCATCTAATTATAATTTTACATAACAAACACCGGTTGTTGTAGGTAATTAGTTTGAGAACAACTTTCGATTTAATATCACGTCTTCTGATAATATATATAGTGTAGTATCGTAATATCGATTGCAGCATTCAAGGTGTTGTTTGATTGAGGTACCGAAATAAAATCGTTTGGCAAATATAAAATATTCAGTAATTTTGTGATGGTATTGGCATGTTAGGATAATGATAGACTTCAAAGCGGTGAAGCGTGAGGGGCGTTGAAATATTGGCGTATGAATGTATAAGCCTGAAATTGTTTAAGAGCTGAATTCATTTTCATCAGGTTCCTGCCCGATTTTTTAAATTTGTAACTATCGAAACACTTTGTAGCGAAACAGAGCATCTAAAGTCACGAAACAGTAACTTTGTGAACCAGAGTCCCAAAAGACCCAAAGTTATAAAACTCAACAAAAAAAACAACTCAAAACATTTATTTCAAATAAACCAATTACAGGCACTTTTGAATGGTCAAGGGGTCGGTCAGTCAGAAAGATGAAGCTAGTTGCCCATTCCATAGCGTAGTAGGTACCTATGAAGAAGATTATCTATAAGATAACACAAAAAAAGCAAGGCAAGGTAGCAAGATCCAGTGGAGATGATAATAATAATTGGTAGCACTTAATTTTGTCTGCAGTCACATTTACCACATATTCACTCATTTGTCAAGAAATTGGTATGCAAACAGCAATGATCGAAGATTTTTCATTAGACAGCCTTAACCAAAAGGTAAACACAATATACTGTATACCTACTGTGTGTGTATTACTGTTATTGAACACAGGAAATTAGTCAATATAGAGCTCTAAGCTATATATCGTGATGGTCGCTTGCCAAATCAATTTGTTCCATACATTTTCATCCTCGTGTGACTACGTATTTCATTTATAATTTGTCGAGTTTTAAAGTTGAGGCGTCAGATATTATGCATACAGTTCGTTGGTGGTCTTGTGGCTTGATTGGTCATCTTTCCTGTATCAAATCTTCCTCTGTTTTCTTGACTTTTAACATCTAGGATTGTAGTATCCCGGCATTTTACTGTAGGTACCACATTCATCTCAGTTGTGTTAAGAAAGACTTTTAGCATCCAGAGTCTGACATTGTCATTATTCACTTAAAACTTTCCTTTTAAATGTGCGTTCGCCATCATCATTATCATCATTCGGTTAAAAAGCGTCCTCTGCTGGGCACTCCTACAAGCATGGCCACAACAACTGGTCTTGTCTTTCGGAATTCAACGTCAACGTTCAACGCCGTCCTCTAATATGATATAGTTACTCACGTTTTGTTGCTGCTGCGGGGGCCGCATCTGCTCCAGCAAGGGCAGTAGCCCCAGCGGAGGGCCGGGGTACATGCCGTGCCCACGCCGAACCATCTCCTGGCGACGCAGCTGCTCCTGTTGTAACCGCTGCAGTTCCAGCTCAGCGGTCACGTTGCCGATGTTCTGTAACAAGGAGGTGAGACGCATTCAGTTATGGTTCCTTTTTTAGGTCGATGGGAATCAACGCGTATGTTTGTGTTTCGTAATTGCAGTTGGTGGATTCTGAAAATGAATTTTACTATGAGTACACGTTAAATTTTTCGCATGCCAGCTTATGGTAGTGAGGAACAGCGAATTGTATGTAATAGTTATTATTGAAACGAGAATAAAAGAACCGCAATTTCATTTAGGTCATTTAAAATTTTGACTGTCGTGTCATTAATAAAATAACTTTATATGCACCAACAAAAGGCACCGCGCGGCGGCGACTCCATACGCGCCAACTTTCTGCTATCAGTCTTAACGAGTCTCTCGACGCGATATTTGTTCCACACAATATATTGCACACTTAAGCACTTCCCAACACAAAGAATAAGCTAAAATGTGTGCACAAATCAACCGGCGGGACGGTCACTAAATCACGGCGACCATAAAGTGAATTCCCAAAAAAAAAGTACACCAATTAATTGCCTGGGAGTCGTGACGAATAACACAATATACATTTTATCGGCTCTTCATTAAGACAGTATTGAATTGTTAATGGTTGCACAGAGTAAGACGTTATAAGGTGATGAAATCAAAACAACTCGACGATGTAAGTTTCCGGATGAATGACGACACGAAATATGAAAAGGACTTGCAATTTTAAAAGTTTCCTGCAAACGTATAAATGCGCTCCTGACAGTGGGAATACATTTAAGTGAATCACTGTCGGCGGAGATAAAAAAGAAAAAGCGCTAATGGAAGACAAAAGCGAATGCATAAATAAACGTGACATAATCGTGCGAATAAAAAGAGCGGCAGAGTGTAATAGGCGTCCCTTCGGCGATACCGCGATACATCGAGCGCCACCGGTAATCGAGCAAGTTTTTCCATCGGCTTGACAAATTGCCGTCATAACCGAACGGATTAAACTTTTTATTAAAAACAACAAACTGAGCATAATGTATGGGCGTAATCGGCAAGGGACAGATGTTCCCGAATAACGTACGCGATTTATCTAATGTAAAAAGACTTTTATTTAATAGCTCTGCGGAGATGTCCTAGCAATTGGCGCTTATATTTTACAGCAAACCGTCGTTTTGGCATTTCGACCGTATTTTGATAGCATTATTAATGTTAGAGATGATATAAAAATGCGATTTTTGATAGAGGTGACCAGCTGTGGCGTCACAATTTATTGTTGCACAACACAGGTGGGTCGCCTCGTCATAAATATGATATGGAAGCGAAACAGCCAAGATGGAGTGGCATCGTTATACTGATTGAAACAATGGAACCGGTGCCAATGGAAATAGGTGGGTGTGATTTGGCGAGGAGCACCGCCCGATGTTCTGTCAATACTGATGACGATGGATATAAATTGAAGCGCAAACATAATTCTGTTATTGTGTCCTTGTCGCTTATATGTTAATAACGATTTCCTTTTCTGATATTTCTTCGCTTAACGAAATGTAGACAGTTAATCATATAAATATTATTAATGATATCTCTTTATTAATCGCCCTTTTACCAAAGTATACAAGAGACCCTGACATAAAACCAGATAAGATCTAAAGAATGGCATCACTGTTAGATGTTCAAATGATGCGTGTTTAATATGATACCAACATATTTGAAATTCATCAAAAACACAAAGTTCTATAAGATGTCAACACATTTATTAATACATAACCTGCAAGATTTATTGAACACGCGGTTAAAGCTACAAATCCCCATAAAGCTATTGTCAATGAAACAGATGCACAAAACCCTAATGATTTATACGAAACCGCGAATTAGGCTGAAAGCGTACATCTAAAACAATATATTTGAAGAATATATAGTGGACAAAGAGATCACAGATGAACACCGGACATACCATGACATAATTTAAAATGTGGGCGCCGATATCAAAATAGTAATCCCACTTTTTAAATTTGCGACTAACGATATTGACCCTTAGGTGGTTGGATTAAGAGCTGATGATGTTGTATGAAAAGATTAGGTGAGAATACACGGAAAGCTGTATAATGAAACAGACGTCACATTGACGTAAGAGATGCAGATCTTTGGGTGAAATCATAATATTTACTGTCACAGGCCGACGTGTTCTCATTTCTAGATAGATTATTCGAGTAATAGATTTAGGTTTTCGGTAGTTTTCCTGGCGACTGAGATTTATCTATTAAAGCTGTTAAAGTAAGAGACTATTTTTGAGTAAGCCTTATCATGGAGGTCGAATCTCATGATTTACGGCTGCGTGGCTGTCGACGTAGCTATAGGTATAGGCAAACATAGTGTTGTTCAACATTTTATTTGCTTCCAGTAGTTTAGGTAGCAAAGTTTTCTTAATTTGGGATGATCGATCGCCGTATGATTTTAATCGTCAGCTTTATTTTAATATTTGATGACCTTCTATGGTGACGAGACAAAAATTAACGACAGTTTCGATTACTTTTGAAAACCCACCAATAGTCTGTATGGTGACCCATTCTATTAGCGGCCTGTCTATCCACTTAGCGAACCACAACGAACTAATAATTTATTTATGCCGTGGCCCTAAAGTGTTGATAATTTGAATAATGCAATATAAAAAGGGATTGACATGATGGGAAGGGTGCGCGGGAATAAGGGCATTATAGACAGTGCAACGCCATGACATATCAAACTGAATCGCTAATGCTTGTCTAAGAACAAAACCATGTGTAGAGTTGCATCTGACATATCATGTTTATTTTCGCAGTGTCGATGGCCTAAAAAATGGTAGAAAGTAATTTTGACACGTTATTCGTGAGCGGTTTTATTATGGTAACTGAAAAAAAGGAAACCGTTAGGTACCTACGTTTAGTCAATGTAAAAAAGCGTATCTATTAAATTGTGCAATTAGTGCTTTCACTTGTATAACTTTTTACTAAACATGATCATAGCTGATGACAGCTAAAAATATCTCGTAAAAAGATGAAACTCCACCCTTCTCCTGTGTTCTTGTTTAAATGTGTTTTAATATCGATATGGTTAGTACGTTTGAAAGTAACAAATTCACTTTCACCTTAAAACTAATATTCGAACTACTGTTTGATTATTAGATCTAGGCATAAAGCAATTTTGCGCACTTTTTGTTGCCACGTGCACGTTTTCCAATACCGTTGTGATCATTGAACAGACGGCTTAGGTGCAGACGACGCGAAGTTAATTCAACACTTGATGACAATGCGAGAACTGTTTTAATACCTTCATTAGTAAAGATAAATCCCGTAAGAAAACAGGCGTGCCCACACATAGCTCAGAGCTTTACAGGCGCCTCCAATTTTATAGTAACCATAACTTGGAAAGACAAAGACACAGTTTTAAAATGTGACATTAACGAAGCACAAATAAGTAAAACATTATGACGTCCCCCAATTAAACTGCCACGGGGCATACAAGCTATACACCCGGCAATCCCCGCAGGAGTTCGCTTATCGCATGTTTTATCCCCGATGCGCATGAGTCGCAGTTTCGCGAATGCACTGATCTTATCTAATGTCCGCGGTGATTATGCATTTTGCATAATGGAATCGATGCGTGCTTTGTCTTGTTCAGACCCTGTTTTATATTTATAGCGTTAATATTTTATTATGTTTATTGTGGTTAGTTTGCAGAAATTCGTTAACGAGAGGTTGTTGCCTCTGGGAAAAGGTTTTACGATAATGACAGCTTATCATATTGACATAAAATTAATTTTGTGCCCGTTTTTGTACTCTCTCGGAATCTCGAGGAATGACAACAAAGCTACTATAAAATAAAAGAAGTCAAAATTGATTTCAAAAATGAGAATATAACCTTCCACAATAGGTACTCATTCTCAATCAACATGAAAGTCAAAATATTAAGGGTTCGCCCACTTCTGGCGTTGAATTGTTATTAAATCACACAATACTTGACGGTTGTAGGCGCTAATAGTGGCAGCCCTGTAGAGTGGTTCCGAAGAGTGGCAGCCCTGCGGTTTCTTCAAATTAGCGCAGTGATTGGTATCGGACGACGGTCGGGCACGTGGCGGCCGGAATTAGGTGCCTACCTATTGCGTTTTCATGTTGCTTAGCTAAAGGAAACTCTGTTAATTCGTTGTGCTGGTATTGTTTGTGATATTGATTTGAATGATGACTGTGGATTGTCTTTGGGATGTTAACGTGTTGTATATTGCTGATGCTTAAAAGTTTATGATTAGTGACTGTGTCAAAGATTGAGTTTAACATTGTTAACACATCAATGTGTCTAGCAGTGGACACTGGGGAAGTTTGTATCATAATATTTAAGCAAATGAGGACACAGCTGCGCACCTCAGGGAACAAAATGCCCATTCTTCTTTCACAATCTAAAATTACCTGAACATTCAGCGGGTTTATAACAAAGAAAGCTATTATAATATAAACATAAAAAAATCATTTGAAGTCACCTCTAACTCCATAGTTTACAACAGCACCTTCCATTATTTTACAGCTTCCCTTCGACATGGGACATATCAAACAAGCATGGGCAGTAAATCAAGAAATTAAGCTATTACAGCCACATCACAAGTCGGCGCTCCTTTTGACTTGAATGTTTTTTTTTTATGGTAGAACAATTTTTAGACATCCGGACGACAACGCACGGAAAGTAACGACTTTATAATTTGAAACATGTTTTGTTATCGATTATGTTAGAGAAAACGTTTTTGTTATCGATTATGTTAGAGAAAACGTGTTTGTTATCGATTATGTTAGAGAAAACGTGTTTGTTATCGATTATGTTAGAGAAAACGTGTTTGTTATCGATTATGTTTGAGAAAACGTTTTTCGGAGCTTTATTTAAAGTTACCCGACTTTTTTTTGGGAAAGAGAAAAGATAGTGTGGTTTTAAATGTGGCAGAACCGGAGAACTTGCTATCTGTCGTTTTTCAACTGCATGTCTGTGAAATACAGTTTGAGAACACGATGTTAGATAGAAACAGATTGCCTTCATCATTTTACTTGTGATTTAATTTCTACACCATCACCGTAATATCCTACAATGAAGTATTTTATTATCTTCCTCCCTACCTAAAAATAACAACAGTAAGAACCAAAAAAACTTCAAAACATACCCTAAATAACGTAACATACCCAAAAAATTACCACTTCAAGTAACACGATGTATGTTCAAATACGTATAAACAAAAGCGGGTCGGGTGTCCAGCCAACCGATGACAGTCCCACGAGACCTTTACAGACAAACATCTATAACACCCCCTTTTTTAACCCCCACGTTTGCCTCTCCCCCCTGTCTTGCCTCTTGCCTCTTGCTAGCCCCGGATGCTCGTCCCACTTGAGCTTTTCTTTTATTCCTTGCCTACTCTTATGTTTATTTTTGTTTTCCGTTAGCCGGCGGAAATAATGGCGTTAGGATGTTGTGGATATTACCTAGTTTGGTAGGGTTTTGTTTTGAGAGAGGAGACTGGGCGAATTTGTATTTGAAGTGGTCTATGGACCAATAGCGTTACGGTTTTGATATTTATGTAGGGATCTCGATGCCTGCCAAATGCCTGCAATGTAAATTGCCTGGTCCGATTTTGATGCGTCTTGGCGCATGGGTAAAGATGAAGTATTCCTACACAAATATCGAAACCGTATAGCGATTGGTCCATAGACCACTTTTACCTAGTCTCCTTTATGTTTGTTAGAAAACTCAAAATAGTCATCTTTCTTTAAAATCATACCACTGAAATAAAAATTGGATTACTACTACTGAAAAATAGTAGATTGGACTAATATGGGTTGATGATCAAGTTCGTTCCCGAATGTTTTGTATTTCAACTAAATTCTGTACTAAATCTTTGACCTACACTAAACCACCAACTATTTCTCTCAGAGCTTTTGTAAGCTCTGAGAGAAATACATCATCTTATGACACGACGATGCAACCCGTGCCGAATTCGCCATTTCAGGAAATGCAATAATGTGAAACTCCCTTAAACGTAGTTTATTAAATAAATCCTTAAATCAAAACAATTACATACCTTACCTACGTTAATTAAATACCTTGCCTTAAGTCTGCTTTATAAAAGAAGCAAAATAAACGCGAATTCCGTATGAGACTCCACATAATTCTTTCGTAATCCCAAGATAACCTTTTGTAGGCGATAGAGTTGTGGAGTGGCGTCATTATTCTGTTCTTATTCAATTCTATATTTTACCACATTTTATGTTGAAAAGGAAAACAAATGAGCATCGTGCATTGAGAACAAACCAGCCCCGTAGAATGTGCATTAATTAAGAGTCTTACTGTTTTCAATTACGCGTTTTTTGTTTCGACTATCCGTACTTATGCAAGTGTATCGGGATAGAGAGTATGCTTTAGGAATGGGTGAAGAGTACTTGGAACTTGTTTATGAAGTTGAGGTTACAATGGATTTTATTTAAGCAAAAAAACAAAAACCGTTTCATACCAAAACTACTACTACTTTTGCATAAGATTTATATTTGGCCTGCGTAAGTATGATCACATTTCTGAATTTCGTACAAAGCTCAAGTGGCTTCCCATACGTCTTCGCCGGAATTTTCATATCTTGTTTCAGCTCTACAGTATTCTGTTCAACCCTAAAACCCCCTCTTATCTTAAAGAACGTTTCAAGTTCCTTCATGACACACATAATAGATACCTGAGGTCATCGGAAAACTTAAGACTAGAGATGCCGAGGCATTCCACCAGTTTTTATGACAAGTCTTTTACAGTTCAAGCAGTACGGTTATGGAATGCCTTGCCCATGTCGATAAGGCGTGCTCAATCTTTGTCCACTTTTAAAATTCTGGTTAAAAAACACTTCCTCTCTCCTTAAACATTGTCATTACATTTAGTTTTCTTACTCTTGTTTCATGTTTATTATTGTATATATTATATTATGTGGATAGGTATATGTTTTATGTATGTATGTATTTGTTGTATATGTAAATGGTACACCACTGACTACCTGCATTATTGTCTCTCCTTCTACCTTGAATCCATCCAAAGGTTGTCTGTAAAAGATCGCTTTTAGCGATAAGACCGCCCATTGTGTCACCCTATGTAAAATTTCTACTTTTATATCTGTAATTTTTATGGTGTACATAATAAAGAGTATTCTATTCTATTCTATTCTACTAAACATTTTCGTAGTAGGTAGGTTCTTATCGTATAATTTCTTGTTGATTGCTGTTCAACCATCTTCGACCAAAATTAAAGTAAGAGCAACACACCTATTACTTACACTATTAAAAACAACGTTAATATTTCATCAAGAAATAAGAACCCTCACACGAACCGACATTACACCAAACCACAGGGCAGTGCAAATTGAAAATCATTGTCTACACAATCTTTAACGGCTTAACAACTAAAGCATATACCACACTACACCTACTCAAAAGCTTTGTGCACATCAATGGCTGATGCCACAAAAGTGCGAAACCTTACCGCGGTCGAGAGAAAAGATTAATAAAGCTTAGAACACACTCAACACCTGTCCTTTGTCGCTAATGGACCGCCTCTAATCTCGAGGGAAATAGTGCGGTGAGGAAAAATAAGAAAATATAGTTTCTTTTTATGTTATTATGTTGGTACAATGTGTGGTTATATTGTTCTAGGGTTTTTTTTATTGTTATTTCCCAAAATCATTGCATTATCTGTTTCTACACCTATATTCCATTTCTAATTAAATTTGGACGAAAAGCAAGTTTTTTTACAAGCAAAACTAAACTCCTATAGTATCCAAAATTATAACAAAATCTATTTAAAAAAATTACAACTTGCGAAATTCCATGGCTAAACGACGGTGAGTTGCTGACTACTGACTTGGTAACCGACTTAGGTTGTTATGTGTATTTTTATAGAGTTCCATTCATATTACATCATGGAAAAATGTTGTTTATGGTTGCTAAAAGCATCTATCATAAATAAATCTAGTCAAACTTTAGTAGCCACAAACTCAAAGAGACTAGACTAGCCCTCTCCAGACTTGCCAAACAAGAAGCGTCCAAAAATTAAAAGTTACGTTCCGGTTCCAACCGGTTTGAGCTGGAAATAATTGGAGGAGACTCGAGCTAACCATCCGGATGGGGGTAACAAGCGAGTTATATGGGTAAAAAGGCGAGTTATCCGGGTAAAAAGGCAAGACCGGGTAACAAGCCGGGCGAAATGCAGTAACGAGGATGCAACCGAGCTTCTCTCAAGAAGTATGGCTTTGTGGCGTCAAATATTGGCGGGAGTGTTGGGTCAAATGTTGGTTGGCTTGTTGGCTGGAAGTGTGTGCGAAGCTACTACGTCAGTAGGATTGCTGCAGATATTGAAGAATATTTCGAAAAGTGAACATACTTAGTTTTCACTATGTTGGATAGGTTGGGTATGTTTTTACCTATTCCAAGGAATAGAGATGCGTGCATGGGAGCTTTACTCTTCAATGGAACAGCAATGCAGTTGGGCACAAATTTGGTTGCGAAATCTACATTCCTGTCTACTATGAAGTTTCTAGCCGCCGCAACACTGTTGCCAATTATGAAGGCGTTTATTACTCTATTTGTAAACTAAATTTTCATCAAAGCAAATAATTTGCAAAGCAGTAGATAATATAATCTTCGTCCAAGGTACGAAAATGTAATGACACATTTATTATTTCATGAACTCTATTTGTCTAGCCTTTTCCGAACGAACCGGACCGTCTAATCGGATGTAGCTGGATACCAGTATTTTACATGGAGCGACTGCCTATCTGACCTCCACAACCCGGTTACTGGGTAATACGATACCCCTTGGTAAGACTGGTTGTCAGACTTTCGGGCTTCTGACTACCCGTAACGACTATCAAATATCTACGAACGACAACCAGGACCAGCGGCTTAACCTGCTTTCCGAGGCACGGAGGGGTCTCGATATGTAACCGATGGTCACCCATCCACAAACCGACCGCGGCAAGCATAGCTTACCCTTTGATCGACTCGGCATTTAGCTACGGGATTAATTATTTTCGTGATCTCTACTTCTTTAATCAGCATCTAAGATATAGTATTGTAATTATTTATCATCAACAACTAGTAACTAACTCATAAAAATAACAGTCGTCCGTCCTACATACGAAATTCTAAGAAGTTGAGTACGTCAAAAAATACTTCATCTCTGTATACATACAATTAATCATGAACATTTCAGAAAAAAAATATTATTACCAACATAATTATAATACTTGTTTGAAAGAACGAGGCGGAACTATTTCTAGGAATTCATCTTTTACAAAGTGTACCTACACACGTTTTTATGAAATTAAAGTTCCCTGTAATATCTTATACTGACAGATTCTCCGTTGAGGTTAGTCTAGTTGCAGGAAAATGCTGAAAAGATTTAGGGTAGTTTACACTGATTAGACAACTGAACTTTGGTTACGCAATTGCTAATCATAATCATACTTAAAAACTCCTTCAAACAAGCGCGTGCGATTCGCGTCGCGTGTCGCGCCTGTTTGTAGGAGCCTCAAGTCTCGTTTCATATCAACATGAGTAATGAAAACAGCGAATGCTTTGGTGGGTAAACATTTCAGCCAGTCAGCATGGTTGTATGGGCTGATTGCCCAAAGTCTGCCTGAAAAATCTCATGTCCATAGACTAATAGACGAAGGCAAGACTCATAGGGTGGGCAGAATGTATGGAGAAACTAAGTAACTAAACAATCTACATATAAACAAAACAATACAAAAATGTAAATGCGTTTATTAAACGACGGGCGTTTTATCCGCGGGCCGTTGACTGACATGACCACAATGATTCGTCAAACCCGTCAGTCTGGCGGCCGTCATTCGGCGGCTAAGCGTGCGTCAGTGTTTTATTTATTGTTTATTAAAACGATTATAATGGCTTCGATGATTGCCACGCGGCCTCTTAGACTATCAATAGCTTACTTTGTAGTTTAGATGAGATGAACAGTAGTTGCTAATTTGATGGGTAAAAGATGGATGGCTGCGAAAAAAATTGGATACAAAGAATAGCTAATTTAACAAAAATCTTGTGTTATCTCATTTTTTCAACAATGGTAATACCAAATAAAAATATCAGTTCTTTCAAAAATAACAGTTTCCGATAAGGACATCAATCAAGCTTATCCCTTTAGATCAAGAACGGCATCAGTTCCTGTAAAAGAAACTGCAGTGCCAGTTCCGAGCCAAAAGTAATATGTCTATAAACAAAATTATTATAATTCAATCTTCACTATCGATCGGCACGTGCCCTCCATTTATAAAGATATTAACCTTTTCCCGTCAACAATATGCGGTGAAATGTAAATATTTATTTTTATACAATCCCACCGTAGGTGCTGCGGCCACGCAACTGAAAGTTTAAGAATAGTTCCCGAATAAAATTTGGGAAACGTACACAGTAAGCCGCCACTTGCCTTTAGAATAAACATAGTGGTCTTTGTGATCTACTGACGGGCAGTACAATAAATGTACCGAAGAACGAACACTTAATGAAATAACAAACACAGATCGCTGTTCAGTGTTAACTATCAGACGGATCTAAATACTTCTTTCTATCTAAACACTGGGCTTTTGTCTATCCAACAGTGCGAGGAACGATAAAACACAATGATGTATCTGTGGAATGATTTCATACCTGAAAGAGTGCGGAGTTTAATGAAACATTGTTGGAACTGTAGCAGATCGAACGTTTGTCAAAACAAACCGAAGAGCACCTGTTTCAACTGAATGGAAGAATAACACGGAATGTATGATCTGCTTATTTTCTCTTACCAGTTGTAAAATTCATTGAGGAAAGAAACGGGTTGGGGCCATATCTTATTTTCTAGGCTACGAGCAAGTTGGCTACTATTGTATATAGTACGTTATATATTAGTAAACTACACCACAGCAACCATAAACTAGATGGTTTTACTGTATGAGCTTTCAAGAGATGCGTTTGAGATCTTAGCGGCATACCATATCGGACAAAATGTACCATAAAATATTTCATAATGCCATAATTTGTACTTAAACGGCAAGTCCAATTATGCACAAATTGGTGAAGCCAATTGTAATAATAATATAATGTCCAGTTAATAAAGGGATTCTTGTATTCTGAATTTGATTACTTTAGTGCGTCAGAAACAATTGCCTTATAACGTGAAAAAATAATCATTAACTGACCGTGCCGATGATTCCGAATTAAATCGCAATAAAGTTTCAGATTTGTCGGCCATCTTAATAATGTGTGGTATCGCATAAAATGGCCGGTGTCATTTTAAGCCCCCTTTCTTCCGTCCGCAACGATTTTAATAACAACATCTCCGCTTTCTTTATTCGTTCTTTTGAAATCTCTTTAAAGCTGAAGTAAGTTTATTACTAGTCAGATCAGGAATTTCAATCTCACATCCTGAGTGCTACGTCTTTGATGTAACCGGTGTGAATGGATGTGAAGATAACAATCTTAATTGTTAGAGAGATAGGGTTGAGTTTAGTCTGGCTGAGAGATTTCATTGATGGTTCTTCTAAAACTGAATTTGCACTCATTAATACTATGAATCTCATTCATTGTGATAGTGTGTTCGCAGAAGAGGTGTTGACGTCGCGTTATATATTGAGATTACGTACGAACATGAATATTCTATATTAAACTGGTATTTCTTGTCACTTAGATCAAATAACAGTACATAATTTATTATGTAGAGTGTTGTGGTGCTTTGAATAGATAGTTTAGTCATTGTGGATTGGGTATATATCAAATTCGCATTGTAAAGGCTCGTCCAACTGTGTTTGGCCATCGAACCGGGTTTCATCTACAATTTTAGGGACAAATAGGTGTACAGTCAGCGTAAACTGGACCCCGTTTGATTGATACCAAATAAGTGTATACCTAGAGCAATGAGTGTGTAACATCAAATTCGTTTGGGCTTTGTTGTACCTTGTTATGTATCCTCGCATTTATGGCAGAATTAACAGCGTTTTCTAGTGATTTATATCATTTTCACAAAATTCCCATGCAACATTAAAAATATCATACACAATATCCTACCAACCAACGATGTGCCGATTAATACTAATACTAACAAAAACCTAATTAAAATAGGAAATAGAATATAAAATATAATATATCATCTCGCTCGTATAGAATTTCAAAGAAATATAATGTCATTATCTCAAAACTTGGTAGATCAAAGAAACAACGTCAATACGGAATGAGCGATCTTCATAATAACAGTCATAATGGGGGCTCTTGTAAAAAAAGTCTAAATTAATTTCCCCGATCCGTTTCTTGGTACAAAAGGGGCTATCTCTTTGATAGACTTTCATGTACAGTCGCAGTCGGTGGCGGTATGCAAATGACACGAGATTAGTTTTATTTTTTTCGTGTTAAAGGAAGGAAGAATGTTGTTAACTATGTTTTTGGGATTTCTTTGGGATTACTTAATCATTTTGTGTGTAGTTTTATTTTGAAAAACCAAGGATGTAATTTTTATTTTTTAGTTTTACTTTATATTTTGGGGCCCACTTGCACCAAAAATCGCTGCATTTACTTAACGCTAAACTTATTTAAAACATAATTCTTTTTTTTTTCTTTTTTTGTATTTGTAGATGACAGAGACAGAATTAAAGTTTTATATACTTTTAGCGTTAAATGCATTTAACTGATTTGTGGTGCAAGTGGGCCTTACTGAGTAAAAAAGCTTGGGTATTTCCGTTAGTTATAATTATGTTCTCAACATATAATAGATTTTGTTAGTAGATAAAAATTGCCGATTCATACATAAAATCTTTACAAAATAAAGTTACTTACGTCCCTGACTGTACATATAATTTATGCAAGTGGTCAGCGATTGCTGAATAGGGGCCTTTTAATCATAAAATGATTTTCCTCATACAAATAGATCCTTCATGAATAGCTCGGGGTCTCTTAAGAAAATGTTAAGTGCATTAAATTCTTTTTAGAATAAAAAACAATTATCTTACGACAGGGTTTTTTCAAGCGGAACTCAAAAGGAATTATGCTTAGAATCATTTTCTGTAAGATAATAGACTTAAGACTTATCGTTTAATAAAAAAAATGGCATCTATACATATATTACAAATTAAAGTCGCTTTTCGTGTCTGTCTGTAGGACCACGTTATTCTTCTAAACTCTGCAACGGATTTTGATGTGGTTTGCGCAATAATTTAGATAATATATTTATTTGAGAAGGGTTATTTGTATACATAAATATTAAAGTACATAATAATAATGAAATATTGATGTTTTGTCGAGTCGTAAAAAACGTGCGAAGCAGGGGCAGGTCACTAGTGTATTATAATTTATAAGCCTTGTGATTTACTTTAATTTGTCTTTAATATCTCACTATTACGATTATGTAAATAGAATCAGACAACTTGTCTTAGTTTTATATATTTATAGTTTTACGCTTGTTTTTTTTTTTTTAACAAAAAATAATTGGTACCAGTCTCTATGTTAATGTAGCTATAAAATAGATCTAGCGTTAAACACCTTTATTTTATGTGTAGAACATGATATGTCGGTATTTTTCATTGTTCTGGTGCTTTTTTTTTGTTGAGAAAAAAAAGAAGGTTTTTTTAGAAATAATTCGTCATAGGTCTTTAGGACTTTTCTATTTCAGCTACTTACGAAGTAATCAACTTCTTTGGTATTGTGTAAGTAAATTATGTACTTACTGAATGGATATCATTAATAACAGAAAACAAACATCGCGTAATTTGCTAAAGCTCTTACGAGTACACAATCTTCAGAATTCGAAATTCGAACGCCTTTGATTTCAGAACGATTATGTACCGAACGCTAATAAAGTCACCATTTTATTTTGATCCCTCCCCTCCCCCACCTGTTTTCATTGCTAGGGCCACAGAGGAGTAAGCAAATGAAAATCCACGGCCTAACTTAAATAAGCATCTTATTCAATACAGAGAAATGTAAACAGACAATCAGTTATTTTAAAGATAGAATTTGAATTCGCGAATAAGGGGTGGGCGGGACGCGGGGGAGGGTGATACGTAATTTGACAAACGCTTTGAAACGACTTCGATAAGTAAGCTAAAGACTTCGTGTTTGAATTTCGAATGTTAATTTTACCTACCTACGACGGCAAATTTTATGAATGACTTAATTTAGGAGTCGTGTTGGAAATATTATTATATTATTGAGACATTATTGACAAATATTATTACTGCATTATTGGACATGAGAATTAAGTTTAATTCGCATTCACCGGATGCCTTAATGATTTTAGGAATATAATGGCAAAAATACACGTCAATAATTAAATATATATACAATAATTATAAATAGGGTAATAAAATTATAATATCTCATTTATTAATTAGGTCTTATTAAAACTTGTCAAAATTAATAACAGTACGAGTATGCGACCAAAAGATACTAATAGAATGCATGACAGACTCATTGACATAACACACGTGCCGCAAAAAAAGAGACATAAATAATCTATGGTTTTTATTTTATCTGTGACGTTAATCTTCCCGCCAAATCCGACGAGGTGTTTTATAGGGTACGCTTTCCAGTCCCGCGGTTCTGTAAATGGAAAGAATTGGCAGCAAACAACACGCCCCGGTCTCTTTGAAACTGTCGAATGTAATCTGTTTTGTTAATTTTCAACGTCGTCTGACGGTGTTTTTCATCTAAACCCCTGGAAAAGGAAAGGTTAAGTTCTATTTGCTTTGCCCCGGGAATGATTATTGAGCGTTTGTTTCAGCGCCACAAATAAATGGAAAACATTTGTATTTTTTTGTGAAGTGTGTTTATAAAAGAATTTGTTTTGGAACTGATTAGCTTTTACTTTTTTTTCGAATAATATTGTTGATTCGTGGTTTTAATAGGTTTTATTTACTTTTCCAGTTTAATTTATATTTTTGTGACTGTTTACGTTTTTACTCACATGTAGTGTAGGTATGATATAGAAAATCCTGACGTCAGTTAGGTACCCATTGCCAATGTAATAATTTCTTTGATTGATTAATAATCAAAGGACGAACTCACACACACCCACCTAATTAAAATATCACTACGTATACAAGCGTAAGACGGAATATTAAACCATTATGTATCAGGGGACTCCTTATTTGAATAAGCACAAATTGTCAAAGAGATTTTATCTGGTTAAACAAAGATGCTCCGCTCCTTCTGTTAGCTTTTGGCCCTATTTAGGGGTGCCTATTTAATGGGATCGGGTAATACGCTTGATGATGCCTACGATTTTGTTAACCCCCTTGTTAATAGGGGTTGTTTTGTTTCGTCGATCCGTTTCGGAAAGATAAGGACGGAAGATACGATTATGAAAATGTGGTCGTATGATATTGTAAGCAGCTTATTTGTTGTTATTGTTGTTATTACGGTTAAGAGAGATTTAAGTGTTTATTGCGTACGGATTAATGTGGCTGTTGGAATAATATGTGATTTTTTGTGATTGGTTTTGATGTGTTGTTGAACTTGTTTCAGTTTTTTTTTCCGAAACGGTATGGAATAGTTTCGGATACTTCTGGAAAAGTTACGCTCTACCATTTGGCTTGCTGTCTGGAAATCAATAAGTTTGTATGGTAAGAATTTCTTCTTAATTCTAAAAATAATTCCCTGGAAAACACATATCCACATCAATTTCCATTAATAGGTTTTACAGCAGAGAATCAACAGAATTACCAACTTGTTATCAGCATAACAGTAAATAGAACTGTTTTGATTCCATATACTTACTCTCACCAAACAGAGCAAATAGAAACAGCTCCATCGGGAAATTAAAACTAACAAATAACAGCTAGCATTACGAAAAACACGGACAGGTAATTTAAGACTACACGTGTTCAATCTAAAAGCGCTTGCATCTAAAAATAAGCGAACTATCAACACTAATCACACTCAAAATACTCCGCGTTTGAACCGCAAACAAAAATAGTTTCCCCCTTAAAACATCTTGAAATCACGGACAATCATCAATTCCAATTACGAACATCCCCAACGTGAGAAAAATCCGACAAAACACCCAATCACGTCGTCCACAAAGGCCGCTTTACACCCCTCCTTCTTTTTTTAAAATCATCTGTCCCCACCGTCATCGTGACGAAAGATAGCAGTGACGTCATTAACGTCTGCCGCGTCATCCCGACACGATTTGTCGGCGTTTATCGCGCGATTTTTTGCCGCATACGCGTGCTATCGCCACACGCACAATATGCGTAAATTTTTCGCTAGCTAATGTGTTGGAAGTAACTTTTGCGAGATAAGCGATGAAAGCAAACGCTGAACGCGATTTTTTGTTCGGTAATTTTCTGTAGGAAAACGTTTATGATGCGTTAATTTGAAAAGTAAGGAGAATGTTTCAGGATTAATGAAATATGAGAGCGGAAAATGGCGCTGGTATTTCAGTTGGGATTTAAATTTTATATTTTTAAGAATTAAAAGTAATATAAGTATTCTATAACAACAGAATGCTACACACAATAAAGCTCTTCTAAAATAATGAAATAGCTATCCAACCCTGTTACATAATTACAACGCAATCCGGCTGAAATCAACAAAATGGTAAACAGCAAAAAAAGCTCAGAACCTTTTTTTCTCTCCCAAAATACTAACCCTTGCCAGCATAATGCGGAAATAAAAACATGACTTTAAAAACCATTATTTTCGCGGCACAAAGTTCGTTCGGATACGAGCATGAGGGGTAAACGCGGGCACTAAAAAGCACAAGAGCGCTTCAAATGGCACGCGTCACGGACCACAACAAACGAACGCGGCGAATAGAAACGACAATCGGTATAATTTTAATTAGAGAAAAATTGCCGCGGCGAAATGCGCAAGTACCGTGTGTACAGTCAGATAGTGTATGTATGTGCCCTAAGTAAAAAAAAAATGTCAGATGGATGAGAGTCGTGAATAAATATCGATTTATTGAAAGTTTCAGAGCTGTCATATTAATAAATGGTTTTCTTCTTTGGTTCTTTCTTTTTTTAAAGTGGCTGTCTCATTCAGTCTAAACGAAAACCAAGGCTTACTGCTAATTGATTGAAATGAGTTTCGCATTAATCATTAATCAGACATAAGGCAAGCCTTCTAGATTCGAATGCAACAAGCTTTTTATTAGTAAATAAATTAAATTCACAATTATCGTGCTGACGGTAAAAACTCATAGGAACAATACTCGAGGAACCCTTTCTGCAAACAATTAGCGCACAAGTGCACTCGGAACAACGGCAATAGAGCGTCCCTCTAGCAGCTAGAGTGGTGCAAAAGCTTCCGACTGGCTGCAAATCATCGTGCCTTTGACTTTGCATCCTCGGTCGCCGCCCGCGCCCGTGGCTCTACAGCGCGTGCACATTGCCAGTCGCTTTTGTTTTTGATCCGTGAGAATGCATACAATTTTTGACGTTTCAAAAAAAATACCTTGTTTTTTTTTGTTAGTTACCATTTTTGAAAATGGAAAACGTTCCATTTACTTGTTGTAAGTAATTATTGCATCACGTACTTGGTGGTCCACACTCTCACTCGACTTTTAAAGGACGGTTTATCAAAACTCCGGTTTTTTTTTTTAAATCATCTTCTTTGGACATAATACCTAAATCTAGTCCGATTTATGGAAAGAACATAAATCAAATTAATTTTATTCTACGGTCCTGATGGGCTCCGAGTCAGAATGAAACAAGACATTGCGACATCGATATTAGAAATAGGTTTCAGAAGTGGGCGGCAATTGTATGTATTGACAGGTCGTTACTTCATTGTCAGCTGCTATCGCGAACTGTTATCGACTCCCTCGCTATTTTCACGACACGAGAAGATAAGAACCAGGCACTAGATAATACGCCTGCGTACTTTGTTTTCAGATCAATATCATTAACTGAGAAATGGTCTTAGTTATCTTTTTATAAATAAGTAAGACTGTGTCAGTTACACGAATGACTGATTGAGTGACTGACGGAAAACACACAGCTTAAACCACTGAAAACAGAAATTTAAAGGAGAATGTGCAAATCTGCATACTTATGTGCTCATTCTTTTTTGGGAGATGCGTCCCTTAGAAGGTGTAGAGTTGCAATAAAACACAGCGGATTGAGCTCCGGCGGAATCACATAACGGCATGGAGAGTGCGACTGTCGCAACACATTGCTGGGCACGCCACAATTGCAGCGGTAAGTCTCGTCTTTGAGGAGTGGCTTGAGAGGCGCCACGGCGTCCTCACCTTCCGCCTGACGCAGGACCTCACCGGACATGGATGTTTCGGGAGGTTCCTGTTTCGGATAGGGCGAGAGGAAACGCCCGGGTGTTACCATTGTGTGGATCGACCGGAGCACACGGCGGAGCACCGCCGTGTGCTCCGCAGGAGGAGACATCCTGGGCGTTTGGAGTCAATAGCCGACTCCCGGCCACCGTTGGCCCGGGTCGATGACGCGTTGTATTCCACGCGCGCCTCAAAGAGATGTCAGCACCATTAACGGGGTCCGATAGGGCCGATGCCTGCCGGGGTCACGGATTGTTCGAAAGAGTTACCGTGGCCCTGGCGCACAGGTAACTGAAGGAACACGGGTGGGTTTTAGTCAGTAAGAGTCTGACACGCCCTTCCGCTCCGCCCAGAGCAGGAGAAGTCATTTGATGATTTCCCAACCAAAAAAAAAAAATGCGAGGCAATGAAAAGGATATTTTGTAACTTCACCACAAAGCGGGTCAAACGTGGGGTTGATATGAGCGAAATAACGGATAACCTGTCCTAAAAGTAAAACTCCTGTAAAACTACCTAGATAATAGATGGTACTTAGTTTATGAAACTTGAGAACAACAGTTCCATATACGACTAGAAATGCGGTATCCATTATCCACCATTGTATAAAAGTAATTTATTTGACAGCAATAAAGCATTTACTTAGTTGTGCTTCCGTTATAATGTCTTTCTGTTGATTGTAATCATAACTCCAGCGTCTTACTCTATTCCCCATATATTTCCATTATGAGGAACAAATAGATGTTTTCTCCGAGTAGCAAACACGATGTAAGCTTAGAATAAAGCAATAAAAACAACACAGATCAAATAACTCGACTTATCTGGATAACAAAACGAAATCCTTAACTATTACTTGAACCGACAAACATTCCAACATCTCTGATAAGAAAATGTTAATACCAAAATGTATATGTAACTATTTTATGTTAACGACAATGATGTATCTACTCTTAATTAACATCAAGTTTCCTCTGTCCAAAAACAAGTGGTGTGATTCTCAGAATTGTTATCTTACTAATGTTACATTAACTACTAAATGCTAGGTAATAATTCGTTAAATTATGAGAATAAACCACTACTCAAAGAACCCGAAATTAAAAAATTAAAAAACCAGTTCTGATTGGTCAGCATTGTTCGTTTTTTAAAAGATGTTCTTACTTTGAATTTATAGAATGCGTTGGTCAAGATGGTATCGGGAATTATAATTTTTGGCTTTGTCTAATGAGGTTTTATGTAATTTGATATTCAAATGTTAATGATTTTTTAACCATTTTTATGAGATTCGTAACAAAAAGGCTCGTTCCGGCTAAACGCAGAGTTTAATAATTTGAACAATATGAATCATAAATTATATTCCTAGAAGTTTAGACACATTAGAACTAATACGGTGAAATTTAATTATCTTTTGACGACATAATTATACAGACTTCTTTCAGTATTCAGTAGGAGGTCTAAATGATGTCAATTGTTCCGTAAAACAATGTCTAACAAAACGTAGGCCAACTACAAACAATACTACCAGTCAATTTCAAAATAATAATAAAGTGCTTATAACCTACTCATGTAACAAAGCCATGAAATATACTAAGTAGTTGTTTATAATTAATTCCCACAATGCAAACCTTTAAAGCCTCTCTGAACGTCTGAATCCTCAGTACATTGTAATTATTGGATGAAAGTAACCTGCCTGTATGATAAATGAGGCAAAGACGACCCGTCATTGTTCCACCAATGAAAGAGCTTTTGTCTATAGGCCGAGACAAAACCCTCGCTCGTTGTCTATGCCCCGCTCGGCTCACTCCTTTGTCGACCGTCGCGGTGTATTGTCGTGCGATGCGTCGGCGGAATCATTAAATGTGTTTAAAAAGAACAAAGAAAAGCTTTGCAAATATTTGCGAAATTCTCACGGCATGAAATACTGTGCTTACATAATAAAAAAATGAGTCGCGGTATCTTCGTCACATTATTATTATGACGTTTTACCAAGTTTGCATAAACGTGGTTTTTATTGAAGGAGAGAACGACAGGAAATCCATATTTTATAGCAATTTTATAATAATACAAAACATTAAAAAATGTATCCGATCAGATTAGATGCGGAGTTTTAATGGTGTGAATTTATTAAATATTTTAAGGTTGCTCTTGATTGTGAAAAATATTTCTTAACTTAGAACGAACCTGTATTTGAAACGCGATTGATTGACTGGCAACTTTCAATTGCTTGAAGTTAGTTAATTCAACAATGCAAGATCAGTAACATACTGGAATACTAAAAAAGATGAAAACAATACTTAAGAGCAGCCTATTGTGTAGAGATGCGCAAGCGCAAGCACAAAACCTCATTGTGCGCCCATATGGGAATATATCGCTTGTTTTGTCATCATCATTGTTGCTGACAGACAGACGGACAACTGAAAAGGCGGCCTTTGAATAGTTATGTAAGCAGGAAGGCACTTTCTGAATACTCTTAGTTACGAGGTTAAATATTCTATGCGCGTTTGTTTAATGTTTCCGTTGTTTCAGCTCTTTTTTTTACAACAAGATTTATTTAATATAGAAAACTAATATTTTTTTCGATTATATTTATAAGTATGAAGATTTGTCTCAGTTTAACATCTTACTGTAATGTTCAAAGTTCATCTTAGTGCTTTGGGACATGATATGGCGAGCCGGTAGTTAATAAAATTATGTGCTGGATTCTGTCCCATTACCAAACTGTCCAGCAGGAACCAAATGTATTGTGTAATCTGTGCATAAAAACGATTTGTTAGGAGTTTTTCTTAACGTTAGCATAGCCAACATTTCTGGGAAGTGCAGTTTTTCCTGTACTATTTCTATTAAAGTATAATACAAGACCGTGTTTTTACGAGAAGCTATCAGAGGGCCTAGACAAATGGCATTCGCTTTGGGGGGCGATTCTATTTCTACAATCGCTATCGCTTTCGCTAATGATTCCATCTTAAGAATCGAAAACTAGCGATAATGCTTGTCAAAAAGTGCCACTTGGCTACGCATCTCTATGGACGTAATCGTTCGACGCTGTCGATTCGTTTTATAGAATCGAATGATGTTAACATTGTCTAGCTAATTTCTATTCGTTGACCTATGATCACGTGACATTTCGATAGCTTATGTCAACCCCATACATTTTGTGGCTTTTCTACTAGCATCATCGCTTTTCAAATGTTACCTTGTCTAGGCCCTCTAGTATTAGAGAAAAACACTAGCGTATTCTCAATAGATGATCTTTGCGAGGCTTCATTCCAACTCAGCCGACGATGTAATTAATTAAACAAACCATAATTTCCAGTGGTTTCGTCGACCTTTCTAGTTCCGATCCCACCGTATTCATGCTAATAGTCCAATTTATCACTAAGCCGCTATCAACCGCTACTTTTAACACGGAAATCTTTTCCCTTCGCCTATTAACCGAGTAGCAACTACTTAGAGACACCATCCATTTTGTTTTGGAAACAAGTTAGCTGCGATCATTAACGCGGCAAGAATTGTGAATAAATCATATTAATATTATGTTATTTGTGTCGCCCGTTACGGATCTACTGAGGTTCCAGTGAGAAATCTGATTAATAGTGTTTTCACTGTGGCTGATGGTGAGATGCAGCTCGTAGGGCAGTTTCTTCTAAAGTTGAGGAAATATGGGGCTTTCGTGTTTGAGGACTTTAAGGCGTGTAGGTATAGAACAGCATAAATAGTCTTTATTATGTACATACACCAAAAAAAATACAAATATAAATGTAGAATTTTTACATAGGGTCACACAGCTGATTGAAGCATTATTTCAGTAGAATTGACAGTAGTAGGAAACCGGAAACTAGAACCACCTAACCTACTATGCTACTACTCTTGGTCTTTGGTTCAAGATTCAGTTGACGACGGCCAACTTTTCTATTTTAATTAAATTAGTATTTTCTTAATGACGATGCTTGCAAATATATTACAGAAGTGTGTGCATGAGGACCGGTTTCGAGTTGACAGAAACAGGAAAAGCTAATTCATTGAATTTATATGGTGACTTTCAGTATCAAAAAAAAGTTTATTATTATACATACAGACCTACAAGTGAAAATGACAAGCGACAATTAAAACGTGTGTGTTAATCAACACCTAAGTAATAAAGAATACTTTTGTTTGATGCTTTACCCTGCAGGCGCCACTGACGATATACACCTAGCCTTATCTCGTTACATCGTTTGTCAAGTGGGCTGAGAACACTGATGGTTTTGTTCAATCTGTCGAAGCGTGGGACTGGACATCACCATGGTGTGAACTAGCTATCACCATTATTTATATTTTTATTCGAATTTTTATTCAACACTCCAAACACACGACAAATTAAATACGACCTTGTAATGTCACAGACAAAGTTTAATTTGAAACAGTAATCGCGGGGGAGTATTATCGAAGCTAATCTTTTACGACTGCTTTGTCACACCAGTAGGTCCGACTTTATTGCAAGATAAATTTCCAAATCTATTTCGGAAGGTACGCTTTTGACATATATATGATAATGTGTTTGTTGAAACTGAAGCCGTGAAATTAAAAACCATTGCTATAAAACAATATTGTGTTGTACCTATTAATTCACGAATTTTTAAAATACGTTCCGTTTTTGAATATTTTGAGAGCCGTTTTATTGGTCACAGTCAAATAAACACATATTCAAGTGTGTATTAAGATTCGTATAATGTTCCGAGTTACTGGTTATCGGCGTCTTATTTAAATAAAAGCTATAAATATTGACAAAAAAACTATAAAAGAGAATGTGTTTAATAGTCATATTTATGTATGAGCTAGGTTTAAGATAAGTAATCAATGGTTTTTACTTGCTCAGGAATATTTTATACGCCCATAATTTAAAAAGTCAAAAATCTGACAATTATTTTCAAATTACGCTTGCCGCATTAGGTAGATGACAAAATAAAGTATGAGATTTAAAGCCGATTATTTTATTGTAAACTAACTTTCATCAAGGGACTTATGTTGACATAAGTCCTTATGGAAGAACTGTCAAATGTCAATTTTACGCCCGTGTCAAAACTTTGCGGATAATTAAAGACTAAGCCTTTCGTGGAATACATTCACGTTAGCAAAAGGTCAACGGGCATTGTGCTTAGTTTTACTAATTACTAACTAAAACCTTTTTACCCAGTAGCAATATAAAGGTTGTTACCACTTTATTAACACAAAAAAATAATGGTGCACTCTAAAAAATTAAACAATGTTCCAACATCAAGTCTCATGTATTTTTGTAATTCATGTTCATTACTCATTACAAGATTATTTAGAACACTTATTTGTCCCATACAAAAGAAGCAATGTACTCTAAACAGTTAACTTAGGTTAACACAAGTTGTGGCGTTTTGATGACTGTACAAATTAACGCAGTGTTGCCATGCCTAATGGTCGTGTAGGCAATTAAAGGCAGAGATTAAAAGTAAAACGTTGTGATCTCGAGTTTCTCGGTACATTTGTGGGAAACTTTCATTGTTAATTACGTTAAAACAGCGGTGTTATATGACTTTATCAGATCATAGTTAGTCAGTTGATGAGTTGAATTGTTTAGAAGAATTTTGTGTTGGAAGCTTCCTCTTGTTTGGATCAAGATTATTTTTAAATGTTTGTTTGGTTGTTTAGGGCCAATTATTTTTTCGATAACGTGGGAAGACTAAAGGTACCGAAATAATAATAATAATTATGTTATCAAATTACGGTAACAAAACAAGACGTCGACAGTAAATAAACTGGTATCCTGAAAACTTTTCTTACCAAAAAGCAGTCTTCGAGTGTGTTTGAATATCTTACCTGTAAACAAATGAAAACAAAGATTAATTACATGAACGGAAATCCATACTAATATTATAAATTCGAAAGTAACTCTGTCTGCATGTCACATTTTCACGCCTAAACCACTGAACGGATTTCGATCAAATTTGGTAAGGAGATAGATGGCATCCTGGGGAAGGACCTAGGCTAGGTTTTGTCCCGGCAGCATGTTCCCGTGGCATAATTTCCGACATCTACGCAGGCGAATCCGCGGGCAGAAGCTAGTTATGATATAAGGTCAGAACTAAATATCGCAACTGTACGATATATTTTCATTATCCACCCAGTGGAAAATACACAGAAATTCAAACTTTTTTACAAAAAAAATATAACAACCGACTTCAAAAAAGACACACTACAAAGTGAAAAATAACTTTAATTTCGTAAGTCGGTGTCTTTGGATCTGTATTTTAGATTCTTGCTACCGACTTCCGAAATTAAAGTAATTTTTAACTTTGTAGTGTGTCAGTTATTAATTTATCTATGTTACAGTAGCCTAATGTCAACTGCTCATCACCTTTTACAAAATGTTCCTTTTCCCGATGCAGGGACGTTAATTGTTGAGGAGTTCTCCTGGTAAGAACCAAAAGAACTGGAGCTGATGGTGAAGCCACCATCGGCTCCATTTCTACATATACATTGTGACGAGCATAAATTTCTTCGCAAACATATTAAAGTAATCGAATCGCAACCCTTGAAATATTGCGTAGGCCCGGTTGCCACCAATGGCCTTCATCATCAGGTCGACTTCAGCGAATGATGCTTTCCGAGAGCAAATGCCCGAGTTACTATAAAAAATACCCAAATCGCTATAGGAGTGCCTATAAAATTTGAGGATTTCCCTCGATTTCCATGGGATTACCTCATCAGATTCTGACTTGGTGACAATGGGACCACCTCGAGAACATACCCTTTCGAACAAACAAAGAATTTTGCAAATCCGTCTATACATGACGGAGAACACGTATACGACAGAGTTATGCCCGAACATACATAAAAAAAATAAACATCCGAATTGATAACTTCCTCCTTTTTGAAGTCGGTTAAAAATAAAAGGGAGAAACATATTTCTACAATTAACAAAACCCCTTTACCATCTATAATTGTGTTTTACATAAATCTATTTTCTTATTGTCCCCCGGGAATCATCGCATTTCCGAATACAAACGAATGCTAATTAACATGTCCAATAATTATTAGATTTATCGTGTATAATAATTTGAATTCAGAACTAAGTACTTTATTGTTGTTTTGTTTTGACGTAACAACACGATAAAGTACTTAGTTCTGAATTCAAATTATTATACACGATAAATCTAATAATTATTGGACATGGAAATTAGCATTCGTTTGTATTCGGAAATGCGATGATTCCCGAGGGACAATAAGAAAATAGTTGTACCGTAGGTACGTAGGTAATCGTTATTTTCCTTTATAAAATCAGTAAAGGTCTGTTCTTAAGATTCGACCTGGTGAAATAACGGCCCACTAATGAGCATAATATTCATAATATTGTGCGGCTCAAAAGAGTCTTGTTAGGTCCACACACGGGTGTCGACAAGGTGGGACTCTATTAAATTCTAACGCCCTGGTGCACAGCATGAGCGGAAGCGCTCTTATAAGCAACAGCGGGATGTTCACGTAAAGTTCAATTTCACTTTTTTCTTATGTAGGTAAGTGTTTAGGTAAGTACCTGTTTATTTAACTGGGCGAAATATTTGCTTGACAGAGCTTCTATAATAATTTAAATAACTTCATAAAGTAAATTAATACAAAAGCTTAATTTATTTTTAAGCTATGGTAGCAAAAATCTATTTATAGATATATTTAATCAACAAGTGACAATGGACTCGAATATCTTAACTCCTATGTAAGTAAACTTAACCTAACACTGCCATAATATGTTAATGGGAACCTCTGCTACAGGCTCAATACCGAAGTAGAAAGCTTGCAGCAGCGATTCTCACACAAGCAGTCCCGTCTGCTCGCGATACACCGCAGTACAATGTTGGGGCTCAGGCGGCGGAGCACCAGGGAAGTGCAACTTATTCGCACCGTAACGTAGAAATCGACACCCGCGTCAGCAAACAAGCATGCTTAAGATATGCATTTTGAGCTTCAGTTCTGAGTTCATCATTATAAAACTAAAGACAATATTAAAAGAAAATTAAAAGTTCTCCAACAACAGTCACATCCATCTCCTATTCTTCCTCAGTCCACACCGCTCTTCGCTCAAATCTTACGCCACCCGTCTCAGTGTTCGCGCATTACCCCGCAAAGCCTCCACACATGCGCCCTGAATGCACAAAGACATATAATAACATAAGGCGGCCTGCAATTAAAAAAATTAAGGCACTTTGTCGTTGCCCTAGCCTTTAACTCCTATTTCCTAATGTATAAGGTGGGTAGTTTCATAAAGATTTTGTAGTTAGTGCAGTTTCCATTACGTGCATTTTGTCTTTAAACATATGAAACGGTTTTAATGATGATGTCATTAATTTAATATTTTTATGAAATGGTTTTTTAAAGTTTGTTTGATTACTATGGGCGGGGGCTTATGGTGCGTCAGTGGTGACAGAAAACTGTAAGTATGTTATTACAAGATTAATTCAAAGGAATTGGATTGTTCCTAGTTTATCATTATTTCAGCTGAAAGGGCCTCCCCCAAGGACCGCCACTTCCATCGGTTCTGTCTTCACGTTCATCGGTCTACCTTGTGGCAGGCCTTCTAAAGCTACGTCTTCTGGTACGTGGTCGCCACTCCAGAACCTTTCGGCCTCATCGACCATCTGTTCTGCGAGTAATCTGCCCTGCACTTAAGTTTGGCAATTCTTCGGGCTATGTCAGTTGCCTTGGTTCTCCTACGGATCTCTTCACATCTGATTCGATCGGAAATTCCAAGTAAAGCCATTGCCCTTTGGGTGACTTTCAGCCTTCTAATGAGTTAGTCAGTATTGCAATAATTAATAATCAATATTAATTCCGAAGCCCATATATTTCAATTCAACCCATAAACATAGATTGCAATGTACAAGCTAAAACTAAAATATGTATATATAGGTACCTACTATATGGCATCAAAAAATTCGTCCGCATCGCTGTCATATAATGTAATAGGGGGCGAGCCTATTGCCATCAACCGGGCATAAATCCAGACTCCGGGCTGCTACCGAGTAATTCCAGATGGAAAAACCCGATAACACTTTGCCCGACTCGGGAATCGAACCCAGGACCTCATGCTCAGCAGTAGCGCTTACGAGCACTAGACCAACGAGGCAGTCATAAATAATATTAATATATAATAATTAATATAATATTAATTCCTAAAAGACGAGTTACAAAATTACCTGACCTATTCCGCATTCGACTTTTACTTACAAATCATTTATTAAAGCCATAACAGACACAGAATTATTTTGGTAACAAACATTTCGGGCGTTACCTTCAAATCACTAATAAACGCACAAATTTCACGTGAAAAACCAAAATAAACGTTAATTTATCGCCTATTTCCCTTATTAAATTGTGAGAATTTACATTTATTCGTGTGTTCCATTCCGTTACCGATGTTGATTAATGTCAATAATTTACTGGACGTTCGGGACACATTAATGTTGGCCCTTGGTTAATTTCCCTCAGTTTATCTTGGCCCTGCTGACAACTGAAATGGCGATGACAACCCGCTATACGACACCACGACGAAAGATTTGTGCGCAAACCTATTTAGGGTGACATCAAAATCTATGTTCACGTATTCAATTTTTTTTTTACAACAAAAAGGTGTGACTGTTTGTGAAAGATTCTGGACTCTGGTATTCGTGGATTTAGTGTGACATGTGTACATCCAGATATTGTGCTGAAATTAGTTTGGTTGTAATATTTTAAACGAATTTTTATAATAGATAATTTCAACGCGTCCGTCTAGCTCTGCTCCTGTCAAAACTGCCCTCGAACGATGTTTGGGCGTGACACAAGTCACGATAAAAAATAGGTTAAACTAGAAGCACAAGATAATGAGCCATAAAAAATATTGTCGCATATTTTCGTGCATTTTAAAGGATTTCACGTAGGCGGCTCAGGCATTCTCATAGGTAAATTATGTCTGGCAATAAAAGCCAACAGTAAATTACCATCCAACTGTCTAGTTAGTAAAATTATCAATATTGTCACGTCATTAAAATCAACGTGATTGCACGCACATCTTCGAGCACGCATCGTAGATTAAACTTCATAGACCCTCCATAAAAGTCGTGTCAATCGAGACACTGCGTCAAATATTTAAATTAAAAAATATAACACTTTTCAATTTCAAACATTCTATCAAAGAATGAAACTAGCTCAGATAAACATAGATTAATAAACAACAACAGAAGTGTCAGTTCGCAGAATCGTTGATGAGAATAAAGCGATAGCATTTCGCAATGGATCGAGCGTTACTCGGAAATACGTTACGATCTCATAGCTACGGATGCGATGCCTCTCTCTTTATTATTCCAATAACAATCCGTAATGAGTGCTCTGGTTAAACGTAAATAGCAACTTCATACATTTGAATGATGCCAATGTAAACTCTGTTCTATGGACTACTCTGTGCCGTTTAGGGTTATCGCTCCAGTTTATAATTCGTGAAATTTTAACATCTTGAATCGCATGAATCAGAAACCAGACTGATTTAAAAATATTCATAATCGTCTCTAAAAATCAGATCATTTTAATATTTGATTGCAAAGTATACAAACGATAGCTTAATATGAATTTGATTCGTTTTCCTTATGTTTCTGAGATAATTTTGCCGCATGTCCATTTAGTAACATCAGTACAATTATTTAATTATACATATATCATTTCTACTGACCATCGATCGTTACCAAACAAAGTCTTCCACAAACATTGTTTTACTACATCATTAGTCTACTATTAAATTAAAATAAAATAAACCGGTATCGACAGTCCTTGCTAAATAAAAATCAATGAATCGCATTTTGTAACCCAAGACATTAGCTCCTATGGACACCACACAATATTAATAACAAAACGATAAATAATTTTATTACAAGAGACATTATTACAGATTCATAAAAGTTTACGGACAGCCCTAATACCGCGGCCGGCGCACATCAAAGACGCACCTCACACTGCCTAGTTTACATTGTAACCTCTGCAGGAATGTTTACACTGACATTAGACTACTGACCTCTTATGACACTCCGAGTGTGTCGAACTGTTGACAGCGGAAATCGATTGTGTGACACTCAACTCACGACACTTGACATGCGCGCATGAAATTACGCGCGTAGGGCGACCGTGTTCGAAAAATAAAGACGATAAAAATGAGGACTTTAAAAAAAAAAAATAGGCGGTGATTCGATAATTGATTAGATGTGAATTGAGATTGAACTTTCAAGGGCGTGTCACGTTTAGGCACATTTCGTTACATGAGAAAACGACTACGGCTACGTCTCTCGGACTAATTCTCTTTCTATCTTTATTTTTTAGGAGGCTTACGAGAGCTAAAACGCGGTCACTGTCGGATTGCATAGAAAAGAAAGAGACGCGCGATGACACAACGCTGGCAATTTATTGCAAAATATGAAGCAATTATGGATTAACAAAAAATCTATTCATTGGAATAAAAAACTAAAACACTATTACGTTAGTATGTTACTTGTAGAATAATCTGACAAAAATCTGAATGTTTGCATGTATATTAGTAAGGTTTTTAATCGTTAAAATATTTTTTTAGAGGTATTTTCGTGATGTTTTTCTATCATAACAAGTTAATTGTATTATGTTTTCAACACACTATCTAAGTAGCATATATCCAGAATAATATCATATATTTTTCTGATTTTGGTTACTGCAGTGGATCATTATTTTTAGGCATTATAAATTTGCGTTTAGCTCATGTAGTCCCCTTAAGAAGTTCACTTCTACCACGTGTACGGTGCTGCAGGCGCATTTTTTTTTTCAGATTGTCTCTTTATATTCTCATTACTTTTGTGATATTGTTTGTTTATTTTAGGTCTAGGTAGGTACATCTGTTTCTACAAAATAAATTTGAATACTTTCTAATCTGCAATTTGTCCGAAAAGTCACATAGCTCGATAAGAACGTGTTATGTTTTACCACGATGCTAATTGGTATACAGGGTCACGATAAAATAAAAATTAAAAATATTTCTATTTTTTTAGGGGTCGACGACCTCTGGTTGCTTTTTTACTTGAAGTATAAGTTGAGAAAATATGTTTTATTGTGTTTAGATATCGATCCTAATGACGTCTGTAAAGTTGCCACAAAAACAACAGTTTTTTTTTAACTGTTTTTCAGGTGAATACTAACAGCAGTCGATGACCTCAATTTTTTTTTAAATCAAATTAATGTATTTTTTGTTTCATCATCTATATATATATCCATCAAGTCTGCGGAGTTTCGCTAGCTAATTTAACTTGACCCTGTATATTATAAATTTAGCGGTTAAATAACAACGCATGATATTCGATTTTCCAAGCATTGCATTGCAAAATACGATAGTGCTCCGGAATTTTGTAATTAAAGCACACACTAGCAAACTAGAACAAATCCGAGCAAACAAGCGGATGTTTCCCCTACATACCGCTCTATATTAATGAACCTTCTTGTTTCTAGGTTAAAATGTGGTAGGCGTGTGTAGACTAACAATATTCATAATAATAGGATCTCGCCTTTGATCTGTCACATCGTCAAACGAAACGAAATTATGACAGGATATTTAATTTAGTTCAACCCTGACAATGTTGACGGTTCGATCTGTCACTGATATTCATTAGGAAAAAATGAACGCAGATTTTATGCCAAAGTCCGTGATTTATTTGCGATCAATAAATTATTTTCAGTGGGTTGTCTACAGAACGTATTTCGCTACTGTTGTGCCATTTGCGAGCCGAAGAGTGAGCAATTTTATTTTTTATTTACTGTTACTAATTGTAGAACATAACTCTTGTTAAAAGAACTACTTGTCATAATTCAGTCTACGATTTTTTGTTACCAATTTTAATAATTCAAGAGATTAAGTCCCGATGATTTAATTCTAATAAAAAATCTCGACGCTTGAACAGAAAATCAGTTCATCACAAGGCAGGCAATAAAGTCAAAAGAAACCAAAATTAAGAAATACTTATGTAAAACCAGATTTCAATCAACATTACCGAAGTAATCAAAGTGAAAAAAAAAATACGTTTAAAGGCCAGCCAATAAAAACGTTGGTAGAAAATAGTAACCGTGAGATGTTAAGATTAAGATAACAGTAATCCAAGTAGGTAACTGAATACATTTCTTTAATGCCCTGTTCTTACTTTACACAAACTAAACGTTTAATGAACTTTGTCTCGCGGTTTGAAAATTTGTGGTTATATATTATGATGAAAAATTTACGTGTTGATTACTGCATGCGTAGCATGGCCACTATAGAAGCGGAAGACAAAATCACAGATTGTAGAAAGATTTCTACGGCGCGATGTCAAAATTCAAGAAAAGAATGACACTTTGTTAAGAAAGTGACTTAAATTGTCTTCTCTTTCTAGAGTAGAGATAGAAGTGTTCATGCTACGCAAGCAGAACGGTAAAAAAGTTTTGATAACCAGTTACACTTTTTTGTGGTTAATCATATTTTATTATTTTTTCAGGTGGCTGGTGTCGGCGACTGTTTTCGAAATGAGAGCAAATTAATTTATTTTTTTGTGATATTAATTAATCCTTTTTTTTAAACCATCTTGCACAAAAAATAAACAAATTGGTGTATTTAAAACACCTTTCAAAAAGTCCTTTTGCTAACATTAAAATCTATTCCCACAATCTGACAGATTTTTTTCTAAGATAAAATATAGTTTAACAAAATCATAAATATATCTTTATTATCAGATTATTTAACCTGCAAAACTAACGGTAAAAATCACCTAAAAGTCAAAGACTGTCAGTGAAAGAGAAATTTATAAAACATAAAGAGAGGAATGTGCCAATATCAATCTAAGTAATTTACCTCGTAATGTTGACTCACAAGTTATGCCTACGTATTTTTAAAACGCTATATTTTAAAGAAAAACAAATGGAAAACTGGATAATAATATAATGTTTAGTCACAATAGAGGGGAGAGCTCGTAAATCCGTCTAGCGGGGCTGAATTAAAATCTATTCGACTGTGGAACGTAGAAGAAGTAAATGAAGCGTGGACAGACAAATGTCGTATTATTTTGACGGGAGTTAAGACGTTGCATAAAAACATGTTTTAAGGTATCTAAACTATACTATTATACTCTGTATTGTTAAAGTTGTCATAAATTAATCCAGTGAACTAGGGTTGAGTCATATTATTAGGTACTACGCAAAGCTACCTTATTTCTATTTTATTACGTTTACGTGAACAAGCATATTTGTCAGAATTTTTGCTTGTCATGCAGACATTTTTCTTGTAACCTATCATTTTGAATTTGTGATATCTTTATTTGCCGGTGTAGTTATAATAAAATGTAATAGAACTGTTAAATTATTTACTATTATTATACCTCCTAATTTCTATGTAGTGTTGTTCCAAAATATAGGACAGGAAATGGCGGAGTATATATTTACTTACTACTTACAACATTGTGACATATTTATTGTCATCGCTGTACAAACGATTGAGACACGTACCTATTACATGTCTATTCTTTTTATTCAGGTACCTACTTATCTTTTTTTGCGCTGGCAATCTAAATTTCTCTCACCACTTGGCAATAAGGGGTAATATCACCGTGACCTTTACTTCGTGTCATATAAAAAATATTGTAACACGGTTTTGCTTTCTCCAAGATTTTTAATCTTCAAGATTAAGTAACCATCTTTAATATATCTGTTCGGAATTCGAGATGTGCAATAAAAGAGATTTATTAACATTCCTTCTGTAAACAGTGCGCGGCAGATTTTAGCCGCATTCTCACTCTCGTAAAAACTGTGAACGCCGTGACGTTACAGCAAAATTATAATATTTTGGCCATGATTTTCTACGCTTTATGTCAACGCATTTAGCGTTGACGATAGGTTAACGACTTCGCAGGTCGACCACTCCGAAGATTGATACCCTAATTTATTGCACATTAAATTCTTACATTCAACACCACAAGTATGTGAAATTTATGTGTCCTTATCTTTTCCTCACATGAAAAAAGCAATTTATTATGTCAGCTCTCTGAAACAATAATTATGGTACTTTAAACAGAGTACATTAAAAATATCTATTTCTGTGAAGATAAAGGATAATCCGAAACACGATGGAACGTTGCGCATTCCCATACACACACCGACCACCAACAATGGCGGGCAATTAATAAAAACGGCTTTTTAAAAAAGGAACCGGGACGAAACTCGCGACTCCCGCGCACCTTAAGTTAGCAGACTAGGGTTGACAGATTAGATTATTGTTCTTCTCAAGACTTCAGAGTCTTCCTAAGACGACGAATTCATCGGAAAGATAAATAAAGGACATATATCATAGTGTACTAATTAAAAATAGACCTTTCTAAAGCATACCCACAATATTATTTTAAATCATTGGTGATTCCTGTCAACATACTGGCCAGCCTCAACTGTTTTTCTATAAAATACAGATTTTATGTATTTTTTCAGAGTTTAGCAACCCTATAAGTAACGCATCACGAAATATACGCTCATCCGCGCACTTCGCACGAGATCACGTTCCGCGCATTATTTTGATGAATTCCAATTTCGAACGCACCTACAGCATTTTGTTTTCTTTTCTTTACGGCCTTTTGTTGTAGAGAAATCGTTAAAAGGGCATTTATATTTAGTACAACAGAATGTAGAATTTAGAAAAAGATATTCTGTTTTATTTTTATAAACATTTCACATATTTCTACATTGCAATTTCTAAGCAAATGACCTACAAAGCACTTAAATTCGCATTTCAAGACCATAACTGACACTAATTCCAGTATAAAACCATTTTACTACTATTAAAATAATACCAGGATAAGTGGAAACAATAAAAGTAAAACAAAGCAATTAAAAATTCATCAAGTGTACAATTGAGAGAGATATAAACAACACTTTATGACTACTATTAATCACACTGTTAAAATCTGGCGTCACTTTTGTAGGTGGCTATTGTGCGGTGTTCCTTTCATGCACAGTGTGACAACCTGTAATAAATCGCGAGTGTTGCCATCAGTATAAATGTTACAAGAATTACAAGTCGGCCTTTTCAACTTTCAACCAATTATTAACAACTTACCTGGTTTTCGTTTTTAAATTTTTGGCGTGGGTGAATATAATATGATGTGATGTTTTTTTTTTGTTTAAGTACCCGTTATTTTCATGTTAAAAGAAATAAGTTTATGATGATTATGAAAGGAAAATGTATTTGTTAATATTTGTTAGTGGACGTATTCGCAGAACAACCAAATGAATGAAAACGGCAGCATTATTATGAATAATCATTCTATTGAAATGATTCTGAAAACCTTTTTTTCATTGTCAATATAATAAGAAAAAAGCTTTTTCATAATTTTCATAGAACCTCTACTAATTAGCACGATACAGCCAACTGTCACAAAAGAGAGAAAAAAGAATAAAAATGTAAAGCTTCTGTTTCCTTTCAAAAACAAAATACTGAAGATTTTTTTTTGTGTTGAAAGAGAAAAAAAAAATAAGAAAGAAAAATGGAAAGTCCGATTCATCCGGGCGCTCGTTGCTCGGTGCTCTATTCAGAAACAACTTATTAAATAAATTAACCGCAAGTTGGTGGAAAAGGAAAACTAAGGCGGTGCACGTGGCCGCGAAGACGAGCGGTAGCGATTATGTAAATAATTATATTAACAGCACCTATCTCGCTTTTCAGAAAATTTCAAGATATTATGGGCATTTTTATAAGCAATAAAACAGCGTCGATTATTGGCCGGCTTCAAGTCATTTGAAAACAAGGAAGAAAAATACACTACAGATTTCTTAAAATACTATAGGTAGTTGAGAAAAGCCATGGCTAATTTCATGAAAAATACCGAATAATAGGGCCGATTTCCATGTTTTCAGCAATTCTGTTTCCTAGGATAATGAATACAGTCATTCATTCTCGTAAGTAGCAATGGCACGTAAAGAGCTGATTGACCATAAGTACGTTAGTAAGGCTCCTCTGTAAATACTTTTTAACTGTCCAGGAAATATTTTATCAAACTGTCTTTCATTTTCATTCTTCGCCCTCGCCTCCTGTAATCAATGTGGCCACGTAAGCAGCAGCTCCGCTTTTCCGGGACAAAGCTGTTAATTCCTAAAAGCCCGACTCCATTCTGTTCCTATTTAATGCGGACTGTAGTCTGTGGCCAAGAAAGACCGCAAAAATAATTGGAAAGTGACGCGAATAACTACGGTTTAGTGATGGAAAAGTAAATCGATGTTGTTAATCAATTATTGGGGTTTAGAAAGGTGACTTTGGTATAAGGAGTATGATAGTAACAAAAGCTAGAAAATTTTCTTCAAGCTTGTTTCTTAAATTTCATAATCATCTCTTCATATGTCCTAGCACATACAGACACAAATGGGACTTAAACATAACTGGCGAAATGTGGGTGTACAGGTATACCTCTGCCTAACCCTTCGGGAATAAAAGGCGTGATGTTATATTATGTTATGTCTTAACATTAGGATTTATTTACGACAGTTTAAAGGCACATATGCTCTTTGTTTGGTGAAAATGTCTTTACCAATAATAAGTGCAGACAAAACGAGACAGTCACTGAACTCAATTCTAAAAACCCACTATAAAACTCCAAGCATCTTTTCTCTCCATGCACACAATTTTCTTTTCAGCGCATTTATCGATAAAGCACACAAGGACGTTCGCATCCCTACGTCGCCCCAGGAACGCGGCCCAGATTCCCAACTTTTCATCATTCTCCTTGCCTTCCCGCCTCATTGTGTCCGTGGGAACCTTTATTGCCCCCATAGAAAAGCATGAATGCCAACCAAGAAAAGCATTTGTGTACTGAATACTTACAAAGAAGCATGTTTCAGTTGATTCCGTTCCTGTTTCAGACGTCTTTTCATTTCGGTATTTTCCGATTGGGGCAGCTCTATTGGCTACGGTCTTGTTTTGTATCGGTAAATGAGTTTCGTACTGCAGAAAGGTTAAATTACTTTTCAGTACAGTTTTGTTTGGGAACGTGGGAGGTCCTATTTTGGTGGATATTGTATGGCTTTTGATTGTAGTACTTACCTATTTATATTAATGGTTTTGGTTAGGATCTATTTGTAAAGTTTATGTTATTTTCCTCATATCCTAGTTATTACTGAAATCTTATGGAGTTAACATGTGGGTATAGGTAGGCCATGTAGGTGTGGTATAGATTATCATAAATAATTTAAATATAGCTAATAAAGCAGTTTTTTTACAGAGGAATTTTATTAGATAACCTTTTTCCTAATACTACAATGTTCCTATTCAACTTAAATTTATACACACTACAATATATATGTATATAAATATAGAAGCCATCCCATACACAATGAAAAAAAGAGCGAAATAATTCTCAATGGCACTTATTTGCTTTTATGCCAGGGAATTCAGGGTTTTTCCTCATGAAACTTTTCCAGCTTCTTTGGGCAACTAAGCGTTCACTTCTTAATTACGAAACAAGCCACTTTCCAACCTGCATTTTTCTACGACCACGTCGAAAGAGAATAGACAATTTACTTCTTTTTTTTTTTGCACAACAAGGCTGATTTTCGTAATACATTTGCCCGACATTAAGATGCTGGCCTGTAGCAGCATAGTTGAAATCAAATTAATAGTTTAATTTCATATTTAAGTTGTTTACGTTGAAATGTGTAACGATAATTAATTATTTGTAACTAAAACCATTGACAAAAACCTGTTAAATAAATCTTGCTTGTCATATTTAATATGGCAATAGACTTATAAAGAGGTTTGATTACGAATTTAAAAATAGAAAACTATTTTATTGAAAGCCGATTGATGCAAAGCGGCAGTTCTCTGATAGGTACAACTAAGTATGTACATAAATGCTCTATCTTTCATAAGTGGAAAGGGTTTTTCAAAACTTCCGTCGGCAGATAGCAATAAGCACTAAAAATTTACAAAATAGCTTTCTTATCAACACCAATGAACCTACAAAGTTATTAAAATGTATGTAAGGAAAATGTACGGCATACTTGATGGGCACCGGCAGATTAATACTGCCATTACAGGCTAGCTACCTTTTAGTTACAAAGGTGAAGTCGTGCTACTGTGAATGTAAGAAGATTATCCTATCTAGCTGTACTTAAATAACATTGTAAATTGTGTTATTGCTTTTAATATGTATGCAAATGTTAAGCGGGAGGTATCGGTGCCTCGAATATTGTCTATGATAGGAAATGTGTTGGATTTAAATGAAGCTACCGATAAAATGTGTTCTTGGTATTACGAACAGTTGCTTGCCGATATTCTAATATGCGTTTTCCGTTAGTTTGCGGGTCAGTAAGGTAATTAGTTGGAGTTTTGTAATGTATGGAGTAATTTTCACGCCTGTTTTGTCTATAGTTATGTATACGAATAAGTCTGAAGATCGATTTATTGATAGTCGATTGCTTAGAATCGATATTCTGAATAGTGGATTATAAACATACCGTGCATGTCCTGGGTTCGATTTGCATTGACCTTGTTTGTTTAATAAAGTAAATTACAGGTACCCAGATTTTCTTATTCTTAAAATTTACGACGCCCAAAATCAGTACTAACGAGTAGGTAAATTATAGCAAAACCAACACTATGTACAAAAAACAATGTATTAATGGATTTTCCCAGATTTTTACAACCGCTAACGTTGCTCGGTATAAAACAGCTTATGAAAAACCATACATCGTAAATGTCTGCGCTGAAACGAAGCCAGTAAACGTCTTGTGCAAACCATAAACTTCTATTTATACCTACGTTCACCCATTGTTTTCTCAGTGACGAATAGCGAATCAAATTATTGGCTACAACACACCAAAGGAAAAACACCCGTATTTCCAAGAACTATAGATTATAATCGCGTGAAAAACCAATAGAGCCGCGCAGAAGTGGGGATAACAATTGTCTATTGTGTTGGCTATCTCTTTTGCGCATCGCGGCGGCGACTTTGTGTGAGCAGGACGGGTGAATACTGCTGTTTCCTTCTCTCACAATGCTCGGTGGAAATGGGCACGCCTTTGTGGCGAGGATTTTCTTCTATTCGTCCGCTTACACCGGTTTAGTGATGTGTTATAAAATTTTGTGCGCATGTCTATTTGGTTATGATTTCACGGTGTAATGCTGAAGGTTTCCGGCTAGTGATTGTGGGCGGGTAACGATAGATTATATACCTACACATACCTAACAATAGAATAGGTGTACATGAATACCGTCATATGATACAATATTAAATCCAGAGACAACTGTTCTGTTGATAATGTCTCCAGAAAATTCATGAATCCTGTTTGAAAAATTCATTCTGAAAATGACTTTTCAGAATGAATTTTTCAAACAGGTTTTTAAAAGCAAATGTACATTAAAGATCATGTTACCAGTTCTTTTAAAGATAGTTATCCATAGATATACTCAACACACTATAATAAAATATTTATCGATAGAAATAAATTAAATTGAAGTGTCTATTTGTAACCTATACAAATAAATAAACTTGAAGTGTCTGTTTGTAATGTCAAAATAATAGCTTTTTACTAAATGCATATGAATGTATATGCGGTCGCTATAAAAAAACAAGTTTTAATTTTTTTATCTGTCTGTTTGTTCCGGTTAATCTCCGAAACGGCTGGACCAATTTTGACGAGACTTTCACTTGCAGATAGCTGATGTTATAAGGAAGTAACATAAGCTGCTTTATGTCCCGGTAGCACGTTCCCGTGGGATACTTTCCGACATATACGTGAGCGAAGCCAGAAGCAGCAGTTAGTATTTATAATATAACAAGCTAACCCGACAGACGTTGTCCTGTCTTAACGATAAATGTCATATGTAGTTTAGTTTTAGTTTTGACTACTGACTAAAACTAAAACTATCGACTCAGTTATCAACCGATCCATCTGTGTTAAACGATATTTGTAGCGCGCATTCTGTCAATCGCTGACAGTTATTTCAAACAACTGACTGTTATGTAAAATTAGTATTGGCGTTAAGTTTTCTTAAATTTTGTAACGTTCCGATTAACTTCCTTTTTTTTTATTTCATAAGATCCTTCTCCTGACAATAACGATCACAACAAAAAAAAAAGTGAAATCGGTCCAGCCGTTCACGCGTGATGGCGTGACCAAGGGAAATAGGGATTCATGTTTATATATATATCGATAAAAAGTAATGAACACGCATTTAAAATGCAAGAATACGCATCTATACCATTGATATGCTATTACATGTAAAACCGTAATCTTAAAACGTGGCCATTTTAATATCAGTTATTACAATTTTCCTCAAAACCGGATTCGGTCGGATGCCGTCTCAAATTCCGTAATACCTATATTCTTTGATATTAAAAGTGCACTGTCCCCAACCCTATTGATAGAGATGTGGTTGTATAGGGAGATAGATCTCGCAACGAATAGGTTTACGATGCACAATCAGTTTTTATTTTGGTTTTCTTTATTCTTAAGGAATTGAGTTTGTGTTCTACCCTAGATTCACTTTGATTACCAAAGATATGACAAACACTATGCAACCTTACGGTAATATTTAACAGATTTGTGATAATAAGATAGAAACTATGCCCGTGAAGAATTCTAGATAACGACAAAGCAAAAACATCTTAAGCTAAGATCGCAAAAAATGCACAGGTTTATGTTGTTGACAAACTATTAAATAGCTGCAATAAATCGATTAAAATCCCACAGTACATTTAGTAATTTTAGTGCCAGCGTTAGGCAACCTCTAAGCTATTAAAATTCTACTTAAGATAACTTAAGTCGTGTTTCTAATTTGCGTGAAACATGTAAGCGGTTAAAATACTTAAATAGTGTAATACGTGATGTATGGTGAGGTTCAGAGGAACAAATAGGGGTGATGGCGGATGCCAATCATAAATCGTTTCTCGATGACTAATCGTTCTGTCAGTAAACTAATCGATAAACTGTAAATCGAGTGCGTGATGTTCTGTTTCGAAACTTTAAGCTGGCTGTTGAAATAGTGCTCTTAATATAAAATAATAAAAAAAAACAAAGAAAAGAATGACGGAATTTTGAAAATAGAATTAATTTTATCAGTCGGATAACAGCGTTATTTTTTTTATTAAAAATAAATTTGACTATTATATAAACTCTTAATACAAAGCAGGCACATAAAAGAGTATCGACATTCTAAAAAACTAACTGTAGTATACCTACTGTTGATACTAAAACCGAGATGAAATAAACCATTTCGCTTCGGCTGTCGGCTAAAAACGCACCACTAACCACGTTAAAGAGCGAGTTATCACCAACTTTTAATATTATCTTTTTAAAGTTTTTTAATCAAAAACGTTGTCAACACATGTCTGTCCGTCACTCCTGTAGTTTTCTTTCAGAAACTAATTGGTCTGACACGGTTTAACCCCTCGAATGTGGAGGGATATATATATTTTTTAATTTGAAATATTTTTTTTAAAGAGCAACTTGTTGACTCGCTTTACCGGTCGCAGTTGGCGGTTAATGGGATATGACACCTTTAAAAAATGTTTCTGTTTTAGTTTTGATGCGACAGTTGATTCTATGAAATTATAAAAAAAAAAATAAGCTTCTATATTTTGATTTAATATAGGTAGTAGTTGTTGTGGTAGGGACTAATATTTTCATTAATAAATAGCACCGGGTGATGAGATAGATCATCGCTTTTTGGTCATGTGGTTAGTATACCTACTAGGAGATGTATATTATATATGTCTATTTTACCCACTTTACCCACAGTGCATAGGTAAAGTTCACAAAGAATCGACATTTACCGCTTACCTCGTAATGTCTTTAGAGTAAAGTTGACGCACGGGTTGAAATCTTTATCGTATGATGTGAAAAAAAAAATGTGGAAATTTAAAACATACACCCATCCTCACTCACACACATTCACTCACACTACCACTCCACACTGCACCACACCTCAACATACAGTTTTAATGTTTTTTTTTTTCATGTTTAAGATCCTTATTTTAGCTAAACTGTTCTCATTTCAAAGTTAAGTCTGGAACGATTTGTTTCTTATGTTTAGACGAGCGTTGATAGCTGCGACGCATTTTTTAACCTTTGAGAGCTATCATCGTTTCCATTGTAATACTTATGTCAATTTGTTTTTATTCTAAATAAAAATGTTTTACGTTTTTTTTAAGTTACTGTTAGTTGAATTACTATCTAGCTTTAACTATAATGAATAGAGGTAACACAATAGAATTTGCTGATGGTTTACTGTTATTGTGCACCGCGTAGTTATCAAAACAAGTAGGTACTACACTACACTAGTACATGCCAAATACAACCCATGCACCTTTGCACCTTGACCTTGCAGAGCAAAATGTATTGTCTTTGGTCCCTGGCCATGGACAAAATTTTAAACCTTTTAATTTTTGGGTACGAGGCTTTTGGCTACATTCTATGTTTGTATTTTTATTAATGTAAATTTTTTGTAATGTGCGTTTTGTTTGTGCAGAATAAACTATTTTTCTTTTTTTTTTTTTTTTAAATACAACACGAGATGTTTTATTACTTCCTACATAGTAAAGGTGCATAAGTAGGCACAGACTTTTATCATCCCTCATCCCCCCACATCACTCGCAACAAAAATAACGGACACACAAAGATGGCCACCCTACAAATGTATTTGTTTTTAATTTTTTAAAACAGAACGAGGAAGCGGACCAATGAGACGCGTCCTCTGACTGATTGTCAATTAGCGACATCAAACGGGCTTTTTGCGAATTAAGCGGTCGTTTGTGTTCATTTTTTGTCCGGCAGCCGTCGCGCACTGGCGTTTGATGCGTTTTTCCGTTTATACGTTTCATTTTCATATTTCCGTTTGTCTGGCCCTATGGGGAAGGCACAATATAGGGTGTCTGCGTGCATATGACGATGCTTTCCATTTATTTCGGTGATATTTTAATTCGAGTGAGTGCACTCGTAGACGGATTAAATTTTTTGATGGTTGTAATTTTTTACCTGGTTGGCAGAGGGAGGCTTATTAGATAGTGTAGATTTGTGTACGGATTTAGGGCTAGGGAAAAACCTGGTGAAGTAATTATTCACGTCACGCAATTATTTTTCAAAACAATTGTACACTTACAACTCGCCCATACCAATCAGTAGGTCCTATTTAGGTAAAAATAATGACATCGTTTTAGTTAAATTAATTAAGGAAAAATCAAAGACTCTACAGTGATGAATGACTTGCCTATTATTAACTTATTCAATATTTGCATGATTATGTCTGCGAATTTAATTTGAATTGAAATCGTGCGTATTGCCACGTAATTTTTCATGTTTCTTTGACCGTCTTTGTATTTTATTGCTCTAAATTTTCCATTAAACGCATAGCTTCATTTTGTAGTCATACTTTAATGACTAGCATTATGTTTCCTTATTTTCAGTAAATGATTTGTAATTTCGGTCAAGCCATCCGTCAAAATGAAACACCAACGGACCAAACAAAACAGTCTGGCGCTCTAGAGACAAAACATAAAAAAGTCCATGAATCGAACGCGCCGTATCGAACGCTATTCCGAATGCACCCAGCACAGTCAACAAAGGGACGTTCTGTAAAAAACGCGCGAATACGAACGCGGCCCACCATTAGCCGCTCCCATTTGCACCGCTATAGACGGGCCTCTTCAATCTATACCGTCAACAATTGTAGGGCTGCTGCCTGTTTTAGGTGAATTACGCAGTTTTTTAGGGCCTAGCACTCCCCCGAATGCTTTCTTTCATTTTGATGTATAAACTTTTTGGTCTGAAACTAGACAAAAAGTTCTTTGTGCTATCTAGATTAAATATGACCGTGTCCTTTCACAATCCGCTTGTAGACAGATGTGTTAAATATTTATTTATTTTTAAATAATTCTTTCACCTGAAACTGAGTTACAGATTTCAAATTACAAATGGAATATCCACTGAACGGACGGAATTTAAACATAGCTGCAGAAACAAAAATCTGGCAACCCTGCACAGAGGGCATGTGATCGAGTGTTGTTCGAGTTTTTATCGCTGATTCATTAGTATGAGAGTGTCTTTGTTGCCGGCTGCACGGGCGCCGGGCCCAGCACAATATGCATTCAACATGAAAATTGATTCGAAATGAAAGGATACACGCCATTGTATACATTGCTAATTGAAAATGAATGCGAGCCTAGTAATTAGGGGTTATGTAGCATTCGATGTAATCTATCTATTGTTGTAGTCTTTGTGATGTTTCGTTTGATAAATACTGAAATTAATGTGGAACAAAACATTTATTTTGATTCGTGAATACATTGGGGAACGAATAATCATAATTGACGAAACTGTATTAACATTGGTATTATTGATTTTTTTATCAGAAAAACATTAATGTTTCTGTACTAACATAACGTGAAAACTTTCACACATACATTTCCATAACAACAGCTAACTTATTCTTTCAAAGATTGAGCTAAATAAACATTAAACAAAAAGGACAATGGTACTTGACAACCTCATCTAAAAACAAAGTATTTTAAAAGAACTACGGGCCCGGAACGAACCTAATTTGTAAAAAGGGTAAACAAAAAGTTGGAGTTGAGGGAGGAATTACAATGAAAAAGAAGCCTGTCCCTACGTCAGCTCTTTTAAGATCAAAATCAGTCGTGAAGTTTCGATTAATAACCTACTATTTTGTTTTTTCTAACTAGGTATATTAAGAATTACATTATTACAGCATAATTAAATTTGTTAAAGCATGATTTAGTAAGAAGCCAATGAAATCCGTTCAAAATGATCAATGCAGTGTTTTAAAAACTTGCTAAATTAGAGATTCTGCATTGAAAGTTGCCAAAATATTTTATTTCACATAAACCAACAGGGCCACTTATGAATCGTCAAAAGCTAGGTGCACGGTTCCAATTGGTTGTTTCCTATGGAGAAGAGCCGGCAAGAATCTCCACGGTTACTCTTTTAAAAATAAGGTTCAATAAGGTTTCCAATTACAGTGTTGATAGATATGGGAGGACAGTGTAGGCCTGTCAACAAGTATCAGGTACTCAACAAAATATAAAAAGGTCCACAAATCTACAATCTACAAGTAAGGTCTACAACGTTCTCACATTCACAAAATATAGAAGAATCTATATACACTCGAGAGCAATGAATCCGGGTCACTTAAAGAATGTTAAAAATCTCGGAAACTAAAAATGATAGGTTAATGCAATAAATTGTATTTAATAGACAATGTAATACTCCTTAAATGAAAGTAAAAAAAAGATGAGTCACCATACATTTTATTAACACAAAATTACATAAAGAAAAAAACTGCTGATCTCTCCTTAAAACAAAAATAGGAAACATGAAATTTTTGAACTTTATTACGATTTTCTTGAATTTTAATACTTCGTATTGCCTCCTCGTGCTTCCATTACTGCGTTTACGCGGTTTGGCATGCTGTACACCAAGTTCCTTATTCGATTTTGGGGAATATTCTCCCATTCCTCTGTGAGAGCAATTTTGAGCTCACGAAGCGTGATTGGGGGAGGGTTTCGTTGTTTTACGCATCTGCCTAGCTCGTCCCAAGCATGCTCGATCGGGTTGATATCCGGGCTGCGCGCTGGCCACTCCATACGAGTAATGTTCATCTCTTGAAGGTAGTCATTCACAATCCTACCTGTATGAGGTCGGGCATTGTCATGCATAAATATAGCATCCTCACCTAAATTGACCATAAATGGACCAACGTGATCATTGAGGATTTCTTCCACATATCTTACGCTAGTTAAAGAGCCGTTTTCTATGATCACCAGCTCTGTGCGACTTTCAGAAGAAATTCCGGCCCACACAAGTACAGACCCACCACCGTAGGCTACTTTTTCTTCGATGCATGCTTGCTTGAATCTTTCCCCTGGTCTTCGATACACTCTGTGTCTTCCATCGTGCTTGTAGAGCATAAATTTTGATTCGTCGGAGAACATAACTTTTGACCAATCTTCAATACTCCAATTTACGTGGCTCTGGGCATATCTTAGTCTTGAAATACGATGCCCACGCTCCAGTTTAGGGCCGTTTGCAGGTCTAAGGGGTTTTAAGTTAGATTCAGCAAGCCGACGTCTTACTGTCCATGCACTTGGGTTATACTTCCTCCGAGGCGTCGAAACTGATTTGTGAGTTCAGTTCCTGTGAGAAAGCGATTTCGAAGCATGGTGTTCACCAAATATCGGTCTTCTCGTGCTGTGGTACACCTGGTTCTGCCCGTTCCTGGTCTGCGTAGGTTAGAACCAGTTTCTTCGTAACGTCGGAGAACTCTTTGTACTGTTGACAGTGACACACCGACAGTCCTGGCTGTATCGCGCTGACTCCGGCCGGTTTCCAGCATTGTAAGTATTCTGGTGCATTCTTCAGGCGTAAGCGACATAATTTCAGCTTGAATAATGAATATAGAGCACTATCAACATGGTTTATGTACCCACATAAATGACAGATTACAAACAAAAGCAAAACCAAATGCTGTAATTTCGTAGTTCCATCTTCGAAAGTGGCCCTTTTTCAAATTTGATTTTTTTATGATATAACTTTACAATAACTAAGAAGTTTTAATACCTTCATTTAAGGAGTATTACATTGTCTATTAAATACAATTTATTGCATTAACCTAGCATTTTTAGTTTCCGAGATTTTTAGGACTCTTTAAGTGACCCGGATTCATTGCTCTCGAGTGTAGAAATAAAAGCCTATTTAGACTAAATGACATGATTGCCATTACTACTGTAACAAATCGGAATCAAAATCCTATCCACAAAAGCCACAAATAAGGAGTTGAAATAAGAATCCGAGGTATATAATGTCAAATAATGAGATTATGTCAAAGAAGTAAGTAAAAAGAAACAACAAAATATTCGTAAATTCGTAAAAATTCTTCTCATAATCCAAATTTCACGTCTTTAGCACTCACCGTTGCAGGTAAAGCCTAGACACTGACATGTCCATAGTTTAGCCTTTCACATAATTAAGTACAATGGACCGTAGTTAACGAACTACGATGCATCATCCATGCATTAAGTTTAACTACTCAAAAAGACAAAACGGCTTCACAGGAAAGAAATTCCGCAATATCCCATAACAATTATCAATAGCATTGTAGAAAATTTATGTTATGATGTACAGTTGGACGCTTGTCAGTAAAACGACCATTTAAACGACACCGTGGACTGTGGAGCTGTCAACTCCATAAATGTGCATGAAATGGAACAATAACCACGAGTTTACGAACTGAACGTAAAGTTCCAAAACAGGAATAAACCTTCATTCCTTAGCCCTTTTCAATTCGTGACCTAGCATGCAAAACAGATGTCTAGAGCTAGATAAAAGCCTTTGAAAACAAAGTATTACCACTCGTTCCTAAGTGGGGTGGAGAGGTCTAACACAATCGAAACCTCTATTTTAGTATTCTTGCTATTCTAATTAGTGAATAATGTGATCGGTTTTGCTTTGCTTTCGATCTTTGGTAAAATCTGGCGCTTAGTTCGGGCATTAACCACCTATTGGTTATTACGTTTTTGTCTCTATTTAAAATAACTTGACCATTTATGATTTATGTACAGTCGCCAGCACATCAAGTTGCCACAAACTGTCAGATTTTCTCATTCGAATTTGAACTTAAATTTCAACAATATAAGGTTTAAAATCGTTTGAAGAAATTTGACAGTTTCGTGTAGCTTGACCTGCTGGCGACTGTACAAGGAAAGATATTTGTGAAAAAATGCCGGTAAATTATTATTGCGTGCTACTTGCAGAAATCCCAATTAATGATTAACTAGATGTTGAGTATTACGTTTAATAGCCAACAAATTATATATTGATTGCATACTTTTCTGACATTTGATAAATTAGTACTAGTTTAATGTACAAAAAAGTTTAATTTGAATCCAAGTAATTAATGATTGAATTTTTTTTTGCGTAAAACGTTAGTCAGGCCACTCTTAAATCAAAAGGACAAAAAATACATAGACGTAACATCCACCCACAAAATATAGTGTCATGCGGGATCTGTGCAAGTAACATTGGCCAAGATGTTCGAAATTCGAATTAAAAATCCCTTTGCCGCGGAAACAGAAGAAGACGGAATAATCCTGCACCTATTTATCTCGCGCGATGTTAATCCGACAAACTTCATTACAACAAGTTGGCAGCTGCAAACGAGGTCATCTATGTACTTTATTTTTAATACAAAATATGAAATCAGATAGTATTGAAGACGTGACAAAAATTGGTATCAGCCATTTTTCTAGTAGATCAAACGCGTCAACTATATTCAGATCAATTTTTAATTCGTAAGCTGAAACTGATGTGATATGTCTTATTGTTATTAATATCATAAATTATTGGGTCACCTAAAATTATGAACATGTTGAAATGTAGCAAATTCTTCGACTAAGAGTCATCTTGTTCATTCTCGATCAGATTTTTAGCTTCTAGTCCATAGGTAAAAGTTAACCTACCCAATTTTTCACTATCTTCCCGTTTTCAAGTATTTGCAATAAGTGTCACATCTCTTTTGAAATCGTCAAAGACTATTTCATTATTCTTACCTTAGCGTGTTCTTGCTGCGCCAATAGCTGCTCCCTCACCATCTGTAACTGCAGGATCATCTCCGATAGCTGCCGTTCCTTCTCCAGCACACTCTCACCAGCCAGTGCTTGCAAGGCTGCAGCGTCCAGTACTGCTCGTCGCTCGCTGTAGACAAGGAAGTAGGGTTTAGCGTTTTATTATAAGATGGAAGAGGTTCGTATTTGAAAGATTTTCTAAATCATCTGCTCCATGTGCCAGTTAAAGATATATTTACCAATTACATTGTTATCCCGTCTAACTTTATCTTGCAACTCAAATGTTGTCATATGAGAGCTAATAATAAAACTAAAATTAGTGGATATAGTTACTTTCTTTTTGCTTAATATATTTAAAAAATTCAGGAAAGAGTTACTTGGTACAGCCAGTGCAAATTTTCATGCATATTCAATACGCATTCCCCATGAAAACAGCAGTCCCAAATTACATACAATTCTCAAATTAGAATGGCAAGCAAAAACTCACATATAAACAAGCGTTTGATGATCCTTACACATAAAGTTTAATGCAATTTCGTAAACTAAAATTTCGTGTTAATATGACGGTTTGGAATACAAAATGTATATTATTATGTAACTTTGTATCGCAGACGAATTCGCGTGAATAATTCATGGTGGCGTTAGGACGGTAGTGCTGTAAGATATCAAAAACAAAGATTGGATGATGGCACGTTCGAGCGTTGCTACTTTTAGAACTCGCTAAGAGTGATGAAAACATCTTTTGGATCTATTAAAATGTATCCATCTTTTTTAACTGATGTCACTATGGCAACTGTCATGCCATGACTACTTGCATATGTAGATACGGCCTGTTATTGTATGATGTCTATTAGGTATGTGTGATGATATAGATAGATATTGATTTTCGGTTATATCACACTAACTAAGACCTTAACGATTTTAGTCTTAAAATCTTCCACTAAGTAATTCCTCTTCAATGCTTTTCTCTCAATGCCAATACGTTTCTAACTTTTAAGTCTCCTTCGCCACTTCAATCTGAGTTCCGTAGTAGAGGCACGTTACTTCGGGACCGCAAACAAATGCATCAGAGGACTTCTCTGAATTATTAATGCTGTGGTCTGTACCAACCTCCTCTCTTTCAAGAGGTTATGATGTAACCTCTTAGTCTTCCGCTATGAATTCTATTGGATTACATTTTGCTATCATTATTATTTGTAATGTAGAAATTTGAAGTTTTCTTTAATAGAAGCAGGGTTTCGGTTACATTTATGATGAAGATTCTTATTATTGGTATGTAGGGAATTGGATTTTAGGTGAAAACATTTTTATTTACTTTTAAAAGAATTACTACAGAACTTCAAAGGAAATTAAGTTACTGTTTACTTATCTCCATAAGGATAATCAATTCAAATTGATTCATGATCATGCAAATATTACAAAGAAGCTTGGTTTTAATTTGAACTGATTCAGCAATTTTGAGAAATGATCAGTGAACCTCTTAATTGCAAAAACTTGAAGGTATACAATTGTTTCTCGCTTGTCAGAATATTTCACAACCTTTTTATTTTCACGATACAAAAGATTGGACCACTTTCTCAAAGAAAGGGCTCATTGTGAAACCAGTTCGGTGAAATAATAAATTAACGGTACCTAATTAAAGATCTCATTTTTTACTATGAACCAATTTTATAATTCTTGAGAATTATGTTTGAGCGAAATTTTTGGGTACACAGTGATAATTGTGGAATGTTTTTTTAAATAAAATTATCGGTATTCGTTTTAAGATGTATTTATTGGCTTTACAAAGTTTTCAATCAATTGAAAATGAAATTGCTAAAATATTAATAGAACTGTGCCCTACGTTTTCATTGGACCAGTTCTCTGTGTTCATTGATGAAAAACAAAATATTACTTAAAATATAATTATGTGTTTTAAATTTATAATGACGAAAAATAAGTCTCAAATGCTGTGAAAATTTGGGACAATGGACAAAATTTGGTGTGATATTATTCTGTCACTGCAGACACTCCAGTTATCAATCCTTTAGATATTTATATCCGGTGGTCATTAAAATCAATATAGCATTATGATCATCCAAATTAAATTACAGAATACTAAAAAGCGTTCGCTTTATAAAATGCCTTTCTATTGTAATTTTAAATAAAACAACGTGCTAGCTTTCGAAACGAACACAATAAGAAGATTTATTCCATAGAGAACGGAACAGAATACCGACCTACTGATCATAAACATTATTGTCAATGACATATTATTCATTTAATACAGGAACAGATACTAGGTGGCAGCACTTGATATATTTTTATACAATAATAACACTTTCCTATCTGTAAACCGGACTATTATGAAAAGCAACAAAAACTCGTATCGTAAGAACAGTATCGATCACACGATTCAATTCGTGTCACTCAATTCACAGAAATGCGTTTTATTTTCCTGTTCAGTGGAACGACACTTATGATTTATTTTGTTTGTTTCTCTACTTCTAACCCCATAGGAATCAAACTAGATACGTTTGTGGGAAACCCACCATGTTGGTAAAAGATTGGGTTTTAATTATTTCAAAAGGGTTATCGTTATTGATTTGAGCATTTATTTTTTATGAGCTAATTTTATTTGAGGAAAGTGGAGAAGCTTCGGACTGGAATATTTAGGTAGGCTCCATATTTAAAAATGCGACTTTGATTGTGTATATTGTAGTTTTCAGAAGGTTTTCTCTTGATATCTTCAAGCTAAGAGGAAGGTTAGCTAGTAAACAGTCGCTATGCAAACTTTTTACGAATTAGCTTACAAAACTCTTTCTCACAAGGAGGAGGCCTGTGTCCCAGCCCATGATTATGTTAGCTCAAATCTTTCAAAATATCAGTATTAGCTATACCTACCATATCAGATGACGGTGATTTTGTAAAGTGACATTTTAAATACTGACCAGTAATTCCAAAAAAGTTGACCCCAGGTAATTTACAAAAAAAACTAGATCGGCGTACACTAAAAGCCAAAAACAATACACTTACCAGTAACTACATTAGAGAGGGGACTCGTAACTAAACTAGGGTGAACTAATAGACCAATTCACTACCACTCGATGTTTCGTTTCGATAGAATCGATTCGATTATTCCGATTCATGGCGCACTGCCTGCGTTAATTTATTGTTTATCGATGTTTGTTTTTTTGAGGGAATATTTTTTTTACTTTTTAGTGTGACACGATAGTTTTTATTTGATGACAGTCTTAAAAAAAAATACACGTTTTAATTTACGGTTGTCAATTTGATATAATAATAGAACATACCATTCATTGTTTTGATAAGTACTTACTGGTTACTTAAATTATTTTTCTTGTCATGTGTTTCTGTAAAAAATAAACCTATTTTTTTCTTTTCTTTTTCTTTATGTATTGCTACCAAGTATAGACACTAATTCTATCGTAGAACAAGGTTTAAAAGACAACATCGTGGTCTGTTAATAGCTTTGTTTGTATCAAAACAAAAGGTAAAGAGGTGTCTTGAAAATCTCAAGGGTTGCGTCGGGAACAGGGGTGACGTCATTAAAATGTATGCAAGGGGACGCGATGAATTTTGACATTATACAGTGGGCTTCTTTTATGTTTCCGTATAACTTTTTTGGGTATACTAGCATTTTGTGGTTACTGAATCTATTGTCGTTTGATTATGGCCAGTTATGCACTTTTTTAGGATAAAATTCTGAGTTTAGCTGTTGACTATAATAATTATAAATAAAGAAAGGCTAAACAATGTTTGAATCAATTTCAAGACGTTGTTTAGCCTTTCTATAATTATAATTATTTTTAACATTATGATACAGTATATTTCCTATTTTCCCTACGAATATTTCAGAGTCTCATTAAAATAGAAGATGACACTTCGATCACTTTTGACCTTTAGAAAACTTCGCCAATTACAGCAAAGGAAATCGGAGCACTCTATATAATCGAAGTTGGACTTTTAAAAGAAAGTCGTTAAAAAGCCGATCCGATATTATGGCTTGTCACTCCCACCTGTCGATGGCGTGATTGTAAAAATATTGTTGCTGTGTACAAGAATAATGTCGTAAGTGGCAGGTTTAATGTCGTATTTAAAATTGGGGAAACAGCTGCAGTTTTGGGTTAAAAAGGTAGCGTTTATTTTTTGTTGTGCTTAGTTTTGTTACAAAGAAGATGTATAATTTTAAATATTTAAAGATATCCAATGTTTTGTCACTGTCATTTTGCTGTGTAATCCAGGGATGTTATGGAGCTCCGTAACCGTAACCGAAACTATCGAATATCCGAAATAAAAATATATCCGTAACCGTATCCGTTTCACAAGTTTCGGATACTTTCGTATAAGGGCGGAGTTTAACTAATTATTATAACATCTATAAATAATTACTTACCTATATGACTGATTATAATACCAAATGATAACCTAGACTAGATAAAACCTATAAATCAAACAAATTATTACATACTTACTATTTGTGTTTATATTTTACTTCAATCTAATATCCGAAACCGAAACTATCCAAAACTAACGGATAATCCTAAATTATTACATATCCGTAACCGTATCCGAAACCGATATAATTTTATTCCTATATCCATATTCGTATCCAGATCCGAAATATCATATCCATAACATCTTTGGTCTAATCTTGATTTGAAATGCTCAGTTTTGTTTTCGTAAAAAGCTTCCACTTACGTCGTTTTACTTATAAACACTGATACAATTTAAAAAAAAACATTATTTCAAATTTTTTCTTTGATTTCATCCCTACTTGGATTTCGATCAAAATTTTCAGCATCAAAGCTGCGTAAGAAAAGGAAGCAAATGAGATAATAATTGCTTTCCGTATTATTTGCAGACGTTTCCTTTGAGGGGCATTACCTATGGACTTGAAACCGTATCTGTGCGATAATTGTACATTAATTAGCTATCGATTTGAGGGTATTTAGTAAAAAAATATTCTTTTTTGGGGTCGTTCTAATTAATTTCGGAATCAACCTGTTTTTTTTATAATTCTGTTTTCAAGTCGGTTTTGAATGAGAATATAGAATGCGGTTTATCATTGTTATTTCTTTTAAAATGTAATAAATGCGACCAGTAATGATGCTTTTGAATATGAATAGACTCATACGTGACGTCATAGGGAAATTAAATCCTGCTTTAAAATTGTTACAAATATGACCTATATTTTGAATGCTCAATCGTTACTTTAGCATTAAAAGTCTCGTAGTTATTAAAGGTTGAATGAAATCTTAAATGTTTTTGTCAGTCAGAAAAGTACACTGAGTGAAAAGACGTTTTCACGTCAAAAAATCTCTCAAGTAGGCATGATCACCAATTCCTAGACAAAGCGACTTCTCTCCTAGTCTCATCTCCTACAATAAAGCGCGATTCATTTGTTTTTCACCGTCAGTCAACACGCAGCACATAAACTATGCAACGCTAGGGTTGACGGCGAACAGTTTGTGGGCAACAATAAAAAATCCCTTAACGCGAGACAACGGTGGCTGTAGGGTTATCCGTCTTGTTTGCCCCTCGCGACAGACATGGCGGAGTAGTGTGGATATAGCCAGTTTAGTTAAAGTTTCTCTATGAGAAGCTGGATAATGGTCGAATAAGTTATAGAGTGCGCGCAAGATAAGTCTGCACGCGTGTTTCACCTTCAAGACTATATCCCTGCCAGCACTTTTAATCACTTTCGGCATCATGATGGCGATTATATACTTTGGTAAACACGGAACATAGCAAACTCTCTTGACACCTGACGACGACGTCGAGATGACGGCAAACGATTATTTCCGATTTTGGCCGCGCGCAGACTTATTTTGAGTGCACTCTAGTGGCAGTGGCTAGTAAGCTCGATTATTAATATTGGCTTTTGGCTTGCAGTTTGGCAATCACAGGCTGGTGAGTGAATCACCTACTTATTATTATAGGTACGACAACTTTCTTTCTATTTTCTTCTCAATCTAATATCTCTTTTGCTTAGGAACTAGTGAAAATTGGGCGGTTTTCGGGTTGTCTTGTGAAATATAGTCGAATCTAAAGGTATTCCGACTAGTCTACATGGTTCTCGAATTGATGTATATCAGCAATTTTCTTCTACCTAAACCAAACGCATCCATCCTAATCTTTCCCCCAACAATACACTCATTACGAATTTAACAACTTGCTACCGACATACTCCGTCATGTAGCCCGTTTTTATTGAGTTCGTCATTGCTCGGCAGCGCTCGGCAATGCTCGGGCCTCCTCGACGCGGCACGGTACCGACTAGGGGGACTGATAGCATTTTAAATCAGGTTAAGGTCAACAACAACCGGATTCGAACTCTGCGCACTTTGATTTGTAAAAAACTAGCGAAAATGGACACTTTTAGATTTAGACCTTGTTTAGATGTCAATGTTAGTCTTATATATGTATGGAAGAGGATATGCATGGCCGGGAAGTGTTTGGACTCGGAAAGTGTATCATTTCCTGTGAGGATCATTTCGGCAGGATGGGCAGAATATGTATGAAAATGTTTGTGACTAAGAATAATGTCAGGTATAAAATTAATTGAAATATATAGTTTTCAGAAGTAAATACAGGCTGAGATTGAGATTGAAGAGCCAGGACACTATTTGAAAGACATCGAATAATGAAAAGCACAATTTCAGATAGGTCAATCTGTGTCCCAAATCAGGGGACAATTTGAATTGTAATTAGGTACAAATCATCAAAACTCCTAATAGAAATCAAGCAGTTGCTTTACAGGTAGAAGACCCAATTACGTATGATAGCAATAGCAATCATCAAATTACGTCTCGATTGTAAATTGAAATAATGCTGTTCTCCGATAATTTCTATAAAACCGGAATGCGTACCGTTTAGTTTATTGATCCTGGTACTAATTACGGTAGTTAGATAATTGCGGAGGCTAACATTAAATGATAGAGCTTTTTATTTATGCTCATAAGATGTAATGACGTTTGTGATGTACGATGTGGCTGCTAATAGTCCTGTATCATCGACGAAGTGAAACTGCACTGTGAGTGAAGCAACCATTAGAGTTAAATGATAGAAATCAATTCAGTATCGTGGTCCTTTAAAACTTGGGCCCAATAGTTAAAATTTTAATGTTTGGTAGAGATGCTTCCCTTTTTTTCTGACATTTTGAATTTAATGTTATTTTTTATTTAATCAAGTTTTAATTGTTGAATATTTCAACAGATATTAATAATACGAGTACCTATCTTTATTTTTGGTAGTAAGATTTTATTCATCTCTTAAATACATTGCAAACTATAGTTTGCAAATGTAATATAATTTAACTGCCTCGTTGGTCTAGTGGTTGCAAGCGCTACTGCTGAGCATGAGGTCCTGGGTTCGATTCCCGCGTCGGGCAAAGTGTTATCGGGTTTTTCCATCTGGAATTTCTCGGTAGCAGCCCGGAGTCTGGATTTGTGCCCGGTTGATGGCAATAGGCTCGCCCCCTATTACATGGGACTTAAACATAACTGGCTAAATGTGGGTGTGCTATAGGTACACCTCTGCCTAACCTTTCGGGGATTACAGGCGTGATGTTATGTTATGTTATATAATTTAAGAGGATTTAAAAAAAAAGTAAGTATATCGGATCCGTTTATACTGTATTATTATGATCTATGTTGACTTGAATGATCATGGCAGGTGAGAGTATGTCATGCTCACTTATATGTCTCACTGATGATGGTGGCGCGTGTCTTGGGTCATTCGGTTCCATACAAAATAGTTGAGCTGGATGGTGCTAATCCACGCGTCATGTTCGTGAACGAGCGACGTTGGTTGCGACTGGTTATCTCTTAACTGCTTATTTTTAATCTTATATTTTGAATTGTTATTCATTTTAATTTTTTACATTGTTTCAATAATGCATCCAGGATTTTGTATTATCTTGATTATAAGATTGACCTTGGAGTTTCGAGCCTATTCTTCTCAATAGAGTCCTACGTTTTGGAATGGGCAACTAGCTTCAAGTTTCTGACTGACTGACCGACTCTTTGGATGTTTTCTATCTGACTGTACAAAACAGCTTTTTTATTGGGTCCGAATCATCACTGCAAAAGTTCCGATTCGTTTTTTTTTTTTTTTTTCCTAATTGGCAGCTCGTAGTTGTGACCACTAAGGTCCTGGCTACTTAACCGGGCAAATCTGTGGGTGCCTTAAGCTACTAACTTAAAGCCTCCAGCCAGGGGCGAAAAATACTTAAAAATTAGGTGACCGCACGCTAAGGGCACCCCCTGTGGGGTACGAACCTCGGCTTAGGGCGTCACTGAGGGGAGGGCAGCAAGATGGGACAGGCTGGATCTAAATTATATTATTATTAACTGGGGAATTTAAAACTACAGGCTCAGCTACGGCGCGGGCTGGCGCGTCGTCGAGCAAGGGTCGGGGGGGGGGGGGGGGACAATTACGTCGGGGGCGTCGCGTAGGACCTCGGCGGCGAGGTCGGAACGATGGCGGTCTGTGTTTGTGTACTGTACTGGTGGCCCTACTGCTCTCCTGGAGGAGGGTTATGGGGTCATCGGGGTCGGACAGGGCATGCCTTGGACGGCGGGTACGACTAATGCGGGAGGGGGCATATCTGGCAACCTCGACAACCAGAGGGTTGCGATGTGAGGCCGCGGAGTCGAAGAAGCGCTTGGAAATGCGCTTCATGAACTGACGGATAGTGGGGATTTTAAGATCGAGATGGAGGATCTCGTTTCGAACGAACCAGGGGGAGCCGGTTGCCCTACGGAGGAACCGGTTTTGGAGGGTCTGCATCCTATGGATGTGGTGGGGTTTCGAGTGTGCGAAAACCACGCTCGCGTAGGTCATGATTGGCCGAATGCACGCTGTGTAAATGCGCAATTTGCACTTGAGTGACAAAGTTCCGATTCGGACACTATGTCCGAATATATAGTGTCCGAGTTGTCAGCAAGTCAAATTTTCAATGGCATTTTTTTTTTGTTAAGTATGATATGATGCTTTATACCTATAAAGCCTCATCTACGCATTTATTGACCGAAAATATCTCCTGAAAGTTTTCCAATCACTACATAATGTGTTAGTGTACTGTGTCGTTAGTCGTTACATTAATCACTTTGTACTCTAAAGAAAACAAGTTAACTCTATTGCTTATCAACTTTAAACGTCTTTTTCCCACCACTTACCACTTTTTATAAATTCCTATTTGATTCAGACCTTTCCTGTTTCGATCATTGCTTTCACCAATTTACGATAATACCTCCGTTTCAACAAAAACGGTTGGCTATTTTTCTATCCCCTCATACAAACCAGTTTTATTTATACGAAATAGTTTCGCCGAAATCACTGCATAAACCACCGCTCAATAAATAAAATGGACCGAACCTGTCCGATTCAGCGTCAATAAAAACACATCCCAAATGTAAACGAGAACGATGCATGAATTCTTCATTTCAAATTGTATGGCCATGTTAGGGCATTATCATTTTTAGTGCTTGCCACACTGGTATATTCAGATGGAATTTTTGATGCACTGGCGACACAGCCGCGCTGCGATTGGCCGCCCTGAATATTGTATGAACCAATCACCGCGTTGCGCTTAACGTTGCATTCCAATTTGAAATCGTGAAGGCGGGAAACAGCGGCAAAGTTGTGTGTTTTGCAACGGCGTGCAATAGGCATAATTTGTTGTTACACAATCAAATTGGTTTTCCGAACAGGTATGTGGTGGCATAGCTGGACATAATTGGAAGGCCGATTATTGGGACGCGGTAACAGAATTTCCTGCGTTTTATTAGTATTGTGAATACATTAATGTCTTCCAACCAGTCAGCGCCCAGGTTAATAGTAAATTAAAGTGTAGTGGTAGGTAATTATCAATTACAAAACTCATGCTATTTCTCTGTCTCGTAAAACCGTGTACTTGAAATTAAAGGGAACATAACACTAAAGGATACATAAATGATGAGTTGCTTGAAATTGTAGTTATGAACAGAAATATAGTGTGGCAATTAGGATAATTATATTGTCGTTATCCAGAAACGTCGGATTGCATAGTGCTGCAGAAGTAAAAAGGTTTTACCGACGAAAGGCGTGAATCTTGCCGCAACGTAACAAAATCAGCCCTCAAGCCCAGGAAAGCGCTAAACAAAACGGCCGCTTTCTTACAACTCTAAGTTGTAATTAATAAAATTGGCGCGTACGAAATCCCCATTTTTCTCGAGAAACTATGTTATTGTTATAATTAATAATATCTCTCGAACAGTGCACTAATTGTTGTGTTATTTATTTGCGGGCCAGCCGGCATGATAACCTCTGCCACAACCGAAATTATTGTTCCTATATTTTGTGAATCGCTATCTGTTATATTGTTATTGTCTCAATTCGTAATTGGGGCGTGTGCCCGGTGGGAAATTATTAAAAAATTGCAGTCCTTTTTAGCTTCAGATTATAGTTCAACGGTCATCAGTTGATAAACTGATGATGATATGATTATCAAATAATACAGAAACGCCACTTCTTACTCGGGATCCTTATGCATCTGTAGAAGTTTTTTTTTTTACCAGCGCTGCGATAGGAAAAATGTGGCAGAGATTCTGTGTGGCATCTTTTGTTTTATCCTGTGATTAAATTTGTAGGAATGACCTTGAAAATGACTTAAGTTCTTAGGCTTTTACTCATTTGAAATTTAACAATGTAAACGTTATAAAGAAAAGAAAACACACAATGATAAAAGAAGTAGTATGATGTAATCTATTATTGTAAATGTTTTGTCATTTTTGGGACACAAAACACAATCACTGACACAGTGAACTGCCTATCAAGACACATAAAAAAAAAGTGGTCTGGTAACATTCCAAGATTAAACATGGAATAATTATTTCACTTTATAGACAACTGCTCTCTACCGTAGAGTATAGACCAGGAATTGAAGCTAATAATAAAACAGGACTACATTTAACTGAAGAAGAGGAAAACCTAGTTACTTTAAATGCTGATTAAGCAATCACACGCCTTGCGCATGCTATTTCAAAAATAGACATGACATTTCTAACAAATTGTCACACAAAACATTAAGATTACTAACATTCCAACAATGAAAACAATTTCAATTTGCACAATTGTAGTGTTCATATAACAAACGAACAATTCAGTGAACAACGTGAGTTCTGTGTTCCTATGTGTGGGGCAAATCTTTGCAGAAGGCGACTTTGTGAATACTATAAAGAGTTATTGTGGAACACAAAGGAGTATTGTCCTAGCCTTGTTGATTGTCTTTGCTCTCGTGACAGAGACATGTTAGCTGCAGTTTACCTTGAAAATCTGTTTTGTTCAAGTATTGATTCGTTTGAGTGATGTGAGGTTCTTATACTCGTAGTATATGGAGCAGTTGAGTAAAATTTGATATAGGGTGGAATTTAGACCGGGTTTTTTCTTAATTCTTTATTTTTCCAGCTTCTTAAAAGACGAAAATGATCGATATAACAATAAACCTATACCGTACTAGTTTAATTATAAAGTCATTAAACGAATTATCAGCTTCAACAAGCGTACGCGTCCGGCACGTTAATTGTATGACTTTCGGTTATTAAGGTATTCTAAATTACATTCAAAACAACAACTTTGAAATAAAATTAAAACACCATAAGACACATAAATTATTTTTAACCGACTTCAAAAAAAGGAGGAGGTTCTCAATTCGCCTGTATGTTTTTTTTTTTTTTTTTTTTTTTTTTTTTTTTTTTTTTTTTTTTTTTTTTTTTTATGTGTGTTAGCTCAGAACTCTTTCCTGGGTGAACCGATTTGGATGATTCTTTTTTTGTTAGAAAGGACATACCTCAAGGGTGGTCCCATGATAAGGAAACCAGGATCTGATGATGGAATCCCGGAGAAATCGAGGGGAACCTTCGAAAATCGTAGGAGCGCCTAGTGCGTTTGTTAATTTTTTCATTAAGTATTTTGAAGAACTACAATTTAATGAAGGTCTGGAATCGATCTGATGATGGAGACCATAGACAGTTGAAGGAATTCCTCAACACTTTACAGCAGTTACCTTGTGTTTGGGCTTGATTAATTTGTATTGATGAGAACTTTACACCTAGATGGGTTGTGACTGTCATTAGGGGTCTGATGATGAAGACGAAGAACAGTTAAGGGAACTCCTCAACGGTTTACAGTAGCTACCTTGTGATTCGACTTAATTCATTTATATTGATGAGAACTTTGCACCCATATGGGTTATAAGTGACATTACAGGTCTGATGATGGAGACCATAGACAGTCGAGGGAATTCCTCAACGATTTACAGCAGTTACCTTTTGTTGGGCTTACTTCATACGGTTCAATATTCCAAAATATTCAGGTCGTACAAAACTAATACCCAATTAAGATTGAAGTTTTTCATAGGGCAACCACTACCTACTAGTCATGCTGATGCGTCAATTTGAGACTGAATTTAAGTTGCGTAATCGCGTCATCTCTAGCAATGCTCTTTCGTTGGTTGCTAAGCAATTTATGCTTGTCACAATGCATACGGTGAAATGGAGCTGATGGTGGCTTGACCATCATCTCCAGTTCTTCTGGTTTTTACCAAGAGAAATCCTCAACAATAAACTCCTCAATTCCTTGCATCGGGAAACGAAATATTTTGTAAAAGGTGATGAGCAGTTGACATTAGGCCATTGTAACTGCGATATATTATTATCTAACCCACTAAAAAGTGAAAAATAAAAACTTTTTGACAAAAAAAACAACCGACTTCCAAAAAAAACACTAAAAGACGTGAAAAATAACTTTAATTTCGGAAGTCGGTGGCCAAACACGAAAATACAAAACCAAAGGCACCGACTTCCGAAATTAAAGTTATTTTTCACGTCTTTTAGTGTTTTTTTTGGAAGTCGGTTGTTTTTTTTGTCAAAAAGTTTTGTCATTCCCATCATTATTCGTGTGTTAAAACATTTCTCATGGGATAAGAACAAAAACGGTTGGAACGCCCCCAGGCTCCATCATCGGTTTTATAAATAAGATATTCATATTAACTAATGTTACGTCTTCTGTAATCTGTAACATTATATTGTGCTTTCTGGTTATATATCACTGTACAAATTATGACTTTGTCTATTGTTAACGTTTTGTTGACTGATGTGGCACAAGTGAAAAGCTTTTAGCAGATGGCAATGTTGATTGAAATAGCGATAGATGATAGCAAGAATGATATCATAGCGACAAACGCTGGGAAAAATTGATAACCGTGGATAATTTTGTTCGCGTTTTGTTGTATCTAAAATTGTTGCATTGAAGACAATCTCATTATTTTTTATTTTATTAACTTGGATGACATTATGTTGATGGATCTCAATAGTAAGATGCTCATCAAAATTATAATAGCTAACAGTAATTATATGTAACTAAACCAATCAAACTCATCAATTCGTTGGTCTCCCCAATGATTTACCACTGAATACAATCCTAGGCTTTCTCATCCATCATCTACCAACCATGTTGTGAGTATCTTCCTTATTAGCCACATTAGCAAACCCGCTGATCTCTCAAACCTTATACCACAATCCGAACCCAAAGCCAGCATAACGGAGATGGATTGTAGCACATTACGGGCTCACGTCTTAATCTCGTCGGCGGCTATTACGGTGCGTTTAATTAGTGCAGACAATAGCCCGCGCCGGCCTTAATAATACGCCAAAAGTGGCCCTTATTGTCTCTGCTATGACTTATTTATGTGCTGGATGGATTACAATTGTTTAACGTGTTCTATAATTGACGGTGAAATAATAATTATTGTTGTTGGAATGATGTATGGTGATTGATTGATTTCTTGTTTTGTTTTAGCTTGTTTGAAATTAGCTATCTCAAGTAGACTTGTATCTGACTCACCTTTGCCGATTAGAATAAGATTATAAACTTCTATCTATTGTCTGTTTATGGTCAGTATCATTGGAACTAACCCAGCTTTTATCCACTTTACGAGGACCTCTTTCAGTAATACCCGAAGCGACTTTTATCTGTACTTTGCATGCGCAAAGAAGTTCATTTTTGTTGTTGACATAATGTTATCTTACCAACTTTACTGTTGTATGATGACAATTAATTAATGAAATATTTCTTTCATTATTTTCCTTTCCTTTAACACAAATGTTTATTAAATCTCAATTGAAAACAGACGACAATGTTTCTCCTGGCAACGTACGACAACATATCCGCGACTACAATCATAGTTATCAACAAAAGCTATTAATTCCTGATAACGCCACTGATAAGGTTGGCACGTAAATATTGACATAGATCACGCTTGACACCGCCTTAACCTTTGTTATAATTATCTTCTATTATTGAACATAATCTATAACTATTTAAATCTGTTAGTAATTTGTGCATATATGTGGCACGGTTTTATCTACCCATAAACCGGGCCTCTTCTTTCCATCACTATGTCCAGATGTGAGGTGATTATTTTCCTAATAACCAACCCATTGGTACATCGCAGCATGATATTGTAACTAACACAGATGATTATATTGTCCATTCTCATGAGATATATGGATACCTACCTATCTATGCAATGTATTGATTCTACTCACAGCGAGGACGCGTCGCAAGTTTCACATACACTTACGTTATACCAGGAGGGAAGCAGAATCTGGAATTCCATAGAGTTTTCTTGAGAATTCAAAGATGTCGATGAAAATCTTCAATGATATTAAGCATCAGTCTGAATTTGGTTCACCTTATATATTGCATGTCCATCGAACTTTGTTGCTAAGATCTTCAAGATACACATAGATGATTTACATTTAATTGCCCAAGATTGCAAAAAACACGCGGGTAAATCTAGTCTGTATCAGATTTTACTGTAGAACCTACCTGGAACCCTATTAGTTCTGCAATTACCTTCTATAATAGTTCTATTTATATTGGCACCGCTAATGTCTCTGGACTGTTGATTAATCTACGGACTTTGATACCATGTTGAATTCCGGGCAGGTTTATCATAGAACTAATTGCACAGAGTAATAATAGCAGATAGAAAGGCCAATAAAAAACTAGTTTCCGATCGTTATCCAGACGTTTTATCTCAATTATACTTCGGTTTATAAAGATTTGATAATAAAATCATATTTTAGTGAGTCGACGAGTAGTCTGTCTGTGTTAGGCAATAAAATTGGTTTACAACATGGCGGATAAAATGGCGCTGTTTTCTGCAACATGGATAGTTTAGATGTCAATATTGAATTTGATAAAACCATTATTAATATTGATGATGGCAGATATGATAATAGGGTATTTGATAAAGTTCTTTTAAGCCATTCGATTAGGCGAATATGGCTTTATAATGGAAAAGTGTGTAGGCATGCCAAGAGCTTTTGTAGGAACATTATAATAATGACTAGAATATTTTAACAATAACAACCTATTCTGTTGAGTCTAAAACAAAAATTATGTGTCGTAATTCTGACCTTATTGAACTATTAAGTACGTAAAATCCTTAAGTATGTTTAGCATAATGATCTTCAGGATTTTGCTTGGCTGCTGGTATAGGCTGCCTGGTAAAATAAGCCGTACGCTTTTTTATGCGCTCTTACTCAACCCATGATGTGAAAACACAGTATCATAGCATATATGCAGTCGAGCTCATAATAAAATGTTAGAATAATGTTTGTGCTAAAGAAGATCTCGTCTTAAATCACTATAAATTTAATCTTACTTTAAAAGTTGAAGATAAGTTTTTGATTACGAATGATCAGAATAATGCAAAATTTCCTGAACTCAACGAAGCCACGCAAATTCTCAAAGCGAACAATACCTACTAAGAAGAGACTAAAACAAAACGCTTGACGATCGTTTAACTGCAAACGAGGATAATTAGTCCGGTGATAATCTCACGCTTTACCGTTGTCTTAACGCATTAGCATCTTGCCAACAATAAACGGTGGAATGGTCGCATTACACAGTCGTGGAGCTCTAAATGACGACTTCTAAAGAAATATAGCAAGTATAGTCGCAGGTTGAAATAATTAAATCTATAGGTAATAATAGCCGCACGGGTTAATCGATCAGGTAAAGCTACGCTTACCACGGTTGGGTCGTGGATGGGTGATCATCTTTATATATCAATACTCCTCCGTGCTTCGGAAAGCACGTTAAGCCATTGGTCCCAGCTGTCAGTCGTGTGGATCTTTGACAGTCGTTACGGGTCGTCAGAAGCCCGAAAGTCTGACAACCAGTCTTACCAAGGTACCTATAGTATTACCCAGTAACTGGGTTGTGAAGGTCAGATAGGCAGGCGCTCCATGTAAAATACTATTACTCGGCTGCATCTGGTTAGACTAGTAGCTGACCCTAAAACAGTTCGGAAAAGGCTAGGAAGATCATTAGTATTATTAATATCTACTGCTAAATCCGATCCTGCCTTCATATTAACGTCTGCAGCCAAATAAAGATTAACGTTGAAAAAAAATACTCTTATCGTAATAGAGTTTTTCTTGTCAATAGTCCCAGGCAAGACTTTATTGAAACAAACTTGTCCTATTTCACTTAATCTTGTTTACACTTAATAACGTTAATATATTCGAAAATTACGATAATGATTTTCTTAGCTCAATCAAGCTGTAAACCGAATAATTAATATTCATATTTATCGTCGACTGTATCACATTTTTTAAGTACTTTACTATCTTCAGCCCTAGGTTAAACAAGGATATTTAAATTCAAGCACATCGGTTTAATTACTACTTATATGCTATTCTCCATTAAAGTTATAGGCTGTAAATAATTCAGCGACCACTTAAACTGGCGTAAAATTGTAATAGTATTAGCTATGAAACTCGTGAGCAAACTTGCTGTAGTTTTATAAATATCATGTTTTAGATGACCTTTTTATGGCGGTTATTGAACTATGTCATGATAGTACTGAAAGGTTACCTGTTGTTCACAAGAATATCGTTTTTTTTAAAGCCTTGTTAACGATATTACATTCAGGTGAATCATTAATTAGGTTGTCTTGAATTGTATCTGAAAGTAGCGTTCACAAAAGTTTTATTTTTCTTTTTATGATTCGATGAATGGAAGTAAAATAAAAGTATCATCATTACCTCAAGTGTTCCAAGAAGGTGTGTCGGAGATGCCTTTGAGCTTTACCAGACATTATTCAATTTCAGTTTTGCCTCCAACAATATTGCATTTTCATAGCAGGTCACCTTTTATGTACAGTAGCCCCTTTAACAGTTCCTCAATATCTACAAAGTGTAATAAAAACAAAAACTCTAGGCAAACCCGCTGGGCGCAACATACTAATGTCCTTTACGATTTCCGTCACCCGAACTCAGTGGACAAACTTTAACGTCGGAATATCTATAAAAGCCTAGTAAAACATGCGTTTAACGCTTTTATAGTAAACTTGCGGTGGTCCTAACATTGTTTTTAATGTGCAGTAATATGGCTAATTAAATTCTGGTAAACGACTAACTTGAAATGGTGTAAGTGTCTCCGTTTTATTTTAGTAGCCGGCGGTAGTGCTTGTTGGAGTAATTAAAACGGGTAGTATGTTGCGTCACAGCTTTGTGGACGAAACAAAAGGGATAGAGAAATAGGCAATATGTTTATTGGAAATTTTGAATAAGTAGACTGTCATTTAAAACATCGTAGGTCGCAAAAAATGCACGATATAAACATTTGACTAGGTATTGTGTATTTATTTTATTTATTATTTTCGTATGCTGTACCGGTTGACGTCATCACGTCAACGCCGGCTGTCGCTGAAAAACAGTGCTATGGCTTTGTCGCGCATAGGGTCGTAGCATTATGCTGAGGGATTGACCTTCATGTAGATGTGACGCATATTTAACCCCAACTTGATTTTTAAGTCTTCGTGTGTTTTTCTCTTCGTCATGTTTACCGCTAATAAACGTATTTTCTTTCTTTCTGTCTTATGTTGTTAGGATAGGTACCAATAGTGAAAAACCAAGTTTACATCTTTGAAAGACCAGTGCTAACAGCGTGATGATCAAAAAATTAGAAATTTTCGGATTTCTTTCAGTTATTGGCTTATAATTTCTAAAAAAGTGCATCCTACGGAAAAGTTATTTATACATTTTGAAAGTATATAAAATGTGCTACAACCGTTGCTCTGTAGGTACAATAGAACCTGAGATAAGCACTTCAAACATTGGCCATCCAGGCCATCCCGAAATCAGTGCCTACAGTATTTTTTTTTTGCGACTTAATGAAATTTTTGTGTCTACGGTGACTGGCCTTTAAGTTATTGTTTTCAATATAGAAAGTTTTGCATAAGATAAGTCCATTCATATTCTACTGAAACAAAAGAGTCGTTGCGATATTCCCACGATTTTGAAAAGGTACGTTCTTTTGTAACTGCAGTTGAAGTTGTTGATTACCACGATTACAAAAATGAAACACCTTCAATTATAGAACATAAACTTATGCTTGATTTATATGCAAAAAACAATAAGTTAATAAAAATTAAACATTAACGTTTATGCAAATGTATTATGTTATTATAGTAAAAAAATAATCAATGACGCAATGGAAAGCATACCGGACCTAGGAAACGAACCCTAATTTTACATAAACACATTATCAATAACGAGATGAATAATAAATTATCGCTAATAATGATTTCCGTATCTCTTTGTAAACAGACTGGAACAAAACAATGATAAATGTTGATGTAGGAAACTGTATTATTGGCAATAGGAGAAGGTGACAAGATCAATTAGCTCATAGTAATGTACTCTCTGACTTATTAATGAGGTAGTGAACAATGATAGACAGAGGACAAGCAATTGTTACGTATGTGTCTATAAATGTTATTGATTGGCAATGGTGCGGTTAATTTATTATTGTCTAATGACGTTATATTGAAGCGGGAGAGAAATATAACAATTTTTGCAAGTAATAATATGTTTCAGAGGAAATTGTATATTACATTGTTACTATATCCCATACCTTATCGAGTTGTGGAAAATGATCTAATTTGAATGAAGTCTATCTATAATAAAAAGTAAGTTGTAGTCCCATTTCCTACGAAATGTATGGGAATCGTTTTTTGCGATTTCTGACTTTTCTAGTACTGAAACCTCAGTTGGTCCCATAAAGGTTTTTTATCCTTATAAGAAACATGATCGATTGGCATAAAAAAAAGTTTTTGTGAACATTGCACATTTTCCTGCTGACTGTACATTAAATAAACCAAGGTTTGACTTACTTGTTCTTATTGACAGGCGTGGTCGACGGGGTTGGCCTCTTCTCTTCCTTAATCGTACTATTGTTCATTTTCGATGTTAACCTCTTCAAGACGTCATCCATGGAACGCTTATGAGGATTACTCAACGACAGAGCGCTGTTGTGGTTCAGCAGTGAATTGTTATTGTTACACAGTCCCAAAACCTTCGCCTCAGCCCCAGGACTACTGCATTCTGACGAACCTCTCCTTCGAGCCTGCAGGTCGTTCACTTGATGAAGACTTAAGAAAGATGATGGGACTAGAAGATTATTTGTCATGTCTAATGTTTGCTCGAATCGTTGCTTCTTTGACGGTCGTTCGTCTTCGTAATTCGTATCCTCCTCGCTTATAGAACTCCTTGTAGAACAACTGGGTGAGAACTTGTAGTAGCTATGCTGTTCGTTGTCGTCTGACTCCTGGTGGTCAGGGAAATCCAGGTTGGCTGGGCCAGCTTCCTGTTTCTCTGTGTCGGCGGCACCTTCTTGCAATTTCGACGGTGGTGACTTTCGTTTAGATGACATGTTTCTGGAAAAGAAATCCACGATAAGTAACTGAGTTATGTTGAAAAGCAATCAAAGACTAACGGAAAACATGTGACATTTATTAAGTCTACAAGACATACTAAGTGCTGTCAAGACTCAGGACTGGTTAATAGCCAGTCAGTGACGTCAAGTCTAGAGATGTCCTAATTATCCAGCTCTATTCGTTAGCATGACTGTGCTCGTACAAATACTTGTTAAATGCAAAATACAAACACGGTTTACAAGCAGTATCACTGTTTGATCGAGATCTCGGGTCAGACGTCAAACGTAGTATTTGTCACCCAAACTCCCCCGACTAGTTACGAAACTCGCTTCGTTAAAGCACCTAATTGGGCTCTACTAATTGTACTAATTGCAGTTACTGCCTCCTTTGGACTTAAGGTGTCCGCCGGTCCATGTAATACCAACCACTCAAGATAGATCCCTAAATACGACTTCAATTTCGTTGGTAACACCTATTTTGTTAAGGAATTAGAAGGGCGAAGAGGGTCTTGTTATATTAGCAAATTTTGTGTGTGTGTGGGTGTTAGGTTACACTGGATTGGCCGATATCGTGTGTGGTACTCTAAATATTACGCGTGTGTGTACGATTATAGACTAACATGTGTACTTTGATGCTGATTTGAGTTAGAAACGTCTTCATTGATTGTGTTAACAAACAGTTCCTTTGCGCATAGTGTCTGGCGGCTCTGCTTTGATGTTTGTCTACGTATCTGCTGTAAGTATTGATGTGATTATTTTGAAACGTTTACGCAGTGTCATCCTTTTGCCGGAATGTTTCATCCTTTGAACTTCAGTGACAAATGAGGTAAACAGATTTAGAGGATATCCATCGTTAGGAATAGAGCTGTTTAGACTATTTTAGCATGATCGTAATCTCTTTGTTAATGCAGGCGTGGTTGTAGGATAATATTAATTCATTACCCACTTCTCATAACCCATAATTAGCTTCGTAATATAGTATTACTGCCATCTTGAATATCAATCGCAAAATTTTGAGCGCATTCCCGAAACCATAAAATTAACCTTAATATACCTAATTCAAATTATAATTTCAGTAATAACAATTAAAGCAACTATGACCTAAAGTCCTTTAACACTAAATACTAAGAAACTAGACTAAATCCATTTACAATTATTTACATACAGAACATGGTTTGTGTTTCCAAGTTTACCCAAAGTCTGCAAAGTTAGGACAGATCTGACAAGTAAATGAAGAATAAACATTAAAATATAAAGGTCTAACTCCACGATATAATTATAATAGTTTTGATTGAAGAAATTTTGTAATTGAAATATTATTTACAATTTTAATACATTTGGTGTTAATTTGAAGATTTTGACTGACATTGAAATGTGAAATCATTTAAAAAGGAATAATTGAAATTGCTTTTATTTCTAAACTATAAGCAGTGATATTTTATAGCAGACGATATTAAGAAAGGAAATTTAACGAATTTCTAAAAGCCAAAAATTACGCAACCAAAACCAACCAACGTAAGATATTATCGATTTGTGCAGAAAAAGGTGTCAAATCGATATGAATCACGTTAAAAGACCTGTTAGCACACTGCCACTGGTACAACAAATTGTGTTAGTGCCCTTGAGACAAAAGGGGGTGATGGAACATGAAGCTAGGAAACAAATGGAAGAAACAATAGCAAAATTAAAAGTAAAAAAAATAAAAATAATGATAATGATAAATTATATTTTATTTCTGTGTTGTAAAATACGCTTTAACACCTCCAAAGAAATAATAATATTTTAAAACTAGCTGCTGCGTGCGGCTTTGTTCGCATGACATTAAAGGCTCGTGTATACTGGCGCGACGCGACAGCGTACACAAAGGCACCGCGTGCAGCGCGACGGGCGGCGCCTTTGCGTCGGGCTGTCGCGTCGCGCCAGTGTGCACGAGCCTTAATAGCTTTTGATTTTCTTTCTTTCTTCTAAAATAATTGTAGCCTAATTTACTCGTTATAAAATCAGTTATCTGCCTGTGACCGTCCCGACAAAATCGGTATAACCGTTTTGGAGACTAGTCGGAACAAACAGACAGATAGACAAAAACTAAAAAAAATATTTTTTGTAATAAGTACCGTATATATTTTCATATGCATTTAATAAAAAGCTGTTATTTTGACATCACAAATACACTTAATTTTTTTTTTCTTCTAATTAGTCTAATGTATTTTCTTTCGATAGTATATATAAGCTAACATACTTAAAATGGTATTATTAATATGTACATATAAATAAATTAAAATATTAAAAATCATAGGCCATCAAAAAATTCGTCCGCATCGCTGTCAACAGGAAAAGTGCCCAAAAGGCTGGCAGCATTTCCACGTTGTATGACGATGCTGATTCTTTGGCCAAAAAATAGGCCAGCCCTCTGGTCAATCTTATTAATTTGTATAGTAAAGACTACATGGGGTCGGAAATAGTTACCTACTAAAGCAGAGTTTTTAGGTAAGTACCTAATGGCAACTTTTCATATACAGTGGACCACTATTTCATTATTATTAAGATAAAAACATACAAGTTGTGACTGTTGTAAGTTACAACACTCATCATAGGAAAACATACAAGTCTATTTTCCACTGCTGTTTTATCTATGTTTTTTTTAGTTTTAAGGTGTATTTTTGTTGCTGCAATGCCAATAAACGCATTTTTCTTTTTTTCTTTATTTCTATGTCAAATCATAAAATGGTGAAAAAGAGTACCTACCTACCTTTAGCTTAATGCTGCATTACATATTTATTAAGCCATTTTTTGACTAATGAGACACAATCATTTATCTACCTTAAATTGAATTTTTCAAATGCTGTTGGTAGCACCTAAAAATTCTCCTTTTTATTAATATAAACCAATAAATTAGCAACCGCTCGATCTTACTTAGCTCAGCGGCAATAATTCAATTTGATACGGCTGCGCTTCGGCGCGGCTGTTATGATAAAATGCAACAATCAACTTAGGTAGGTATGTACTGCAAACGTTGCCTTCAAAAGGGAACCTCACATCATACAGGTTGGTAGAAAACCTAATTAGTTTTCTATTACAAACTCTGTATGTCTCAAGCCTTTTTAGAAGGACGAGGTTAGAAAACTTGAAACATGTGGATATTTTTAGGCTCAATGCAAAAACAACTTACTTTTTTTTTTGTATCTGATCTGTTTTCTTTATTGCGTTGAAGAAAACTAATAATTAAACATCACTATTTGTCAACAGTACAGGCAGCAATATCAATCAACACTTTACAATCGATCATTACAACCTAATTTCCGACTACACACATCACTATTATTGAATAGTTCCACTCCTTGTAAATTTATGTTGCCCACAGACAATGCAATACCACTCTTGTTCGCATGAACATAAGATTCATGGCAAAAGAATTTAATAAATATGTCAATTGTAACGACTAATTTCCTTTTCATTACTGTCACAATGACGTCACGCGGTGGCGCGAACAATATGGTGAATGGGCGGGAAATTTGACAGGTCTATATTACGTTCGGAAATGTTTACTTCTCTTTTTTTCATTTTCGCGTTTATGATAATGTTAGTCATAATGTCTGGTGATTGACATTTACAAATATCTATATTATAGATAGCAGGTAATTCGCGTCAAATTAAATGCACATTATTTTTTAAATAATGTCAATGCTCATAGCATTGATCATGCCTCAATGAAATGTTGACTGAAATAATATGTTTTCGGACGAATTTACATTCTTGTTTAATATTTAAATTTATTTTATTTTAAGTGCGTAAGAACTTATTATTATTCATCTATTGAAATGTTTCAGTTATATTTCCTGAAAAGTAATCTTATCATTAAGTTGCAATAGTTATTGGTAACATGAAGTATAATCAAAAACAATAAATTGAAGCTGCAATGGTGTAACGCATTCAATTTGAAGTGGGGTGACGTCACAATGACGTCAGGGAAATGCTAGCAAATTGTTTTTGTAAACGCCTCCCCTTGTTAATTGGTTTGCTGGCGGTGATAAAAGGGTTATCTTTTGTTGAAAGTTTTTGCTTACGGATTTTTTTAAGCAAATGTGAAGGTGATAGATTACCAGGTTAACTATTAGGTAACTAAAAACTAATGAGGCATACCCTAAATACTAACTAACTTAATTTAGTAAATATTTGTGACTATAGTAAAAAATATTATGAAATTAACAGATTCGTAGATCTTCTCATTAATTTTGTTAACGACCCTGAAACATGAAAATATTGCATTGTGTAATCTTTATAGTGGTCGCATCGTATGCTGTAATGAAAACTTTCGAGATCGTCCAGTTTAAAATTGCACGCCCCTCCACTGCTTGCTGCACACACATTTCAAATATTTGAATAGAAATATTTGTGTAGAGGCGTGCAGTTTTAAATAAGACTATCTCTTCTTAAGTTGACACACGCAGGGCACAGCAAGGAATGGAGGTCCTTCCGTTCAGAAGTCATGACACGGATTCCGCTACCATACCTACACCGTATCCTCAATTACATCATATCATCATTCACCAAAACTATCCTTCCACCATTCTACAACATTTTTTCCACCAAAATAGGCATATACTTTAGCAAAACAAGTCGCACACAGTCACACTCTCAACCGACTTCTAATTTATACGAGATATTAACTTGTGCATCCGTTTAGAAATTAATCAGCGAACGACGGACGAACGGACGGGCCTTTAAGTAAAGGTAACGAGTGCCTAGCTCCCAATCTATCTGACGTAGGAAATTGCTGGTTCCCGTCTTAGATAAACGGCTAGGCTAAGGTTTCCTACCCGGTCTATGTATGTAGGCAGTACCTATTAGAGTGTCATCTGGTGTAACTAAGTTGTTCGAACTCGCTGATAAATCTTATAAATTTGTTGATTGATTTATTGGTTTGCTTCTACTTGTATGGAAAGGTTAAATGTGGCATGGAAGGAAGAGACGATGTTTTGAATATGTGTTATGCATAATCATACGTAATCAGCCTATAATGTTCCCAGTGCTGGGACACAGGCCTCCTCTCTTTGAGGGGAAGTTGGCTTTAATTTACCACGCGGGCCCAGTACGGGTTGGTAGATGTCACATGTCTTCGAATTTTTGATTCTTGGACATGCCTCCTCACGATGTTTTCCCACACCGTTTGGAGAGCAGTGTTGATGAAATTATTTACACAAAGCAAAGCGCCTGCCTGGGATCGAACCCACGACCTACATCTCGTAAGTCGGGGCCGTTACCACTGGGCCACCACTGCTTCTGTGCTACTATGTAGTAAGGTTCTTTGTTAATCGGCTTGGTTATTCTGGCAGTTATTGGTAAAGGAACCTCGGTTATAAATGTGCAAATTCTAAGCTGAAAAAGTTCCATGAAACTTTTCATCGTTTACGGAAGGAACACTTCGAAAGGAACGTCATAATAAAACAGCTGAAATCAAATAAGCGAATAAAACTCCCGGAGAGTCGGCGAAGTACAATGAAAATAAAAATTAAATAGAAAAATATTGTGAAGCGTCAGTAATTGAATGAGGAACGAGAAACATTTTCTTTCCCTTTGGTGAGAAAAGAAGAAAAAATCGGCGGAAGAAATCTTCCCGTAACATAATTATTCCTATTCTATAATAAGTTTATTCACAATAAGTTGGAATAAAATGCTTGTAGCGTTCTTCGTTCAAATTAGATTTGATCTGCCTATTTTCTTGTTTGTTCGTTAGTATTCCAGTTTTGTTTTAATTTGTTTCGAGATTTTTTTACTTTATTGGTCTCTAGTGTTTGACATTTTTTTTATGTCCGTCGAATGTATTGGATCTGTGAAATAATGCCATAGGCGGGTTGGTTTTATGAAGGTACCTAAAACATTCCTTATAGGCAGAACCTTTTCCATCCACGTGTATTACGTGTATCCACGTGTAACCCGACAAACATTTTCCTAATGACACATCTTAGAAAAATCAAACATAATTTTATTTTCTGAATAGCAGCCCGATGAATGCCAATAATTTGCCAGAAAAAGTTATTTCAAAGAAAAACACGAAATGACATGTCAAAACAAGCGCTGCATCGCACAATTGGCTTCTATTGAGTGAAGCGAAGGGAGGTGGAATTATCGACGGCAAATTACAAGAAACCTCCCTCGTACAGAACCCGAACAAAATGTAGTTACAAGTGAAACAGCCGACGAATGTTAGGGCTACTAGATGTGGCTTCGTAAGTCGAAAGAATTAGAAAATTTACTAAATATTTCTCTTAGTGAAACAGAGAATATTGTTGTGGTTTGTGTGTCATGTTTTAAAATAGGAAACCATTTCTTTTATCCCATTCTAAAATAACCATGACCCGAACTGCCAACTGGAAAGTAATAAACTCACAAAAAGTATTTTATTTTATGTAGCTTTTCCGGACAATCAATAACAATTGAATATTGTTTAGTTTCTCTAACCGCAGATAAAGATGAAAAACCATCAGCTAAGCCAAAAGTCGTTAAATCTTAGTTTATAATGTGTTTGAAAAGGTTCCAGAAAGCACGCATAAATAATATAATTAAAAAAGTATAAGTGTAAATAGTGGATAAAACATGTGGACGAAGTCAAAACATCCATTCCATTCTGAAATGCTTATATAATTTGTCATGTATTATATCCAGAAACCAAAACTATGCCTATATTTTTTACCACACCACTTACTGAACCTTTTGATCTCCAATAAACTAAATTTCTTTTCGAAATCGAAATATTACTTCATACTAAATTGTTTGTCCTCACAGTACCTAATCGTTTTATAGAAAACGATTACTAAGAGGAAAATTGAAATAATATACCTACGTAGCTAATTTACTTTCCCTTGCTAAAAGAATATTATATTTTTGTTAAGAAAATGCAACAAATCAGTTTTATTTGTACTTTTCTTCACACACTGCTACATACCTACCTACTTCTATTATTTAATACTTTCTTTGTTGCCAACGTGAACAGGTGTATTGTATGAAACATAAATCTATAGTATACTGAAATTCTTTGGAATTTTTTTGGGTCTTGCAAAAAATATTTTATTGTACTTTGTTATTTTTATTGCGTTTTTAATTTATCCGATATATTTTTGGGTCAGTAGGTGATATCGCTTCTAGTGAAATACACATTGTTGTGAACATTTTCTTGTGACTGACAATGGGGGAAATTACCCATCGGGTGCGCGACAACGCGAGTCGAGTGGGCGAGCCGGCTCGCTAGTATGGAGTCCACTCATTTATATTTAAATGTGATCGTTTATGTGTTTTGTATACGCTATTGAGTCGTTCGTTAATATACATAATTATTACGGTATTGTAATACGATCTCCGTGAAAATTTATGAACTTCTGTGTTTTTGTCATCTAAATAAGTAGGGTAGTGTTTTATATCAAAAACTTTCGTTTTGCCGATGTAATCAGGTAAATGTGTAGGGAGAATTTTCACTGACTTCAGTTAGCGATTCAACCATAAAAAAGATAGTTTGGCAGCCTCATTATAAGGCGCCTATAGTTTTTATAGATATTCTTCTATGGCGGATTTTAGATAAAGCTTAAAATTTTAAATCAGTTTTTTTTGTTGTCGTCGAAGAAGAATCCGTCTCCACACTAACTTCCGACCCTCGGAGGGCACTGAGACGCTTTATGATTACTCGGTGACAAACAATGCAGTTAATACGACACAATGCCCAATCACCGGGCGCCATTGTTCATCACAGGTTGCCTTTCTGCCATTAATCACGGCTTAGGCATTTTTCATGGCAATTGATTTTGGGTAAAAAGAAAAGCCCCTGTTGAGAGGAGGGAAATTGTATTGAAATATTTACCTACATCACTAATGCCCTGCCTTTTTTACTTGTCGTAATACGTATAATTCTTATACTTTCAGAATCTGCTTATAGACAACACTACGCTATGGAGATCAGCACCCTAATTCAACCAATCATCAAACATCAATCAATCATTTTGAACGATATTGCTAAACCATTGCTTCGTATGTTCCAAAAATTTATCGGCTCAACAACGTAAATAACGCAATGAATGTTGTTGAACTGTCAAAATGAAAGCCATTCCTACTGTTAGTGTGTTATGGAATTACGCCGCTGGCCTCTTTGTTTTGGGAGACTCACTTTTAGTTCATTATTTGTCACGTCAAATTGAAATGCATACAACTAGCCTCAACGGGTGACAACTTCGGCGGTAAGCGCCCCATCCTAGCTAACTGGCAATTTTTTATATGACAACGTGGGCGATTGTTGATAAAGTTTGTGATGACTGGCGAGAAAAAAAATAGAAACAAGTTTTTTTTTTTTTTTTTACTTGAGATGGGTTTGCTCTTGACTCTAGTCTAGGTCAGAGATGACAGAGACAAAGTCGACAAAAAGTCGAGTGTGTGTGTTTCATAAAACAAGAACAAATTGCACTGTATACATTGTAGATTATAAATTTAACATTTGTCACACTATAAGCACAATTATATAGACTCTATCTCTTAGACTAGGTCTAGCCTGTATCTTAAGAGATAGGGTTCAGCCATATGGGTACAGTGAAAATTTACATTCTGTAACAAGTGAAGCAGTGTCGATGTTACAAGAGCTTAAGTCTGTTGTGGTATTCTATGAAATAATATAGGTGGTTACGTAGTGTGTTGTGTATGTGAGTGAGACTTCGTGTATGTGTGAGTAGGTGTGAGTCGTGTGTATGTGTGTGTCTGTCATGCATTTGTGTGTATGTATATGTACGTGGAATAAAGATGTATCTCCCTAAAACCGAACTATGCCACAAAATATCGACCTGCACCTCACTAATCCAGTCATCGTACAGCATCAATATAAGATATAATATCAACAATTAAGGCGTATACAGACGCCACGACACGACCCGGCGATTTTCCCCAAACAAGCCCGTCTGATGAGTGTCATTGTGTTCCTTAGGTCACTGCGAAATGAATTGCTAGCGAAACGAATGAAATGAGAATGTGGTGCAGCTAAACGCTATTCAACTCGCTCACTTATTTCTTTTTGCATTTTTTCATAATGTTGGTTGTCTTCATGATGTTACGTCACTTTTAAATGTAAAAAGAAATGGGGGCAATGCTGTCATTATTCTGTTGTCATGAGGTAGTTGTTTATGTGAAATTTGTTGAATGATAGGTATAGTCATCCATAGTGATATTATTATTTAAAATGTATTTGATATATCCCGGGACCCTGGGGTCTCGAACCTTACGAGGAAGGCGTACAGGGGCCGAAGGCAACTCACAGGGGCCCGTTAGATATTATTTGGTGGAGGCGTCGGAATTATAGTAATAGTATTTAGAAGAGTACTCGAAGATGCTGTGAAGATTTTATTTTTGTAAGTAGTTTTCTATAAACACTTTTACACGTCAATCATATTTTTAAAACTAGTGAGGTCGGCGTTTCCTATCTGACGAGAAGAAAGGCTGAAACAACCTCAGAGGTCACAGTCTCTTTTAAAGTCCAGACATAATCTTGGTCAGATCATGTGAAGACCATGTAGATTTGTATCTGAAATGATCTTTTGAGGAAGAACCACACAAATTGAGTGGACTTGTCTGGTCAGTGCACGCATTTGTCAGTAATCGTGCAGCTCAACTCAGAATTTAGACACGATGGAACATACAATCATAGTTTTGATACGTGATTGGGCTCTACAGATTAATGTTTAGTTAATTTAATCAGTTTACTACTAAATACAACGCGAAAATTAATAATCATCCAATGATTTTTATGATACTTTGTCATAAGCCAGTTGCACCAAAGCTCAAGTTACAAGCACTATATTTGAAATTCATCTCTTTTCCCGAAGAAAAAAAAAAAAGACTTTAATACGCCAAATAAAATTAAAAAACCTACCTCCAAATCGATGGAAAATAAAACCATTTTCCATCAGCTTGAGCACAAAACCCACAGTAAAAGGGAACAGTGGATACAAAATGGCGAAGTAGAAAAATAGTTGAACATAAATGAGTGGTGCTTTCGAGTCAAGATGTGCTCCGGAGTTTCGCAAAGGAACGCTCAGTGCTGCGAAATTTGGTTTCCGAGAACTACTTCAGGTTCCCCGATCCTTTGTACAGATGAATAAGTTTGATTGTTCAGCGATGTGGCTGGAGTTGTGGAAATAAGAGGTTCGGTAGAGGCGTAGTTTGCATATAAAGAATAAATGAAAAATGTCACTATATGTTACTTGGTTATAAATTCTGAACGAGGCAGCTCAGCTGTGACTTGTTCAACTAGCTAATTGTAGATACCACCGAAGACAATAAATTAAAAGATCTTGTAGAAATCTGCAGGGTAATTGCGTAACACACTAACAGTAGGAATGGCTTTCATTTTGACAGTTCAACAACATCCATTGCGTTATTTACGTTGCTGAGCAGACCAATTTTTCGAACATATGAAGCAATGGCTTAGCAATATTCTCCAAAACGATTCAGATTGTGATTTATAGTGTGTTACCCAATTAGGGTGCTGGACGAAATTAGGCACTGGCACGCAGTGCGCAACGAAAAAAAGCACCTGCAGTATTGACGAAATTACAGCCCAGTGTTGTTATCATGATGGCTATTCGATGAACCTATTCAAAGTTGGTTTCATTCATAAATTAAAACACATAAATTTAATTCAAAAAAGTCGAGGCTAATGTTATTACATTAGCCTCGACTTTTTTCTACTTTATAAAAGTCATTGCATGAAAAAAAAAGTAATGACCCGCAAGTCACCGATTGTCATTCAGCTACTTTAAACAGCACTTTGTTTATACTACTCGTCTCATCTCCATCCCCTTTGGATAAAATAAACAAGTGCACATCCTTTGACAGTGCAACACAAACAATTGTCCAAATCATAAACAATGGTTCACATCGCAAATATAACCCGAGTCCCGCACAAAGTATCCCTATGTATAATGAACCATTCATCCTGCCAAACAAACTCCAACCAACCATATGCAATAATTCCATACAGGACAGCCAATACGATAAAGCTGTAACCCCCTATCATGTTACAAAGGATTCTAAATCGAAAATAGATGGCAGTAAAACCGAGAATTAAATGACTAACGTAATAGATATAAATCCTTGGTTCGCTGACAAAGAACAGAAGCGATTTCACGACATCAAAGTGGAACACGACATATTACGCTACAAAATAAACACCAGAATAAATACATCGAAATGTTTGTTCGGAAATATTCGGCAATGGGGTGATCATATTCTAAATTATCTGTTAACAGAGGGTAGTTTCACAACCCTTTTGACGGCAGGATTAATTTGCTGTTTATATACATACGGTTGTCTCTGTGAACGGATTTGCAATTAATAAGACCACCTATATGAACCGACATCTGTTTGTTCGTTTGTATATATACCTTCCTACATATTGTGAATCAGACATTTCTGTCCGCAAACATGAGCATACAATAATAGCAGTATTAAAACTTTTCTAACGAACCCGGATTGTTCGCGGGGCGTCTGCGTTGAAATCCGAGAGCAAGCTCAAAAATGGTAGGCTATAATTTGCACATAAAACGTATCCTAATGCCAACGTACGTGATCACTTATTCGGTGGACTCACAAAGCGGGACATCTTCATCTGAAAGCAGACTCTGATTTAAATACATTATTCTTGTAATAACAGCCGCGCACCGGACGGAGGGAGCCCTATTGAAGTCGTAGAATACATTATTTTAATTCGTACCACCTCTTTGTGACCCCATCAGGGAATTAATGGATTCAAAGCCTTCTCTTCCGTTCGACAAAGAATAATTTACTAAGTAAATGAACGGACAGACAATCGCGTTAGAACCCGAGTTTTGTTTCGATTGTAGATTAAAGAGGCGTAGTGTAGATGGTGAATCTGTGAAAGGGGGCACCTTTCAATCTGAGCCTTTGTACGCATTATCTCTGTTAATTTTGGAAGGTCAATGAATAAAATACACAGTAGGATTTCATTATTCATCTCCGAGCTTTGATTACGTTTAACATTGAGTAAATAAAGATTATTTTTTCGTGTGTGAGCGTTTCAATAAATGCTGATTGAAGTTTGTGTGGGGTTCTATTAAGATATTGCATCGTGAACAGCGAAGCAATAATCTAAATTGAAATAGGTTGTGTCTAAGATGTACGGAGTTGGTCTCAATTCAGTATTCATTGGGAGCGGTAGAATAGAGGAGCTATCGAGAATTATTGTCGAATCTCAGGGGCCATGCGACTCGGTCGTAGAGACGGGAAGGGGCACTATCGATGTTTGAGAATAGTGGCATTTGCTTAAGTGCAATAGTTTTACACATCTCAAAGGAATTTGATCTGATGGCTTTTATGATATTATGACACTCACGTATTTCTAACTTGATAGTGATTATTTTGCATAGATTTTTTACTTTGTGTCTTTAATAATAGATATTATTAAAAAAAAACATCTTACCGATGTTTTAAGATATAATGCAAAAATATATACTTTTTCAGCTGTGATTATGGAAATTCACACATCGTTCGTTACCTGCTCAATAATTAACATATAAAAAAAAGCTTATAAGTTCTTACTAAACTACTAAAATATTTAACCCTTACGGCCACTCCACCCCTTCCCTAGAAACTGCCAGACGTTGGCTAAGGGGTAGCGCAGACGAACGAGTTAACCCCTGGGGTCAGTTATTGTGTCATCACAGACTGACATCTTGCCTTAGTGGTACTTAAACTGAATGATCTGTATTTGTTAAGTGATGTGTAGGTACACTAAAAAGACAGAAGAAATTTGATTTCGGAACACATGGTAACAGAATCTCTAAGGATGCACTAACGAACATAGACTATTAATATGACTTGTGGCTCTGTGAGCTGTAAACCTCTTCGCATAGCTTAAAATTGAATAAAATGTTCGCCGCGCACCTTAAAACAAAATCCTTAAAACAAAAAGCGCGCGCAAAGAGAACGAAATGGCTGAAATATATTTTTTTACGTTTTCAACTCCCATTTCTCCGCCATTGTGACAAATTTCGAAAAACTGAATCGACGAAAAAAATTCATATAATTATCGAACCTATTCACAAAATTTCACGAGAATCGGTTGAGAAATGTGACCTGTAGAGGAAACAGCCGGACATCCGGACATACGAAAGCATTTTTTCCCAAGCTGAAACGGAGACCTACACTTCGCGCTCGCTAAGCACAGTTATTACCTACAATATACTAAGTTTACATCAGGTAAGATTTTCAGTACTTCTACAAGATTTAGGGAAACTAAGGTTTGAAATTAGTCACAAAATATTACGTGATAAGTTTTAGCTGAGCTAAGAGGTAAATAAAACATATGGAAATGAATCATTTAAATACCTTTTAATTTATAAATTAATTACTTATAGGTTTCAAATTAGTCACATAACATTACGTGATAAGTTTCAGCCGAGTTAAGAGGCAAATAAAATATAATATTAAAATTAATCATTCAAATACCTTTTGATTTATAAATGAATTACTTATACCCACATTAACTAAATAATAATTAAAAATAAAACTGACGTCAGTATATTTTAGGCTATTTAACCTAAATACTCATGTGTATACTTAGGTTTAACCCGGTTTCTGAATTGAGAATTTGAAATTGAGGACATTTCTAACTCTCTTAAGCATTATTAAGGTGATTCCTTCGATGTAGCCCGCGCAATTCAAAATCTCTTACGTTTTTGCAATGAAATTTGAATTACGCGGGCTTTCACTGCATGTCCTGGAACCAAAAATTCTAAGACATTTGACATCGACCAACTCGCATTGGGCCCATGTGGTGCATTACGGCCCACTCCCTCTCACAAAGAGAGAAGACCTGTGTCTCAGCCGTGAGGTCATTATATGATGATTATGTGTGAGCTTTCACCTTAAGTAATGCCAAGTAGTTAGTTTGACAAGTTCTCAACTTCATATTTTCAGTTCGGAAACCGGGTAATAGTTTTCTTATCTTATTTTATTTGGTAAACAAAGAATGGCGTTATTACCTACTGGTAATTTGAGAAATGGTATGAGTTAAAACTTAAAACTGTTAATTCGAAGCAGTTTTTATTTGAAATCCCTACTATTTACACATTCAATTTCTCCCACTAAGATATCGATGTTCATAATTCCAGATTTGCTTACCAAATAGGTGCTTTACACTGTTAGTAAAATTTGTAAATACTAAAATTACGCAAGATTTAAAAAAGGTCCTACCAAAGAACACAAAATTCTGTTTATCACGACACCACGAAACATAGGAGAACGTGGAAAGTTTGCATCAAATAATATCGAATGATTTATATATTATTCATCCAGTTGGTTCGGGAAAGCCACTACACCTTTGTGAATAATTTAGATCGCAGACACATATTATTTTTGCAGGGGCCGGCCGCACGGCGTTTGTCCTATAAAATATTATCATTTGAGGACAACCGGGGGGATGAAATGCTTGAGGTTAATCCATGAAGGATAAGATAGGGGTGGATGTGTCGCTCTTGACAAAATATGAGTACTTAAATGTATTTTTATTTTTGGTCGAAAAAGGGCTTTCTGTTTTTGAATACATTTTTTTTTGTTTGTTAATTTAGGAGTTTTTTATAAACTGATTTTACCGAAAAGAAATTATAGTCGGAAAGTTACTGTTGTTTTCAGTAAGATAATATTAATTCCCTAAACCAATTATAGTTTCTCTTCAATACCAGTGCACTCAACAAGTAATTAACAACCAAACAATAGACCAAACTAACTGCTTGTTTCATACAAACGCAAACTACACCGTACGCGTCCAAATGACATGGAATCAATCTGCCGACACAATGGCTCAATTTGCAGACGCCTCTAACCGAATTACTTCAGAAACCTACGAGTTACGACTTACGACTCAAACCATTATTAACCCCTTTCAAGTCACAATCGCAATTTGCGGTTATTTGTCAATCCGTTAATGCAAAGTAAACGAATTAGTTTAATATTTCGGCTTTATTTTGTAACGTTAACGCTAAACGTTACGTTTGGTTGCGGTTAGTGATTGCTTGAAAAATGCTTGTTTGCGGTTAAAGTATATTGTAATGGGGTTTTTATGTTCTTGTAATGTTAGTGTAAGTGTGAAATGTGCGGCCGTTTTGAAGAGCTTGTGTGTAAATGTTTTGTAATGGAACGTCGGAATGCACTTTGATTTGACGTCGAATGTTTAGACGAGATGGGAGTGAAGTGACGTTAATCTTTTCTCGTATGAACGTGAACTTCATGACACTAGCAAATGCCGTGTTAGAAACAGATATTTATTTATCCTCCTACTGGAACGCCATACAGCAATTACACCAACGGGGCAAAAAATTACTGCATGTGCTGCTTTCCATCCATCCTGTGCGCGGTGGACTTCGAACGGGCGTCGACGGAACACGCACGCTCACACAGCGTTAAGACACTTCTTCATAGTTCCATAACTCCATCCAAATTGTGCATATTCTTCTTTAGACTCAATGGATTTTTCAAAATACAAATACAAATACATTAAAATTAAAAAAAACGGTAGGTTTTCAATTTTTTTTTGGACAGTAATCAAGATGGTAGCTGTGGGGGGGCCTTACTGCCCAGGATGCAGGACGTACATGTATGTATCGCCGTAGATGCTATGCAGGGTGGCAAGACTTGGTCGCGCAAACTGTAACCATGAATCCAGCACACGATTCTAGAAGCCCTAGCGCAGAAATATTCCACAAGTTTAAAAAAAAAAATGACGTCGTCAATATTGACGCGATCAAAGTGTATGGAACAGCATTTATAACCCTCGAAATATTTCAACGCACTGGAGTTCAGAACCATGTCCTGTATCCATGGTAACAGGTTGCACTTCCGTGTTCCTGCCACCCTACAATAGAATACGAAGGTATTAATATAGCTGAAAATATACAATGGAATGTGTTTTTCAGGAATTCTACGCCAAATTAGAAATATCATAATAATAACATTAATATACTAGTACTATTTCACCACAATGCTTTGAGCAGCTTGCCGTAATGAACCTCGCATACAAATGAATTAGTCCCTGAACACGTCAGCGGCAAACTGTCTCCAACATTCACAATTGTATAGAACAATACGCTTTCGCTGAACTTCAGAACAATAACAATACATTATTGAAATGAATAGAGCCACACAATATGTTGAAACTAAGCGAAACTACACAAGCTCAGGAATTTCCAGAGAAGTCAGGCTAGAAATTGTTAGGTTATATTCAATAGTTAAGGCATTATATGGAGCCAGCTTCTGAAGAATAGTTATAACCGAAATTAACTAACTAATAATGCTGCATTTCTTAAGCCTTAATGCAATACTAAAGATATAATGAGTGATAAGGATAGAGATATGTTTGAAAATATTTTATCAGATCTCATAGAGAGAGAAGACAAAGAATAAAATGCGAAATATCAATAAAAATACCGCAAGGGGTGGTTCGAGGTGGGTCAGGAAACGGGCACCTGGAAGAATTTGGGAGAGGCCCTTGCCCAGTAATGGGACAGTGAAGGTTAACAAAAAAAATTGACACAATAATGCAATTGATAAAGATTCTGAAGATTTTGTTACCAAATTACCTTTAGAAGAAACTTTATCAATTATTAAAGTTCCAACAACAGAACAGAAATCATCCGACTATAATCAAATCGAATAATTACATAATTATCTTGATAATCGTGTGACCAATACCTTCGCAATAGACTTGTTTGAACCCAATAAGTGTGAGATGAAGTGGAATAATCGATCCGACAAACAAGAGGGCTCCGCGGTGCGTCGATACATGGGTATACGATTCGATACAGACGTTCGAATTAGAATCGATTTCCGTGACGTGTTCACTTTGGCTTGTTATGTTGTTAGGAAGAAAGGCTGTCGTTGTTCTCGTTTGTTTTTTTAAGACGGGATGGGAATGTGATAAAGTTTGCCTAGTTGAGATTATGTCAATAACTTGTTAGCATCAATTCAAATCGTTTGCTTTTTGATAAATTGTGCTATTCAGTAATGTGGAGATGAGTAAGCTGGAATTGTATTCCTAATAAACAATTATTGATGTTCCAAAACATTACCATGAAACCTCAACTTACAAATTATGAGAAGAATAAAGCAACTTATTAAAGTGGCCAGTGTTAGACTATCAATGAAACTTTTTTATTTTATTAAACCCTGTTTTTTGCTAATTAACGTAGCGTGTAAGAACGATTGCAACAGTCACCTGAAAGATAAATAACCATTCAAATTCCTGAAGTCACTCCCATGTGTTAAAGTGCACATTACAGAAAGAATAGTTATTATGTTTGTCCTATGTCCGCAATAAAATCCAGCATTGATTGTTGACATTTACCATCTTGACACAAAAATTCTGTTTCCCGCGCAGAACGACATTAGTTTTTTTTTTAATATATTCTTTTAGATTTTAATGAAAGTATCGGACATTATCAACATCCAATGTCTGGGAAGCATTACAACTTCCATCGGCTTTCAGACATCAAAAATAATGTTTCTATCGATAACCATTGATTAGACCCTCTTGTCACATCAAAGACGAGAGGGTCTATTGTGTGACCTCCAATAATATTTCCAACATTTTTTCTCAAAGAATTTCTATAGTATGGTTCTAATACAATAATAGGATCAAACACGAAAGCTCTCTGATTGTAATTGAATGGACAACTCGTAATGATATTGACGTGTGGAGTGATAACATGTTTAATGATGACTTTGACGATCTGGTGATAAATGATGTGAATTTATTGGACACATACCAAGTGTTACAGACTCTTAAAATTATATATGATTTACAAAGTAACTTTTGTAATAACGCCGGACACATAAGTAATGCTGACAAATTTAAAAAAAGGTCAAGATTGGCATAATAAACATTAAATCTTTGCTAATGGCACATTAACGTATTATGTATTGTCATTTATATTCTTTGCGAAGTGAATAACACTCCTGAAAATTGTTTGACTTCGTTTGAAGTCATGCAGCATGAAGCTGAACAAATTGTCAGTTTATTACACAGGACAATGTTATATGCACCTTGGATTTTCAAGTAGACTTCTGAATCACTCATTATTTTTCAGAAACTAATAGTCTCGACAGTAACAACCAAAATGCGTGACTATTTCACTAAAGTATCGTTCGATCTGTTATTATAAGCACTATTGTTTTTGGCACTGCCGCCGTGTCATCGCTGGTCACTTGTCACGTTGTTCCACACTAATAAATATCCTTCACTCCTAAATGGGTTCGAAGAAAATAATAAATAATTATCATTGACTTTCGCAGTTTTTTACAAATTTAATGTTTTAGACATCAAAGGGGCCTGAGTGGTGTGTGCAATAATTGGTCAATGTTAGGAGGCAACGACGCATGGCCTGCGCACACGCAGTGCCAAATTGAAAATGGCGACAAAAAGAACATTGTTTATGTGACGCCTTATTAACGAGAGATTTATCGTTGACGTTCCTCTTAAAAGTTTTCTGTTATTATTTTTTTTACGTTTTAATTGTGAACCAGAGTTTGAGTTTTTGGTAAGTTAGTTCAGAAAAAATAAGAATAGTATTTTTACACTGAATGAACTCTACCACAAAATATATTAAAATAAAATAATGAGTCGGCGTCTAATAAAATAATGAGCTTAGCAGACCGTCCTGGACAATCGGTCAATGTTTCAGATACAATTTTTTACTTTGACAAATTAAAATTACCCAAACAACGTCGCATGCGACTTTTACAATGACACATGAGCCATGCAACCGGCTAGCTGTCACCTTCACTAATATTAAGAGCCCCCTAAAATACAGGATGTGTCTATATTAACTGGAGAATTTGACAGCAATAGAATTACGAGCAAAACAGCAATTTTTATTTCATTAAGTCGATATATCACGGAAGATATTCCCGAACAAATAGAATGTGATGTTGGCACAAACCACAAACAACAAAGAGAGTGATAAATAAAATTATAGTACAGTGACAGGGATGTCAGTAACAGGAAATTATTCGACACAATCTTCATTATTATTGTGGGACCTTGGCGGATTTATTTTCCTGGAATCAGAACAATGGTTGAAATCCTAATTAAGCAACAATGCAATAATTATGATATCAACAGCTCCTTATACGGCTGCTCCTTATTTGTGGAATTTAACGAAGAATTTCCTATGAAGTGTCCTGTAAGAAGCTTTATTAACAGCCATTTACTTAATTAAATAAATTTTGGGTAAAGCCGATTCGAATGAGGAAAGACGACTCCATATTACTAGTATAATTATGATGATGACTGTTATAAACTTATAATTTAAAAGATTGATTACGCTTAAAACAGTATTAAATTCGACAGCTTTTCCTTAGCGCCTCACTTGTAATTTAAGTATCTGATCGCCAACCCTAGGCAAAAACGACTGACATTTTAACAAACATTGTATGAATATCGATGCCATATGCACTGGCCTAATATAACGAGCATCCATTGATATAGTTAGTCCTTTTTGTCCGGTGTTATATACAATAAAATTCCTGATAGTATAATAAATGAAAATTTACACAACTTTAAGAGAAAATTAAAGATATTTTTGTTATAAAATTTCTGAAATTTCTAACAACTATTGATCTTCCTTATTGACATTTAATTTTAATTTATGGCATCATTCAATTTCTTTGACATACTTTAAATAAGTGCTGACAATTTTCATTTTATTACTATAACTGCGGATTTTTTTTATTTTTTTCTCAAATTTAACAAGTTATCTAATCGACATTGTTCAGTGTGATTGACAATTCTTAATGCGATAAATGATCTAATTTATTTACTTGTTTATTTGTGGTTCATATATCTATATTAATTTCTTGTTTTAATTATATTGCATGTATTATTACCTATTACTTTTGTATGCCCTAGAGGCAAAGCATAGCGCCCTCAATGTATTACCAATAAGAACTTATAATGTACCTATGTTTTACAATAAATAAATGAATCTGAATCTGTATGGTGACAATTAATATTACCCGCTTCTAGGATATAATATGATTAGCTCAGAACTGCCAGTGTGCCAGTGTACGTTATTTCATAATAAAATTGCAAGAATGAGATCATTGTGTATGTCTAAAGATCAATTATTGTAATTGATTAATATTTCTTGGAGACCATTGGTAGTCTTCGCATACCGATTCAGTTTATCATTTAATATAGAATATATAATTACTGTTAAATATTAGAAAATGTTAATAACTTTAAAAAACATATCAGACTTTTTTTGTATTGTGTTATTAGAATCTTATTCTTAGTCGCGTACTTCATTACTGAAGATCGTGTTCCTGAAAGGCCTTTGTGACTTTTTGTATCTGTGTGTTTCTTTGTGTATCTTTGTGTGTTCTTCCCCTGTATTCGGTTCTCAACTTCTCTCAGGGCGGTCGTAACAGAGAGTCCAGCGAGGGCGGTTACTTAGCCTGACCAGCAGCGGTTAGATGTTATTAATATCTAGTTATTTCTTATTAAATAGAGACAAGAAAAGCTATGTTCTTTGTACCCACCTAGAGAAGGTGATTGCGGTTTCAATAGCGTAAAGATGACAAAAGCAAAAACAATAGCTAAATCTGATCATCGATACGATCGATGGGAAATATTTTAACATTTGGCTTAATTGAAAATTAATCTTGTTAGTCATCCACTAGTAAAAAATATTGCTGACAAGATTCTGTTATTAAGAATAACAAAAAAGCTTATAGGAAACGGATGTTGTTATATTTGACTTTGTGTCTGCATATCTGTTTAGTTTTCAATAAAAAAAACACCAGACGTACATTAGTTTTCAAGAATAATATTCTTCTATTCGAATAAATATAATCGTAAAACTGTTATTTCAAGGATTTTATTAATATCTGTTGATTTTAAAATTAGAAGTAGATACGTTTCATTGGTTAACTGAATCAACTTCTGTTACTGGTTTCATTGCTGTTTTAAACATAATTATACATAAATGAAAAGTATTCGTAGGCAGTAGTCCTAATCCTCCTCCCGAACAAATTTCGGCCTCGGTGGCCTATCTTAGCGGAGATCAGCCAAGTATCGCAACAAACATTATAGTGTACAAGTGTGTGCGAAAATACAGGTGCACTCTCCGTTCCTTTACTCTCATAGTCCGACACGACCGGGCTGCTTCTAAGACATTGCTAGTGGAAAAACTCAATAACGAGACCAACGGGTCAGTACTAATAACAGAGTTATAAAACCACTTATTGCACCTACAAATTATGTAGCATCTTCTTTACCTGCAAAATATTATGAATGTGGATGGCTATAAGAGGAATACCAAAGAAACGATGGTTCGACTGTGTGAAAGAAGATATAGCTAGGAAGGGCGTGATTACCGAGATGGCGACTCATACGTATATATGTCTAAAGTCCTCCAGACCGTGTTCCGGCCATGGCGGCCAATCTCAATGGAGAATAGCCTTCGGCGCGGGCGATATTATAGTGCACAAGTGTGTGCGCAGACACAGATGCACTCTCTCTTCCCTGACTTTCATAGTCCGATGGGACGGCAACAAGACACGACCGGCGAGACATCAGGCGCAGGACCAACGGCTTAACGTGCTTTCCGAGGCACGGGGGTATCACACCACCAGCATCCAAACTCCGGGCTGTTACTAAGAAATTCCTAATGGAAAAACCTAATAACACTTTGCCCGACCTGGGAATCGAACCTAGGACCCCACACTCATCAGTCGCGCTTGCAATCACGAGACCAACGGAGCAGTGACGACTAATAGAGAAGTAGGCATGAAAAAGAGATGTGGCGCCGACCCCAAATAAATAGGGATGAGTTCAAGATGATGATGATCGTGATGATGACGATGATATGACGAGTCTTTATTGTCTTCTATACGAGACAAAACCACAGGAATAAAAACTTATCAATGCATATACGCGTAGGTGAAAAATTATTAATTTATTTGAATTTGGCAGAATAAACTTTCCTTTCTGTTACGTTATTATCCCAAGAAATGGAATTTCTGGAACTGCTCTCAGTTACAACGAACTGTGAAAATTAAATGCAAACAATTGTACTTGTCATGGAATTTCAGTTATACTTTTCTAGTAAGAGCTGAAGTCAAAGCTTACGAATTAATCAATAAAGTAAAAGAAATATAACCAGAATGATAAAGCAGTATTAAAATTGATTATGATAATGATAATTATATATTGATAAATTAATCTGATAATAACTCAAAATCATTCTCTTGCCCCAATCCCAATTTCTTTGGGGTCACTGCAAGATGTCCTTTCTTCCAAACTTCTCTATTAGTCGTCATCTTGGGAGTCACCTACTTTCTGGCCATATATCAAACTCATACTCAAAGCATTGATTTCAAATAAACCAATTAAAGGCATTTTTGAATTGTCAAAGGGTCAGTCAGTCAGAAAAATTAAGCTAGTTGCCCATTCCAAGGCGTAGTAGGTACCTATGGAGAAGAACGGGCAAGAAACTCCATGGACACTCTTTTAAATCAACATATAGTTACAAAAAACAAATTGTTCACATCATTCATGTTCAAATTAAAAATATGAGAACGACGTAGAAAGACGTGCACGTTTAAAGTATCCGTAAAATCATCATAATCATCTTTTACACAGTCCATTCATCTTTTCTTAGGTCTTTGCCTACTCTTGTAACCATCCACATTCATACTCAAAACTTACCTCATTCCTCCTTCCTCCGCCTGATAACAACTAAACGTAATAATATCGACAAACCAGGAACAAAAAAACAATACAGTAAATGTAAATTCATTACCTAACAATAAGAAGATAACGAAAAATAAGTTAAAGATCATAATTATTAAATTTACTAACAAAACAGAAAAAATATTTGATAAAAATGTACCGATAACCTTACTTAGTTGTTTTGTGTTAAATAGGAAAATACCGCGCTCTTAGATAACCTAGAAAGGTAACACTGGTTTATTGTTCGTTTTGAAATTACGTAGGTACTGGCTTTGAAAAACAGGATAATTAATTCACCATATTGTTATTGCAATTTTAATATTGTTAGCGTCACAACTCACGAATTATGAATCAGCACTTAAATATTTCTAAACAACCATAATGGATATAATATATGTGTACATATGCAAACGAAAACTAGAAAAGTTAATAATCATGAATACCATGAATATGACATGATATGGTTTAAGATCAGTTTACATTTAAGAGGTGTAAAATTTCCTTAACAACCAAATAATAACAATTATAATTGCTTGCACTGATAACTACTAACCTAAATTGACAAGCACAATTTAATTTATAAACCAGACGAAATGGGAAACAATAAAACACTTAAACTATTAAAAATATACTTAATTATCTTTGGGTCACTGGTCGGCTGACCCATATTTTGGGCATTCTGTAGATATCTAAAGTTCATGTATTAGGGATTCTTTCATAATAATTTATTATTGCAACTGATTAGTCTCGCTCGACTTGCGGCAAACGATAATAAAACACTTGAATACTGCAGGTTTCTTTGATTTTATGTTTTTAATAAATACAAGGTCATAATGTTATTTAGAATAACAAAATAAGTATTTAAGGTTGATTGCGGTTGGTAAGACCCGCGAATTCAGAGATAAACAGTTTACTATCCTTGAACCTAACAAAGGCAGCCTTAGTTTATAAACCAGAGTGGCCGGACCTGATTTTACCTTAGGAAATACCCGCCAAACTACTCAGGTACATAAAGGAACATCTACTGAGATTAATCATACAATTGAATCAGACAAGCAGCAACACAGCGGAACGGGCAAACGAAATGTTCCAACAAGACAGCTCACGTAGAAGAATTAAACAAAACCAAATTGGTCAAATTGAACTTGCCCAGCAGTGGACCAACAAAAGCATTGTGAGGAAGATGTAGCATTAGCTTTTGTTCACACCCCAGCACGTGTGATCCGACTACCGTCCCTCAAAACGTCATTATTTGCATACCAACTGGTTCCGTCTATACGATATTAATCAAAGGTTTTATTAGTGAACATCAAAGAATAAGCACAATGCTAAGATCTCTTATAAGGTACCCTCAATACTATTGTTACTTTTGTCTGAGGTTGATTTATGAGCGGCCACTGTTGTTGGTCCAACGTATTGTGATGTCAGTTTTTGTTCGCCCGCCGACATTGTACTACCCCTTCGACGGTCCAGCGCGGATGCCTTTATTCAGGTTGATCTCACTTTGATGCTTCTAACTCAGTACAATGCCCCGTGTGAGTCACAACAGATTTTACATGTATGGAATTTGCATAATTCAAGATGTCCATGCTCGCGTCCATAGTAACCGTTCTAATGGATTTATTTTTGCTTTTGACGAGAGATTTTACTATATTTTTGCTGTATTTTCGATAACATTGGTTGGTTATTTTAAGAGTGTCTTGGTAAAAGTGTTATTAACTTCAAAATATAATATTTTAAAGAATCATTAACAGGATTTTAAAAAAGACATCTTCACCCTAACCTTTGAATATTCTTAAAGCTGTAATTTACGTAATCATATCTTCAAAAATTCCCAAGTAACACCGATTCCAATTTTACCTTCCCATCTTGTAACCCTTTGTCCTTCATCAAGTCCTTGACCGTCCATTGTAAGCATTGTGCAACACAAAAGAGCGGCTGCGATTGAGCCCCGCATGTAATTTTCATGGTTCACTCCTCACATTCACGCTTCTACATCCACTCGCTTCCAAATCATTACGTTTCATACCTTTGTGTCTGCGTTCCCCGTCTTTATTGCGAGGTAATACTTCATTGTACACATCTTATTCCGTATTAGACATAGTATTGTGAGCACTCTCTTGATTGGCTCTCTGTTTTTTTCCAACACTGTTTTGAGTAACGTTTGCGTCATCAATACTAATGATTGCAACCGGTAGCACAATACTTATTGTTGTGCCGGTTTTTATTTTGTCTGTACAACTTTTTTCTTCATCTTCAGAATTTACATCGTCATTACATTTAGTTGGATTTTTATTACTATAGTTTTGTAACAATAAAATATTGTTGGGATCAAACAAGAGTCGGTGGGTTGCGGGGCTTACCAACTGATCAATAAATATGTCAAACTGATAAACAGTTTGCATAGATTATGATATCCCAATTATACGACGTGATTTATTTGTGAGTATTGACTTCATTATGTAATCTATTCTAATTTTGGAGATAGCGCGTGTATACGCGAATATGTACCTACTATTAATAGGTGTATATTAATATATGAATGTAGTTGTTCTTAGTTAGGTAAATACAGGCAAACAATTTGAGACTATAGCAATCTTCAATTTAATTCCGTAACTTGCAGCTGTATACGCAAATAAAACACGAAAGCGTGCTAGCATGCATATATAAGAAATAAACCATACATACAATAGATAAAATTTTATAGCTCAAACTATATAAAATCCATATAAACGTGTAAGCGATTTTGGTCCGAGCAAAGTTTTGTTCATAACGAAAATTGAAGTCATAAAAGTTTCATTATAATCTCAAAGATAGCAGAGCAGTCGTATGATTGAACACTGTGCAAGAAGTGCGCACGACCATCTCCGAACGTAAGGGGGGCTATACACGCGCGACCCAACAGAACAGCTGTTTGAGACTGGACAAATATAAATGTCCTTGGTACATGACATTTTTGTAGACCAGATGTTTGTCATTTCATTTGATTATAAATAGAAAGAAGATTTTAAAATTAGGATTTGATTAAATTAGTTTTATTAGCTGTAATTTTGTTTTTAACAGTTAAGACCTTATTTACTTATATACATATATCTGATGTATCGATATTAGGTTAAAATAATTCAACATATAATTTCGAAAGCAATGAAACAGAAGTTTTATGTAATCCTTTATAATAACTGAAAATATTATCTACCAGTGATTTCCATTAACTAAATTAAGTACAGTAAATAAGGGTTTAAGTTAAATTGACTAGTCATTTTAATTCTGTATCCTCGTTTTAGATTCTATAATGGTTGCCTTTAATAAAATCTGTAAGTTTAAGCTAAGCTTATTGAAAAATGTCACCATTAAATTAAAATTGTGGGTCATATACTCATATTAGATCTTAGCTGTTAATGCTCTTATATCATATTTAATGTTCTGTATTTGCTTTACATATTTAATGTACAATTGGTGTGAGTCTTGGCGTTGTCGATAGCATTTATTTCACTATCCTCCTGTCTTCATCCAAATTTGGGGTCGGCAGAGACTGTATTTTCATTCTTACATCTCCCTCAGTGGTCAGCTCAATTTTCACTACGTCATTTTTCTATTAATTTAGTTTTTCAGGTTCAATTTTCACAAGACACGCAGCGACGTTACCAGTCACCGTGTGTAGAGTTCTTAACGATCTAAATCTGTACACAATCCAGTCATAAAATATGGCTCCAACAATAAAACAGAAGTGGTGCGTACTACTTCAACACTGGCAAAAGTGCTCTATATTCTTAGAAGGATGAACTTTTTATTACCATGCACTGTTTAATTTCTTCTAATCCAACAGATTATAGTGTATTTTTGTTCGACGTTTATTTCTACAATGTTTTTGTTTAACATTTTATTCGTGCTATATTTTATATTGTTATTTTTCTGATCATTAATATGCGTAGTAATAACTTTGACTGTTTTTAGTGATTTTGAAACTATATTTATGCTGTTTTGACAACCAGTCTCACCAAGGGGTATCGTAATACCCAGTAGCTGGGTTGTGGAGGTCAGATAGGCTGGCATTCGGTTAGACTGGAAGCCGACCCCAACATGGTAGGGAGAAGGCTCGGCTGGTGATGATTATTTATGCTGATTTTTGCAAAAATTATAGTATATAACCTACAAAAAATTAAGAGCATTCAGTACAAGAGTACCTAGATAACTGAACTAATCGGTTTTTAAATGATAGGAAACAATGCACGGAACTTTAGTTTTGAATTCAATTAGGTTATTTAGAATTAGTAAGTCTCTCTCGTGTATTTTTACCTATATGTAAATTTTCCTCCACACGTGTCTGAAAAAAAATTGCCGGTGTACCTAAAGATAAATCCGAACAACAAAGCACCTACATAAATACCTAAACATTATATAAGCATCTTACATTTAACTAAGAACAAAGTGCTACGTCACTGCAGCCAGCCACTAAATAAATCAGACGAGAACAATATTACCCCTTTATTATTATTTTTTATGAATTATCGCCTACATCTGATCTCTTTTTATTTTCTTTTGTGTAGCCACCGGTAGCATCCATCATGTTAGCATGTTATTGTTACACTCTTTGTAGTGACGCCCCTAGATGTGACTCGATTTATTTTTGGGTTTCTGCTTTATCGATATTTTCAGCTTCAGTATCGATTAATGTTTTCTTAAACTCTATTGAGGTGTACTATAGAATTTATGTCTAATTTTTTGTTATAATTTTCAGTAAACGTCCCCAATCCAGCGAAGTCGAATTATATAATTAAATTATTGTGTGTTTCACTGTGTTTCATGTATTATGATATTGTGGTTCGCTTCACTTTTTCGGATGACTAGGTACTCGTTTACAATCGGTTCTAAATATCGAATGCTCCCATCTCTACTCAACATCAGTCATAAGAAATCGTTTTGTTCCACCGACACGGCTCATTTGTGCGGATTAAGACGCCCTTGATAATATCCAAGATGGATTCTGGATTCCAATTCCAACACATTCTTTCTATATCCCAGAGATCTGTTGGATCTTAGAGTATTAGGATGCAAATGTGTCTTGTTATGTGTAGCAATGTATAATTAATGTCAACAATTATTATTGTAAATGTGTGTCATTTATTTCTTGTTATTTTTGTTTGTTTCTGTACGTGTAGTGGCTGTTTGTCGTTCTGCAGTTGAGGATGAAATGGTTGTTATTTAGTTAATTGAACTTGCATCATTATTTTCTCTATAAAAATCTAGCTGTAGCTGAATTATACCTTCTATTACTAGACTTCTGAAGTCGAAAGCTACTACTGAAAAAAGCTCGTCATTATCTATAAATTACAAGAAAACATCTTGCATTGAGTTACCTTCATCTCAATTTCTCACTGTTTCCTGAACTTCGACCCCACCATCCAACAATTATAATCACAATAATTAACAACCATTAAGATGACGAAATGAATTTCTCCGACATAAAAAATAATAATTTTACACGTCTTCAAGCAAAGCTATGAAACAACCAGTTTGTTTATTACGAAACAGTTTCATAAAGTGTTAATAACAACAAACTAGTAGTTAGAGTTAAAGTAATTAACGCTAACCTTACATTATCTGCTATTAACAATAAACGTGGACATGCTGTTAACACACATATTGAGAACGCCAGCGTTATGGATTTCCTAATAGCAGCCGTGAACGTATGAATCCAATTATATTCTGTAGTTGAATTTCCTGTAGGAACAAGATTATGTAATTGATATGAAATTTCCATTAGTAGAATTGTATCATTTAATAAAGATATAGAAGGTAAGACAGGTATTTTTTCCCTTCCAAACGATAGTATAACCGTTGGCAACACAGAAATCGTCCACACAGTCATGAATGAACGTTTATAATATGTTATATTCGCGTTCACAAACTGAAATAAACGAGCGAACGGAAACGGCCGTAATATTATTAGATACGACAATTCTATTATTTTTATTCGTAACATATCTTGGTAGATTTATACGTGAATCTGGCTTGGCTCGGTATGGTAATGATTCCTAGAAGCTATGGCGTTTTACACCTAATTGAAATTCTTTAATGAGATCATTCATGGAATATGTTTTGTTTGTTTTGTGGGATATGATTATGAACTGGGATTGGGTACTTCGAATATGTTGCTTTAGTTTCCATAGGTAATAAGAACTTTAGATGAGGTTTTTTTTCTTTAGGTGTTTAGATTGATTGTTATTAAAAAGTACACATAGGTACCAATTGTGCCCGTGTAAATCTTGAAATTTTTAACTATTGATCATATTGCTAACTCATCGCCGTCAATTAGGTATGCACCATAATAAATTGCTAGCACAGTTTTTTCAGCACTTCCCTGCCCGTAAGCAAACTTTTTATAAATAATACTTGGAAATAAAAACTCTTGCAATTATAGGTGCCATAAACTTTAAATATAAATACCGCTCTCCAAGGTCTTCCAGTTTCAAATATTTTGGCGCCGAAAAAAATTACATGGCGCATGCCGGTAGAATTTATTGAAAATAAGTCTTGTATCGCTTTGAACTATATGTAAATCATAATAAAAACCTATGGATCCCTGAATATCATCAAACATGTTAAAGAAAATAATTTATAGGTGATAGGAACATTTGTGTTCATATTTTTGGTCGACAAATGTCGTGTGTATGACTGGGAGCATCTTTCATGTGGATCGCCACGCATTATTTATAAGAAACACTGTTCTGTTCATTGTTTCATAATAAAACATTAATTTTGTCAACGGCCACGGCTGAACGCACCGCGACAATATTAGAACTTCCGTTCGAGAAAAAAATGTTCGAGATTCGATAAAATTTAAGCGAATGTGACCGCTGAAGTATTTTATTATCACACTGAATTGTTCTATCATACTGAAAAATGTGATTATGTCTGTATGGTTAAATTATGTTTATTTTCCAAGCTCACATTGAGAAACATAAACTTGCGAATAATACTGACAGAAAAGAAAGACATTTCCGTCCAGATTTTTGTTTTTTTCAATTTTATATACCGTTGTAATAGAATGCTATAGAGGTAGATAACGTTTTCAAATATAAATTCTTTTTAACAATAAAAATATAAAAAAATAGAAAAGACACTTAAAAACTCCCAAGCTTGCGGTCTCACTTGAAAATTCGATGGGAACCGACGCAAATGTCGTGTTCGATTCAAAAAGTCACCCGAACGGTTTCGCACACATGCAAATCTTGTGTATAACTCCCAACAAAAACAAAAAGCTCTTCAGAGGGACTCCGACAAAAACAAGACTACACGTGCAACTAAAATGGAAGCAAAAAAGGTCAACAATATGCCTAATCTACAATCCGTGTCACAGGCTAAAGGTTACGGAAGGTTGCACAAAAAAACACCACAAAACGAACCATGTTCAGACGAAATCGACCGTAAGACACTCATCAGAGATTCGATTTTATATTCTATTTCATTCGATTTAGGGTTTATATTAATTATGATTTCAGGGACAGGATCTCAGTGGCATTGTTCGTACCTTAGGGAGTAGTGACAACAGATTTTTGTCTTTTTTTCACTCATTTCACATGTGGCATCGCAATCCTGGACGATATGTGACACATGTGGCGGTTTTAAGTTACTTCACAATAATGACTGGCTCTTCAGTTTCTCATGCTTTGGATCTTGGAGCGTCCATTACGAGATTTCGGTTGAGTCTAATTCCAACTGGTGTCAATGCACCTTTCTTTTTGATGTTCACCTTTTACAAATTTTAGTGCAATATGATAGCTCTGGTCATCAGTCAACAGGTGATGTTTGTTTTGCTATTAGTGACAATTCGTATTCTTTTTTGAATTTTATACTGCGTAGACGTCTACCAATAGGTGTTGTTGTTTCTGTTTCATCATCTATTTTACTGAAATCTAGTATAAGTACCAAGCTCTTAAACGTTTTTTTCTTCAACTTCATCAGACACTTTTTCACTAAATACAAAAGAGTTAAACTCCGAAAGAAAATTTAAAATGGCAGCTAAAATAGCCCGAGCGCTCCCTACGCTACAACATCCAATATTTTAACGACACAAAACAAAACATATAAATAACCATTGCACAGTAGTAACAACTACCGTAACGTATCTGGACAATAAATTCAGATGCAGCCATAAATAGACCAATAAAAATTATTTTACGATACACGAGTGAGCTACATTAAGACAATGTTGAGGGTACATTACACAATGAAAACATTATGGTTTAATTGATTTGGCCACAATGCTCTTTATGTGAACACTGCGCGTAACAAAGATGTTATTGTCTATCAAGCAGACGTCTGGAAATACTTGACCGAAGACAAAATGGCTTTGTACCAATGGCAGGCGCCAACGGTAATATAATATGGATTCTAATTAATCAGGTTTGATTCTGGTGTTGTGTTTGGGCAGCGTGGGATACGTTGAGGGGTTTAATTTTTTGATTGGTCGTTAGATTAAAAATGTTATTTAGTTTAAAGTAGAAAAAGACATCATCTTTAAACTTAAACTTACGTGGTAGGTGTACAAACTCATGATCATTGTGGATCCTTTCGGGCACAGCAAAGTGGGAGACAGGAAAAGGGCTTCAATTTGACAAGTCTGTCGAAAATAGTAGCACCTACTTGCAAATCGCATGAAACCGTAGTTTTTCAGAACTAGCTCACTAGTCACTGTGGCCGTAATGTGGCGGCCACCGTTCTTCTGGGAAACTGTAGCTTAACTAAAAATCCATCTTTTATTGTTTCTGTAAATTACTTACCAATAGCTCATTCGCAAGTTGGCGTTGAAAAACTCATCAGACCGCAGGACCGCTTACAGAACCTACAATATTATGTTAGGGTACCTAATTGTATTGCAGGAAATAAACACTTACCCACACATAAGTACCAGGTTAATTCCGTAAGGATTACTATATGGATGTTATTTACCTGAAACAAAAATATTAACTTTTATTATTGCAAAGTATATAGGTAACATACGTCAATATAGTGACGTAATAGGTACCTACGATTATTTTCAAAAACTGTTTTATTTAGGTATTATGGGTTTTTCCCTTTTTTACATTTTGTATTAGTGGGAGACGACATTCAAAGAAGGAAGTGGTCATTCAAGAAAACTGGCAAATTGTTCATATTTATTAGGAACCCAGAATTGTCCCTAATATAGTCCTTTGTGGAACCCCATATGTTATTAATAGTGAACTATTTTTTTTTATTGTTCTAATTTAATAAATCGTTGTGCCATGGAAACGCTTAACAAAAAATCAATACATTAACTCAATAAAATCAAAAATCTTAAATACATTAACAAAGCACCCACATGGGTCTCATAAAAAATGGCAAGCGCAGGATTCGAATAGAAATTCGATATTATTTTTTCCCAATACGCGATGCGTCCAGATGTGTTAATGCACTACATGTGTTCAGTTTATCTCCAGTACAATACGGCTGAATGCCTGCTCATGCCTTGTCTTACTCGAATTATTTATAGATACCATTCCATATTTTGTTTAATTATAATATGAATCAATTTTTTCCATTGGGATCGTAGACTGGTACGCTTTCGTAGCGGTTATTGGTGCCTGCTCGGTGAGTCACAGTTTTTATTATGAAACTTTTGTGGGTTTACGTTTTGCACTGTAACACGTAAAACGATGGTGTATGGCAAACTTTATGTATGTTATTTTGGAACTTTCCTTAAGGTAAATCTCTAATAAATAACATCAAAACAATAAGTAGATGCTTACCCAAATATATACAAGTAGATACACAGGTAGGTACAGGTCTCTGTATGCACCTAAATTTTGACGTTACCGAAAACACTGGAATTGGAGTTAATGGAACTCAAGGTCCAAGTATTGAAGAACTTGCAAACCCTAGCGTTGATACGACAAGTACTATATAACTTAATACTCACAATATTAATACTAAATCTGTCACTCCCTTACCAGTCCTCCTTAATGGCGTTAATACAAACATTATGTGTCAGCCCTTACTTTATCCCCATCTTAAATCAGCAGATGTCAATGATCAGCATCGTTAAGTACGCACGACGGAATACAAACTATACACATCCAGTATTAGCAGACCTCTCCTTGTATGGAATGACTATACAATGCGAGGTCAGCTTGAATCGGAAATGTATATGTCGGCCAAAGAGACATTTTAAACAATAGTTTAAGTGAGTGTAAAATGAACCGATACTTGATAGTTTCTGTAGAGCCCATAAAATCTGTCGTTAATGCCATAAAAGGGAAGAACCGTGTAGAGGGAATTATGTTCAGGAAATGAAGGAAAAGGGCTCTTTATGAAGTTAGCTGGTGATTAAGTAATGTCAAAATTGGTGTGTCCCTTGGCCGTAGCGGTTGGAAAGAAAAATGATGTGAAGAACGAACAAGACAATGAATTGCAGCGATTTTAGGCCCTACCTTACGTTTAAGATTCACAGGCACTAATTGTTAAGATAATTTATAAATAATTAGCAGGGAGGTAGTTGAGAGCGTTCAGTATAATATACCTAGTGATGCAATTGCCGTTTCCTGAATATAAAAAAATAGGAGTATAAAAACTCATTTTCATCCTTGATCGGTGTATATGTACATTTTTTACTTCGCACACAATAGGTCCTATACTTACTATCTATATCAAATGCCAATCAAAAGCAATATGAGGTTTCAAAAAAATAAAAGTAAATTCGCATATAAACAAAGATAACATTAATATAATATGAAGAGAAATACGGTATAACAAATTCTGAAAGAGAATTGGCAGTACCTATTTCAAAAGTATGGAACAGAAAATATCCCGTCAGACGCGAGTCTGTGAACGGAAGTCCTATAACAAACGCCTTGGATTATTATGATAACATTTTTGACCATAAAATTGAAACTATTACGTACATAGACGCATAATAAAGAGTTTTACGAGCTAGCATCGAACGCAAACTAAATATCTACAGGATGCAGGATTATCAAACAATGTATGGCTTTAATCTAAGAAGCAGTTAAAATATTATAGCGTTTTTATTATTATAGATTTTGTAGAGAATTGATATCAAGGTTCTTTAAAGTATATATTGAGGTTCCCTGAGGATGATATAAATATGGGACACTGAGGAAGACATGTATACTGTGCAGATGTTTTCAACTAGCAGATTTTTCGGTTTTCAAGTATATAGAAGATCGGATCGGATTTTTTCGGTGTAGTACATAATAAAGAGTATTCTATTCTAGAAGGAGTGGGAAGGGGGTTTATTTATTTTGTCTTTATTCTATATATTATGCCTAGGTGCAATGGGATGCTCTATTATGCAGTGGGATGGGCCTAGAATAACATTAATATAGGTAGGCAACTGTCTGACGTTTCCAGTGGCCAAAGATGATAAAGTACCATTTGTGGTAGATGAAAACCGTGTCAAAAGCAGATATGATAACCATCATAGTTTGCTAATAATGATATCTGGTAGAAAGACAGGATCCAAGAATTAACTAATGATCTGATTACTGAAGTATGTTTTTATACCGATCGCGATTTGATACGCGGCGATTATTCTCCATTCATGCACATAAAATTATAATAATTTATGTCACATAATTGGTTCTTAAACACTATTCTTAAGTGCATATAGCTAAGTATGCAAATTAAATTATCGGGTAATAAATTACTACCCCTTGTTCATAAAAACATGACATCGTTAAACGCTTCATAAATCTTAGCTGTAAATATCGTTTTCTTTTATACAAAGGGAGATTATAATCGTTTTAAAGGTTGAACTACACAAAAGTTTCTTCATAATCATTTAGTTCACTCCTGAATACCTAATATCTGTAAATGTTTTCTTTTCTGCCACTCTTAAACAAGCGTGTTGCGTGTTATATCTATCGTACTATCCAATAATTCAGCTTTATTTGTGTCTTTATACAATCTTACTAGGCTGCTTATCTGTCTATAGCCTTGATTTCTATCTTCTTGCCAGGCACTCTGACCACCAACAAAATTCTTACATGCGACTTCGAGAAATGCTATTATTAGAACCTACCTACACTGAACTCTATAATAATAAAGTCATAATTTCCCATCTGTCCAACATAATCATAGTAAGCAAAACTGAATTAACCTTTCTACTAAACTAACACGTGCAGCCGGATTTTCCTCCTGCTTTTTCCAGAGCCAACGATATAATTATTCGATTCTAAATCAATCTCTATACAATACATGAGCAATATGTCAATCGATTTTGTTCCGACAGGCATTTTTCTCGCGTACAAACAAACAGATGTCGGTTCTATAGTAACATGTTTACTTTCAGACGTCACTTTAGCTATAATTTATGGGGAAATCACATTAATCTTTGTTTGACTCAATTTTGGAGCGATTCGGACTATCGTGCGTATTACTGAGAAGTTTAAGAATGACAATACTAAAATATTATGAGGATTTTCTTGGATCGAGTTGGGATGAAAGTATATAATCAAGTTATATTATATGTAACACTTTAATAATAGAATATTATAATTAATCTGTTAATACTGTTTTAGTCCTGTACAATTCCTTGTATGTTTTGCAGGTGTTCAAGATTATAGTTCCTTTCAAGTTTCTAGTTTAAGCAAGTTAGCAATGAGTGTTAAGATGACTCACAGAAAAATATCAAAATCACATTTGCAACCTAATTGATATCTAAATTCTACCGACATCGATCCCACAAATATTAGGACTATCATCAATAATAAGATCAAACTTGACTCGAAACTCGAACAAGATCCTGTTTCACACGTGTCCCATAAAGGTATTTCTTTAGAACAGGGTCGAATGTCCCTCGACAATTGTACAGGAAACTCTTTATTTTCTATATCCACGCAGTAGAAGAGACGGCACGTAGAAGACTTGCATTGTGAGCTCAATGTGGGGATGAACAATGGAAATTATATGGTTCGTTTTGATATGACTGCCAAGTAATGTTCGTAAGTTGGACAGAATATACCCTACATATTGTAGTACTATTTTGGAAAGTCCATTTTGAAGCTCACTCGAATGACTATGATCCTCAATTGTTTTTAAAGTCAACCGTTGCTGATTTACACCGTTCGTGTTTCGAAGTGACGTTTGGAGAATAACCCTACCAACTGTATTGATTAGTATGATGACAGAATCTTTGTGTAGATGTAATAATATCACTATTTCTCTAGTCTCTCTCTAATCTCTATCTCTCTATTTGAGAATAATATCAAATCTTATAATAAGTATGTCTTGTATTGAAACTTTTACTCATTTGGCAGTCACCCCATCCTTGTTATTTGAACAGTCTTCGGGTATTATTTCTACGCGTGCGAAATACTGACAGGCAGATGCGATGGATATACACGGAAATCGTAATTAGTTTTAGGATCATTGAACTTTCCAAAATATTACTGGCTATCCACAGAGACTACACTTTTTTGAATTAATAGATACTTCGGTTTTGTCACTCGTTTTCTTTACCCAAATAGCTATAATTTCACATAAAAATAATGAAAAAATCCAGCGTAGTCCAAATATCCCAGGTGCAGATAGATATAGTTTGGTAATAAATTATGCAACCATTGACAAACAAAACGATTCTATCAACGACATAACAACAAGCCATCCATCCAGACAAGCACAATATGGAAATTCGAACCACGATTACCGATTTGCCTGCCACAAAAAGCATATTCCACTTGGCACCGTCAATTCTTTCCCCACCAACAATGGCATTTCCTTACCATTCTGTAGTCGCCCTCCAATAATTGTGCAATAACTACACAATAAAACACGTGCTAGCAAACAGAAGGGTTCCGTACTACAAATAATAGGAACACCTAAAATGCACACCTACTGGGGATTCTTTCGTTTGGCTGGGAATGGTACAAGTTGGAGACTGAAGCGGGATTTTATGACATGTGAATCTACTGGGAGCTTACGGCATAGGACGAAAATACCTACTCGCCACTCTTCTTCTTTCGTATTGATGGTAAATAAGAAATTTGTTGTGATTGGCCATTGTAAAGACTAGAACAAAAAGGTTTAACGGTTTAAACAGCAAGGGACCCGATGTAAACTCCGTGGTTAGAAAAAGTATAACGCAGGTTTTCCAGTAAATTGTGCAAAATTGTTTTAATTGTTTTGAGTTGTGACACAACTGATTCACATGACTTATTGGAACCAAGTCATGACAGAGCTGAATCAGTGAAAACGGTCCATTGACACTTCAGACGTTACTTAATAGTAACGTGTGAAGTGTCAATGGACCGTTTTCATTCGAAAAATCACTTTGACTATTGCTGAATCCTTCTTAATAAGCTAAATATCTTTACTGTCGATACTCACTTATTGGAACGAACGGTCACGGTTCACGTGAATGTTGCTGTTGGACAGTCTCGTGGTCTTAAACTGGAATTATTAGTCTGACATTAGGCTGCGAAAGAACTCTTTTAAAAACACGCGCATCGTTTATAACTTAAACCCAATTCCTCTTTGTCCTTTTCTAAGACTCAATGAAAGAAACGGAAGGCGTTGTCTACGAGAATTGTGGAATTATTTGAGGGTTAAGTCGAAAGGGCGCTATCCATTGTGGGGTCGCCCGGCCGTCAATGAAGTTTATTTAGCATAAAATTCTGTTCAAATAAATTTTAAAGAGGTGTTAATGTGTTTAGTGAAGTATGCGTGTAATGTTTGTTGTTCAAAGTTACATGTTAAGGGTACCACATACAGGCGCGACGCGACAGAGTAACGTGACTCTAGTAGAGCAATTTTTATGAAAGCTTCATGGAAATTGTTCTACCAAAATCGCGTCGCGCCTGTCTGCGGGAGCTTTTAAGGTTATAGGAAATGTATTGCGAATATTTGCATACCTATACCGTCACTGAGGTACGTACCACTTAGATTGTAGCAACGGATGGATTACCTTACTGTCCTACGAGAAATTCGTTTTTGTAACAATTTGCTTAACTTAATGCTTCTTTATTTAACGTCTTTTATATTAACATACGAAATACGAAAGGAGAACTATGTAAACCTCAAAATGCCGGTTAATAAAAGCAGTTAATAAGAACTTTATGCTACGCCATCTTTCAGTTTCATCATGATATCATCAGACAGAGACATTTCTGACTCATTTACTGATACACTCATAACAACTCCTAAAGTTAAGCAATATCCTTCCTTAGACATTTAAAATACAATACCCTTCTTTTCATTAGGTAAGTACCTAAAAGGCGTCACAATAAGGATTCAGACGTTATACCTAAATGTATTATTCACACCGCACAGTGATCCAAATCGACAAAGCTGAGGACGAAATACGAAAATTCCATTCAATAAGCATACTACGTATTTCTATTACACATGGTGTTCACAATGGGACGAACAAAGCGGAGACGTGGAGGGAATTAATAAAAAAAAATCGAGGGCAAAGGTAGGGTGGCGGTAATGCTGCCAGTTTGAGTCAACGCAATGTCACAATGGTGACGTGAGACGTGACCTACCTATGTGATTCGGCCGGGTTGTCCCAAGTATTTGTCTTGTAAATCGGATGGGTGTGTCGGATAAGAATACTAATAATAGGGTTATGGTGTCTTTTTCTTTTTCGGATTTTTCAGCTGGGAAAGTTTTTCGAAAGAGTGTACGGTGTCTTGGGATTTGAATTTAGATTCTTTCAGCAGTTTTAACTAAGTCTTGTGTTCCTTACGAATTGAAAAGAAGAAGTTTGTACGATATTGTAAGGAGTCGAAGTTTGATGGAACGCTTTTACCCCGTAGTGGACAATACTAATAAAAGTTTAGAAGACTTAGGGCTGATTTTACCAAAGTCAGTTAACTTTTATACGTGGAATAAAATTGACGTCTGACGGTTCTGGTATGAAAAAACTGTCAATAATTCAAAAAATATTCTCAGTATAAGACTTATTCTAGGTATAAAAGTTTGGTGAAATTCGCTCTTAGTCTTCAAATTTATTAAAACTGTATCAAATTTATCTCAGAAATTATTAATTACCAACATTTTTTTTTAAATATCTAGCCAATTACGTACCGGTTGTATAATCAAGTACAGAATCAACACGAGAAGTATCTAATAACATGGTCATTAGCGAATGTTAGCCAATTTGTTGCAATGTAACAAATGTATTCAATTTAAATATGATTGCCTGAGATTACGACATTGCTTCTTAGAAATTATAAACCTACTAACCCATTGAGAAGATATTCATCCATAGCAATAAGTAGATAGTAACATAACATAACATCATACCTGTATTTCGCGAAGGGTTAGGCAGGAGCACTTATAGTACACCCAAATTTCCTCAGTTATGTTCAAGTCCCATGTAATAGGGGGCGAGCTTATTACCATCAACCGGGCACAAATACAGACTTCGGACTGCTATTGAGAAATTTCTGATGAAAATACCCAATAACATTTACCTAGTGCCAATTTCACCAATAAAACTGAACTGTCAGTGTCAATATTCCACAACAATAATGACATTGACAGCTTTTGAACGCAGTTAGATGTGCTGATCGGGATCAGCTTTATTGGTGAAATCGGGAGAATTTAACCTTTTTTTTCTATCGTTTTTGTATGAATTCAAGACCATTTTGAAATTTTGGTAGGACATCTGTCGTGTCAGCTAGTAAACAATGATAGGAACGATAACACGATATTAATCTTACGTTACTATCTACTGATTAAGTTACCTATCTACTTACACAGGGTAGCAGGTACTTATACAGGGTGGCAGAGACATCGACGTGCAAACTGAAACCATAAATTCAGCACTTGATTCTAGAACCCCTAGCGTAGTTTTTTTTTGTCGGTTATAAAAAAAACTGCTGTCTCACAGAAAAGTGCAATATCGACGCGTTCATATTGTATGGAACAGCAAATTGTTTTTTAAATAAGTAACTGACGAAAAATTTCAGCGCTGGGATGTTTAGAACCATGTACTGAATCCATGGTGACAGGTTGCGCGTCAATGTTCCTGTCACCCTGTATAAGTACCTGCTACCCTGTGTAAGTAGATAGGTAACTTAATCAGTAGATAGTAACATAAGATTAATATCGTGTTATCGTTCCTATTATTGTTTACTAGCTGACACGACAGATGTCCTACCAAAATTTCAAAATGGTCTTGAATTCATACAAAAATTCCATAGAAAAAAAAGGTTAAATTCTCCCGAATTTGAAAATTTTCCGAATAGTTTTTCCCAGTTTTTTCTTTCGATAAAACCTAATTCAAACTATTACGAACATTTCAAAATAAAAAAATGCCATATCGGTCTAGCCGTTCTCAAGTGATGCGCTTACCAACGAATAGAATTTTATTTTTAATTGAATAGATTATTTACTTTTAAGGGGGAAGCGCCAGGTTGCCCGCGAAATTCAATTTTTCTTACGTTTTTTGCAATTTGCAGGTTAGTGTCTGGTTGTGTGTTAAACAAAATATGATCCGCGACCGTAACGAGTATGTAGTTACAGATTTATAATTATGAAAATCATCAATACAACCCTTTAAGTTCATATTCTAACATGTTCATGTTCTATTGATTGATATTTTATGGGTATTTTATGGTATTAAAACATCATATAAATAGGATTATATGAACTTAGAGGGTTGTAGTGATGATTTTAATTATTATAATTCTGCCTATTTATTACGGTCGTGAATCATATTTTGTTCAACATACAACCTGACACTGGCCTGCAAATTACAAAACAATGTAAAAAAATTTGAATTTCGCGGGCAACCTGGCGCTTCCCCCTTAATTACGTTTAGTAAGTACACGTGTACTTACCAAAATTAAAGTCTCAACATAGCAGTTTTATTGAACTCAAACAAGGAAAAATAATTATCAGGTAAAGGTAAAATCAGACACAAACATTATGTAAGAACTACCGACACAAATAAATAAATTAAAAATAAATATTAGCAGGTATTGAGCACATCAAACAAAAATAATTAGGTTTGAAGAACATTTTGTAATGAAGTCAAGATCGGTATCAAAAAGCATTTCGGTCAAAACCAAAAGCTGTTTATTAAAAATCTAAATGAAAAACCCACTCAAAAACACATTACAGGCATCACCCGTTAACTTTGAAAACTCATAAACATTAAAAGTCGCATCGTGACCACAGTGTTTGATTTTAAACATCTGAGGACAAAAACCACATCCTATAGATTTTATTAAATGTATTAAAAACTAATAAATCGGTTATTAAAATCAACCGCATCTTCGGTTTTATGAACTTTTAGACGTTGCCTATTTAGTGTTCATGGTTAAATAGATCTATGGTTACTTTTTTTTATATTCCTCGCATCCGGTGCATGCAAAGGTTTATATTCGATTGGATTTACGACTGTTTTCATTGCGTGGTGTTTTAATATAAATACGTGGCCCGTTTCCTGTTGGTTAATAACAAAAATAATATTTATTAAAAACAATTGATGTAGTTATCCTAGTTACTAGAACTGTTACGCGTTTATTATTGTAATGTTTTACGTTTGTGGGTATACGCAGTCTTCCTGATGTGCTTTGACGGTTGTAAAGTTTCTAATAACTGTGTAAATTATTATGGACTAAAAAAAAATAAAAAAATAGTTATATTGTATTTAGACAGGCCACTGATGATTTCTTAAATTAGATCATGATTTATTAAAAAAACTAAATAATTATACCAGCTTATCATTGTTCCACTGCAGGGCAAAGAGGCCTCTTCTCTTATAGAGAAGGCACGAGCATTGATCACCACGCTTGTTCAAGACGTTTTGCGATTTCAGACTTGTATTAACTATACGTCCAGGTTATACTAAATAAAGTTATTAAAACCTTAAGTTTTATTTTTAAGTAGTAATTTATAAAAATATTAAGGCTAAGAGGGAAAATTTCTTCATAATTCGTTGTCAAAATTCTTAAAAACACTGGTTAAAACAGTTACTAAATTAAAACCCTAAAAAAAATTCTGAGAATTTTTTAAATATTAAAAGCGGAAACTTAGAACTTACTTAATAACACGCTTTCTTCGAATACTCCTTCTGTTATCTACTTTCATATTTATTATGTGTTGATAGAAACCATCATATTTTAATGTTTTACCTACATCTACTGACGTGTAATACTACCATTAAATGCTACTGCTCATTTCCGGAACAGAAAAAACGTCAATAAAAAAAAATCTGGTACAAGATCTGTCATTGGCTCTGTGTTTTCTCTAAAGTGGACACAGTTTAAAAATTACAAATCAACAAAAAATATGTTTATGTAGGATGTACAGTCAGGAGCATAAATAGGTAACTACGTTACACGTAATAACCTAAAGTATTGACAGATATTTTATGGTGTTACGAACATAGTATTTTGATATTTTCGAAACCAAAGTTTCATGAAATAGGGCGTTTCTTAACGTTGCCATCGTTAATTTACTAGTTTTTTTTTTTAATTTTGCGTAAGTGTAAGGTATTTATGCTCGTGACTACATATATCGAAGAGTACGCACGACTACCTATCAAGCTATACATTCCCAGTGTAAGCTGACTTCTCATTGTACGAAAAGCCATACAATGTGAGGTCGGCTAAAATTGGAAATGTATAGCTTGGTATGTCGCCGTGTGTACGTTATGAATGTTCGTCTGTGTGTATGTGACTTGTAAAACGGAGGCGCTAATTGATGAGTGTCGTGGCGAGCGGTGATACGCCCTGCGTTTGACAGCCCGACAACTGAACGAATTTCCTATACTAATGCTGGACACAGAAATAGCATAGAACATTCCTAGCACTCATTACCATCAAAAATACACGATACGAATATGTAAGGAATATTTTGCCGTTTTTTCAAGCACTGTGGTCGTTTTTCGCGTAAGTTTGGAACAAAACTTAAGGATATTGGTCAATTGCCTTTTTTTTACCAACAAAATCAATCAAACTATTTTATTTGACATAAACCTACATGGGCAGTTATGAAACGTCAGAAGCTAGGTGCACGGGTCCAATTGGTCGTTTCCTATGGAGAAGAGCCGGCAAGAAACTTATTTGCTTGTCATGAGCTGTTTAGTTTCATGGTTACCTTATGATTTAATCACTTTAACCTTTTTTCTATTTATTACAGAATATACATCTATACAAGAGGAAATGATCTTAAGAGGGATGCGCTAAGGTAGCCCGTGTAATAAAAATTTACTTACGTTTTTTTTGCAATTTGCAGGTCAGTGTCAGGTTGTATGTTGATTAAAATATGATTCGCGGCCGTAACAAATATGGCTTTAACGAATTATAATCATTAGAATCAGCAATAGAACTCCTTAAGTTAGAATTGGCCTCAAATGTCAAGATTTCATGAAATAGTCGGGTAATATGAACTTATAGAGATGTATTGGTGATTTTTGTCAATATTATTCTATTAATAAATATTCATTACGGCCGCGAATCATATTTAGATCGACATACAACCTGATTCTGACCAGCAAATTGCAGAAAACGTAAGAAAATTTGTATTTCGCGGGCTACCCTGAAGGTCTCAAAGATTAACGCAGTTCAAAATGCTAAACTCGACCAAGACACATTAATTAGTAACTAATAAGAGAATTTCTTTTTCAATGGTTATTGTCATTTATGTACTATATACGAGTACTTATTTTTTTTTTTGGAATTTAGTCTCCTTTACACTGTTGAGAAGAGTAGATCTATATCTACATTATAAATTAAAGTCACTTTTCGTGTCTGTCTGTGTGACCGCGATGTTCTTCTAAACCACGGAACAGTTTTTGATGCAGTTTTAACCATCATTTAGAGAATTATTCCGGAAGGATTATGTAATATTACAATAATAATAAACTTACTTATAATAAAGAAATTCCGATCTATTATAAAAAGATAGCGTATCAGAGAACTTAGCGTTACAATATAGGTATTTACACAGTGAATACACAGATTAATTAAATCATTTCCTGCAATCAATACAGTAACTTTTTATCGACACTGCTTAAGTACATAGGTTCTTAAGCAGCGTGTATACAAAGTTCAATAAATTAATTTCTCAAACATTCCCTAATTAAGAAAAAAAAAGTCCCAATTAAATAGTCCCGAATGCGTGCATGCATACTTACTTTATTTCAAGCGACCAATCGTATTTCTCTAAACCTCACTGTCGTTAACAAATTGACACGTTTTTATTACTAAAAACTGGGGATCATTAAATGAAATTTAAGAACGGAATAAACAGTGTTCCGAACGCCGAACGATTTCGACAAACAACAGATCAATTCCCGTTAATTTACCGCCTGCTTAATTTTTAAATTTAATCGCGGTAATTTCGAAGTCAATTTATCTCGATAACAATGCTGTTGCAGTGAAATTTTACCTTCGAGGCGGTCATTGTAAAAGTTTTACCGTTTGTTACCGCTTGTTACATACATAAAGAGATACCTACCAATTACGGTGTGTCACTTGAAATAAGTCGTTAATGAGATTGAGACTGAAGTGAATAATCAATGCTCAGTACAACCTACTTGAACATTATGTACCAATAAATTATTTGAATCTTGCCGGCCACTTTGTTTGTCTGTGGTCTAAACTAGTTTATTTCCTTGTTGTTAAATGTTATACCCTTTTGCATTCAAAAGGGCGAATCATTATCCACACTATGCTGCAGTTACTAATTTAGAAAATTCGTTATTTTAACATTTTCAACAGTATTTTTATTTCCAACAATTAATTCTCTAATAAATTTATCTTAAAAAGACTGTCAAGTCAGCTGAAATATTTAAGTAACAACAGGTGTTGGTGAATTACAGAATTAATAAGTACTTAAATATTAAGTAGCTAAATAATTAGTACTTAAATAATAAGTTTTATTAAAATCTTCGTAATAAAATAGTTATGAAGACATGTAATTAAAGAGATAATAAAGCTCAATTGATTATTTTTATTGAAATAAGTTATTCCAAGTGGTAATCTTTTTGTAGTAGGTATTATTATTTAGTTTATTATGTTAGGTATGAATGGCAAAATAACACACTACATAATGTATTATAGTATTATAATTTCTTAGTTAAATGTGTAGGTAGGTAAGTAAGGTTTGTATATGGAAATTATTAGGTAAATATTCGCGAGTTTTGCTGTAACGAGTAAATAATTACTTAAATTATGAAAAAGCTATCTGCGAGTAGGCGAGGTAAAGTGACCTCATATTTTTTTTTTTCATTTAGGTACTTACAGCAAATAATTGCAAAGAAAAACTCAAAATTACATCGATATTAAAATTGACTTCCTCAAAAATAAAACTCTTTATAACAATTCAAACGAGCGAAGAATTTATTGTAGGTACTTAGGTATCATAAATAAACTCATTCGATTATATGTCAATTGTCAAAAATGTGATGTCCCGTAAAGCAAACAGGTTTCTACACAAATGTACACAATACTATTCCACAGTAGGTATTTTATTTATAAAACATGTCGCCACAAGATTTCATATAACGGATTAATAAGATAAAAGAAAATGCTAACGTTTTTTTTGTCCACAATTTTTAACCGTTGGCCCACTGTGCAAGTAGTAACTTGTGAAGGAAATTGTAAAATATTATGTGCTTAACATTTAATTTTGATCAATTGTTAGTTTAAATTCAATTACTTTATGTGAAGTCTTATTAATAGATCAATTGTTTATTCTAATCGTACATAATATTATTTATTTTGACAGGTGTAGATAGTACCTACTACATTAAATTTACCCACATTGAAGTAATTACTATCCACAAGTATATAATCCTATTTATAGCAGCACAAAAAATATCTAAGTAAGAAACATTTTTTTTACTCCAAACTAAACTTCAATACTTTACATTTAAAAATATTAAAAGTCATTTACCTACCTTCAGGTGCAATACCATCGTTCCTCTTGCTTTTCCAGACATCAGAAAAAATAGAAGTGCGACGAAAACTTATAAAATAAAAAAATAAAATGTAACAAAACTAATACAACACGTTAAATTGTCCGATCACACCGTTTCTTTGGCATTATTTTCACAATCATAATTATCTAGTTCTAACTGTTAAAGTCACAAACTAAAAAATAACACACAAGCAAAAAAATAACACAAAATAAAAACAATAGTCCAACACAAAATATTCGCAGTAACGTTCGAATAAAGAGTTCGTGCGACCGCTCCGCGATCGAACGCGTTCGAAAATTTGAAATGGGAACGTGATACACGTCTTGTGAACGCGCGGCGCCGATACACAATGCTGGCAGATCGAAGCGGGTCGACAATACGCGCGCGCTACAATACCGCCCCCCGCCCCCCGCCCCGCTCACACGTGCGACAAGGACGCACCGACCTAATGTCACTGCCCTATGAACAATGCCGTCCTTCGGAGCCCTGTTCTCTCAGAAAATGAGTCGAATATCATATTTTGACCACGAAATCCACATTAGCAGACTAGGAACTTTCAGCCTGGAAGAAAATTCGGTGCAGTTCTATTCATGACAACGCTTACAATCAATTGTCTATGTGGAATAACAGCTTTCATCCCGCGGAATCTATACAAAGCCGTTCAGCCCATCCTTTTCTAGCGGCCAATGTGTGCGTGTCGGACGGTCGCGCTCTCTCCCGCTCGGGCGCGCGCGACCGGCTAGGCGAGGTTTCGTCTCGCTCTAAGCTCCGCCCTGCGAACGTCTTTGAGTGTGGCGATCCCGCACAGTGTGCGTACCGCGGTGAATAGCCGGGCATTGTGAAACCATTTTCGCACACCACAATGAAACTCAGGTGGGTGTGCACTCTATGAGGGCGTTTAAAAAGTCAATACAATCTCCGTTACGTTTGTATTTGTGGAGAAAATTTTCTTTATTCACGAATGTTGGAGGATCTAACTGGGCGTGTTATTGTGCCATTGTGTCGTGAGGCGTGGCTACAGGAAAACGTTCTATTGTGTGCTGCTCCGATTGTGCTATTGGCGAGCTCTATTGTTGTGCGGGACGATATCCCACCAAACCTGAAATGTGACGTCGAAATGAACCGAATATCTTGATGTCACCGACTCTTTTGATATTGCATAGGTACACAGCTATTAATCAACAACGATTTCATTCAGCTGGTATTGTATTACAATGAGATAATGATACGCGTAAAATGAAAAAAGGAAAAAATGAAAATTTTGTTTTGAATGTCAATGTCGAAACTTCTATTTATAACGGGCCACGATTTTAGAGTAACTGTAACTGGGACGTAGTAGGTACGACGTAATCCCTGAAGATCTCGCCCAATTCCCGGTTTCTAAACAATTTGAAACCAGCATTAAATTACTCGGCTGATTTTATGAGTAAAATCGAATGAAAACCAAGAGATTTAGTTACTACTGTGTCAGAATCGTGCTCACAATGACTTTACTACGATATAATTACAGAAAACATCATTACAGATAAGTAATCAGTTCATGGGAACGTTTACCAACTATGAATCTTGTACCATTAGGTATATGTCAATAAGACGGTTACTCTCAGTATGTACCTACCTTAAAATCATGAATATTCAACAATAACCTTGATAGCATAATTTCTCTCGACTGCGGCGTTTCCACGTGCAACTTTTGAAACATTATCTCTTTAATTATCGCCTTTTGGAGTTCCGTACCCAAAGGGTGCCAACGGGACCCAACTAAGGCTCCGCTGTCAAATGATAAATGATAAATGATTTTATTTCTGTAAATAGGTTTGTACAAACACTTTTACACGTCAATGATATTTTAAAACTAGATGAGGTCGGCGTTTCCTATCTGACTACTCTGAGAAGAAAGGCCGAAACAAACTCAGAGGTCACAGTCTCTTTTAAAGTCCAGACATAATCTTGGTCAGATCATGTGAAGACCATGTAGATTTGTCTGAAATGGTATTTTGAGGAAAAACCACACAGATTGAGTGGACCTGTCCAGTCAGTGCACGCATTTGTCAGTAATCGTGCAGCTCAACGCAGAACTTAAGGAGCTCAACGATTCAACGAACAATACCAAAGAAAGGACATTTGGGTAGGCCACAAAAATTACTCAAACTGCCAGACTAAGATTAAAATTACCTGAAAGGAAAAAAAAAGCAACAATGACCCACATAGTCTTCACATTCACAATATTAAAATGAATATCATGTATTTCATCTAGCCTGCATGCTACTCACATTCACAGATAGGTTTCTCTTTAAATGTCATCAAAAAATCATAATATGTTATGTCATGTAATTCATAAAAAATGACATTATTAATTCTAAAACACATAATCACAGTATAAAATGGATTGTTGCTTGGTGGTACATTGAAGTAGTTTAATTAATCCTAAGCCTTTTTGTCATCCAAGTAATCTTTAACTTTATAGAAACCTTTTTGACAGAGTTTCTGTTTAATAAATTATTAAAATTTATTGAGGCTCAGTTCTTTAACAAGACTTGGGAAAAATTGTCTGTCCGTATGTCACAGGGCTGTATCTTTTGAACCGTAATAGGACACTTAAAATGTTTATAGAGTGTGTACTACTATGGCCGCTACAACAACAAATAATATAAATAAAACAAAGTTAAAAAATAAAGGGGTCTCCATACAAGAAACGTGTTTTATTTTACTAGAGTATTTTTTTTAAATGTAGTGCTAAATATTGTACGGTGGTACGGAATCCTTCCCGTGCGAGTCCGACTCGCACTTGGCCGCTTTTTATAGTTGATTGACTCTTCATTTTATTTCATAGACAGTAGGTAGTGACTCACTTTACGACACTTAGATTTTTTATTATACGATTTAAATGAAATAAAATAAAGATTAAAACGATAAAACATACCGAAGCAAGTCGTTAAAAAGCAAGTTATTTTTGTAAATAATGTTAATATGCTAGAAATTAATGAATCGCTGTGTATGTTTAGCTAATTAGTGTGTTAATTATTGACATATTCCCATGATTTTTTTTATATAAAATTTAACTAATTATTAGATTAATTAAAATCTTCTGTAATTCGTTTTTTTTTTGGCGACGGTGTACCGTATTTAAACCACTGTGCTTATTTTTATTTGCTTTTTGCACTTAAAATTAACGGCACATTTATTCAGATATAACGTACTCAGTACGTTTATTTCCCACGTTAAAATAAATAACGATGCGAAATTTCTCTCTTTGGTTTCGCGGTTACAAGTGTAACTGTCGAGTTGCGGTCATGGATTCAATCTCTACGTTAGACTCTTTTAACGATTTTCTGTTTGTCTTCAGTTTTTATTCAGACAATAAGCCAATAAGTAGGTAGGTACCTCTCGTGATGGCCCAGTGGTTAAGGCCTCGCCTCTCTTGCACGAAGTTGTGGGTTCAAATCCCGACTAGAAGTTACCAACGTAACTTTTTTTCAATTCATATTTGCTTTCTGATTTTCTTTTCTGACTGCCTCGTTGGTCTGGTGGTCGCAAGCGCTACTGCTGAGCATGAGGTCCTGGGTTCGATTCCCGGGTTCGGGCAAAGTGTTATTGGGTTTATCCATCAGGAATTTCTCAGTGGCAGCCCGGAGTCTCGATTAGTTCCCGGTTGATGGCAATAGGCTCGCCCCCTATTACATGGGACTTAAACATAACTGGCGAAATGTGGGTGTACTATAGGTGCTGCCTAACCCTTCGGGGAATACAGGCGTGATGTTATGTTATGTGTGATTTTATGTTATTTACTTTCTGAATTTATCTAGTACATTACTGACATGGCAGAAGCAAAACATCGTGAAGAAACCTGGACTTATTATTAATATAAGTCTGAAATTGCCAACTCGTTTTGAGCAACCGTGGTGACCAATGCTCGTGTCTTTTCTCTGTGAGAAGAGGTTTTTGCTTTGCAGTGGGACAATAGTAAATGAAATGAAAATGATTGAGAAGATGTAGTGACAAAAATTGAAAAGAGTACGCTAAGATGGTTTGGTCATGTTGAGAAGATGAATGAAGGGCGATTAACAAAAGGTATTTACAAGGCAGATGTGAGTGGAAACGCCGGATGGGGTCGCCCTAGGAAGACATATAGTGACCTTATTGGTGATGTTCTTCAGAATGGTCACGTGCGTAGTACTCACAACCGGCGTGCGTGTATGACCAGATGTATGAACGTAAACGAGGCAAAAGGAGTATGTAAGGATCGTAGCAGGTGGCGTTCTGTAGTTTCTGCCTACCCTCATGGGAAGAAGGCGTGAGTTTATGTATGTATGTGAATGTAAAATGATTATAAACGAACAATTTTATTTTTCACTATTTTGGTATTTTATTAAATTACAATAGTATTTACAATATAGTAACCTAACCTAAATAAAACTATTAACAAATAAAAAAATGGCGTCGAATATATCCTTCGCATCGCTATCGACTGGTAATGTACCCAAGAGACTGGCGGCATTGCCACGTTGTATGGCAATGTATTTATAATGTTATTAGGAATGTAAGCTAAGTCTACATTTTAAGACACTGACTCCTGTAACACAGGTACCACCTAGCACAGGAGTCAGGGCTTCAAATGAAAATGTTACACCTTTTTTTTTGTCAATAAAACATTTTATTTATTTTATTATTTATTTATTCTTAATGTTAATTGTAACTCTGTTGCCAAGCAATCAATTATAATATCTATTTTGTATGATTTAATTAATATGTCTCTTGACATTTCTCGGGACCCTGGGATGCCGGACCTTTGGAAGGCATACGAGGGGCTGAAGTCAACTCGCAGAGGCCCGTTAGACGTTTTTAATTAAATGAGGCACCAACCGACGATTATCCCTGTTCGGACTGTACAAGTCCACCCAAGGACAACCCCCGGTTGGTGTAGGACTATTGCAGGATATGGAAACAAAGATATACCTAGGACTATGGATTTGGGTGGCTTAAGTGGACTGGTTATCTATATCTCTATCTGACTATGGAAAGACCCTGCCATGTGTAATTAATTACTTATTATTAATGTGATGTAATTATTTAATTCCTATCTGTGGCACTCACTGTCATATTTTCTTTTGTTAATACGCGGATAATGTAGTGGGCTGCAATATTGTTAATATTTTGTATTATCTTTTCTCTGTTCCAACACATCGCACCGATGGTCTAAAAAAACAAGGATTGGCATTCCGCGAGTGACACATGCTTACGTCACTATCCAGTTAGCACTTTATTGCAACAAAACAAGAATTATGGAAACATTTTCAGTCACCATTCTGTTAAAAAATATATATAAACCATTTAAATTGTCGTTTCATTTTTTCAGTTGTCAGTAAAAACCTCTTTGTTTTATCGGATTCGCACAGGTAATAAAGGCGATTGGGGAGTTATTATTACACACTACTGGTAACACAGCGGTGATGACGTAGGCTTGTGTCACCCCCGTGACCGGAATGCTATACCTGGGCGAAGTATATTATTATACCATGATCGCACCTTCGGCAGGACAACTGACAAAAAAACGAAAAATGACATAAGTATGCCAAAGTGCTTTAAAAAGTCCCTTATAAGCGGAGGAACAAAGACTCGTATCAATTTTCAGCTAAATGCCGCCAGAGGGTGATAGTGCCTTTGTCATATTGGTGCATTTTTTTTTGACTATGTTGGCGCAACAATATCTTTAAATGACTCTCCTGTAAAATAAAGTCTTGAGTAATTTTTGTGGCCTACCCAAATGTCCTTTCTTTAGTATTGTTCGTTGAATCGTTAAGCTCCTTAAGTTCTGAGTTGAGCTGCACGATTACTGACAAATGCGTGCACTGACTGGACAGGTCCACTCAATCTGTGTGGTTTTTCTTCAAAATACCATTTCAGACAAATCGACATGGTCTTCACATGATCTGACCAAGATTATGTCTGGACTTTAAAAGAGACTGTGACCTCTGAGTTTGTTTCGGCCTTTCTTCTCAGAGTAGTCAGATAGGAAACGCCGACCTCATCCAGTTTTAAAATATCATTGACGTGTAAAAGTGTTTGTACAAACCTATTTACAGAAATAAAATCATTTATCATTTATCATTTAATAACTAAAATTGCAGTTATGCCCTTGTGCTACCGAAGGTGCGACATATTGCAGCTGTTAATTATCCCTGAATAAAAAATTAAAAAAATAAGTTGGTATTATTATGTGTGTGACTTTGCTTCAAGATATCATTACTACCAACTTAACTAAGAAATGAGAGGTCAAGTAGACTACTGTTTTTAATCAATAAACACATTATGTACGTAAGTATCTATTCCAATGCTACATACAAATCAAATTATATCTGTATGAGACCTTTTTTACCTAAAACATACATAACATCCATCTTTTGTACTAAAAGGACAAGAAACCTTCCTTTGAGGACAATGTGACCCACATAGACGCGCACGCGTGTAAGAATGTATGTCTCGGGGGTGCCCCCATCCCCTATGTGTGGGGTATTATCTGCCTGGGTTGGGGGGGGCTGTGTTCCAAGCTTTTATTAGCCCCGTACGGAGGTAAATTACTTTTTGTTTGATGGTTTGTAATGAGTATTTGTGTCTGGTGTTTTGTAAGATTGCTTGGATTAATTTTTTGGAACGAAGGTCCTTATCACATTTCATTTATAGGTAGGTAGGTACTATGCAAGTCTGCACATTTTGCGAATGAGAGAAAAAAGTGTAACATTTTACTCGTCACAAGGATATGATATCCTTTAAAATGGTTGGAACGCAGTTCATTGTTTTTATAAAATAAAGTAAATTAAGAAAAAAACGAACATACAAAGCATTGGGATAAGCAACAATTTCTAATCAATTGCTTCAAATATGTTCGAGAAATTTGTCTGCTCAACAAAGTACCTAAATAACGCAATGAGTGTTATTGAACTGTCAAAATGAAAGCTATTCGTACTGATAGTGTGTTATACGGCTAACGTACCCCGCGAATGTTCCTTTTTTTCTTTACAAACGTTGATAGTGGATATACCTAACATTGAATTTTGTTTTATTATATTATAATATAGTTTTTGCTGGTCAATAACTCGTGGAAAAATAATCTGTAACAGTTTTTTTAGGAACAATAAAAAATATTATTATTATTTAAAGTGTCTTTTAAGTGTCTCGGGACTCCAGGGTCCCGGTCCTTTGGTAGTACGAGGGGCCGAAGCCAACTCACAAAGGCCCCTTAGACAATTTTAAATGGAATGAGGCACCACCCGACGATTATCCCTGTATGCACTGTGCAAGTACACCCAAGGACAACCCCCGGTTGGTGTTGGACTATTGCAGGATATGGAGACAAAGGTAACTATGGGTCTGAGTGGCTAAAATCGACTGGTTACCAAGAAGGACTATGGAAGGTCTATGGCCCCTGCCTGACCAATGTGTTATATAAGTCCATACACGAATAAAATGGCAGTGGGTGACTTGCACACTTAATAACGGACCCCCAGAAACGGAGCGACAAGGGGACAACATGTCCTGAGGTGCTTGAGGAGTGGAGAGGTATTCCACGGCTATCAGAACAATCCCAGAGGCCCGAAGATGGTCAAGATCCCTACCAGCACTTACTGGAATAAGTACCTACTTCCTTCCTCCGAGCACGTTTGCTCTTGAGGATCTCCACTCAAGCCGGCCAATAAAGGCAAGAATGAGGTGAGAGCTCTGGTCCCTATCAGTGTACACACGACTACGTATCAAGCTGTACTTTTCCAGTATAAGCTGATCTCGCATTGTGTAGCATTTCCGTACAATGAGAGATCAGCTTATACTGGAAATTTATAGCTTGATATGTAGTCGTGCTGTACACTCTGGCTGGTCAATAAAGGCAAGCCAGAGATGAGGAAAACTGATGATGAGGGTTGCTACTGTCCAACAGCTCGCCACATGCTGCCCTGTGGGTTTCTGTATATCTCTTGGCCTGGCTCCTCACCCTAGACCTGTTTCGGGGAAGTAAACTCTAGCGGCATAGACCTAGAGTTCAGGAGCGCGCAAGCCCTACCATAACGTCAACGTCGAGATACGGTGGGGTTATTATTGTTACTTACAGAGATAGTTTTTCCTTTAATTACCTTATTTGGCGAGAAAAAGGAAAGCTTTTCTTCCTCATTTTTTGATGTATTGTTATAAGTTTACACAATGCCAGTCCCCCTTCAGTCAGATGTATGGTTCCCCTTTGTCATACCGTATTATTATAAACCGTACCTATTTGGGTTAGAAAAATTCTCACGCTAAACCATAAACATTTATACGTCACAAAACCACAAACTTATTAACATACAAGTACTTAATTTATATAAACAAAACTCCACAATTAATAAATAAACACAAAGTTAAAGAAAATACCCAAGTTTCAGGTAAAATTCCCCCTTTGTCCCACTAATGAAGATTATCGACTAAGGAAGCAACCGAAACCGGGGGCAAGGCAATTACTTGATTGGCTTCTGGTGTTTTGTTTATCCCTCTTCTCCCCCAGAGAGTGGGTCTGTTTGAACCGACCCTACCTACTCCTTTACAAGTTCGTGAGTTTCAAAGATTATTTGCCCGTAAAGAGATTTCTGAATTTTGATAATGTTTTCTTTACCTAGTCACTGTTTTGATTACCTATAGAAGTTTGAATTATTTTGTTTTTCTTTAAATATTGCGATTATTTTATGGTTTTAGATTATGGACCGGTTTTTAAGACTTATTTATTACTCTTAACTATTTTATTGGAGGTAAATTATAGAGAAATGCAGTCTCCATTAGGTATTAAAGATTTAAATATGTTGATTACCTATTTTTAAAATATCTAGGTATCCAAATGGCAGCATTAAAATAAGATCAAATAAAATAACCGTAAAACCAGAGCATTTAAACTACAATAAACATAAATATCAAAAAAAACATCTTAAAATTAAATGAATTAAAAATTTAATGCAGATTAATTAATTTATAATTATTTTAATGTCACAAATTCAGAAGTGTAATCTTCTTTTAAATCAAGCTGTTATTTATTTTTATACGTTTTAATTTAAATATTTATTTCCAATTAAAATTACTGTCTCAAATCAGAACACGGTATGCACCAAATTTATGTACGAAAAAAAAAACCATTTTAAAATCAAATTGCGTACTGCCACCGTGCAAATCTCGATGTTACCCGAACGCCGAAATTTTAAAACTGGAAGCCGCTTCACCTTAACTGATGTCAAGAGAGGGCGCGCTGGCTAATTGGCGTCACTTAGCGCGTCCGCGGCCTATCTATTTAAAGATCTTTGCCTCGCTTTGAATCTAATCCGCGTGAGTCCATGTCTCATTGTGGCATTTCCGCCTCTGTTGCGCTCAATGGTGGCTGTTTTTTTGTTTAATTAGGACTCGAAACTGGTAGCTGATTTAAAGGTATTGTCGGTTTTTTTTGTCCGGTAATTCTGTTGGGATTCTTGGATGGTTAAGTTTAGAACTGGTATTGTCTGTGCTTTAGTGGGAGATTTTGTGATTGCAGATTTTATTTTTCTGGATTTAGAGTTTACCATAGACAAACATCAGTTTCTTAAGCCTATCGCACATTAAGTATAGAGTAGGTTATGTATAAAGATGGTTTTGTACAGTTTATATACATATTATATGGAAAAAAAAATGAAAATCTTTTATATAAAGGCGTGTAGACTTGCTGACTGTAGACTTACTCTATATTGTTCGACAGCCTTAAGAAACTATTAGGTTTTCTATAGTAAACCTTACAATACATAGGTAATAACAGGTCTACAAAATTTAGTACTCATATCCGAGTATAACATGTATTATAATTACGTTCTACGGTAGTATCTAATCTTAGAAAGTTAAGTCGTGTAGGTAATCTAACATAGTCGTAGTTATAAACAGGTACCAGGTAAAGACATTGCCGTATCTATAATTAGCAGACTTATGTGTTAAGTGTCTTAAAGATAAGCTAATTTTATTAATTTAAACCGTAACTTATTTATAAATGGGAATTAATTATCATGGGACAGCAGAATACTTTTCATTCGTAACTTTATCTAGAAATACTATTTCTTGTTCTGTCTTTCTAGGCTCCTTGGCGATATCTCGTCTGTCTGTATTAAAGTTTAATAGCTACAACCCTTCCTTCAAATGATATACAACACATCACTTGATATCCAACCCTCCTTATTTTCCACATAACGGGTTCATTTTCACCCTTCCGTTTTCGTCCCCATAACACAAAGTTAGTTTGATGGGAAACTTACTCCTCACTGAAGGGTTTTCCATGCAGTTTACTTTTATGATAGTATTAGGTAAGGAATTAGATGAATTGTGCCAGGGTTTATTATCACCCTTTTGATCTAGGGGTGTAACGCCAGATGTGTTGCGATTTAGGTCTAGTTTTAAAGTCATTAGAAGGTCGTTTTGAAACTAGTCGATCAACAACATACCTATCTACATATTATTATCTATCTGACTGTTGTGATACAAATGTATCACAACAGTCATATAGGCAGTCGCTCCGTGTTAAATACTGATATTCATCCGGTTGGACTGGGAGCCGACCTCAAAATAGTTGGAAAAAGGCAAGCAAATTGATTGATCTGAATTTTGCGAACAGAAACACGTAGATATTAAAATAATATAGTTAAAAAGAAAGCAACTTTGTTAACTTAATATTAAAGTATCTTGTAAAGGATTTCTGACAAACTTCGTCAATGTTCTTAAAGAGGTGACAAGAAACACATACTTCAATATAGCTACTTACTACTTACACATTGACAAATAGGTAGCGATGCCTACATGAAAACATATATGAAGAACCTTTTATGAAACATAAGGCTTTGATGTTTCACTGCCGCCTTTATAATTAACTCGTTATTAAATTCCTTGAAAGATTGTTTATCTATACATGATTGTGATACTTAGATAATATGTGATGTTGCTATAAATTTTACTAATTAGAAGTAGTCTTCTATATATTTCACTATTTATATATAGTGGTGGGTATTTAAGAGACATGACATGTGACATTAAGATATAGGATGAAAAAAACACAAGTGATTAATTTGTTTGGAGGCGCCACCTGGCTAATCAAACATGAGTTAAATGGTGTCATTGTTAAATGGAATTTTGAAAGTTTCTTGAAATTGCAAGAGACCAGATGGGACATTTTTCTTGTCTATCCTAATTATATCTAGATCTTACAGTATCTGTTGCAAATTCACATCATATCCTTTGATGTCCTGATGAGTTGTTTAGGTAGACTCCTTTATTTTCAGGCGTATCATTAAAATCATCATTATCATTCGACGCCTCTAAAAACAAATCCATAGTCACGTTCGAGCCAACATCACAAACCAATATTGGCCCAACATCTGCATCTGTTTAACCGCAAGCAACTGGTTAATTAGGTACCGCGTGTTCACTTTATTAATTATCTTATCTGTCATCAACAACCAACCAGGTATCGTTGACCTCTGTTATCCATTCATTACTTTGGCTAGAGAGACCAACACCACTGGTTCCCATGACCCTGTATTGACCTTACAAAACGGTTAGTTAGTTTATTGAAAAATTTATACTATTTGTGGTTAAATGAAAGTAAATGTTTATTTTATTGTTTCCATTGCAGAGGTGAAAGTTGCTGTAGGCACTAAGTGCTGTAATGGAAAATGTATGCTATGTTGACTGTTGAACCCTTGTCTTAGGACTTATGAACCTATTAGTGGCATCTGATGTTACTTCAGTAGTAGTTGTAGCGGCGTGCGTGTATGACAAGCTATACATAACATAACCGAAGCAAAAGGAGTATGGTAAGAATCGTAGCAAGTGGCGTTCTGTAATTTCTGCCTGGCCTGTCATGGGAAGAAGACTTGAGTTTATGTAGGTATGTTTTCTTTTCTCAGACGATGTTTCTTGATATCGTTTACTGTACCGAAATTCTCAAATTGAATGACATTCCGGAAAAAAAGCGCTTAGGAAAAAGTGAAACCTTCAAAAATGTTGTATGTATTCTATCTCATTCTCTCGCACGTTAAATCCTGTATAGATGTATGTGTCTATTTTTTTATGACGCTTTTTCGTTACATCGAGTTTCAAATCACAACGGAGCCAAGAATTAAATCACTTACCCAAACTTTTCAGCCTAAAAATAACACAACACATTAACTTAAAACATCCTCGATCACGAGTGACAATAATAGATTATCACACAAACTTCAAACCAAAACAATATCAACAAAATAAATCTATTGAAAGCTTACATCAATCCCCAAACGTTTTACGTATCATTTGACGTAAAAAGTAGGTACTAACACGTCGAAATGGCACCATTAGCCGTACTAATCTCTATTTGTGGACCCTCTGCAACATTACCGCTGTTTCGGTCAACGTTTTGCCTAAGTCCGGGGTTCCGTAGGGGATGTTTCTTGATTCATCAAGGTATTGTATACCATTACCTATTAGGTCAGGAGAACTAGGACTGGAGATGATTAAAAATGAAAAGAAAAAAAGAAAGAAAGAAAATGCGTTTATTTGCGGTAAACATGACGCAAAGAAAAAACACACAAATACAAAAAAGAACGAGAACGATGGAAGAACGATTAAATACTTAGATGTTGTTGGTGTAAAGTCTTAACTACGTATCTTGGTTAGATCGAGGTGACTCTAGAAAAGGATGCTTGGAAGGATTTGGGGGAGGCCTTTGCTCAGAGAGCAGTGGTGGCCTAGTGGTAACGGCCGCGATTTACGAATTGTAGGTCGTAGTTTCGAACCCAGATAGACGCTTTACTTTGTGTAAATTATTTCATCACCACTGCTCTCAAAACGGTGAAGGCTCACTTTCTGAGGAAGCCGGCATATCCTAGAACCAAAAATTTGGAAGACATGTGACTTCTACCTACCCGCACTGGCCCGCGCGGTGGATTTCGGCCCACTCCCTCTCACAGAGAGGGGACCTGTGATCCGGCAGTGGGAACTTTATAGGCTGATTATGCATGCTCCCACCAATAAGTTTAATGGGTGATATCTGATCTGGATAGTATTTTTTATTAATATTAGTAGGTATCTAAGATCTCAACATTGCGGTTGTCTGCACCGGAAAGTATCCGGTTTAATAAAAGATGAACACAATAGACTTTGTAATATTCCTGAACAGTAAACCGGTTTTCAGCTACGGAACCGTACCCCTTATGACCGACACCCAGCTGACCAAGTTTTAAACGATGCTTTTACGGAAAAAATAAGTAGCTGCCATTTCCATTTGGGGCGCCTAAGTGGGCGCGATCTTTTTTTTTAATTTATTACCAGTTTACTTTCTGTCTTAATGTGTTTTTGGCTTTTAAAAATCGTCTCTTTCCCGATTTGATTTTGTTATATGTTTACTATTAAAATTGTATTTTCCGACGCTCATATCTCTCTTTGAGTTTTAATGCTTACGTTTTTTTGTAGATTAACGACAAAAAATTGGATGAGTTTATCGAAAAAGCTTCCAAATATTTCATCATAAATGACTAGCATAATTTGCTTAATCAAGCATTTTGACAAACTGACATAATTTATTGACTGTCCATATCGGAATAGCAAATTAACAGAGATTTCCTTAGCAGCAATATAACACCCAAAACTGCAAATAAAATCTAATGTTCTATTAAAAAATATAAGAACTGTTGGGCGGTGCGTTCCGCCACGACAATAGGGCATTGTGTGGTGGGCGTGGCCCATTGTGCCAGCCAGCCAATCAGGGCGTCGTATTCAACAATAGCGCACCGAATTGGAATGCCGCGTCACTTCTATTGTCGGATTGGCGATGTGCGAGTATTGTTCCGCGTTTAAATTTTTTGATTTGGCATTTACCGTGTTCTATTTCTGTGTAGGTATGTTACTTTGTAATTGAGAATCGTGTTATTTAATTTTAGATATTTCAGGACGTTCAAAGGAATAAATGGATAGAAAATTGATAATACTAATTTGTCTGTAATTTTAAGTAAGTACCTATTTAAGTATAGTAGGTAGCGAACTTTCAAAGCGCCCATTTGAGATTTACATACGAATAGGTTATACTTGTAGGTAGTACTTAGGTACCTACTACTGATTAAAAAAACACTTGGTTTGGGTGTGTGGTAGGTAGGTACTCTATGTGCCAAATTAATTAATCATCTACGTCTCCTGAACTCCATTGAAGTAACGTGATATTGGAATAATTGTAGAAATAAATGGAATATCTATTGATAAGAGGGATAGTACTTTAAAAGAGATGATCTCCTGATTAGGCATCCATAAGACCTAGAGAGTTTGCGATACGAGCTAGACGCGTACCGCAAGGGTTGGATCGCGGTGACTCTGGAAAAGGATGCCTGGAAGTATTTGGTCCTGAGGCCTTTTTTTAGCAGTGGGACAATGTAAACTAAGTAACTTAAAAACAAAATGGAATGGAATACCTACCTACCTATGCGTATTCCAAGTGATATAGGTACTTAATATAACAAAAAAAAAAACTAATTAGGTACCTACTTACCTATTACTATTATTGTTCCTATAGGATCACAGTGGGACCTACCGTACCTATAGGAAAATCTCTTTCTTCACTAACTAATTAGCTACTTAGGTAGGTACCTACCTAGGTAGCCCTAGATGACACTACGACTTAACAGTCAATCCACTAGGTGCATAAAAAAAAAAAAAATATAATTAATTAATTAAATTAAAGTATTTTTATGGTGTACATAATAAAGAGTATTCTATTCTACATAGGTATCTACACCTACATAGAAACCACTTTATACAAACACAATCTAGAATTCCACTAAACACGTAAAGAAAAAAAAATTACAATAATAATTGCTTCCACGCCATTAAAGAAAAACCAGACAGAAATTCCTCGCGAAAACAGAAACAAACTAACAACGTTCATTGATAACATCAACACGACAGTATAAAAAGTCCTAATAATAGTACCTACCTAACATATTCACAGCACTTAGCGCCTGTCCTTTAGCTAGTTTTAAATAGAACCTCTATTTATAGAACCAACATAGAAAACACGCCTAATATGTCCACCGCTTTACAAGACAATAACCCGGAGTTAACTTAGCGTGTTTAAGTTACGTCATCTTTGAGTTTTTTGTGCGGTGTTAACGTAAACGTGACTATTGTGCTAAATTAAATAAAGACTCATCGTTAACTCGCGATAGATTCTTTATTTATTTTTTATACAGAACGATAACACGCATCTAAGTTGTAGACAATGTTAAAGTTACGCAGCACAACAATTTTTATCCCAAAACGAACTAAAACGCAAACGATAAAAGCGATCCACAAAACGGACTTCAATATCGAACACGGTTGACTGCGTTAACGTTACGTGATAGAACCATTTTCTTCACAGGCCGAACTTAAACGCGCCAGTTGGAGCATATTGCCATTTGTAGTACAACGAGAGCACTCATTAAGAAGTGCAATAGGCATAGTATCTGTGACCGGATGTTCGGAACAGGTGTCGCTGACTGCCCCACCCTGTACCATGAGAGCGAACGATATTCGATCGATGGAATCGTTTTCTTTGGAACGGGTTTTAATGGCGTGGTACGGAGGTAGTATTATTTTTGTTGTAATTTTAAATGTTTATGCAGTTTTTTTTTTTACGGTGGCCACTTTGTTTATAAGTCTGGTTTGACTAAGGATCATGGTCATCTTTAATTGACTAGATGTTCAAATATGTTTTGAGTTTTCCACTGATTCCGTAGTAGTAAACTGAAGATCGTCCTCTGTCTTGTCTAAAATAATTGGTATTTTAAATATTTACCTTTTGGTTTCATAGTAGCTGCCATCTTTGTAATACTCCTTTTCCGTCTGATGCTAAGTTACTCGTAATCACGTTCTAAATTCTACAGGAAATGCACGGGTGGTCATATCTTCTCTAGAGACCACACAGATGAAACCATTTTTACTTTACCCATCCTTCTGTTACCTACAAAAGATACGAGATATTTCCTGTTAGTTATGTAAATAATCTTTACAATTTGTTCTACTAAGTAAAACGTTAAGAAGCATTACATGAATATTTCAAACACAACTTCAACAGAATTCCCTAGTTTCTAGAACAGCTAGAATACCGCATACAAAGAATAATACATTCCTCCTGTATTCTGCAGCTTTGCTTCATTTCAAATAAACGACTCCACACACACAGGCAACGGTTCAAAACCTTATTAACCAGTTACATTTGACCTCCCTATGCCCCTGATACCGCACAGAAAATTGAGGACGGCGGGGTAAAGTAATGCATTTTCATGGCTCTTCCTTAAATAGACATTGTGTTGAGAAACACCAACTTTACACTGCCGTTCCATTCAACCTTGTACCTTTACCATAAGGTTCATTGTCATTTGTTTTTTTGTTAAGATAACTTTGTGCTAGGTTTCGTGGTACATGTGCCTCCTCCTCACACTCCTGGGCAGGGTGCCCACCCCCCAAGCAACGTCTTGGAAATGTTTAGTCTTGCCTCCATACATGTTTTGTTTGCCTTTTATTCTCCGTCTCTTTTATGTGGGAACAGATAGATAGCTATGTTTTGTGAGGCTGTGTCAACTGCTGAAGGTTTTGTTCGAGAAATGTTCGGGGAACCTTTTCAAAGGTTTCTGTATGATGGTAAGGTTGGGAGAATTTATTACTGAGATTGGGTGGTAAAGAAAGCAACATGAGTATTGGGTCTTTCATGGAGAAAATACTGTGTTTTTTGAAGCCTACACCTTTGTCTTATGGCGTAGTGTAGAAAAGTACAGAAAGTACCAAGTACCATATCCTACATATCATATTTTATTTTATTTTCACTAACGACGAAATAGGCACCCGTCTATATTACTTACTCTGTTGGTTAAAATGAATTGGTTTATTTGGAATAAAATGTCGCTTTATTAACCATATCCCACAAATTTTGTATTTACAAATTAAATTAATACTTCAGAACTCGTAGCGCCACCTGTCAACGAGTATATGAACTACAAATGTAGACCAAAGATGTTACACATCAATGTTTATTATGAATGGATCATCGTGATTTTACCACTCATAATAATTAGTACCAACAATAGTGGTATTCCCCAGTATCTGGTAAGACTGGACATCGACCCCAACATAGTTGGGAAAAGGGTAGGCAGTTTTTTTTTTTATGAGTAACATCTACCGTGGACATGGTCATCCACGCCTTTGTTTACAAATTTAAATTGTTTACGTGTTTTTATAACAAGGTGTACAATTATCGTGCTCCTACGTCGGACACTTAATACTATGTTTACCTACTTAACTAACTTAAGTCTACGTGAGTCCATTCTGTTTTTTTTTATGTTATTATTTCGGCAGATCAATGATTAGTTTCTACCAACTTATTTTAAATGGATTCTTAGAATTGAAAAACCTTTTTTAACGACATCCCTACCTACCTGTTCATGAACATCTACGCCCTCATTTTCTACAGGAAGAAAATCATAGAAAAATCTTTGAATTACTTCTTCAATTTTCTCCAAAACAGATTCTAAAATACTAATTAAAGCGCAGGCCTTACTCTGGAAAATCGCTGCGAACATAACACAAAAATAGAAACAAAAGTAAGTAAATAAGGGCAAAAAGAGGACAAAAATTCCTTCGCATGGTTGGACAGAGGACAGAGGACATAGGGGAGGCAAGAGGGACCAAAAAGTAAAAAGTGGAAGGAAGAAGTGAAAAAGAGCAGCCGCGCCTTTGTGTGGCACCCTCCTAGGGTAGGGACAGCAAGAGAAGCGGAATAAAATGTATTATTTGACGTTATTTAGGTAGGTCCGCGTGCACCACGAATCACTAAATATATTTACTGAGGAACGTATTTAAAACATCACTCTATTTCTGTCCATTGTTTAAAGATGATGGAGACAGAATGATGTTTTAAATATATGCTTGGTGCTAACTGCTTTGAGTATTTGTGATTCCAGCGGGGCTTAATGTGGTTAAATGTAGTTTGAGAAATATTTTACAAAAAAATTATACTGGCCAAATATTGTCGCCTGAGGCCCTTCTCATACAGAACAAGGACTCTTTCAATACTTAGAAACTTTTTAAATTGGTAGGGTCATGACTAAATAATAACAGTCGCAAGGGTCGATCGAAGGTGAAGCTACGCTTGCCGCTGTCGGTGGCCATTATATACCGAGACCCCTCTTTGCCTCGGAAAGCACGTTAAGTCGTTGGTCCCGGCTGTCATTCGTAGATATTTGACAGTCGTTACGGGTAGTCAGAAGCCCAAAAGTCTGACAACCGGTATTGCCAAGGGGTATCATGTTACCCAGTTAGGAACTGGGTTGTGAAGGCCAGATAAGCAGTCGCTCCATGTAAAAAACTGGTATTCAGCTGCATCCGGTTAGACTTGAAGCCGACCCTAACATGGTTGGAAAAGGGCTAGATAGATTGATTGAATTTTCGTATTTGGACATCCAAGGACCACCCATCCATCTCATCTTAGCACAAGCACTGTCTTGTCGACGGAAGTATAGAAAAATGACGTTTCGTAAAGACAGTACGGTGGCAGCAAACTAGAAAGACTCAACTGCACTTTTTACAAATTTCAGTAATTTATTCACGTTTATCCTATCGCAAAAATAATTAAAATTTCGACCCCCTCTATGAAATCCTTAAACCCCTAAAACTCAACATGTAGGTAATCATTTTTCACATTTTCCATACAAAAAGTGAAAAATTCCTTTTATCCATTGCATTTTATATACTTTGTGGCCGTCGAGTAAAACGTTTTCTACTCTCTTTAGCATAGCGATTAAAAAATCAAATTGTCTTCACTACCATAAACAACTGTCTTCTGAAATAGTCTACATTAAAAAGGACCTAGACAATGATCGGCAGAAACGAAAGACAAAATGACAGATTTTAGAAGGATTTTTACGGTGCAATGTCAAAAATGGAGAAACGAAATGTCACTTTGTATGGGAATAGCCGTGTCTATTCTTCGAAGAGATAGACAGCGTCATGCTAATCCCGCATGGGATACGGCTTAAATAAATAAGTTATGAATCTTGATATAAGTATTAATTTGATCTACTCTCAACAAAAGTCGAAGATCGATCAAGAAATGACTGTTTTCTATTTCACTTTTACAATACCAATTAAGTTAACAAGATTTTATTATCATTTCCATTAGCAATTAAGTAAAATATTTCACCGTTATTCCAATGTTCCCGTTGTAAAATTAGGAAAACAAAGTCTCAACAAAAATAATTTGAATAACCTATGTATGTTTATTAAATTGAACACGTCGAAACGTGTTTTTTCTCACTTATGTCTGTTATGTATAATATTACAACTATTTGAAAATTATGTAAAATAAATTGATTTAATTGAGAAAAGTGATCAATAATTGTGCTAAATGCCTCAATCGTTATGGGGCGTTAATTATTTTATGGTAAAACAAAATTGCTTAATGCAAGAAATTGCCGGTTTTTATTGAATATAAAGAGTTATTTACATTCGTTTTCACGCTGGGGATGTGGTGATAATTTACAGTGAATGTTTTATTAATGCGTACTTTTTTATAGTGTTTACGTACTGTGTTTACTTATTACGGCGTAAGTGGGAAGGCCTTCTTTGTGTTTAACTCAATACAATTTGTAGGTTAAAGTAATACAGAAGCTAATAGAGAAAATTATAATAGGAATAGGAATAAAAACACGTTTCGGCCATTTGACCTCTTGATAACCTTAGTCTACAAATCCATTTAACATTTTATTTTATGCCGAACAAATAAACTACTGTAGGTGTCACAAATAATTAATACAAAAATCACAAAAAAACCTAGATTTTTCTGCTGTCGTTACTTCACAGATACAACTTTTCAAAGCCCGACTGTGGGGGAGGCGAAATTAAGAGACACTTTGTGTCGATTCATAAAGGAATGTTTACATGCATAGCTACATAGCGACATAATTAACTTTCTTATTATACCTAGGTACTTATGTACAGCTAGCTCAGTTTCAAGTAGGTAGTTTGTTTTCTTCGAAATTGTGATAAGATTTTGTGAATTTCAGTTCCTAAAACTAAATTCGTAGTGCAAAATTATGAACTTTTCTTTCTGAAAGTAGAAAAATATGTTACATATCTACCTCTTATTTATTAGTTACGTTCGTATTTTTTTTATTACAGCAAAAGAATGATACTTTTTCGTATTTCATCTTGATTTCATTATAGCAACTTATACAGTAATCCTCAACTGAGCATAGGCTTTCGTAAATACCACGGTAAAGTTGTGAGCGATGACCATAATAATGCCCATAAACTAGGAGCTACTCATTATTAATTCTTACAAAGCTATTTTCAGATTTCACTGAGAACCTAAAACCTGAGAACTCTACAACTGACTGGGAAAAAATCACCACCTGCATATCCTCAAAAACAATGGCCGACTTTTCACGACAACGAAGCTCATTACACCTGCAAATCTGCCCTGCAAATTACCACCTTCGGGACGTTCGTCAGCGCCAAGAGAAATCAAAGAGGTCGCCAAAGCAAATAAAGGAGTCATGATAAATGAGAAGGCGGTCGAAGTGACGCTATTCGACTGTACATCATCATATCATTGGCAGCCGCGTTTAATGTGCGCCTAATCTATTGTTATTTATAGGACGGCGGGTGTAGTATATGGGGAATTTTGAGAAGAAAGAAGGAATGGAGAGAAAAAAACACACGTGTTTTCTGCTATCAATTTATTTAGTAATTAAACGTTCCATATTGTTATAATGTGCAACTAATGGAATATGTATAAAATTAGATACTTTTTAAAAAAAAATATGGCCAGGAATTTCATTGGTTCTGATTACTTGGGCTAAATGCAATCACGTCTACGAAATCCTATACAGGAAATTTTGTAAGTATTCCTTTCTCTTGTAACAGGTTTCGAAAACGTCAAACCATTGCTGATCGAATTTGACTTCAGCAGCATTTTCCTTTGTCTAGCACAGTTCTAATTAATTAACGCTGAGTTTCAGATTGAAATAATAAAAGGGATAAAAGCTTCGTCATCATCATTTACATTCCAACTTTACCCACTGTTGGACAAAGGCCTGTGAAATAGGACCATGGCAAAGTTTCGACTCTTTCCTTAAGGGGACTACATGACCTAAACGCAAATTTATAATGCCTATAAATATATGATCCACTGCAGTAACCAAAATCAGAAAAATATATGATATTCTTCTGGATATATGCTAGTTAGATAGTGTGTTGAAAACATAATACAATTAACTTGATATGATAGAAAAAAAATCACAAAGATACCTCAAAAAAAAAATTTTAACGATTAAAAACCATACTAATATACATGCAAACATTCAGATTTTTTGTCAGATTACTCTACAAGTAACATACTAACGTAATAGTGTTTTAATTGTTTAGTCCAATGAATAGATTTTTTTGTAAATCCATAATTGCTTCATATTTTACAATAAATTACCAGCGTTCTGTCATCGCGCGTCTCTTTCTTTTCTATGCAATCCGACAGTGACCGCGCTTTAGGTCTTGTAAGCCTCTTCACCGTAATTTTAATTTATTCATCTGAATCCCTTGCATATACTACATGCCACGTTTGTACACAAAACGTGGTCACTTATGAATGAAACAAAAGTGTTCCGGTCCATCGCAAATGTCATGCGGAGCTTCAGGAATATATTATTATGAACAATAATAATAACGGGAGCGCTAATGTTTATTGTTAGTTGCATCATTATTTTGTTTCTATTGTATAATAAACATTGACTGGTATTATAATTGGGTTGCAAATAGGTTGTATGATTTAATTATTTAAATTGGGAATGGAATTGTGTCTACGTCTGGTACGAGTATGTGCAGTATAGTGCATTACTTCATCGTTCAGACTAGTCCAAACAACAAAACATAACATTACGCCTATAATCCCCGAGAGGTTATGCCGAGGTGCACCCTATTGTACACCCACATTTCGCCAGTTATTTTCAGTCCCATGTAACAGGGGGCGAGCCTATTGTCATCAACCAGGCATAAATCCAGACATCGGGCTGCTACTGAGAAATTCTTGGTGGTATCTAATAACACTGCTCGACCCAGGACTCGAACCCAGGACCGTATGCTCAGCAGTAGTGCTTGCGGCCACTAGACCCAACAAGGCAGTCCAAAATATTCGTAATTTTTTGTCAATTTAGGTTGTTGACAGCCACTGAGTGCCTATTCTCTGTGTCCGTCAACGAAGATACGGGCCCGCCCGAACTTAGTTTGAAACTACGGAGTGAACCCTACACCCAATTAATTAACTTTATCGGATAGGTAAAAACACATCGCAAGTAGGGACAACTGACACATCGTGGTGTCATTCATTCTTAGGTCGGGCCCCAAACTAATCTTATGTCCGTAGGTGATACGGAGTAGGAAACGCCCGTAACGTTAGCCGAAAGTACGAATATCGTGCTTAGAGAGTAGATCCCTAATTTCAAAGACCTGAAAGGACTATATTTTAATAGGACTCTTTTTTTTTTATGGTTTTGCTCTTGACTCTAGTCTAGGTCAGAGATGACAGAGACAAAGTCGACGATGGAGTGAGCTTACCCAGAAGAAGCCTGTTCACTCTCACTTTGAAGAGATTTGGGTTGTATGCGGTCGGAAACACAGGCGCAGGTAGAGAATTCCACTCTTTTGCTGTGCGCATTATAAAAGATGTTTGGAAGCGCTTAGTGCGAATTGGTGGAATAGCAACTAGGTAGGGATGGTAACTTGCAGTGCGCCTAGATGTCCGATGGTAGCAGGGGGCCGGTGGAATGAGGTCGTGGACTTCTTGGGCACACTCACCGAAGTACAATCTGTAGAAGACCGACAAGCAGGCAACCTTACGGCGATGAGCCAAGCTGTGATGCACGGCATCCACCAGTATGTGGTATGTATGTAGTATTTTGGGTGTGCCTACCTACATTTTTTTTTTGCCATTCTTGTCTAGAGGTATGAGGAACAGGGTATAAAGCTCACTTATACTCTATAGAAAAGGGATGATCCTCCGACCAGACGGGTGTCATGTCTGGTGGGCAACTGCCCGATGTTTGATGTCGGGACGTTGTGTATATGCTAGTTGCGCAGTAAACTCTGCTTGCGCGATGCAGGATTTTGCATGACGTCAGTGTGACGCGTAGCTGGCATGTGGCGTTGTAGATGTCGCTACAGGCGTCTTAGGTGCAGATGTACTTATGAGGTTTTTAATTACTAAAATTATATAATATGTACCTGATGAAGTAATTTTACATTGAAAGGTAATAACTTGATCAGTGTGCTGTAAACTGCAGTTTATATAGTTCATAATGTAAAACAACCGAAACACAAGAATAACTGGTTTTACGATTCCAGTTTAACGACAGAAAATAAACGACACGACCCATAATTTTATTATTGTAATAGTCACAGCATATCGCATTGTTTATTACAAAGAGCATAATTGTTAAATTAATAATGGCGTTTAAAATAAAATTCAAAGTTTACGATTAAACATAAATGTGTAATATGGAAAAAATATGTTGCTTTAATAAATCTTAAGTACAATAATAATAATAAATATACGGTGGCCAAAATACATGTGGCATTAACATTTGACACCGTAGTTTAAGTGCGTCTTCTTCGCCTAATTGGTCATAAATTATTATTATAATTTGCTCTGCTGCCCACCCCGGGGAGTTTAGTGCGCCGTGAATATGATTATTAGACAAGCTAGCGAAAAAAAATACGTTGGTGATTTATAAACCGAAAGTATTTGACTATCCGTGTCTTTTTTATTTTGAATTTTGAGATTTCCTGGATGAGAGAGAGAGATGAGGGCTAAACGAATGAGCTAAAATAGAAGTTACTCCTACATAGTTTAATTTGAATCAAGAAATATTCCTTTTTTTTGGTCTTGTGGTAAGAATCAGGCAATTTCATACCCAGATTCAGGTTAAGACTAATTATAAACGGACGATGTACGAGTATACTCTATTCAGCCAGCGTCATATCAGACATTGTTATAAATAGAAACTCCATTACGCCCAAGAGAGACAATACAAATATCAACCACGCGAATGCAATAATTAATACCTGCCCTAGAATTCTGAAGCACTCCAATAATAACCTCGATGTTATTTCAATAAATACAAGTGATGCCAACAATAAGAGGTGCTTTGAAAGCGGCATCCGTTTCATGTGTGACTTACGGTCGTCGAGTCAATTGTCTGTGCTAAATTTGTGTTCAAATAAAACTACGGTTCGGTCTTACATTGTGGGAGAAGCGGGGCGAGTAATATTAGTATGGTGGAAGTGTGAGTCACAACTGTCAGATGAGCATTATGTGGGATTTCTAGGGTTTGTTGCAGAGTCCTCGAAAGCTGGAAGAGTTTATTTTTCAAGACTGCGTCATATCCAAATGCTGCCCTTCCCGGCTAATATTCTTATATCGACAGGCGAGATAACTCAGCTGTCAATACTGTGAAATACGATTGGCTGCTTATAAAGCAAAGTACCTGAAAATACGTGCTGTCATCTGATCACGTGCTGTCACATGTTAAGATCACGAAAGTTTTCCATTTTCAGCGAATGATTTGGTTTTCTAATTATAAAACACTACTGAAGTAATTCGTAGATCAAATTGTAGGGTTAGTCCATTTTATCTGCACTTTTTGGGATCACGAAAAAGGTTCAGAAAAAGACCCAGTTCCAATTATTAGGTAGTTCCAAGCCCATTCCATAGAGTAGCCATCGCGCATCTCCGATTGCTTCTCCAATTTAAGTAAGCCGAAGACTGAAGAGAGCTTAGTTCAAGGTAGGACACTTTTTTTATTCATTAACTCTTACATTGTTGTTTTTTGGTTGACACCTGATGACAGACCAGTAGGAGTTTATGTGCTTCAGTGAAATGGTTGGTAAACATTCAGTTGAGTAAGTCATAAGTGAAGACTTTTTGGTTGTGGTAGAAAGAGGTGGAGAGTGAAATGATATTGTTTCTGTTAAGGATATTGTTGAGAGTGGTTAATATGTGTCTGATGGGAATGATGATGTTGAGTATTCCTATAGTATACAGTTAACAACGTAACAAGCTAAGAAGAATTACTGTCTCATAGAAAACTTGTTAGAAATGTGAATGTTTGTGACATTAATTTAACAGATATGAAGAAGATCCGAGGATCAACACTCAAAAGATTCCAATGAGCATAATACAGTAGATTTCAGAAAATATAATTTTCAAGTGTGTTTTTGTCACAATGCAAAATATTGTAACATTTTTATCGTGCTTTTCAAATGAAACTAAAGTTAGGTTGCTCTAAGATAATATTTTTCTTTGATCCTCTGCACGACTCCTGCGAGAATGGACACTCCCGCACAGATCAAGTAAGTACTAAAAAACAAAAACCGTCCACCTAAAATAGTCATAACAAGTATTGTAAGGCGTACGACACTGCATCGACATCCGCGTTTATTACTGACCATCATTCTCAGAACCAGACGAGCGACAACAATGCTAGCCTGTTTGACGACTTGTCGCAGCGCTTTTATTGGGCTCCCTACTGTTTGAACTCTCCTCCTTTTACTGTCTTACTACCCTGTCTTATGTTTTCATTTGCAGTCTTTTTAGAATTCTTAGTAAGACTATAATCTTGCTTTAGTCTCTTAGGACAACAATGAGCTATTGCGTCACCTTGTACACTGTCGCTTGGGTAGACAATGAAATTCACCTGTACAATGATTTTCCTATAAAGATTGTATGGTATAACAGTGAAAATAATTATGTTCCCAAGAAATATTTCTTGGGAACATAATTGCCTCTTTCCTGCGATAGGTGATAGCGACCTCTTGTCAGCTGCTAACAAAAAACTGCAATCACCAATCTGAGTTTCCAGCGTGGTGAATATGGCAGTGCTAACTATTATCTGTGTTCTAGTGGTTATTGTAAGACCAGTGTATACGCAATAGACGAAAAGCAGAGACATTCTGAGCCATGTGCAAAAACTCGACTACTTCCTCCAATCCAAGAATTTCCTACATTTTGCCAACAATTTTTTCTTCTATAGGTACTTTGCTTGTGCTACGCTCCATATAATTTGAAAGGAGTTGTCGAAAGCTAAGTCCTGAAAGACCTCACCTACGTCATAATTATCGTCTGATTATTATATTTCTGTTAGGAGACCACCAGCACTTTATCAGCTGTTAAGGATTAGTATAAATATTCCACTTACAATACATTCATCGTTGTCACAGTCCATATATAGTTTAGTTAGTGGAGCGTGCGCCTGCGACTCCTGCGCATCGTTTCCGCTTATTATTGCACCGCGCACCGCCGCGCATTGCTTTGTTTGAATATCATACTCACGCTGCTGTGGATTGGCTAGTTCACTATATTAATTTATTGTGTTAGATCAGTTTTCTTTTGGTGTGGGCTGTGCTTCCAAGATTTCTATATACTCTTATAAGTAACAGGACTATACTAGACACAAAATATCCCTTCCCCTCCCCTCATTCATCTCATTCTAGGGCAGTCGCGTAAAGAAAGAAGTTTTTATGAGAAGTGTCACCGGCATATTGAATCATATGCGATGCAACTGTCTGTAATGTTTACCTTAACTCGTCTTGCTCATAAACTTCTCTGCGATTGATAAGTTTGATTTTGAGGATTTAATTGCAGATTTCGAATTATACAATAAGCAGAGACTTTTTAAAGTATGTTTGTGATCGATAATGGATACCAATTTATAGTAAGCACTCAAGCTTTTGTGACGTCAGTATTAAATAAAACAATGTCATGCAAAACAAAAAAACAAGACCCAACAACATAACATCAGTATCGATACAGCTTATTTTCCTGTGCACCTAAAATTCAACAACCCTACACACCCAATAAGATTCTCATACGTTGTCATACCAATATGACCAATCAATGCTACAGTATTATCGCCGCTTGCGCATAACATTTATGAATTATTGTGCTCTATTTCTGGGCCGGTGCGCGCTTAAGAATGGTCGGTACGTGCGTTCAGATCGTCTCTTGTTTTGTGAAGACCAAGTGTATTGACACTGCGGTTTCTGTGTTGTGATTTGATTTAATTATTTGTGTTACTATTTCAGGGTTATTGATTTTGATTGCTTTGAGAATTATGTGGTTGTTTCTAAAATTATTACCTTATTCTGTTTTAGCTAACTAACCACGTAGATCAATTATTTTGTTTAAGTGATTTATCTACCTAGTTTACTCAAAGATCTAGTTATGAGTATGTAGGTATGTACTGCAGCTTATTTTCCGATAAGTATGACATGTTTTTGTCAGCATATAGGTACTAAGTAGGTACGATAACAATACAAACGAACTTTACCAACCAGCCAGATTAATAAAAAATACAAAAATCAACAGTCCCCATAAAATAACGATAAAACAATACAAACAAACTCGTCGGTACTTATTCAAACCGGCTGAATGGACATTTCATTTTAATATCAATCAGCGGGCAGTCCCAGCGCCATATCTCATGCGCCGCATGCAATATTTTTTCAGCACTAATGGCGGATGTTTTGGCGCGAACCGTCCGCGCTTCCGCTGCGTCGCAACTCGCGCGCACAATCACAGCATCCTGCGTACGCGCAAGTTACGTCGCTTCTTTTAACAGCTCGTTTAATCTTCATTTGTTTTTGGTGCAGTGAAATCCGTCATTTGTTTACGTGGTGGAGTTATGGAAGGGTTAAATATTGTTAATGTTTTGTGTTTGATTTCAGAGTGTGTGATTTCCTTTTTTTATGTTTTTACTTGTCTTTGTGTAAAATTTTGATATTTGCAGTGATTGGGAAATTAACAAACCGAAAATTTTCAAATGTTTTTTTCTAAAGGCCCCATTTCTTGTTTTTGCTTTGTTTGATCTGAAAAAGTGATTCAGTTTTTTCTTTTAGAAAACTTAGAGTGCAGAAACAATACATCGATGTAAAGTGGAAGGAAACACCATGGTACTCGTATTACCATAATCCCCTCAGTTAACCTGTTGAACGCGACGTATCCGCCGCCGATCAACAAGACAAATGTTTGCGAGTTCCAACCCCTATTATTTAGGGGTGCATTGTTTATAGGGTTGATAGTTCTTAGGGGGCATTGAAATATTTCAAAGCGTTAGGCGTTCATATAGTATTATCCATTCTGACCCTCTGTCGTTATAAATATGAGACTACTACTAACAGTTTGGCATGGATTTAAAACTAAATCAACGTAGACGGCGGTTCTGCTGCAAGTCACTTAGATTTCATGCTAGTTTTCAATTTCACCACGTTCATTTAGATCAGTGTATCTCTGTAGCTTTAATCTTTCACCTATTTCTTTATGTAGTTTTAACAGCAGCATCGACTAATATTGTGATGGAATTTTACTGCAAGATTTATTTTTATTGCGGTCATGCCTTCATTTATCGTTCTGCTTTGCATTTTTCCAACCTGCCTGATTTTATGTTCTACAATAAATAAAATAACACAAAATGTCATGCAATACTTTACCGTACCAATCAGTGGCAGCCCTAGCAACAAGTGATGACTTCCACTTGTTGCTCCCCTAACAATATGTTAGGTCAGTTTAATGGCACTCAGGGCTGCCACACGTAATGTTGAGTTGTCACGCGACGCTCTTACCTGTAACAAGGCAATTGTATGATTAGATAGTGTTTAGTGTTACTGTGGTGGGCTTTGGAGTTAGTTTATTTTATTTATTTAACCATTTATGTACCCACATATAAACAGACAGGAAGAAAGGAACAGAGAAATACGTACAAAGGTTATGCTTATTTCTAAAGAAATCTCTTCCAGCATACCTGCGATAGAAGAGTATATTAAAAGAGATGTAGACAACGTGTGTAAGAGTAGAAGGGAAAACAAAATACACAAAATCGAAAACAATTTCCAGAATATACTTACATACATACATACTTCTAAAATAAAAATCACTAAAATATATAAAAATATAATGTAATTTAAATAATAAATACATATAAGCAATTATGACAAAGTGGAAAGATAGTGTTCTTTCACTCTAATTTTAAATACTGCAACAGTTTGGTAGCTCTTAATAGTTTGGTTAGTTCATGTTTAGTGATGTGTTTTGTAAATGTTCGTGCAGGTATAAAAATATATGGATTGAAATTGCAGTCTCATCAGAGAGGAAAAGTTAAAAATATGTGGGACTGACATAAGCTACCGAAAAGCTTATGTCAATCTTATTGAAAGTCGTTGTAGCACGAATCCCTTTGAAAGCGATTGCCTATACGCCCTCAGGACTGCCAAGAAAGAGCTAAACAGGATGATAATATGAAAACATGGTTGCAAACCCAGGCTTATCTAACCTACCAAAAAAATCTCTTTAGCGCGATTCTAAAATTCGGAAACTGTAAAATCCTCAGACCACTAAGTACACATTTTATCAGTTTTAGCTTTATTTTCATACACATACATACATACATAAACTCACGTCTTCTTCCCATGGGGGTAGGCAGAAACTACAGAACGCCACCTGCTACGATCCTTACATACTCCTTTTACCTCGTTTACGTTCATACATCTGTGGGGTAATAACGTAACACACTAACATTAGGAATGGGTTTCATTTTGACAGTTCAACAACATTTACTGCGTAATTAACTTGTTGAACAGACAATTTTTTTCGAACATAATAAGCAATGGATTAGCAATAGGCTTTAAAATGGTTCAGATTGTGATAGATAGTGTGTTACGTAATTAGGTTGCTGGTCATACATGCACGCCGGTTGCGAGTATTACGCACCTGACCTTTTTGAAGAGCTTTATTTTCCGAGTTTAAAATCTTAATGACCCTAGTACCTCAGCCACGCACACAGGTCTCAGGCCTTGCCAAAACAGGTAAACCTGGACATTTGTATCACGAATATCTGGAAGATGACTACAACAGCCAGAATACTCCATAAGATAACTTACTAACAACACAGTCTGTTTAAACAATTTCTCACGCGAATATTTTAACATTACTCGCTTAAACTTTATCGTCGTGTTCAATAGGTATAATGCTGTGAACATATTTGGGAATACAATCTGGTTTACGATAACACGGCACACAACAAGGTTCGACAAGCGATTGAGTTGTTCCGCCCACGCTTCGCATTGTATGCTAGTACGTACATGCTTCGAATAATGTTCTACGTGCATGCGAAAAATTATTCGAAGCGTATTTTATGAGCGAGTTTTAGAATGTTTAGAGATAGATACGAAATGTTTGTGGATGTGTGAAATGTTTAAGAAAATTGTATTGGTAATTTGTTGCTGTTCATGAAGAAACCATAGTTATTATTGTAAAATGTTAAAAGTTTGATGTGAAGCTCGATAGATGGCGTTGTCGTCGAAATAGATCTCGCTATGGTTTCGTTACCGTGATTTGGTTAGGGTCTCGCAATTTTAATCAAATATACCCTCAGATCAGGACACAATTGTGGTTTTATTTTCTACCCTATTAGTGTTCACAAAAGTTCATTAGACCAAAATATTACCAGCTCGGTAATAAACAGTTGCACAAAAATAACTAGATGCTTTATCTTCTTGTGAATTGGTGCAAAGCCTAGCTTGTGTTGGTCAGACTATCGCTTTATTTATATTGGATACAATAACTTTCATAAAAGTTACTAAAATTCCTTTCTGTTGTAAACGTGCATAATTCAAGTCAGGAAAATATATTTTTATGCTTATGTTCCTATACAAAACTGCACCATATATTTAGTTAGCCATATCTATGTACCGAAAAGTATGCAAAATCTTTCGAGCTTTAAAACCAAAGGGTCTTAAATCTCGCCATGGGGCGGTCTACTAAGATTTAATAGTTGTAACACTCGGCAATTGTCGTGTCAACTTCGGTCGAGATCGGCTTTACTGGGTTTTATGGTTGTCGTGCGCACACGCCGCTGTTCGCGTTTACTTGGGGATAATATAATTGTCTCTGTCCATAGATATTTATTAGATTGGCGTGCCGTGAATGGGCTGTTTAAGTGTCGATTAGTGAAATCGATGTAATTAGATAAGACGTTATTTACTTGTTTTATTGGGTGTGACTTTGTTGAATGTACGTGTTACAGCGTTGTTTTTGCTGGAGAAAGGTATCAAGGTAACGCTGGTTCTCCTTTGGAAACTGATCAGAAAATAGAACGTGCAGATGGAACTTACTAACAATTTGTAATACCTATTATGAAATGATTAAGATTTTCGTGTAATGAAAAGAGCCATCAAACAGGCATTATGTTATTTATTATTATTGATAGTTATTTTAGGATCCAAAAGATGAAGATGAATGGCCTTACTTTAGGTACTAACATTACAAACGGATACAGGTCAGTAGCTACTTTTAACACTTTGCGTGACACTAAAGGCTCGTGCATACTGGCGCCGCCCGTCGCGCTGCACGCGGTGCATTTGTGTACGCTGTCGCGTCGCGCCAGTGTGCACGAGTCTTAAGGCGTTAGTGCTACGCGTTAGTGCCCAGACTTAATAACAATAAAACTTCTATTGTGTCTCGTTCAGTGTCCTATAACTGATTAATTCAATTACCTTCAACAATTTGCAAATTTTGAGAGATTCATGCATGCATGTAGATATGAGGCTACATCTTGATCATAAACCAACATCCAGATAACATAATCTAAATATTCAAGCACTCACAAATATCTTCTCCGCCTACAATCTCAACTCAACTCAACACTCATTCCAAGCGCTCAAGTACTTAAGGGGACTACATGACCTAAACGAAAATGTATAATGCCTAAAAATATATGATCCACTGCAGTAACCAAAATCAGAAAAATATGATACTCTGCAGGATATATGCTAGTTAGATAGTGTGTTGAAAACATAATACAATTAACTTGATATGATAGAAAAAAATCACGAAGATACCTCTAAAAAAAAGTTTTTAACGATTAAAAACATACTAACGTAATAGTGTTTTAATTTTTTAGTCCAATGAATAGATTTTTTGTAAATCCATAATTGCTTCATATTTTGCAATAAATTACCAGCGTTGTGTCATCACGCGTCTCTTTCTTTTCTATGCAATCCGACAGTGACCGCGCTTTAGCTCTTGTAAGCCCCCTAAAACATAGCCATAATACCATAACAGGCCCTAACATTAGGTACATGTTACATTTACTATAATAGTTCCCTCCACTATATGACATTTAATGGGTTCATAAAGTAAAACAAACGTAAAACCTTGTAAGGAGAATCTCTTTGCTAATCGAGATTGTTTATAGTTTGTCTTTTTGCATACAGACCGACTTAACAATAAACTTATTAAAGGTGGACGTGATAAGGTAGACCGCGAAATTTAATTTTTAGAATTGACTTCGTACTAGCCTATAATGCTCCCATTGCTCGGAAACAGGCCCCTTATCGATAAGGGGAATGGGCCGTAATCCACCACGCCGCCGCTGCCAGCCCTGTGCGGGTTGGTAGATGTCACATGTCTTCGGATGTTGGTTCTGGAACATTTTTTTTTTTTTTACGAAAATCTTACCTACTACTACCATTACCGATCAGTGATCCAATGCAATAGAGTGGCCTGACATGCTAAATCCTTAATCTATATCCTATAAAATTACATCAAATATCTTAAATCTTAACCTACATCAAAATAACATATTATATATAATGTAACTTACATGCCGGTTTCCTCACAATGTTTTTCTTCACCGTTTTTTGAGAGCAGTGGTGATGAAATAATTGACACAACGTAAAGCGCCTGTCTGGGTTCGAACCCACGACCTACAACTCATAAGTCGCGGCCGTTACCACTGATTCACCAATGCTCTCTCTTGAATCGACATCAAATGTCGTAATTTAATGAAATAGTAATTCAATAGCATAATATAAACTTAAATAGTTTTACCTATTGCTGATTTAAATGATTATAATTTTGTAAATACATATTTGTTACGGTCGCGAATCATCTTTTGATCAGCATACAACCTGATACGGATCTGCAAATTGCAAAAAATGAAAGAAATTTTGAATTTCGCGAGCTACCCTGACGCTTTCGCCTTAAGTTACTGACGTTAACTTGTTAAGTTCTATAAGTTGGTGGTGGAAGAATTGCTTAACATAAATGGTTGAGGGTGGTGGTGGGGTGCCTATGACTCATTTTTAGTATTGCATTTGGAAGTGCCGACGGTTTTTTGAGCGAAGTTTTAACAATGTGTGTTGATGTAAGCGGTTGTTAAAATAAATATTGGCTGACTTGAAAATGAAGATATTGATGGACTGGGGCTATCGCCCATCTGGCCCGTTCATTGTGTTTTTTTTTATAATACCGAATTGTAGTTGCCTGTGTAATACCAGCCTTTTATTATCCTGCTTAAAGCAAAGGTCAGTTCCTACAAAGTTAAAACGAGCATTGCTTATCACACCACGGTTGGTTTCTCACATTGTGTTTGAGAGGTCCTTGGTCAGCAATCAATCACCTGTAGCCTGGTGACGGTCGCTAGATCATTTAGTAGATAGGCGTTATCATACATAATCAGCCTATAATGTTCCCACTGCTGGGACACAGGCCTCCTCTCTTTGAGAGGGAATGGGCTGTAATCTACCACGTGGGCCCAGTGCGGGTTGGTAGATGTCACATGTCTTCGAATTTTTGGTTCTAGGACATGCCGGTTTCCTCACGAGGTTTTCCATCACCGTTTTGAAAGCAGTGGTGATGAAATTATTTACACAAAGTAAAGCGCCTGCCTGGGTTCGAACCCACGACCTACAACTCGTAAGTCGGGGCCGGTACCACTGGGCCACCACTGCTCCTGGCGTTATCATAGCCATAACATTTTATAAGTCCAATCTCAAACTTCCCATGGTGTACGATTGGCCTAAAACTCTGCTGCGAAAAGGGTTCCCATTTCGAAATATAAAAAGTCCTGACATTTGCAAAGAACTCCGGATATTTTACTTTTTAATATTTCTATTTCAGTATCAATTATTACTTTATAATTCCTAATAAAAATCCCCTTAACTCAAAAAGTCCGGACAAATGACAAGGCCGAACGAAGTCCGGACGGGGTGTCATAAAATCGGACATGCCCGGATAAATCCGGACGTATGGTAACCCTAGCTGCGAAGCATTTTGACAAGACGGACTTTATCATATTTATTTGCATCATGTATAAAGTGCATCACATCAATCATACTGTATTTCTGGATTCCTATATTCAGCCTTTGCCAGACTCAAGTATTTTTTTATGATTTAAAAAACGTTTAACAATAAACCGATGTACTTGTAAATACGTTTATTATCACGGTGGTGAGGAAGATGAGAGCGGCAGGATGACTGGACCAAAGTAACGTGGATATCTGAATGAATCGCACTTTCATTGATGGCGATCCAGAAATATACTGCGCGTGAGTCGGTGCCCGCTACTAACTGTAGATTTATGAATCTGATAGAGGGTCTCGAAACATCAAATATGTATACCTATATTAATAATGTAATCTTATTTTTTCTGACCATATCGAATATGACGACCATACCAAATGGATTCTAAATGACTACTTAGGATTTCAAAAGTCAACAAATGTCAGAATTTGATGGCTAACTGTAGTAGAAACTAATGAAAATTGGTCGTTTTCTTCTTTGAGAAAGCTACATCCATAAAATGTGACTATACCTGTACCATAAACTTATCTACCTATATGACATAAATAGACCAAAGAGAGTATATTTCCCAGAAAAACATTGATGCCGCTTGGCTCCCATTTTCACTTGTACGTATTGGTATCACTAATAATCCTGCCGGGGTCGCGGATAGTTCGAAAGAGTTACCGTGGCCCTGGCGCACCGCTCCGCCCGGCCCAGAGCGGGAGAAGTCATTTGATTATTTACCAACCCAAAAAAAAAAAAAACTATTAATTGTATTATATTATACATATTATTTAACTATTCCAAATAGTACAATGCATAATTGTCAGAGCAAAATTTTGCGATTGAAGACATAATAAATTAATTGTTAAATTGTAGCAGGCTTCTCCAACCCTTCTTCAGTCTACTTTTTCGGAAGATGAAGTGCGATGATTATCTTATGGCATTTCCTACCGAAGTTTTATTGTTCGTGTTTCAACAATGCGCCGAACAAACAATGAACATTGTCTTTAACTTTTAGGATTGATTTAAATAATGTTGTAGAACAAATGTTGTGATTTGTAGAACAAGTACCTACTAAGTATTGTTTTTTTTATATTAATTTAGATTTAAATAATATAAATATATTTTTTCCGACTGGGCACTGGGCAGACCTGACTACCTACTACTGAAGTATCAGTAAGAATTGCTACGTGGGGTCAGTAGCCGATTCCCGGTCACCGTAGGCGCGAGCTTGCAGATGGCGAGCAACGGGTACCTCGCTCTCCGGGAAAGACCAGGCCCGGGTTGACGGCGCGTTGAGTTCCACACGCGCCTCAAAGAGATGTCAGCACACACTAACGGGGTCCGCTAGGGCCGATGCCTGCCAGGGTCGAGGGTTTGTCCGAAAGGATTACCGTGGCCCTGGCACACATGCAACTGAAGGAACACTGGTGGGTTACAAGCCCTCCCGCTCGGCCCAGAACAAAAGAAAAGAAAAACGGCTCGGCTCGGAACAGAAAAAAAAAAAGGCATTGAACGTTTTATCCTATAAAAAAATACATGACTACCTAACCCTTCACGATTTTCAACAATTAAACTTCATTGATCCATAAATCCTTTAGATACAGTTTAGTTTAGCTACGGTTTCCTAGAAAAACGGTGGCCGCTATAAAGCGTCGAATTGCTGACGCCATGTGGCGGCCACCACTTTTATAGGAAACCGAAGCTTTAGAGCTCTCTTGGTATCCTTTAAAACAATTTATATTTTCCAATACCTACCTACTAACAAACTTATCCAATAACACTTAGGTAGGCACACTTACTTAGATCCATTTCTTGTACAATCCATTCCATTTTAATATAACAAATATCATTCGCACTTTAGAATAGAAATGCAAATGGATCTTCGTAACTGAGAAGTGACAATAACTGATATTGTTTTATCAGATCTTCCGGGTAGCTAACCATCGGGCATTAGAAGCGATCAGGCATAAAATCTTAAGTTTATTACAAGTGAAATTGTTTATTAAAATAACAGTCGTAAATGCTACGTTCGAAGACGAAGAAGATATCTTTCATCAGTCAAAATATACGCCAGAATTACTTGATGCTAATTTTCAGAGACCTATTTTTGCTTTGCACAACATAGTTGATGAAACTACTGGAGAATATATATCACGTAATAGAAGTAAAGATAGTGTAAATGACACAAAAAGATCATAAAGAATCACCGCAGCAGCTGTACTGTCACACCTGGCTACTAGATATTTATGTAAATAGTTCACCCCTGATTAATAGCAAAGAAAATGGGCCAAACGTTGACTGGCCTGTACTAAGTAACTTCCGCTGAAATTAAGAGCCCTCATTACCACATACTTGGGGACTGACGAAATTACATTCACTCACTAGTTGGCCGAAGATACAACGGTATTGCAAAACGATGAAAAGGACCTTTCATTCAGGGAATTCTGTTCGAAAGACAGAGATGCAGATATAGATAATTTGAAAGAGAAAGGAGGAGAGTAGATGTCCTTAACTCGATTCTTGGCAATTGTCCACCGGAAGGCGGCTTTTAGCAATAAGACAGCTTTGAATATGAAACTGAAATACAAAGCCGGTCCATTCAGTTGGTTGACGAGCACTGTATGTAATTGGTTCGGAAAGGTCAATCCATTGCGTTTAATGCAAGGGTTGATCTTTCTATTTGTGATTGTCCTATAGGATTACACGTAGTTTCTAGTCAGACTTGTTTGTAGTTTTTAGTTGGCTGGTTCTGTTAAGATTTGACTGTGTAATGTGAATGAGAATTTGTAAACGAATACTGTAGATACTGTCCACATTCCTCTGCTTACTGCCAAATATATATATGAGATGTCAAAACTTGTATGACTAAGAGATTTAATTTTATAAAATCTCTTCGTTTCTGTTAACGTTTTAGGAATAAAAACGTTGCAATATAATGTTTTTATTGTAAACTTGATTTATAACGAGCCAAAGTCACAGCCAAATTGCTACTACAAAAATGTTTTCACATCAAACGCTTATAAAGTTGTTTTTATAACATTGCGTGCTGCTACCAAATATATTTTAAGTCGCAATCAATCAGGCTTTGTCTGACTCCTCTATGGAATTTTAAATTGGATTCCTGTTAACAATACAAGGATTAGTGTGTTCGTACTTTTGTCCGCCATTGTACATCTAAAACTGATGTTACTCATGCGTGTTACTACCGCATCGATTAGTTTCACAATCAACGCTGGTTTTATTCACGCGATCATTTGACAATGTCAAAGAGAATAAGTAATGTAAGTTGTGTTTATGGGACTTATCGTTTTATACAGAGTGTTGTAATACCAGAAACAGTATTTTACAGTGTCGATCGCTAGCTTCAATGGTGTTTAGGATTATATGTTATTTATGGGGACTTTGTAGATGAGTCGGTAACGTTTTGTAGTTTCAAAACCTGTTCTTATGGGGGACAGATAAAGTTGGAACCATTTCGTTGACATATTGATAATATAAATTGAATTTTGAAAGACACGTAAGTGTCTTCACTATAATAGATGTGGTGCATCTAATTTGGGATTTATGGAGGAATTAGTGGAAGTAGTGACATTTTTGTGAGTCAAAATAATTGAAAACAACTGCTGAAGGTTAGGTTGGGGAACGTATTATTATGATAAATCTTAGACATTATATTGCTAGATTATTATATTGAGTAAATTAACTGCATTATGAATATCAAAGCATCAAAGGCAAGCCTTGATTGTTGAGGGACATAATACTATTTTTTAACTGGTTTAAGTTTTCACCACTACATGAAAGGCACAGTAAAAAGTATTGATAGATAACAAAAGTTGTTACCATCGTCATCCTATAGTGGTTCATTGCTAAGCATCGATCAGCACTCAGCAACTACTTTCATCCATTTACCACCAGCCACCTTGAATACATCATCGCTTAACCTAGCCTGATACTAAACGCCACCAGATCCAGATAAAATTCCTAATCCCATAAAAAACCAATAGCCAGTAAGCCTCCAATTCAGTTTCCTGCTCATTGACATATCTATATAAAACATCCGATGCGAAAAGTGAGCAATAACTAAAAAAGAAGCAGCAACACCAACGCTCCTGCAAAAGCTTTTACCGAAGAAGTCGTAGTAAAATATTATGATGCACATAAAGAGTATACAATAAGTTACAGCACTCGCTCGATTATCTCTTATTTGTTTGTGTTTTATAGCGGTACTGCTCTCCGTTTTATAGCTTTTCGATATTATTTCGCGTATTTTTTTTCCAATGGGCTACCGCGACGCTGTTAGTCTATATGGACAGAATGTCATGGATAAGACGCCGAACGACGATGGCGTTAGGTCGATTGTAGGTTACGCTAGGTTTGCCGAGGTCGATCGTGGATGTTTGACCATTCATTACATATCAAGATCCCTCTGTGCTTCGGAAAGCACGATAATCTGTTGGTCCCGGCTGTCATTTGTAGATCTTTGACAGTCGTTATGGGTAGTCAGAAGCCCGAAAGTCTGAAAACCAGTCATACCAAGGGGTATCGTGTTACCCAGTAACTGGGTTGTAGTGGTCAGATAGTCAGTTGCTCCATGTAAAATACTGGTATCCAGCTGCATACGCTTGAAAGCCGATCGTATACTTGGCAGATGATGATCATAGATAAGACGCCAAACTATACAATAAAATGGACAATTGAACACCTACCTTAAGTACCTACCTACTATGTGACCATTATGGACAAAGTTACTAAGTTATACCTAAAATGGCGTCGTTTACGAGTATAGCTGCAAACGGTGGTGTTATGTTGACGTTATCGCAAGCAAATAAGGTGATGTTTATAGGCCAATATGCAGCTGTAACTATACTATTTTATTTTTAAGAAAAGCATTGTTCTTTTCTCTTCTTAAAGGACGATCAATACGAGAATGAAATGATAAGTCTACAAAGTTGTACCAGCAGAGCTGTCTGACCAGTCTGTACTCGATGAGGTTGAATGACACCGTTTGGTATTGCAAAATGGCTGCACATTTTTTTTGTATATGAGTATTTTATTGAACACCAGAAAAATACATAACAAAACAAAAAAAACAACCGACTTCCAAAAAAAAAAAACAAAAATACGTGAAAAATAACTTTATTTTCGGAAGTCGGTGTCTTTGGTTTTGTATTTTCGTTTTAGGCCACCGACTTCCCAAATTAAAGTTATATTTTTTTTTGGGAGTTGGTTGTTTTTTTGTAAAAAAGTTTTTATTTTTCACTTTTTAGTTACGGTACCTACCCCACACACATTCGTATACCACTACTTGATATGTAAATAACAGTTATAGGAAATTATTAAAACATTATCATCAATATAAACTAATTGGAAAAAATATGCAGTATTAAGGATAACTCAAAAACTACTAGTCAAAACTTGATCAAATTTAAATGAGACCATATGTAAAGCAGCAGCTATCAAATAAAAAAAGAATCATCCAAATCGGTTCACCCACAAAAAAAAACTGAGCTAACATATTAAAAAAAACAGTCCAATTGAGAACCTCCTCCTTTTTTAAGTCGGTTAAAAATAAACTAAACACTACAAAATATACAAATTTTCACATAAAAGGTTCATTTTCATCCATAATCTAAGCACCAAAGAGTCGTATCTTCAATTTTCAAACGTCACAACGCACTGTCCTCTCCACAATACCACTTGAGCCTATCGAGCATTTGAAAAAAAAAATGTAAAATCACCCCTCGGCCATAGAGTGCCATAAACTAGTCGGGCTCGCGCGCCAATTAAATATGAATGTGCTGGCCCACTCTCATTACCACGTAAAATTTTTAGTTGAATCTACCCTCTTTTTTGATATTGTGTTATACGATATTGGATAGGTCAGTTGTGTAAATTATTGAGTTGAGATATATTGGTGGAGTAACGATGTAATTTGAGGAGAATGGGATTGAAGGAAAGAATGGGTGTTTTATGTCGTCTTTTGAAAGAGGGTAGTTTGTTGTTTTGTGAAACTTCAATGGATTTGTCTTTTGCTCAAAAAATATTAAGTTGTATTTAATAATAACTAGCTTCTGCCCGTGCTTCGTCCGCGTTAAATTTCTGGTTCCCCCGACCCACCCCGTCGCATCGCATCGCCTGCCCGCGCTATAATTCGTTTTCTCTTAGCGTTCTATCTGACTTTTTTTTTTTTTGCTCGGCTCCTAAGGGTCCTAGCGTGATGTTAAATAGCCTTTAGCCTTCCTCAAGAATTGGGCTATCAAATGCAAAATGATTTTTTTAAATCCGAATGTTTGTTCCAGAGATTACCCCCAACATACTATAAACAAATTTTACCTGTTTATAATATTAGTATGAATATAAATATATATTAAATATTACGTGCGAAGGTGTACTTATTAAACGGGTACAAAATATGAGTCACTTAAAAAATAAAAAAAATACAATGTATAATAAATAATTACTACTTTTTCTTTCCACTTTTCATAGCTGGTAAATACGAATTATTTTAATTATCTCGATTCTTTATGGAGACAGTAGACACCTCTCCTCATAATAGATTTTTACTCGAAAACACCACCTTTACATAGCAAGTGTTCTTAATACCTATAACCAACCAAACTACATTTACTCATAATTCAACAAAAAATCGACCTTATTACATCAAAGAAAGTCGCATCTACAATTACAAGAACCGCACCATAAAGTATGTCGAGATATACAGGGGGTGTGATAATTGCGAAGTGAGACAAAGTCGCTTCAAAGGTATTGTGGAGGTTGTATAGACTTTACAGGCCCTTAAACATTTGAGTTGATGTCAACCACACTTTGTCGTGCCGTAATTATGATGCGCCTCTCAATGGAACACCCTGTATACGTACAATGCGTCTTACAAAACGACAAATTAATGAGGACTTTTTTTCGACAGTTGTTTTAATTTTTAAGCATTGGTCTACTACAATACTTGGTTTTTTAATAATGTAGATATGTATTCAGTACCCCATTACACTTCTTTTAACTTTCCTCATTTGCTTTTAATGAGTTATTGTTCTTGCATTAATTACCCGTTTTTTGACCTTCGTCTTCATGGTAATGCTTTGAAAGAATACTCTTAACAGGACTGCGGTGACATAAATTTTCTGGGACAAAGAGATTTTTTTACTTTTAATAATTTCATTACAAAGGATGAAATGGTAATTATGTAAATTTGTGGTCGATAAAGAACTCATTATACTTATGACATCATATGCACCTAATTAGCAACCTTGTAGCAGAACGAGAAGTATTCAGGATAACACAAATGACAAAGTATCTAAAAAATCTTTAAAAAATTAATAACCTTTGTTCTATTTTAATTTGCAAAAATATATCATCAGGCTAAAAGTTTATTTAATGGAAGTTGCTGAGTACCTTAATAAATAAAGCGGTGTTTCAGCCTTGGAAATGTAATCTAGTTACGGACCTACCTGGATATCTCCAATACTAGCCACATCATTCTATGCAAACTGTCATGTCGCAACAACACTTACATACCCTTTCAAATAAAGGCGTAAACACACCCAACTAATTACAAATCAATACAAAGTAACGCTAGATTGTATCGTTATAATCTGGCGAAGCTCGGCGACTGTCAAGATCTCAACAAAACTGAAGTCAGTGGTATAAAAGTGAATGATTAATGGCTTCTCACATTAGGTTGCGGAAACACCCTTGTGCGGGTGTGGGGATGTGGAGCTACGTGTGGAGCTTTTGAATCAGCGTAAAGTCAATAGCGAGATTTTGATACTAACTTATTTTTAAAGAGATAGGATAACACCTACAAATATATCAACTCAATCTGTAATCAATCTACCTTTTCCCAAGGTCGGCTTCCGACTGCTTATCTGACCTCCACAACCCAGTTACTGGGTAACACGATACCCATAATATTACAACTATATTATATAGATGTGATAAAACTTTTTTGCTGATTACTGCAAGTTCTTAACACTCGCAACTTTGCAAGTCATTAGGACTGCTTAACCTATTAAAAAGATTAACATTGAAATTGATCCTATAGGTAGGTATCTACATCTTAATTGGGTACTCAGGTACCCAATGTACATGATGGTACGAGCCTCTAAGCTACAGGATTCCTTTCAGCTTCCCTGACTAAACGTGGCAATTACAAGAGTCGATCAGAAGGGGAAATTGGTACCTAGATATAACTGCAGGGTAATTCTAAAAACAATTTCTTCACTTTAATATATCTTTTTTTAATTTTTTTGGGAGTGTGTTTAATTTAGTTTGTGATAACGCTGTGCGACTCTCAATAAATACTTTTTCTTTTTTTCTTTATTGTAAGGGAGCGTTCAAGTATTACGTAATGCAATTTTTGACCCCCCTCCCCCCATGCAACGCGCCGTAACGTTTTCTGTACCCCCCTAGTAAAACGTTACGTAACCAGCAAGTGACTATTTTTACATAAAAGTCACAATTATGTGGCGTAAAGTACCGGAAAGTCGCTAAAATGCCTTAGTTAATGTTGACCGTTCGGGTTAAAAAAGAACAATGTTACGTAACGCGTAGTTTAAAGTTTACAAGACCCCCCCCAAATTCGTTAGGTACGTAATACTTGAACGCTCCCTTATGAAACATGTTCAATTAATATTTTAATTTCGATCTAAGAAAGAAAAGTAGATTTATTAATAGATACATAATAATAATGCCAGCCTACTATTGTCCTACTGCAGGGTAAAGGCCTCTTCTCATACAAATAAGACAAGAGCATTGATCACCACGCTTGCTCAAGACGGGTTGGCGATATCAAACGTATGTTAACTATAAATCCAGGTTTCCTCACAATGTTTTCCTTCACCGATTTCTGTAATATCCAAGATAAATTCAGAAAATTCGTTGAGAAAAACTAATTATTAAATTTCTTCAGATCGCTAGTTTAGCGGCCCAATTTCTTTAACACGTCAATCGATTTGAGAGTGTAAACAGCAGTCGCCCTTTGTGCCTACCTCCTTCCCTTTACAGCTTGAAATAAGCTGTATGAGCTGTATCAGTTGCCAGCCTGCTGTTTGTTGCTAAGCTATTTGTTTGTTTATGCATGGATAGTTCTAAGATTAAGGCACTATGGGCGAGTATGGAAGTAAATAATAATTTAGTAACATCCTGTTTATGAATTGACCATTTGAAGTTGAGACTTTGTCAAATTCTACTTTTTAACAAGTTTGAGTTTGACAAGTTCAACATCAAATTCTCAATTCAGAAACCGGGTAAGTCATAAGTAATTTATTTCCGAGTTTTTTTTTTCTGAGTGTGGTAGGTATAAATGCGTACATATGTTTATTAGTCTTGCTAAAATGCTGAGGTAAGTACACCTTTTTTGTAATGTAATAATAAGTATTCTTGGAATTTGAACCTTATGTTTTCCATCCCGCAGTTTTTGAGATGAATTTTAAGCTCAGACTCAAACATACCTAAATACAGTTTTTACCTAGATTATTTATTATTATGCTTAATGCTATGCGCTAATATAAAAACAAGAGATCAAAAATACATTATACAGCAAATATTTAAGAAACGTAATAAATATTAAAAATTAAATATGAATATAGATATTGTAATAGGTTCAGAAATAGGTACACATTGCACGAGGATACTTTGTCATCCTAGTGTCATAATGGATTTAAATATAATCGGTTTGTTTAAATTATTTGTTTTCTACGTGACTTTTTGTTAATGTCTGTTCTTTCTTATATGAAATATTCAATATTGTATTGATATATATTTTTCGTCCTCGAGGTCATTTTAAGTCTATATAAATCATGAAATGTATTATTTCTGTTGTAGATTTTTAGTTTATTACTGTAAAAATGAATTAAGTCTGTTACTTTTAATTCTTTGCTGATTAATAGAAACTAATAAAGTGTAGTTTATTTGTAGTAGGTATTCGAAATATTTTTGTAAAACTGTGTCGTTAATAATGCTGAAATTAATAGTGTTGAATCGACATCCGTATGCGTGTATTTTCAGATTAGGACTCATCGTATTATTATATTACGACCAATAAATATTTCGAAAATGTGATCTTACTTTCTTTTATAAAAAATACTTTATTACAAAAATACAACCGACTTCCAAGAAAAATACAAAAAAACGTGAAAAATAACTTTAATTTCGGAAGTCGGTGTCTTTGGTTTTGTATTTTCGTTTTTGGCCACCGACTTCCGAAACTAAAGATATTTTTCACGTTTTTTAGTGTTTTTCTTGAAAGATGGTTGTTTTTTTTTTGAAAAAATGATTTTATTTTTCACTTTACAGTTCAAAGTCAAAGTCAAAGTCAAATCGTTTATTTCAAATAGGCACATAAAATGGCACTTTTGAACGTCAAAATTTACAAAAAATAGAACTGATTCTAGTTGTGGTACCTACCCCACACAAGTTCGTATACCACTACTTGATATGTAAATAACAGTGACAAGAAATTATTAACACATCATCAATATAAACTAAGTAAAAAAATACGCAGTATTAAGGATAACTCAAAAACCAGCAGTTTTTGAGTTATCCTTAATACTGCGTATTTTTTGTCAGAACTTAATCAAATTTATATGGGACCACGTGTGAAGCACCAGCATAAAAAAACATACAGTCGGATTGAGAACCTCCTCCTTTTTTTGAAGTCGGTTAAAAATATGTACCTAGTATTGATAATTATTATTGATAGAGTTTACGTCGCTGACAAAAATGCATGTTCACTCCGCCACTCATCATGAAATATTTTCAGATATGGAATCCTACTCGTTTTGCTATCCTTTGGAGAATAGCCCCAAGTTTGCTATTTTATGATAGACATATGGAATAAAATAATATTCTACCTGTATACTATTTTTTTTTCAGTAATTGTAAGGTGATTATCCCATTTGATTTAAAAAACGTTTAAAAATAATTAGTTTTAACATGTATCTACAGTATATAAATCAAAAACTCAAAGCATTTCTTTCAAATAAACCGGGTCGGTCAGTCAGAAAGAAGAAGCTAGTTGCCCATTCCAAAGCGTAGTAGGTACCAATGGAGAAGAACGGGCAAGAAACTCCATGGACACTCTTTTAATTCAAGATATGGGTATAAAATATTGGTTACATCGTTCATGTTGAAATTATGCATGTGAGAACGATGCAGAACGTTAAAAGCGTCCGTAATAAAAAAGACAAAAACAATTCAAATATTAAATTAAATTAAATAAGCCGTGGCAGCTAAGAAATGACCAGTCCCTACTAAATATTAGCATCATTTACGAAATCCATCAATAATCTATAAACAATACAAATCTTTCTCCGTGCCAGAAGCTCATCTCGTGAAAGTCACCACGCAAGATAGGTGACCGCTAGGTCAGGAGCTAAGCAGTAAATCCGAGAACTTAATCATTGACAGCAGATAATATCATAAGTCATAAATATTCGCGCTAATTGAGTGTCAAGGAGAATAAATATGACGATAAAATTTACTTGAGATTGTGTTAACGTTATTGGGCATTTCAGAAGTGAGATCAATCTGCCTTTTCCGAACTACATTGTTGTCGGCTTCCAGTCTTACCGGATGCACCTGAATACCAGTATTTAACGTGGAGCTATCTGAACTCCACAACCCAGTTACTGGGTAACACGATAGGTACCTATTGTCAGACTTTTGGGCTTCTCACTACCAGTTATGACTGTCTAAGATCTGCGAATGACAGCCGGGGCCAACGACTTATCGTGCTTTTCGAGGCACGAAAGGGTCTCGATATGTAATGGATGGATCTACGAATTGAACGCGGCAAACTTAGCTTTAACCTTCGATCTACCTATGTAAATTTTGCGTGCAATTTCAGTAGTGAGAACACAGGGAAAATGGTCGTAAGTACTGTAACTGGTTCAAAATCTGGTATTTTTTAATTGACATCGAACAGGATGAGGCTTGCAAAGTGAATAAATGTACTGATAAGTAGGTAAGTTATTATTAGATCGGAAGTATATTATGAGCATTTTTGAGCAAGCAAATTGGCCATCTGTTATAAGTAATATACTGGCATTTCACTGGGCTTGCATGTGAGTTAAGTGGCACTCAAAAGTGTAACAAAATACGCTTCGCATTTTCCGAAAATGCGAACGAGCACACACGGATAGATAGTCACGATCGAGGACGCCAATTTTTGTGATATGTACTATCCGTACTATTAGCTTTGAACCTTGTTAAGGAGAGGGTTTTGCTCTGCAGTGGGGCAATAATAGGCAGGTATTATTACAATAATATTATTAGCTAGCTCTTTGTCTATAAATAACGGCAAAAACCTAATTTTAATACTAGAAAATTTAGAAAAGTAAATTATTCAAATCTTTTCAGTATTCTTTGCAAATATTTAATTAAAATACCGATCAATGTCAACAGATATCAAATATCGAATTGTAACCCGATAGTTATAATAATGCTACAATAATCTATACCATAACACATTTACATATTTTACACTAAAATATTGACATAAGCTTTGATTGTTAACCCGTTTCATGGTCACGACGATCTTTGCGACCCGGTGTTACAATTACAATAAATTAATCCTGGACGTTTTGTTAACAGCCGTTTTAGTACCGATCTTCGGGTCATTCCAGTACCGGTGACAAGAAGACCGCACATCTAACACTGGATTTATGCGTGCTTTTGTAGAAATACGGACATTTTGTTTATATGAATGGGTTGGGTAGGGATCCTTTTATGATTGTAGGTAGAAAATAATTTTGTACTATCTGAATTTGACTTACTAAAAAACTCTTTTTTTAATATACGTACGTATACTTTTTCAGTGGTATTAATAATAATATTACGGTACTTAACCAATAATAAGTTGAGCTCCTTAAGTTGTGAGTTGAGCTGCACGATTACTGACAAATTCGTGCACTGACTAGACAGGTCCACTCAATCTGTGAGGTTTTTCCTCAAAAGACCATTTCAGACACAAATCTACATGGTCTTCACATGATCTGACCAAGATTGTGTCTTGACTTTAAAAGAGACTGTGACCTTTGAGTTTGTTTCGGCCTTTCTTCTCAGAGTAGTCAGATAGGAAACGCCGACCTCATCTAGTTATTAAAATATGATTGACGTGTAAAAGTGTTTGTACAAACCTATTTACGGAAATAAAAACATTTATCATTTAATATTTTGAAAAACAATTTAAATAATTATGTCATATCTATTTATTCATGCAATGCATGCATAATTCCAGTTTATCATAGGTATACGTCATGGAATCATATAAGACGAGATGTGCCAGATCACACAACAGTAAAAATAAATAAATAAACATTTTATTTTTATCCTCATATCATTATCCACCACAACTATTTTAATTCCCGCGCGGAACCACGAAGTTACACAAATATTTGGCCTCACAACGTCACAGTCGCAATCAATTGTCCTTGCGACGACTGCATAAATTTCGCGGTACTAAGCGCGCCTCTAATTAACCCTAAACAGACGCTGTGCCTCGACTGAGGACGTAAATCACGCGGCAACACAGAATGCCTCGTTGTCTTTAATTGAGCACTGAACTTTATTTACGCACTTTTGTTTGTTTGCGCGGTTTTTCTTAAGTTTATTGACTTTATAGAAAAAATGTGCTCAGAGAAATTTTTATGTATGAATTGACACGCGATATTAATAAAGAAATTGTAAATTCAGTATGCTATGACTAATTATTACATGGCAGCGCATAAATTATTTATAAGCTGTTATTAATTTACATGACTGCATATGGAATATTAATTTATTGAAATATATTAATTTCTCATTTATCGTTTTGTATCTTGACAAATCTTGTAAAGATCATAGAGTAATTAACAGTCACTCGTTCTAACAAATATCTCTAAGCATCTATTTTTTCGTTAACAAAATGTAAATAGAATGTCTCTGAACTTAAATATTTTCGCGGGTTTTAAAGAAGAAACACAACAATTGATCCAATAAACCACTCGACTTAAAATAACAGCTAACAAGGAGCGACATAATGAAACGCGAACGCTAGTAAATTTTCTTCTTTCTTACTCTTATTTCACTGGGAAAAAATTCAGAAGCAAAAGTTCACAAGGATTTGTTTTGAGCGGGCAAATTTGTGGCTTAAAAACGTCCGCAGAACTTTATTGTTATAATAAAATTTCGCGAAATTATTTGGCACTTGTTCCGGACCTGATTTACGCATGCCTCGCCGCGGCGCCTCGTTATACAGCGCATTTTAAGGGTTATTTAGTTGCAACAACATAATGCAAACAGATGCTGTTGTTTTTATTTTGTAATTGTTGTTTCTTACATGTGTTTGTGGTAATTCGACATAGTAATTACTGTACTTTCATTTTATACGTTGCCTTCAAGTAATTTAGTTTTTGATAATTTTATCGACATAGACTATCGCGTCGTGAAAGGTTACACTCTTCAACGAAAGTTTAAGAACACCTTTCATTATTACTACATACATTGTTTTATCTATTTTGTCACTCATTATTTCCTTGTTTTCTGTCATACCTGATATTTCTGGTGACATTTGAGGCGATACACGTTGATATTGCTCGGCTTATGTCACTTTTTGATTAGGTCATTTTTGCTAAACAACGTGTTCGATTTGACAGTTGCTAAGTGCAAAGAAACAAAAAATTTACCATTCAAACAAAAAAGTAAAAAATGTCAAGAAACAGCTTTGTCAAAGTCACGGTTTGTTTGCGTCGGAACGGAAAGGGTTAAGTGTCGAAAGTAACCTTAAAACTAATTCTGTTCAAGTTTTTGGCAAGTCACTCATTCGGCACAATTGCTTTTGAGATATATTTCTTTACTATTTACTGTTTTAACGTGGAACTACGAGCTTCGAAACTTCGGAGTTGACAAGCATATCTTAAATTGTCTCATAGTTTGTTTTCCTAAATCACTTTAATGTTGAAATTACTTGACATAAAAATATTTAGACACGGTCATTTGGATGTCGGCAATTATCCCGCGGGAATAAGCTACCGGGACAAAAAGTAGCCTATCCTTATAACATCAGCTATCTGCCAGTGAAAGTTCCGTCAAAATCGAATCAGCCGTTTCACAGATTAGCCGGTTTTTTTTTGTAAGTACCGTTTATACTTTTTTAAGCATTTAGTAACACAACAGACACGTCAATTTCATTTATTGATAGGTAGCTAAAACAGTTGTTTTTTTATGAAGTTGTTAACATCAAAACTTTACACAATTGCATGTTCAATTTCCACTTCATTCAATAACACTTTAAATTCTGCCCAAAAAGATATACAAGAACAAAAAAACAAATAATACAAACATAGCTAGTTTTTACACCTCCAAGTGACGTATTATCTAAGTTACTTTCAAACTTAACCTATTAACTATGTTTTTAGAAGGCCTTCTCGTCTGGCTATGATTTTGCAAATCATTGAGCCTAATTAAACGGCTTATTGCATTCTGTTAACCGACTGTGAATAGTTCAGTAATGGTTTAAAATGGTTTTGTTGTAACAAAGGTAAAGGCAATTAGGATTTGTATACTGATGCAGTTTTTGTAAGATTTTCATGTTTCTTTTTTTGTTACATATCGTTGTACCTAGTTAAATGTTGATTCTGTAAATCGTGCCTTGTTTTTTTTGTTCCAACACAACCATCTGTTCTTCAAACGAAGGATCCATCTAAATATCCCCACGAAAGAAATGTATTAAAGGCGGGCGCATACGATCGCGACGTGCCCGTGTGACGCGATTCTAGTAGAACAATTTGCATGAAGTTTACATAGAAATTGTTCTACTAAAGCCTCGTTTCGCTGTCGCGTCACGCCTGTCTGCGGGAGCCTTAATAGCATATCTACTTAACATAATTCTCATCAGTCCTTAACTCTATAAACACAAATTACAAGCCAAAACCAATATAGATTAATATAGATTTTACTATTACTTCACTCTGTACTAAAATAATTAACTTAACCAATATCGTAAAAGCTAAAAACATTTATCTCCTTTTTAAATTACGAGTATAGTTAACATTTTCTATCGATTTCTCGTAACCATAATTATAATACCAACTTGAAGTAAACACGAAAGCCACTACTAATAATGCGTGGGAAAAACTTAATTCGTCGATAAGAAAAACGGAACAATAATTTACGATTACCATTAAGAAAATCGAGTGCTTTTTTCGGTAAAATTACATGGATGCGGTATAGTCGTTGTGAATGACGAACGCGCGGAATGTCAGTTCTATCTCATTAACATAAAGTTTAAAATATAATGACAGAAGGCGCGCGCTCGTGTAATGCCACAACTAGTGATGGGTCAGAGAATATTCTGCAATATTCTTTTCATCTGAGAATATTCTCGGAACATAGAAAATTTAAAATTTAAATAATTAACATTAATCTCACCTTGCGAAATTAAAGACACCTTAAGAAAACTTATGAGAACTTACTTGGAAATATTTTCAAGAATGTTCTCGATCAGGAGAATTTACTCAGAATTTAAGTTGTAGAGTAGATTATTTTGACGTTAAGTTCGTAAAACGTTACAATAAAAGTAGATCGATTATTGTATATACAGACACATCCAATTTCTTAATTCTCTTAAATTCGCTTCCAAAGAATATTCTCGATACTTAACAGCAAAGTTCTCGCTAGGAGAATATTCTCGGGAATGTGCCATCACTAGCCACAAGTATAATATCTAACAGTTCTAAGTCATTACATAATCTTTATTCACGTTAATGTTTTCTCGTAGTAATTAAATAAATTCAAGTGTACCAATAAACGTAGATATATCAGGTAGCGATAGCAACAAAAATACTAAAGAAACCACTTAATTTTACAACTGTGACAATGTAGGTATGGCAGTATGGGTGGGCCGATTGTCTATTTTGAGAGAGCAGATACACGAAACCAAGATGGTAACATAAATAACAAGTTTTTGGACAATTAATATCGGATGTTCCCTTGATCTATCGTTAGATATCTGTTAAATTTAGACTTAGTGCACTTTGAGCGCGGTTTGGATTGCGTGAAACTTTCTTTACCAGCTGTTTGCCTGGTACTTTTGCGGACGCCCGATTTTCTTTAACAAATTGTTGGTACAGGTTTATAAAGACTTAAGGTTAGCTCCAAAAAACCTCAAAATTAAGGCTGAAAAGTCGTATCCGTCTGTAGTTACATTTAAACCTAGATTCCATTGAACTGGAAACTTTCGGAAAATATAAAATTAGTTTCATTGACACTTAAATAATAGATTGAATTAAAATAATTATGTAAATGTATTAAAAAGTAAAAGTAGACGTAAAATTAATATTTTCACAAAGATATTCTGATGCAATTAATTTCCTTCATAAATAATAAAAACTCCAAAACGAATGCGTCTAAATCTGTCATTCGATAATCTCTTTTCCGTTAACATAAGGTTGATTTTCGTGTGTCATAAATCCTTAGCCGCCCAAGAAGAAAAGTTGGGCGTTTTCCGTGACAGAATAAGGCAAATTGTTATTATATTATTGATAGGCTTCCGTCCACTAGAGTCAACTAGAAATTTATTATAAAACAGGAAATGTTTATAATTTGACGTCGTGTGCATGAAAAATTATATATTTTGTCACATAACAAATAGATACGTTGTGTTAATGATTTGAAAAATTCGTATCAAAACAAAATTTTAATTTAGATCCATATTTTTGGGTGTTACAACTCTAATTCGAAGTCAAAATGCTGTGAAAGTGATTAAGAATTTGATATACAGTATGATTTCACAAAAATTGCTAAGCATGCATTTCCTTTTTTGGAAGGATTTAGAAACATTTTTTTTTTATGAAATGCTAACTTTGCGTCTGGCAGAAACAAAGTTTAATTTTTTTTTTGTGTGCGTTCCTTGTGTCCCATTGCTGGACAAAGACCTCCCCTTTTTCCTTCCAATTCTCTCTGTTTTGTGTAATCTCTGGCCATGGTAAGAGGAAAAAAAAAACAATGACAGTTCATATGAGATTCTGTGATGGCTTTAAATTGTGCTTGCAATCCCGGTCAAAATAACTGACATAATGTAGATGACATTTTACTCAGTATGAACTTTGAAGAAATAATAATCCGCTATTCCGATGAAGACACAGTTTCCCAACGGTAGATAAGAAAACTTTAACATCTAATACATAAACATTACGACAAATTTCACCATTTGTCATAAGAACACAGATGGAAATACATAATGTCATTCACACCAAGTTATTGGTATGTGAAGTGATAAATCCAATAAATACAAGTTATTTCCGTTTAAACTGTTATTGCTTGCAATATTAGATTTTAAATATATGGGTTTATTCATGTGATATTTATAATAGCTTCATAACGACTAATGCAAACGATAATTTTGTCGAATGTTGGACATTTACCCAGTTTCTGCATGATATATTGGTGAAGTAATATCAAAATTGTATCTCGTGGTTCTGCTTCATTCATTAATGTTTCGTAAATAAATTTCATTGTCATTTATATGAAAATTATTGTAATAATTTGCTGTTTAAAAATTAAACTATGAAGGTGTTAATAACGTCAAACATTTCAGTAATTCTAATCGTCTGTTTGCAAGTATAACAAAAATTTTGCTAAAAAAATAATCAGGTCAAGTAACTTGATGGGGAGTTATTTACAGAACAGCTAAACCGTTTATAAACAAGAAAAAAAAAAAAAGACGTGTGGCACTCGGGGACTGCCGCGGTAAAGCTATTGCATAGCATTTTGTATAAGAATAAGAAATAAGAATTTAATTTTTTTAAATCTAAAATAAATTTAAAATGGGGCGCTTTACCCTAACCTTATCGGGGCCAAAAGATAGGCCCTTTACTGCCGATTCCAAAGACCCCAAACTCGATACCTCTCCGACCTCCGGTTCAAAAGTTAAGACCCGGGGGGGTGAAGTAGCCCTGGACGGGTGGAGGGGTTGGTCAAAAGGGGTGACGCGGGGGGGTCCCGGGATCATATATAAGTGGGATTGATTTAAATATAAATAAATATAATACAACTTAATATTGGGGTCGAAAAAGAGGGGGTCAAAAAAGGGGGGTCAAAGGGGCTTGTCTGTATGTATGTACTATTTGAGGGGGGGGTTATAGGGGATTATAGGGGGGGGGGGGGTTAATTTGGTCAGAATTTTGATATTCCCAGCCGTTTCCGAGATATTGAGTTTTAAGATAGTGGTGATTATAATAAATGTATGGTGTCCGACTGGTAAATGATAAATGGTACGAAAGTAAATGGAAATAAATATTAATTCAAGTTACACTTTTTGATAAATACCTATACACCTATATACTTTCTCATAAACAGCTGCTTATGTATTCGTCCGATTTCGGACCAGCTCGTCTCGATTCGTGCGAGGTTCGTAGAGTCGTACAATACGTCTAGTTGCACGCACACAAACACCGTGTCGAAGACAGCCGAAAAGAAACGACGTTAGACAATGCACGGCCTTCAAGCCACACCTCCGTGCCCGTCGGAGCGGGGAGCGTGAGGTTTTTTTTTGTTACGGAATTTCTGGCTCCGGTCCCCGCGCTCAAGGCCCGCGATAGAAGCTATGCAATAGCTTAAAAAATCGATTCACTTACAACTCTTATAAGCCAGATGCTTGGTCAACTCAAACATTAATAAATGATAAATGATTTTATTTCTGTAAGTAGGTTTATACAAATACTTTTACACGTCAATCATATTTTTAAAACTAGATGAGGTCGGCGTTTCCTATCTGACTACTCTGAGAAGAAAGGCCGAAACAAACTCAAGAGGTCACAGTCTCTTTTAAAGTTCAGACATAATCTTGGTCAGATCATGTGAAGACCATGTAGATTTATGTCTGAAATGGTCTTTTGAGGAAAAACCACACAGAATGAGTGGACCTGTCCAGTCAGTGCACGCATTTGTTACTAATCGTGGAACTCAACTCAGAACTTAAGGAGCTCAACCACTCGACGAACAATACCAAAGAAAGGACATTTGGGTAGGCCGCATAAAGCACTCAAAATGCCAGATTATCATTGAAACTACCTGAGAAAGTGAAAAAATAAAATAAAAAGAAAGTTACCTACATAGTCCTCACATTCACAATAAATAAATAATAATACTATACTTCACAAAGTAAATTGTCATGAAATTGTATATATAATAATTATCAAAATGTCAAAATTTAAGTAAAATAAAAAACTAAAAAATATAGCAAAAATAAAAAACAAAACAACATTCAGTATGCCAAAAATTGGAGCAACTCAATCCCAAGCCTTTTTGTCCTCAATATAATCCTTAACGGTATAAAAAGCTTTCTGGCACAACTCTGGTAATGAAAGACCAATCTTGGAAACTATTGAAAAAATGCTTATTATTTTAGCGTTAGCACAGCATCTTCTGTCCTTCAAACAACTGACAGTTCGAAGGTAACACAACAACACATTACCACAGTTGAAGTATTGTGTATCCAATTAGTAAGAGAACGGACCAAAAGCGTTGTCTAAAAATATATAAAAACACTCTGTTACCATTTGTCACGGAACGCCTTATATTTATCAAGATACCGTTCCGCATCCGACGTACAGGGTGATCAGTACTGTTGATTGTGTATATACTCGTACTGAAATACTTGTCGATGTTGAAGTTATTCACAAAGGCGATGTAGAAGCCCAGGAGCTACTAGAGAGATAGATAACAATAAGCGGAGTTTTATTGGTCATGATCAGTATACAGTATCTACTTCCTTATGATAATGGTGAGTGTGGTAAAAAAATACCAGTGTATGATAGTGTGTGATGTAAGCACACAGCTAATGCAAAGGCAATTGAAGATGATGAAGAAATGTAATGTAGAGCAAAATATTGGCTTAATGTTTTGGTGGTCAATGCTTTATATCGTAAAAGTAGCTCAGAAATATATTTATAATATAATAAATTTTAACTCAACGGCGATGAGAGAGCTTAATAAAAGGCTATGGAAGTTGATGAAGGTAGAAAAAGAAGAACAGAAACACCAGCAGATAGTAAAGTTTCTTTAGATAGTAAAAGGTTAGTGAAGATGTTGAAGGCAGAAGTAATTATTGTGTTGATCAGTTCTTTAAGTAAATATTGTGGTATACCAGCTGGTGGCGTTTTATCATGTTCATGAAGTAAGTCAGATTCTAAATCATTCCAAAAATTAAGAAGAATGTTCCTCCATAAAAAAACACATGTCTCCCTCCCTGTATCAAGTTGAGCAGTCATAGGAATAAACACGGTTAACATTCCTATAAACAAGATTGTTGTAGCTCTGCACTGATTGATGGATGCGCCCGCGCATCGCTATTAGTGACGGTTTATGGAAAAAATAGCTTGAAATGAGAATGTAAAAAAGTATAAAATCCGTTTTAGGAACATTGTGTTTTAATTAGGTGTTGTCGTTGCGTTGTATTGATTGATTTGTTTTTTTTGTAGTTTTTATTTTTTTATGAATGACGACTTTTTCTTGATCATTTTGATAGGTTTTGTTTTGAATTTAAGAGTAGTAAAATGACGAAGATGAACGTTTAGGTTTGATAAAGCTGAAGTGATGACAGAATCATTACGAGATGGTGACGACTATACTCGAAACTAAAATATACTAAAAAAACAAAACTGACATGACAGCCATCAAAAACTAAAACCCTAACAAAAAAGCATATTTTTATCAAGAAGAAAACAACGGAACTATTTAAAACGACATTATCTAATATCTTTATTTCAATAGCGCGCATCGTGCCTCCAATATATCAACGTGTGAATCCCACAAATGTACCGCGGAAGCGACGCACGCACGGCTTATGATAATGTGTATTTTGGGAGCTCATAATGTTGGGAATAAAGTGCTTTTTTTCTTATTTTTTTTTTGTGTTAGTGCATCTCTTGGAGCATGTTTTATGTTGAATATCTACTACAAGTTTTTGGAACGAAGTTCCTTATCGCGCGTTGTGAAAGGGGGCTAGACGGAAAAAATTCTTACGAAAAGTTGTCACGACACTTTTTGCTATAGTAAGCTATTGTAAGCTGTGCGGCGTCGCATGTTTCTCTGTCTGTCTCTCTCTCTCTTATAGAAAGCAAGCCAGATATTTTCATTTCTATTTCGCATTGAACAACAACAACAACAACAACAATCCCAACAACAACAACCCCAACAACAACAACAACCAACAACAATCAAACAACAACAACAACATCATTTTTTTTTTTTTTGTTTTTTTTTTTTTAGGACTTCGTTCCATCCGGGTGTCCCTTGACACCTCTCAAGTTTTTTTTTCAAATAGAAAGGAGCTATATGTATATATCATTTATGTTTTTCTCATCACCAACATCAACTATATTGGGGTCGGCTTGGCTTCCAGTCCAACCGAAAGCATCTTAATACCAGTATTTTACATGAAGTGACTGCCTATCTGACCTCCACAACCCAGACTCTCAGGTTTCCGATTATCTGTAACGACTGTCATAGATCTATGAACAATGACAACCGGGACTAACGGCTTAACGTGCTTTCCGAAACACGGAGGGGTTTCGGTAGGAAAAGGATGGTCACCCATTCACGGACCGACCGCGGTTAGCGTAGCTTAACCTTGATCGATCGAACTGTGCGGCTGTTATTTTGCCATGAGCCACTCATCATTTATGTTTTCTGTTTGTATGAAAATTAAACTGGCCTTAATATTCCTTAATATAAGCCTGAAATCACCAACCCTTACAGAGCAAGCGTGGTGATCAATGCTCGAGTCTTCTCTGTATGTGACGAGTGGTATTACATATATATTATACTTCTTTCCTTTATCCATAGTACTGTTATTGTGTCGAGTAGGTATCAATGGATCAGATTTGAATTTACATTCCTTTTGTACTAAACATTAATGTGAACCAGGTCTTTGTCTTTATAAAGCCATGCAAATGCACAATCAGGCTCAAAGTCTGAAACCATATCATCACTACTGTCATCAGTCTACACAGACAACTGCCTTCAATCGTACGCCATTCTTGGCAACTCTTATCCGACTGTTACCATGGTAGCAGCCACCCGGCGACCATGAAACCATACGCAAACATAAAACTCGATTCTAAACTGAAAGATTCCATACTCCACTCAAATCCGGTTTAAAATCAAGATTCATGCTTGATCATCGTTCTAGAATACGACCCTCACAGATCAATTCACTTCTCATTAGTCTTCTAACCAAACACAATAAACCATTAGAATTTCTATTGCAATTAGCGGTTGCAGTGTTGCGTCAGAGACAATCGTAGCCACAGTCGGGCCACAAATAGTTGCGAGTGGGCGATGCTCACCACGCTCGACCGGGAGTGGTGACACGGTAAATATTAATATGTTATAATTGTGCATTAATTATAACAGCATATGAGCTGTGAAATGTTAAGTTTTGAAGCGGGAAGTTGGTGACCGAGACATTGGGTCATTTTAATAAATAGGTGGTCATAAGTTTAGTGTGAAGATGAGCTTTTTTGATAAGAACATTATAAAGTGTTTTTTTGAAAAGTTTACTTTTGTTTTCGTGTGAGTTTTTTTTCTGGGGATAAAATAAGTAGATAGTTTTAGTTTTTTTACAAGTTTGAAAATAAGATTTTAGCATGGAGGAAATTAAATTTTGTGTTACCAGCTGTTTTGCAAGGGAAATGAATTAGTTCTAGTGTGTTAAATGACGCAGTGACGGTTATCCATCTTAAACTCACGTTAATTTGTGAATTATTCATGAACATTTCGTATAGTCGCAAGACACGCGTAAGAATTGCACTGTTTAATTTTGCAAAGATTTTTTAACCAGTCTCATCTGAAATTATAACCCTCTCTCTATACTTTGTTAGTTATGCGACCATGTATTAAAATATCAAAGAAACTTTGGAACTAATAACTCTTTGTAACAGCCACACAGTGCCAACAATACTTGCGGTTTACAGCACGGTTTACGCTAGCACAAAATACTAGAATCATAAGAAATGAAGCAACAAATTGGACGGTAGCATACTGGCCTAAATATCGAGTGTTTGTCGACGTGTCTTATTATTCTCATACATGTTTGACGTGTATTTTTCAACGCTCTTCAATATTTTTGAACGGCTATTTTCGTTGCAAGACCGCCTCCTTCGTTTGTGCAAAGATTAGAATAGTGTTGGGATATAGATGCGACATTGTTTTTACTTTTTATTATAAAACAAGGGAAAACAAAAACGAACATAGAATATTGCGCAGTATATTTTTTTTTTTCTATAGTTCTTTATATATATATATATAATAATATCGTCGTTTTCGACTTACCTACGGCTTAGATTTTGATAGACAAGGTCGAAACCGTATTATAAGAAAAACACGTACAAAGTGTGAAATAAAAACAAAAACATCAACATCATACAAAGAGATGGACGCCAACGAAAAAAAAAAAACAGCTAATAAAATAATATAACCAGCCTTAGCCAGCGTTTTTTTTTTTTTTTTTGATCCGGGGTGGAAAATCCTCATGAATGTCCCCCGCCCTGGGGGGCGGAAGGGTCTGTCAGACTCGTACTTACTAAAAACCACCCCGGTGTTCCATCTCACACCTGCGCCGCGGATCACGGGAACGTACGAATCTTCTGCAACCCCCGACTGGTGCCGGCCCGCCTATGCGGGCCCCGTCCGAGCGTCCTTAGCCAGCCTTAGCCAACCTTAGCCAAAAACATGACTAAAGGCAGACTGTGCCAATTAAAAAACGATACAATATTAAAGTAATTTAAAATTACGGATTTTTAGTAGCTTTCCAATAATTTTCTTTTAGGCTTGTTTTTCTACCGGTCAATAAAATTATGTTCATTATGTAGGTATGTTTAATATTCATCACACGTTTTCTGTCTGCGTGACCATCTACACCTAATATCATTATCTACATTTTCTCACGTCAGTCACAGTGTTGTTCTGTGGGCTATTCTACAGCTCTTTATTGTCGCTTGCCCATTGTTTATTTAAACAATAACTGGACACTTTATGGTGCCGCCGGTTTTTACGATTATAAACTATGCCTACATGTCATCTAGTTTTTTTTCTTCCTAAATATTTTATTTTTATTGTCCCAAAAGCAAGTGAAACGTGACCACATGACATAATAAATTCACTTTTTTTAGTGATGTAAATCGTAAATAACTCTGAAATTATGGCTGTGTTTAGTAATAATAAAGAAAAAGTTTTTCTCCGAGAATGCGGTATTTGATTTAGTGTTGAGTTCCCCTCGTATTTTTGTTAATGTGTGGTTTATTATTAACGTATTGTTAATGGCAATTAATGGTGCATCTCAAGGCGATAAAAATATCGAACGTGTTTAAAAAAATAGCTTTAGGCTCTGCTGAGACACAAAATATTGCTGCGACATTCGATAAAGATTTCTATTTTAAAAAGAAAAATCATAATTAATTACAAAGGTTTTATCCTACTTACAAAAATTTTGTTGCGTAAATTAATAGAAGGAATTCAAATAACAGACGTGCAACTATTTGTAAGATTATTAGCGACTAGCAAAAGAGAATAACAAAAGCCATTTCGTCTATTTAACCCCGTTGTTTTGACGTGCCGCTCTATTCTGGTATTCGAGGAATCACTAACAAATCAGCACCTGTCACTTTTGTTAACGTATCCACGAATATCCGAGCCATTGTTTTAAAAGTAGAATACAATTCAATCTTCACTTTAAAAAATCTTGTGTTATTTTTGTTAGCCTTTTTAATGGCTTCGCGTATTTTGTTTTAGAATAACTCACGTGTTTTGGACATAGATTATAAACTTTAAGAAGAGTCAAATAAGATTCAAATTGGATGTTTTTCTTGTTGGGATGTCAGATGTTCTGTTTTTAAAATCGTGTTGGAAACATTGTTGTCGTCTCTACAATAGGCCTGCACGCGTTGACAGTTGATAATCCAAGACAGACTTAACGAAGACAATGGAATTTTCAGTATTGTTTCAACTGAGTGACAAATTGCCGTAACGTGAATTTTTTTTCTTCATTTTTCTTGGCACATTGTTCCTTTTCGTTATGAATAATAAAAATAAACAGACCTTTCTTTTTCTTTTCTTTTATTCGTTATTTACGGCTGGTGTTAATGTTAATATGAAATATGGGATTATTACTTTAGAATAATTTGTACGCCTCCGTGGAATAAAGTGACTTTTAATTTTATTATTTACTGCTTTTGTCTTGTGTGCGAGCTTAACCGTGAGTTTCCCGTTTTTAAGTTGGAAGTTTTACTTGCAGCAATATTTTATCTTGTAATCACAATATTTTTGGCAGATCATTTTTGGGAAATATTTTACAAAGATAAAAAGGCTCGTTTTACAAAAAGAATGATGTTCATGAACTTCTATATCTTCTTGACTCATTTTGTCTCACGGTAAGCTTAATCCCAAACAGTATTAACATTTATAAGTAATGATTAATTACAGCTGGATCTATTATTTTATTTTGGTCCACTATTTATCTAAACATGGGCACTTTATCATAATCTAATCGTGCACTTCTTTGCACGTTAAAGTGAAAAAAAAAACAAAAGAAAAATAACATGTGTTTTATTACGTTCTCTGATTTTTCCGTCAAATCAGACGTGCTGATTTGCGATTTGAGCATGCACTTATCTTTCTAACATCCACGGAATTCCGTTGTATCGAAACAAAAACGTGAAATATCTATCTACTTTGTCATTCCATGAAATATCTGATGCTGAGCACATTGTTTTCCTATTCGGACAATGACTTATTCGCCGCTTACGAGAACCGTCTATCGTTTTAGTACGTTAATCTCAGAGATTACTGCGTCAAGGCGGATGTCGCATAAAGTACACTTTGACACATCTCGAAATACGTGCCGCGTGTGTTTACACTAGGACATCACTAGACGAGAAAAATTACAACACCATCTCAAGCAATATTGGACTTTAGATGATAAAATTACGATTGGAATTCATTTGTGTGATGTTTTATTTATTTTAGCACCAACTGATTGGATTGTCATAATGTTCGAATTTTAAAATGAGTAATAGCTTTTGTTTTTTTTAGCTAAAATAATATTTTTTTGTCGTTACTGAGGTGGGAAATGGTGACCTAATTGGTACCTATACTACCGCCAATTTTGCTAATTTAGTGTTCTATGTTGTATAATATATAAAAATATAATATTATCTAACTATCAACCTGAACTTTCTTTAATCATTACCGTATCTTGAGAAAATGTAAGTGCGATTTCATACGACATAACTTTAATATTATTTGTAACTTTAGCAAGCAGTCTTCACCTTAACATTACCAACTCTTTTTACAATTTTTTCTAATGATACTTTGCTGGTGTAAAGTGCCAACTAAAAATATTGATCATACGGTTATTATAATAATTACTTGTCTCGCATAAAATAAATTACTTGTATTTATTAAAACCCTTTGATCTTTTAAATTACGGTCAGAAAATTTAATGAAAAAACAGTATTGAAAAAATACTAGGTATAAATCAATGTCAATCGTTAACCGTTATAAAAAAAATATTATAAAATATTTAAAATAATTATTTACCTATTATTTAAATTACTCGCTAAACCATATTTTTTTTCCTTTGAAAATATTTACAAACCAGGTAATAATACAAAACATTGTAGAATTAGAATATAGGGCAGGCGCACACTGGAAAATTTGACGTCATAGAGAAATAAAATGTAATAGAGAAGTGAAGCGGGCAATCAATCGTTGTGTAGGAGCAATTAATAAATGGCTCACAGCCATACATTTTAGCGGTCCGTTGACGTCAAACAAATGTTCTAGGATTTTTTTGTAACCAGTCTTTAGCTTCATAATTCTTGTCTAATGTGACACACTGATTTGTGTTAAGGCGAAGTTTTAGCTGCCTTTGGCCTTTAATAATAAATTGAATTAATACATATTAGCAGGGGGGGGGGGGAATTTATTGTATTTGTTTAGCTATTTATTTAATATGAGTAGGTACGTAGATATGCATGAGTGGCTGCATACGGATGTAATAATTAAAAAAGTCGGTGAAGGAAAAGCATCGCGAGGAAACCGTCGGGGTGATTGCGGAAAACATATAAAATGGCAATCGATCGCAATGTATTTCAGTTCAGACACGTTCGCTACGTTATTTACGTTGCTAAGCTGACGAATTTTTCAAACATTCACAGGTTTGAAAAATTCACAATGGATATCCAAATGCATGGCAGTGCGATGTGAGTTTCGCAATCACCCCGCTGGACTTATAGGGGTTTATTTGTAAACGATCATTAAAGTTAAGAGACGTTTAAACGTTGACGACGTTGACGTTGTAGCTTCGATACTATGTACCAAAATTGTACCTTTTGAAAGAAATAAATTACTATTATTATTATTATTTAAACGTCAAAAATGTATGGTTAAACAGTCGCTTATCATTACTTAATTTAAGCAACGTTTATAAATAAAGGGGATAGTTATACAGGGTGGCAGAGACATCGACGCGCAAACTGAAACCATGAATTCACCACATGATTCTAAACACCCTAGCATAGAAAATTTTAAACAGTAATAAAAAAATAAAAAATAAAACTGCTGTTTCATAGAAAACTGCAATACCTACGCGGGCAAAATGTAAGGTAGAGCTAATTTAAAAAAAATAACCAGCGTAAATTTTTTACACAGGGGAGTTCAGAATCATAATTATACTGTATCCATGGTAACAGGGGGCCAGGGGGTATTCGCGATAGTATAGGTACCTACAGAATAAAGTACTTACCTGAATAAACTTAATAATTATGTAAGTTACCAATTACGTCACCATTTACCACCTCAGTAATCATATACTGAATCCATGGTAACAGGGGGCCAGGGGGTATTTGCGATAGTATAGGTACCTACAAAATAAAGTACTTACCAGAATAAACTTAATAATTATGTAAGTTACCAATTACGTCACCATTTCCCACCTCAGTAATCATATACTGAATCCATTGTAACAGGGGGCCTAAAATGGACGCTTTGGCAGAATCATAATATTATGATATGCGTACAATTCGTATATCCCGCAATTCATCTGTTTGACAGCTACTATTTGACATTAGACTTCATTAAAGCAATGCATAATTTGTGGACCATTTTACAAAACTTCATACAAAACTGTCAAACAGATGAATTGCGGGATATTAATTGTACGTAGATCATAATATGATTCTGCCAAAGCGTCCATTTTAGGCCCACTGGTTGTGCGTCGATGTTTCTGTCACTCTGTATAAATATGTAATTCTGAAATCGCCAACCGTCTTGAGCACTCGTGCCTTTTCAGTATGATAACAGTCTTAAGCTATAAAAGGTTAGTTATAATAGGCTGGTATCATTATTTGAAAGTTGTTGTTGTTTCAAAGTTTTTACGAAAACAAGTGACAGTTTTGAAAATTTATGAAAAAGAAAACTGATTTGAAAAATTACAAAGCTATTATTTCTTAGTAAGTATTTTTCTATAAAATTTAATAACTATGTTTTTTAAAACAAACTTTTAAGTTGCACTCTGAATAATAATAACTGTTTAGCATATTTTTCGAATAAAATATTTGGAATTCATTCCACAAGAATCACATTCATCTTAACACACAAATGTTTTGAATATCGTCACATTTATTATTGTAATTTATTTTTAAACAGTTTCTATTATAGTTAAACAATAATAATAATAAATTATTAAACTATTTTAAAAATTTGTTTAGTTCACTAAATAGTATTTAATTGGTAATTTGTCTGCAAACTATAAACTTTAACACTAATAAAATCGTTTTAAATGATTCACGAGAACAATATCCTATTAAATGTGAGCTACTTAGGAATAAATGTGTGTCTATAAAATCTTTAAAAAAAACACATTTCTTTTTTTCACAAAAAAATCTTAGTCCTTAACTTTTTTAGGGTTCCGGATCTAAAGGGTGCCAACGAGACCTTATTACTAAGGCTCCGCTCTCCCTCCGTCCGTTAGTCTGTTACAGGGCTTTATCTTTTAAACCGCATTAGATAGATAATTCTCATTTTCACAGAGGGTGTAGTACTGTAGCCACTATCATGTAGTAGATTATTCCATGTTTTGTTTGATTTTTGTTGTCATTTGCCAGTGTCGCAACATATTACGCAATGTCTATTATTGTCTTTGGTCTTTGGATATCAAGTAATAGACAACATTGTCAAACTTATAACGTTTTAAATACGAGGCTTTTGGCTACTTTTTATTAGTGTATGTATTTTGTCTATAATAGTTTTTTTTGTATTGTACGTGTTGTTTGTGCAGAATAAGCATTTTTTCTTTCTTTATCCACTACAAATAAATAAAAAATATGGGGTGAACAAATAATACAATAAAAAAAAAGTTAATTTTAAAGTGTTCATCGAATTCGAATTTTAACAAGAAAAGTGTTTTTTTTAAGTAGTGTTAAATATTGTACGGTGGTACGGATCCCTTCTTGTGCAAGCCCGACTCGCACTTGGCCGTTTTTTTTTCTTTATTGTAATCTCAAACCGAACGAGAAAAATATTACATGCACATTAATGAAACTAAAAACGTTGAATTTATTAAATATACGGTTTCTGACGCATCATACTCGTAATAACCGAGTGCTAATTTTACTCCCACAAATTGGATATTCAGTTACGATATATTATGGCCAATTTTATGTTACGCGCGCAAATTTCGATTAAGACGCGTCGCCTTTATGTTTTATTAAATTTAGTTTATGGATCTGACTGTACCGTGAGTGCGAAAAAATTCGCCTTTGATTTGAAAGTATACGAATTGCTGAGCATTTTTTTCCTAATGTGTTATATTTTATTACGATTGGATTACCTTTTGTACCGCATTCGGAATACATTCTTGTGTTTTTATTCTCTTTTCTATGGTTTAGGAATGCTTTTTTGATTACCAATTAAAGTAATTTCTGTTATCAGTAGTCTCGGGAATTGTGCAGGCGCACGATAATCACAACAGTCAAAATCAAAAGTCATTTATTCAAACGAGGCTGAGAATCAGCACTTTTCGGACGTCAAAATTACATAAAATAGTCCCCCGAAACGCCCGCCCTTCACCCCTTCCTAGTGCTTTAGCTGGGAAGAAGAAGTGGCGCAACAAACTACCTCAGTAGCACAGCTGTCTGTTCAGTAAAGTTCTGTCAAGGGCTGGTTATTATTTTTCACATTATTCTAAAGAGGCTCAGAAACATACCTAATGAATCTAAGGTAACATCAAAAACAGAAACCAGAACCAAATAGAGCTTCGTCCAAGGAAGTATTTATTTATAACCACCCAGATATAAAATAAGCATAGCATAACCAAAAATTCGCATTAAAAAAAAAACAATACACACGTAACCCGCTATTTAGGGATCCCATCAATAACGGGTCCTCGCTTTGCACCCCTCCTTCCACTTCCGACAAATTACACCCCCTTTCACCCCCAAACGCGTCAAGTATGACGCAATTATTGGCCCGATCCATCATCGGAGACGTGTAACACAACTAAATAATTTTCGGGTTAAACATTTAATTCTGTGGGGTAAAACAACGTTGCATTCATAGGGTTGATGAATGAGTGTATTAAGGCTCCATCAAACAAGCGCGTGACAAAGGCCCCGCTCGTCGCGCGACAGGCGGTGCCTTTGTGTCGCGTGCGATTCGCGTCGCGTGCCGCGCCTCTTTGAAGGAGCCTTGAGCGGCTTTATATTATGTTAAAGTTGTGTGTACACTCACTTTATAGTGATATCAAGTTTGGAGCACTGAAATTGCCAAATAAGGCATTTTATACACGAGCGTCGGTTGATAATGGGCATCAATATGCGTTCATATGAAGTTATGACTAGAACTGTACGAACACTTTTTTGAAATGGCTAAGTTCAATAACATCAGTTTTAAATGCACGCTAAAAAAGGGTGTATGCTAATCGAAACTGAAATAATACGTAGGTACGCACGGCTACATATCAAGCTATACATTTCCAGTATAAGCTGACTTCTCATTGTACGGTAAGACTATACAATGCGAGGTCAGCTTAAACTGGAAATGTACAGCTTGATATGTAGCCGTGTGCACTCAAATTTTGTTGCATCCGTGTAGTACGTCCCATATTTAGCAGGAGAATCTATAGTTTTCCCCGACCAAACGACCTTGAGCGTTCGGTCCTTCTCTGTCCTGTCACTGAGTCTCGCTTTGTCTCGCTCCCTGCGCACGATCATTTATCATCGAATTCACAAAAAAAATGGAATTCTTTTAATAAAAAAAGACAAACGATGTTTTGAAATAAAATAAAACGTGAATTATTTAGATTTTTAAATTATCTATCCATTAGTGTAATCCTCAAATTAATAGAACGTCAACTTTAGCAAAAGATGCATGCAATCAATAATTTTAGTCACTTTTTTACAAGGAGATTTTAAATGTATTTATAACACTTAAAAACAATTAAAAACGTGCAATGTGATGATAAGATATCGAACATTAATAATGTGCTTTTAGATGTAGTTTATTACCCATAGCGAAAGAGTCTCTAAATAACGCACTATGGCAAGGTTTTGGTCGGGGTACCGCCTTAAAGTCATACCTATGACTTTATAATTTTCTTACCGCGGTCCTACGCTCCGCCTATTTCCTACATTCTACATCCATGACATGACCACTTTCTATTTTTACCGGGATCTTCGACCCACGTAACCTTTACGGACGGAAATCTGACTTAATTACGTCCATATCATTTCCCGGGTCAACACCCTACCATAAGAAGTGGATCCTCGTTATAACGAGTCAAGTATTAGCCTCAATTTCTTAATGAATTTTCTATTTTCTGTTATTCAAAAAGTACAGCCCAAAACAAAACGTTTATCCAACTTTATTACGAAATGAAAACCTTTCGAAAAACAAATTATCCCAGCTACACAATAGGCTTTTCTAATATCGGGGCGAACAAAGCGCCCTTTGGGTTCGCCCCATTCAGTTGGCGGCAATCCGTCAAGAGATGGCGCCACAATAGAGGATTAGCGGCGGTTATTACATCACCTTTGTGGGTGAAGTCCGTGTTATGATCGAGAGCTCAATATTAGGGATTATCACGGCTTCCCCATTTTCTTTGGGGGTGGGAGTGGGTTTAAAGTTCGTGTTTGGGGTTTTTTGATTATGTTGGTATGGTATTCGCGAATTAATTGCGCTTTTGCCTACTGTGTCGATTAATGTATTTTATTTATTTACTCAAATTAAATCAAAACAGAAACATCACAAAATCCACAATAAGTTTGTCCGGATGTTGAAACACTTTTGAGCAATCAAAGTATAAAGAAAATAATTAAAATAACGAAGGTCGTTTGACCCTTAATACTGGTAGAGTAAACCACTGTAGCCAGGGACATTAACAATAGCATATTATGGAATACAATGCTATGTTTTAATTAGCTTGTGAATAGTTTTACTAACCAAACTATTCAGCAAATTGGTAGATCAGAATAAAGCTGTACACACACTTCAAAACATAAAAAGAAAAGCTCACAAAAGTTTTGCAACAAAAATATTCATTCGATAATACGACACAAGTACAAGAACCTACTTATAATATGAGGGTAGTTGCAGGGGGTGTAATAATGCTCGGCTTACAACGGTATTACCATTGCGGAAGGCGACTAATATTTGTATGGCTTAGGATCAGTGCACAATGGACAAAGATGTTGAGAGGGTTTGACAATATTGCCAAAATGTATTGCATATTTTATGGTCGTTCAAATAAATAATAACGGTAGTAAAGTTTGAAAATTAAATTTGATTTTCATAACATCTCAAAGTCAAAGTCGGCTTTAGCTAAAACTTTGGAGAAAATACCTACTCTATGAATTTTATAAATTCAACTTGTTATTTTTCAGGTATCTCTTTTTTTAACACAGCATAGCACAGCATGTGCTTAGTCTATTTAATTACAAAAATAACTTTTAGTTACTGAAGAAAAAACAAAAGACTATTGTAGTATATGTATTTAATAGATATGTAAACACTATTTCGTGCACATGAGTAGTGAGGTAGCTGTCACGAATGTCAACTGTCAGTTCAACACGAATAGCGGGAAACAGTGGAAAGTAAAGCATGCCAGCACGTGAGGCTCGGTGTGGTGATGAGCCAGTGCAAGTGTAGTGATAAAATCAGCTTAAATACGGGATCAACAGGATTCTATCACCTACTATGAAGTTTTTTTTTGCCAAAGAAAATACTCCGGTGTAATCCCACCCCTATAGCAATCACTCTTAACGACACAATACCTACACACGATGTTCACCCCGCGTTTGATTAACACACGGCCGTGTTCAGGCTTCTGTCTCATCGTGTATAGCGCGCCTTATACCCTGCTGTGTTAGCAGCCATCTTGTCTCATGTGAGAAATGGAGAAAAGACAAACTGGAATACGTAATGAGGGTACAATATTGAAGTCACAGTTTAATAACATTGCATACTTTTGCATGCTGAATTTGACGTTTTTCACCAAAAATTTTGGTTGTCTTATCTAAATCTTGCTATTTTTAATCGCGATTAAAAAGGTGTGGAATAAAATTAGTTGTCATGAACTAAGATTCACCACAACACCTCGACTTCAGGGGCAAAAACAGTACTGTATTTTTTTTGCTTATATCTCGAAAACGGTGTGTCCTATCGCAAAAATAATGAAAATTTCGACACCCTCTATGAAACCCTTAAACGTATATAACTCTACAAGTAGGTATTTTTTTTTTAAATATTTTCCATACAATAAGTGAAAAATTCCATATAAAACACGCCGAGGCTGCCACCAATGCGCGCCTCCGGTTCTAAAAAAAATCACGGGGTAGGGGAAACAAGTACCATGTGGAGTCGCGATTGTTAAATTATGTAAATTTTAGTTGCGTCAAAATGATTTTTAAATTTAGAGATATTTTATTGCAGAATAGCTTTAAGATTCTCATAGCCAAAAAGTAAGGAATTTTAGTGATCGTTTAGTTAGTTTAGTTCGGTGTACAAGAGAATCGGCACCAATAACGAAGTACCTTCAAGGTATTTCGAAGTGTTTAGAGTTAATACGTAAACGTCGATCTAAGAATTTGATCTCTCAAAACTATAATTTGTCTCAGCATTATAAAATTATGATTAAGTAGGTATCTTGTGAGAGATATTTTGTGTTATACAGAAATGAGCTTTCATACTCTATTTTTTCCCTCTACCCACATCGAAAACATAAAGTACGCATTAAAATACCCCAGAAGCCGTAATTTCTCTTGTACGCACAACTTGGATTAATATGCACCGAAAAATATCACAACTGATCCAAAGTTACAGACAAAAACGTCAAAAAAATCATTAAATCATAACGGAAAACTGACTAAGCTGTCATGTTATGTAAACACTCGTGTTTCTGTCTTTTACGAATGACAAAATTATATAATTTACGACATATCATATACAGAAAATTTTGTTTATAATATTGTCACGGAGAGAAAATTATAAAAGTATAATTTATGGTCGGCGTAAATATAACAATCGTATATAAACTAATAAAACTTGTCAGCGGCAAAATAATTGGGCCAGAAAATTATTATAATATTATAAATAGTTTAGTCTGGGTGTAATTTTGTACAGTGTCGTACGGGAACAGACCGCGGTCGTAACTCATAATTCTGTTTATAGCGCCGGTGCATCCTTGATACTTGCATGCGTTGTGTTGTTGTAAGTTTGAGGGTGGAAGCACAACTAACGGTGCAGAAAATGTCCAAAAAGTCTGTATATTTATTGATTTCATTGTTCCTAGTGTAGAGGAGGAAGAAATAATTATGAAAGACCGGAATATACAAGAAAGTAAAAAAGAACCTACATGATATCAATAAAATTTCAAAAAAAATGTGACCTGTAAAAAGCCACTACACCACATATGTTTTTGTTATCTTCAAACTTTTTTGGTTGATTAACAGTATAAGATAGATTTTTTGGATTTCGAGATCTTATCTCCATCTGGGTTCAAAATGAGATACAAAAAGCTTTACAATTGATTGTACTCTTAGCACGCCAGTTATTGTGTGAACATACATTACATATGTATTTAATAACAAAAAACAGACAGTTATTTCCCAGATGAGTGCTACTAATGAACATTTGTCGATGCTCACTGTGGCTACGCTAAAGATGTTATCGTACCTGTCAATTTTTGAGATGCATATCGCATTCTTGATTGCCACTGAAAGGCTTATTAAGTGAAATATTTAAATGCATAGCGAGATAAGAAGAAATATTATAACAAAGATGACTACAATGAAATATCAATTTAAAATATTTTGGTACCGTATTAATTATTTTGGACTGCTAATAATGCACAGGGAGGTTGATCATATTAAAAAGATTCCCTTTTTTGGTGACATTACTTTTAATCTGTTTTTACAACTCTTTGTTTCTCTTTTTAACTATGAATTAGTTAATCCTTTTTATCTAAGTTAATTACAAAAAAAAAAACAATATTACAACAGGTACCTAGTTCAAATATCAAAATCACTCGATCCAAGCATAAATGGACAAAGATTTTATTGTACTTGATAATAAAATAATTCATATAAATAAAAAGTTCTTGTTTATTTCAACATAACCAAAACTTGATGACGTGACGTGCAATAATTTGATAGTTTTATTGGTTATTGCCGAAAAATTTCATGAAAAGGCGGTCTGTTTTACGATTTATTGTTTATTTTATATTTTGTTTCCGTCTTTAATAAATTAAGCATTTTTTGTTTCTTGTCGTTACCAACAGATTCTTTCGTATTCTTTTGATCTTACCAGTTAAATAGGTCCGTTAATTTCTAGTAGATTTTTATTAAAATGTTTTTAGTGTTAATATTAAATAATGCCCAATTACTGTCAACACTTAAGAGTTGGAGGTCGCAGCGAGTGTAACACGCTGTATAAGCAGGAAACATAGATAATAATGTAAAAGTAAATTATGAACAGTTGCTGCTAAGGAAATACGCTTCAGTTGCAGAGACGAAAAAACGTGTTCTAATAATAATATGTGTAGTAATGTGTGTTTTTTATTAATACTAACTATGATTTAGGTTGATTAATAAAAAAATACTTTAGTAGTGTAGAGTCGATTATAAAAACTTAGTGTCACCCAGTTCCTTGCGAAAACATGCAGATATGTTTTTTAGCTCACATTAACAGCTATGCATATTAAATACGCTTTGAGTTTTTGTAGTGCTCTGTTTTATGTTTTTTTTTATTTTCTATTTCTAATTACACTTTTTGTTCTCTTAACTTTTTTTCTATCTCATTATGGGAAAGACAAGGTAAGACAATTTTACGCATTATTTTTATATTGGTACCGTTAGTAGTAGGTAGATGCTTCTTAACCCGATGATTATTATAATGGGAAGTAACGTGTTTCCTTTTTTATTTATTAAATATAAAATTAAAATTAAATAATAGAATGCATCATTTATTTATTTAACCATTTATGTATGTACGTACATGCATATACACAGAGAAGAAGAAAGTAACAGAAAAATAGGTACAAAAGTGATCCTTATTTCTAAAGAAATCTGTTCCAGTATACCTGCGATAGGAAAGTAGATAAAGAGATGTAGACAGCGTGTGTAAGAGTTAACGAGAAAATAAAATACATAAAATCAAAAAAGAAAGAAAATTTAATAAGACAATAGTGTGATCAAAATAAAATAACTAGTGCTAGCTAGTATTACTACTAAACTCATCGAAATTGTCGTTTAGTAGTTTAGCCGTAAAAACGTTAAACATTAACAAACTTACAAGCATTTATACAAACTTTCAGATTAACAAAAAATAATTTAAAAAAAAACGTGCGGGTGGTCCCTTCCTACAAGCTATAAAGCTTGCTACACATCAATAAATTACTCAATTAACTGCCTAATTACGGCAAAAAACATCGCATAAAAATGTTTTGTACATAGATATAAATATGACCGACAGTTAAAATGAATATGCGCCTTAATTGAGGGACAATGACAGGGGATGGCCCAAAATAGATGGAAGTACAAACATATGCTTGCTTTGTAAAAAATAAGTTGCGAGGAAGGGTTTTCGAGTTCGGGAATGAGTAGGTTGAAGTATTAATGGTACAGGAATTATGGTAACAGGTATTCTCTAAGGAATAGACAGGGATGGAGGTATTGTATTGTTTAAGGTGCTGCTGTCCGCAACTCCAAGCCTAAGCACGTAAAAGAAAGAATGAAAGAAAAAACGTTAATTTGCGGTAAAACATGACGCAAAGAAAAAAACAAGAAAAACAACAAGTTGATGGAAAATATGCGTCACATCCACGCAAAATGGCCAGCGCTCAGCATAATGCTGTGACCCTATGCGAAACAGAGCAACAGCGTGCTGTGACCCTATGCGAGACAGAGCGACAGCGTGCTGTGAGCCTATGCGAGACAGAGCGACAGCGTGCTGAGACCCTATGCGAGACAGAGCGACAGCGTGCTGTGAGCCTATGCGAGACAGAGCGACAGCGTGCTGAGACCCTATGCGAGACAGGGCTACAGCGCTGGTTATCAGCGACAGCCGGCGACAGGTATTTTGCGCGCGGAAGGAAGGTAGAGAGCAAAGTAGGTAATTGTTTGAATTTAGCAAGTACTGTATTTGGTACTCTTGTCATTAAAAATGGGATCATCTCTGGTTACTGGACAAAATCCAGATAGGTAGTTATAGCATTTCTTAGCAGAAAAACTATGTTAGATAAAGAAAGAAGAGAAAGAAAAGAAAAATTAAGTCACGGTTGATAAATTACGGTACTATAATGTTAGCATTGCAAAATAATCACCTTTGTCAACGACAAAAACTATAATTACTCAACACAGGATATGATAGAGGTGTTGTATTTCAAAATCATGTCAATAATTTTAATTACATTTCTAATGCATTGCCCAATTCAAATGAATGTTCTACTAGTTATTTATATTTCAAATGTCAAGTTTATTTGTTTTTATCTAATCTTGATTCCATCTATGACGCTTTTACAAATTATACTAAGTAGTTTTAGAGTTAACGAAGTAAATAATCACGGAAATTATTAAATAAATATCTATTAGCAGCTTTGTTTAAAAAACCTATTGACATCAATGTCAAAAATAAATACAGTAGGTGACATTTTGGCCAAAACATATTATTTAACTTTCTGCTGAGGGCACCTGTCCCACCGACGAGTTAACGACTAGCTATCAACGATTTTCTCGCTCAAGAAAAGTACAAAAGATTTTAGGTCCCATTTAAGTAAAAGATACAATATTAATAGTTGATCGCTAACATTTCACGGCTTCATCCATACTGATCCCTAGTCCCAACTCGCCCACGCCATGTAGCTATCCATATATACGGACCGGGCGAGTTGGGACTAGGAATCAGTATGGACGAAGCCCTTTTCACACCACCGCCCCGCGCCGATGAGAACAAGAGCGTTTGTCGCAGCAACAAGAGCTATCAAAGAGAGTACCTACTTGCTCTGTGAAGCTCGCTTGGAGGGCAGAACACTCGCTGAGAGACTCACGCTTGGTACTGTATGTGCATACCAGTGAGTAATCGCTCGTCTCGCCGTTCGTTGTGTTTTAACTAGTTTTTATTTGCTAGCTCTACTTGCTTCTCGTTAGTCGCCGGTGCTGGGACAGGTGCCTTAAGGGGTTCTAAATATAACCCACCTATATTTTGAATATAATTGTCACTATTTATTGTTTCAAGATTCGAATTACCGCAGTAAATTTAAAAAAAGAACGACCACTCAAATTACCACAGTAGGAAGCGGTTAAAATTAACCCTAAACTGCCACCAATTTGTTAATTGTTGGGGTGTTTTTGTCCCGTTTATTTTTGTTGGACTTATTTATGAATTCTAATGGCCTCTGAAGACTAAGGGTTGACGGTAATTCGTATTTTATGAACTTTATTTTTACGATTGCAGAAGGGGTAAAATCCCGCGAGACGTCATCAAAGTGCAAGATGTTTTTTGACTGTAATTATAGATTTAGATTTGTTTCGACACAGTTACGTACTTTTTGTTTACTGACATATTTCCCATTGAAGTTTCTTCTGACAGATTTTTTCGTTTGTATTTTTAGTTTTACGAATTGTAAACTTCGGGTCACATTTATCGATTAGCGCAAAGTTATAAACTTATAATATTTAGTGTTGATGGGAAAACAGACTATATGACCAAATTATCTAAACGAGATAATGTAAGTTGCGTCGAAAATTATATTTAGAACAATTATTTATCAAATCCCGGAAGTCTATTATAATATCAGAAAACAAAAAAAAAAACGTATAACCCAAGTTCGTTGGTTTTACCTGTTAATCAATATTTAATTAAATATGGCAAATAAGTCAAAAAAAAATAATTCCTGATAGTATATTCTGTGAGTAGTAACAAAATGGGTAAGTACCAAAGAAACGCTCAGCATGAAAAAATATATAATAAGAGAATACCTTTTGTTTCGAAGATATAAAATATAAAACGAGAATAATATAATTGCTTTTCAGTCTCAATTTTAATGAAAAGTTTTAGTAGTTATCCCACTCACTATCTTTTTAACTATGCATTAGCAAAGTAGGTTTTACCATTACATAGTTCTCGTTTTTTTAAGACAGATTGTATTTTTCTCTCAGTTTTGCAAAAATCGTTACTTAGTCGGTTTTTGTATTAAAACGACGTTAAGACAATTATTTGCGTGCCTACCAAACATATTAAGATATATATATATTTTTTTTTTTTGATCGGGATTTTTATCCACATGGATTCGTCAACCATAAATTAAGAATTCATATCAACCATTCGCCAATATCCAAAAAAGTATGTTCTCAATTTGAAAAAAAATACTACTTCAATCTTAACCATTATTTTTTCCACAAACACCAAATAATAACAACTCCCTCTTCCATATCCCGTAACAACTAATAACTACAACACAACACAATAATAACACCCCTAATCCACTGGCTCATAAACCCTGGGACAGTCTAGCAAGTTTGATTAGATTGCCAATATAATCCGTAGGACACACTGCTACTGACCGGAAGATTAACTCACAGACAAAACTTATTAACTTGAATTGAACTCGCTGATTGGATAGCCATATTTTGTTAATTTGTTGTGAAGTGGGCGAGCGATGGAGGGTTTTGTTGTTAATGGTGATCGGTTTTGTGATAGTTTTATGACGGAATTTTATTTTATCTAGAGATAATGATATTTAATATTATAAATTAAAAGTCCTTTTCGTGACCGCGTTTTTCTTCTAAACTCGAGTGTAACGGATTCTAATGCGATTTTTGCCATCATTTAGAGAATTTATTCCGGAAGTTTTATATGTATAATACAATAATATTTAACTTAGATAAAGCACAGAAATTTCGATACTGACATGTCGCCATTGCTCCCGTGCGAAGCAGGAGTGGGTCGCTAGTTTTTATTTAAATCTGTTATCACTAGTAATTTTATTTAGATCACACTATTTTCTTATTGAATCTTTCACAATGATGTATTCTATTGTTTTAATTTAATTTTATATTTAATAAATAAAAAAGGATACACGTTACTTCCCATCATAAATAACGGGTTAAGAAGCATCTACTAATAACGGTACCGATATAAAAATAATGCGTAAAATTGTCTTATCTCATCTTTATCATAATGAGATAGGAAAAAAAGTTAAGAGAACAAAAAAATGTAATTAGAAATAGACAATAAAAAACGTAACATATAACTGTACAAAAACTAACATCAAGCGTATTTAAGGGGACTACATGACCTAAACGCAAATTTATAATGCCTAAAAATATATGATCCACTGCAGTAATCAAAATCAGAAAAATATATGATATTCTTCTGGATATATGCTAGTTAGATAGTGTGGTGCTGATCCATGCGTCATGTTCGTGAACGGGCGCCGTCAGTGGGGACTGGTCATTTCTTGGCTGCCACGGCTTATTTTAATTTAATTTAATATTTGAATTGCTTTTGTCTTTTTATTACGGACGCTTTTAACGTTCTGCATCGTTCTCACATGCATAATTTCAACATGAACGATGTAATCAATATTTTGTAACCATTTTTTGATTTAAAAGAGTGTCCATGGAGTTTCTTGCCCGTTCTTCTCCATAGGTACCTACTACGCTTTGGAATGGGTAACTAGCTTCATCTTTCTGACTGACCGACCCCTTGACAATTCAAAAGTGCCTGTAATTGGTTTATTTGAAATAAATGCTTTGAGTTTGAGTTTGAGTTGAAAACATAATACAATTAACTTGATATGATAGAAAAAAAACACGAAAATACCTCTAAAAAAATCTTTTAACGATTAAAACCCATACTAATATACATGCAAACATTCAGATTTTTTGTCAGATTATTCTACAAGTAACATACTAACGTAATAGTGTTTTAATTTTTTAGGCCAATGTTTTTTTTTTTGTAAATCCATAATTGCTTCATATTTTGCAATAAATTACGAGCGTTGTGCCATCGCGCGTCTCTTTCTTTTCTATGCAATCCGACAGTTACCGCGCTTTAGCTCTTGTAAGCCTCTTAATAAGCATAGCTGCACTAGGCTTTACTAATGCCTTTACCAGCTACTTGGTAATTTATGAAGGATTTTGGATATTTTTTCCCGGAAAATATAAATTAAGTAGCTACTTTATTCGCGGACGCAATTGGGGCTAACAATTTGTGTATATTGCTTTTCCTTATGTGGCGAATTAAGTTCAAGTCAATCAGCAAGCTAGCTTTAAATTATTGCATCGCCTCATTAGTCCACTACATTGCATTAGTAGAGCAATAAATTGTGAAGTTATAAGTTAGTTAGTCTTGATTAAAATAAGATTTTCTATTTAAGAATCTCGAGTTGATTACCAATGTAATATAAATATTTACATACTTAGAAAATACCTAGAAATTATTACCCATATTAATACACCTCGTAAGTTTTCACTTATTCTACCTCAGTTAAGATAGAAAATGTAGAACGAAAATGCCTCCTTATAAAGGCGTCTGCCTTCTAGCTCAAAGTAAAGATAGGTATCAACCATTTTCTCAGTATTCTAACCAAACTTTTAATACTCATATAGTGCAAGAGCTTCCAATACTTTAATATCTGCAGACTGACCTACATCGGAGATAAGCGCCGGTCGTATGCACCGGGGTTTAAGACGGCCGACATTGCATCTCAAGTGTTACTTCCCTTAGAATTTACGTTAGTGTATGTAAGGCTTTATGTTCATATTTGCTTTGGTTTATTATTTTATGTTGATTTTTGTTTGAATTTGAAGTTGGCTGTGTGAAACAAAGTGAAGTTACATTATTATTGTGTTTGGTTGAAACCTTCCTTATTAAAATGTAATCTAGACTGTATGCGGTATGTATAGGTACCCACGGCTACATATCAAGCTATACATTTCCAGTATAAGGTGATTTCACACTGTATAGGATTACCGTACAATGAGAGGTCGTCTTATACTGAAAATATGTAGCTTGATATGTAGCCGTATGTACTAATTTTTTATTTGCTTTTGTACCACTTAAACTACCGTTGAAAGAGGAAATTAATTGGGGAATTGCTCGATATACTGCAAAATTAGAATAAAAAGGGCATACTGCGTATACTAAAAACATATAGACAATTTCAAAAAACAAGACATAATGAAATAATTAAAATAGTTATCAACTACAAAAATAAGATACTTCATCAGTTTATAATATCATAGCACTCCACAAAAGATACATCTCGCACTAAAAACGCTTTCCCAATACTATACAAAGAAAAAACAACAAAAATCTTAACCCGTTGACTAAAACGTCGCCCCAAAAATAGTTAAAACAATAAATATATTTCACGTCACTCACAGTCTCACATGTCTTAAACACCAGACAAGACAAAATGAAGCGAAATATGGTTATTGTCATATTATGTCAAATGAGAGACGAAAATGATTTTAATACGATCCTGAAATAGCCCTGAAAGCTTCAGGCAGCTGAATTGGATACGTTAGGTGTCAAGTTGCTTTAGCAAATAAATTTTAGTTACTTTATTATGATTTTAAACAAAGGGAGAGTGTGCCTTTATGATGAGGTGGTTTAAGATGATCCATTTGACAGGTTAAGATGAGTAAAGTATAACTATTTTCTTAATGTCCCTCGGCAAACTTCGGGTTTCGTCAGTCGTCGGATTTCTATCAGTTGCCTTTGCACTTGGTGCAGACCAGACGCTCTCAATCGAATTGGTAGTATATAGAGTTGTTATTACTCTTTTAACTTAATGTAATTTACTGATAGAAATCCGACGACTGATGAAACACGAACTTTGCTGAGGGACATTATGAAAATAATGGTACTGTAGGTAAAAAAATGGAAATGATAATTTTAAAAATAACATGGCGAAATTTGTAAATTAGAGAATGTAATATGGAGAATTGTTGGTCATCCCAATGGATTTATATCAATAGAGATGGGAGAAAAAATCCAGCGCGTTTGACTACAATTTTACCTGATGGTATACCTTTGGTTGATTCATCATAATCAGCCTATAATGTTTCCACTGCTGGGACACAGGCCTCCTCTCTTTGAGAGGGAATGGGCTGTAATCTACCACGCGGGCCCGGTGCGGGTTGGTAGATGTCACATGTCTTCGAATTTTTGGTTCTAGGACATGCCGGTTTCCTCACGATGTTTCCCTTCACCGTTTTGAGAGCAGTGGTGATGATATTATTTACACAAAGTAAAGCGCCTGCCTGGGTTCGAACCCACAACCTACAACTCGTAAGTCGGGGCCGATACCACTGGGCCACCACTGCTCTCATGGACGGACAGAGTTGCAAGGTTTACGACATCTACTTTATATCTTTATTAAACGAGTTACCGATTAATCCTCATTTTATTTTCACTTTGTAAGTATCATCTATTAAATAAAAATCAATTGCCAAAAATATTTGCCCGCGTATCGCTTCAAAGGGGCTGCACCTATTTGGCTAATTCTTTTTTGTTTGGACAAAGTTTGCATGGAAGATTTTTTTTTGGAACATCCACCGGGAATGTCAGAAAATTTGATGCTATTTTTTAGAGATGCGCCGAATGTAGGTTCAACCGAATACGAATGTTCGGCCGAATATTCGGTCCTAAATGTACCGAACCGAATATTCGGCCGAATCATTCGGTTCAATTCTGCGCAGTAAACAGGTTTGTACACGTCGGTACAGCGCTCTGCAAGAGCCGGGCGGCGTTTGCTACCGCCCCCTTTCTGCCCCGCGCGCAACCCGCGACCAAAAAAACTGAAAAAAGTTGTTACTCAAAGCAGCGTTCTTAAAATTGTTCATTTCATAGAAATTTAATTTAGTTTAATTTATCATTTGTAAAAAAATGCAGAAGTTTATTTGATTAAAAAAATATTTTAATTGATTGTTAAAGTTAATCTTTTTTATTTTGTCAATAAATAATTGGTACAAAAAGTAGTATTTCTTTCATTTACAAAAAACTATGTACAACTTTCGGAATAAACCACACTTATTTAGTTACTGTTCTATTGTACTGTTACTGTAAATGTTCTTTTTGTTAAATATTAACAATAATGTAAATATTCGGTAATTATTCGGTAAATCAACCGAATATTCGGCCGAATACGAACATGAAAAAATATGCCGAATGTACCGAATACGAATATTCGGCCGAAGTTTCGGCGCATCTCTACTATTTTTATATGAAATTCACCCCGGGCGACGCCGGGCACGAACCGCTTGTCTCTATATATTTCCCGATCCAAAACACATCAAGAGACATTGTAGAACCCAGCTTCAACCACTTAATTGGTGTGTACAAATGCAAATGTCTGCTTAATGAAGCTCGTTGACAAATCAATGTCTTTTTCTTCTAAACTTAAAGCTTCATCTCGTGAATTTTGATATCCTTAGACGCTAAGGGTGCTTGCATAAAGATCCCAGGATTCCAGTACGGAATTTTCGGAACGAATGAGTACCGATCGGTGCGTGTATAATAGTCCCGAACTTTCTGTATACGCTCGCACATACAGGTTGAAATTTGTCGGTACTGATTACACTTTTTCATACCAGGCACTCGTGGGTTGATCAGTACTGACTTCTACCGGTTAATCGGGACCGGAAAACCTGTACGTTTATGCAAGCACCCTAATACTAGAGGCAGTATTCAGTAGAACATATAGGGAAGCTATAGGTGCGCGCGCGCAGGCTAGACCCCCGTGGCGCAGCGCATCTTGATGCGGCTAACGAGCGCCCGAACAATGTCTCTATTAGCTTATTCTGGAGTTTTAGATCAGGACTGTGGAAACGATGGAGAGGGTTGTTTTGTTATTTTTTTGCAGTGATTTAGTGAAATATTTTATCAGTGAGTGTGGCAAAAGTATTCATACGTTTGCGAATATAAATCATGATTTCGGTAAGGGTAGGAGGATGATGAATCATGGTTACGTTTTCAGAAATTCTGATTACTATAAAATTTAAAAAAATAATGTAAAAAGCGAACCTGTGTTTCTTCTACAGATCAGTTCCTATTATTAATGAATTAGGGTTATTTTATTGCGAGTTATTTATTATTTCATCTACCTCGGATTGTTAGTTCTTATAAATAAATATGAACAATTTTTCTCTATTCGACTTATTAAACGTTTACATTATGGATTGCAATAAACGATTTGAGATTAAAAAGTAAAGAATATATACAACCATGTATGGAAAACAATACTAATTGTGAATATAACAAGTCATAAAATAGCTAAAAGCATAGATTTATGAGTCACTGTATATTTTACCATACATTTAAACTTATTACTATGAAGTCATTAACATTGTTCATAATAAACAATAATAGTTAATAAGAAACAGGTGAGTTCGCATCTGGCATCACGCATTATTCTCAAGTAATAGGAATTTTAATACGATTTTCATTTTCCATAAGATCGTAACGTATTAAATACGCAGTATTTTTAATTACTAATAGACTTAATTTGCAGTGTAATAAAACATCTAGCTCGTAACTAGGTACATAATATTTATAATTAGGTTGAATTATAAATTTTCATACTTAACCTTTATTTTAATTTAAGCTACTTACCGAAAAATATATTACCCTGCGGAAATAGTCATTCAGTTTCATCTGGCGTTAGTAGTAAATTGAAAATTCAATAAATTCTACTAAATAATGATTGCGAATTTGTGACTTTGTATTCTTAGAACTAATAAGAATTAATTTTTTTTACTATGACTGTGTCAAAAATAAATCAAGACGAATCAAAAACTCGACTCCACATTCTTCTCTGTCCGATGAAACAAGACCCGATCCCCTTACTCCACTATGCAAATAAAGTTAGTAGCAAAAACAAAGCGAAACACGGTAATTACACTTGGTGGGAAATTAACTGACATCGATACGGCGTACATGCTCTGGCCTGCACGGTATGAACGTAATGAGTCGAGATATCGAGCCTTAGTGCACGCCAGTGTATTTAGAGAAACATTTTTTTGCACTAAAGTACATTTTAATGAGAACAATTAAACGATTTTAGTTGGAATGAGTGTTCGGTGTTTTTTGCACGACAGTGTAGTTGAAGAGCCGTTTTGTGTATGCTCGGTAAAGTGAAAATATTACAACCAAACCAATATTTATTTTTTGGTTTTCCTCTTGCATACAAACAAGCACGTCTCCCAAACAAAATTGACGTTCGAGGGCACAAAAAACGCAGTCTATTTTCGTCTGCCATTTATAAAATAAAGAAACGCGATCTTTTCTGCATTTGAGGGTTAAGTTAACCCTGCGATAGCCACATAAATCTGCTGCAAAAGGGTTGTAAATCCAGCGAACCCCTTCCAAGAGTAGTGATGGACGACCACCAGTTTATTGTGACCCTGCTCCCCTTTCTTCCACTTAATAATGTCGGATGAAAAGGGGGTATTATATGGAGGGCCAGGGGTCGAACATAACTGGTCGATATGTATAAATACGAATAAAAATTTCAAGGAGAACCGAAGATATGTTTCGTTTCACCCTTTCTAGTCTATTTTGTAAATTGATATTGGTTTTTGGGACCGTTTATCTTTTGGGGTGTAAAATTTTAATTTGTTTTCAATATAATTGCCTTTCGTGAACGGTTTAAAAATATCAATAGGTAAGTTAGAATGCAATCCTAATAAATAACTTTTGTTAAGGCTAGGTATAGACATGTTTATTGATGCTAGGACACCATTTTTTTATAGTTAGTGTAACGAATCGCAACTTTTACCCGACTACGGCAAAGCCAATGGGGGGGTGCTTTAGCTACATGGCTTAGTAATGACGTGTAACTTCCGATAGAATAAAAGCGCAAAAAACCGTAATCGATGTCTTGTTTATCCTTTTTACCCGACGAAACAAAAAGGAGGAGGTTCTCAAGTCGACCCGTATATTTCTTTTTCTTTTTTTTTTTAAGTTGTAATTTTTGTCGTAGTTGGTTTTTTTTTTTTTTTTTTAATCGTTGTATAAAATAGCACAACAAGTTGATTAAAACAGAATAGTAAGTTTAGCTACAAAATAAAAACCCAAAACACAAACATTTATTTAGTTCCGACATATTTTTACTGATACAATATCCGAAATCCCAGGATAACCAAAAAAACAAACAAATAAAAAACTATTTTAATCTCAGCAACACAAATACAAAATTCACAAAAAAAAATACAACCAAATATTTCAATCCAATCGGTTTCTATTCCCTTTCCCGTGGGCTATTTTTTACTATTTTTTAGAGTTCCGTAGGTGGAAACACGGCTCACCATTAAGGTATTGATGCGGGTAGTCCGCTCCTTTACGGAACCCGCAATAATTCACAAAGAAAGCCTACCGACTGTATGGGAGCCGTGTTTGGGCACAGAGTAGCTAAACGAGACAGAGTAGACGTTTTTTATGGACTTTAATAGTGTAGTGTTAAAATAAAAAAGAGTATTCTTGTACAGATTAGGTGCATTCAGTGTTACATTGTTAAGTCATACAAGAGATGCTTGAAAATTCTGCGTGATTATTGCAAAGACAAAAATTACATAGATGAAGGTGTTTTTTTTTTTAAATTTAATTTTAAACCTTGGTAAAAATCCTGAATTAGAAATGTTTTAGTCTCCTAATATCGTTAGGCCTGTATTTCAATGAAAACATTGAATAATGTACGATGATATATTTTGAAGAATAAAACATTTTTAATTTTAGTTATACCATTACCAACCTACCAGCGATGCCTATTTAAATATAAAGAGTTTATTTATTATGTATCGATCATTTTAACCAAGTAACTTTTGAATGGAATTTCAATAAATTTGAATAAATTACACGTTTTTTTACGCATTTATTGTTCCCTAAACAATAAATCCCACATGAATGTGCCTTGTCTTATAATTGTTTATCAAACTTTTATTTTTTTTCTTTTAGCGAAGCTTAACTTTTTATATCAACGCGTAGTACCTACTGTATTTTTATCTCACGAAGCCACGCGCGCTTTATTTGTGGTTATCATGTGTACAAACACGCTGTGAATGTGCGTGTAAGCGCAGGAGCTCTCGGTACCGTCCGAAAAAATGGCGAACTCGGAAGTGTGTGTGTGTGTGAGGGTGTGTGTGCGTGTGTGTTACATGCTGACGCTACTCGTCTTCATACGTAGTTAGGTACAGTCACGAGCATAAATAACTTACATTTACGCAAGATTCAAAAAGTATTAATATTTTTATGGTGTTACGAAAATAGTATACTCGAAACCGAACTACTATGAAATATGTCTTTTCTCAAAGTTTAAATCGTTATTTCACTAGAAAATTGCTTTTGAATGTTGTTGTTGTAAGATATTTATGCTCGTGACTGTACTAATAGATACAAAAAAAAACGAGATATATTTTCTACCTTTCCGTTTGTCATATTTTACGTACAAGATCATGGTTGAAGAACAGTTGTCATGTTATCATCATTAAAAAGAGTTTAGTCATCTCCTTAAAACAAATGATTAAATGATTGATTGATTTATTGGTATTTTTTTTTATGTATGGCATCTCGCAATTCAACTCCGGAGGTAGTCGGCTGCTTAGCCGGGGTATCCTGTGGATGCCTTATAAATAAGGCCTCCAGCCAGGGCAGTCGTATCTACTCGTATGATTCCATTTCCAATTAAAAGAATTATAACACTTTTTTTTTTAGTTTATCTGTGTCGCTACCTACTCTGTGGACATCAAAGACGCCGGCAGTTGGCATAATTCAGCGCATGCAGTATGCACTGATCGCCGATTTTATCGGCGACGTCGGGGGTGCTCACTAGTTTATGTAACCGATATTCTCTATTGAGTCGTTTCTGCAATATGTTGCTTTGTTAATACAATTGAAAAGTTGCTGTTTTATTTTGTAATTATTTGCGAATTCTGAGATTGTTTTTTGTTTTGAATGTATCACACATTTTCTTCATTCGCTTCTTTTATTTAAGGGAATTTAACGTAACCTGTATGTTTTAAGCCTCAATTATTATACATGACTTAGTACCTAATGACGTGTGACGCCGGCGGTATGAAAATCGAAAAAAATCGACATCGAAATCTTGTATACCTTTTTAGTTGGCGTTTTTTTCGTAGTTGGCTTTAGTTTTTAACAAAAACCAGTTGCTATTATGTTTACAGAATAAAGTAATGAGTGAGTCTTATCAGAAAATCAGGAAAAATCCATAGATAACTGAATAGTATCTTCATTCTTCCATTATCTAATTTCTCATTCCAAGTGAAGGTTGATAAACAGTAAACTATTAAGATTAAAATATTTACTGAAAAAATAATACATAGTGTTTTTTTTATAATTTTTATTTTAAGTACTTCTATTTTCTCACGTTTGACGTCAAAGTTATAATAATAGTGTAATTTACAACATTATAAAGCAGTAAAATATGTCACATACACAAATATAAAAACGTAGACTTGTGTCATAAAAACATGTTTAGTATTGTAATCTAATACTTTTCGAAATAGGTCTATTATATTTGCTAATTATTTTTATTTATGATAGTTGTAAATTATGTTCTATGTAGACAAGATTTTTATGAAGCGTTTACTTTTTCGATATTTCAGACTTGGTTCGTTAGTAAAACTTGTTTATATTCATGGGTACTTTCACCTACTGAAATATCTCCAATAAATTCTTAGTCATCCTATATGATGAATAAATAAATAATGATTTTGTGGTATCTACCTACTTCGCCTCTTATATCTAAAACAAGAATATTATCTAAAATATTGAATAAAAATAATATTATTATTATGTAAATAAGGATTCCATTCACAATCATATTCATTCAAATACGAAACTCGTCCAAAACATACAATATGGCGCATAAATATTATACCGTATCATCCTAACGCCAATTAAGTATATATATACAATTTAGAATAAACTAAATACATTTCATTCCATTGCGATGAATGCTATCTTAGATATTTTTAAACAATTCTCCGTTAGAATTATCTAAATTACCTATTAACATACGTATAGGTTAATTAAAACAATATTGTACCAGAAACGTGGTATTTAGATTCTGTCAAAGATTGTGTCAACACTTATTTTTATTTTTGGTATGGTAAGAGAAATTAAAAAAAAATGTGTATAAAAACCGAGGTCCATAAACTTATTAAAAATTTACTTGTAAAATGGTAATGAAAAACGGTTGTGTGCTTGTCACAGACTAAAGACTTTATTAGTTTATGGGCAGATACGGAATCTAAAGATTGACATACATATAACTAGATGTCGCTATTACAATGTTTATGTTCCACAGCTATATTTTGATATTATTTTAACAAATGGACTTAATTACACGAATAATAAAGCTAAGGTTTCCTAGGAAAGCGGATCCGACATATTATAAGGAACGTCATGAAACTCTGTCATTTTCACCGACTGCCGACATTCTGACTATTGACAGCCGTTATTCTGTGACCAATCACCGCTTTCATACGAAACCAAACCTTAAGTCAATAGAGAAAGAAAAAGTTTCCTTCCTAATACTAAATAAATCATAATATTTTTTTATGACTTGGTCGATGTTAAATAAATAAATGGCCGATATTGTGACGAAGGTATAAATAATACATATTTCAACCTACCTTTCTTAAAGCTCCATAAAGCTGGAAGACCCACATTGGCGGAACCAAAACAAATTTGCGTATTTATTGCTAATTAATTTCCGTGTTAAAAAAATATTTGTTCTTTTTTTTAAACAATTACAATGGTTCAGCTACCTTGATATCAAGCTGGCTGGACCACTGAAAAATTATGAAAAGATCCGAATAAAATTGGTTCTGCCAATTTGGGTATGCCAGCTTTACGGAGCCCTTTCTTAATCATCTGTGAGAAGAACTGAAACTAAATAAAAATACATTAACTAACAGTGTGTTTTCCGGAAACCTTAGAATATTAAAAGCGTTAAAACCTGTCATTAAATATAATTATGGCCTACAATCATTTATTAAGTGAATCATAATAATATATTAGTTAATACTACGCTTCCCAGCTTTCTTTTAATTAAAATAGTTAATTGAACCAATGTTTGTTCAAATGTTTGGGCCGATCTTCCATGCATTAAAATCGATACCAGTATTTTTTATTCAGAAAAGGGAAGTTCCCGGATTTAAATACCATTTTTTTTACCTAAACTCTGATTTTTTATTTGCTAAACCAAAATGACAGCTGCGATCAACCTTTTACATCAGTCAGCTTCTCATGTAGTTCGTGCAAGTTCCTGTTGATCACTACATACATATACATTATACATGTACATTCTTCACTAAACCTCTTGAACTCAAAACGTATTGCTTAAAGTTATTCCATAGCTCTAGCAAATTGAAAATCTATTTACAAGATGCCTAATTAATAAAAAAAACTGGACGAAATTAGTACAAAAATCGCTCAAAAGCTTTTAAAACCATGACGTAACACATCCCGCAAATCACATATAACTAACCTTTTTTACCTCAAAAACAAAAAAAGTGCCTATAAATATAATAATAAAAAAACTACGAGTAGCTATTTAAACCCTACGATTCGGAAAGCCGATGTAAAGGCCGGTTGGATACTACTCGTAAATTTATGAAGGTGAAACACGATTATGTTAATACAACTTGTATTTTTGACATATTTGTGATTTTCTCACGTATACGGCGACATTAGGTCTGCCTATAATGTCATTGAACTCGGTGAAATTTGTTGTTGGATGCGTGCATTCTAGAAATAATAATAATTATACGTTTTTCGTAAATGATACTGTTGTTTTCTTTTGTTTTTTGTGTTTTCTGCAGTTTTTTTTTTTTAATTTGTGTTTTTTCGGTTCCGACTGTGGTGGTATATATTATATAATATTATATCAGTCGGAGTTATTGAATAAAAGCTTAAGCTTGTTCGTCGAATCGTTGAGCTCCTTAAGTCCTGAATTCCTGAGTTGAGCTGCACGATTACTGACAAATGCGTTGAGTGACTGGACAGGTCCACTCAATCTGTGTGGTTCTTCCTCAAAAGACCATTTCAGATACCAATCTACATGGTCTTCACATGATCTGACTAAGATTATGTCTGGGCTTTGAAAGAGACTGTGACCTCTGAGTTTGTTTCGGTCTTTCTTCTCAGAGTAGTCTGATAGGAAACCCCGACCTCATCTAATTTAAAAAATATGATTGACGTGTAAAAGTGTTTGTACAAACCTACTTACAGAAATAAAATCATTTATCATTTAAATTTGTCGGATTTTCTTCAAGAAAGCTTGCATCGGTAAAGGATGCCATATTATACTTATTATATTTGTAGTCTATGGCGCAACTTGTATGTGAATGATATTAAATATATTCTTAATCTAATCTAGACCGATCCTAAAAATAACACTGGTTTAATAATTTGCGTAAAAATCCATTTTTTTTTCGATATTTACAACCGATATATTACAGCTCAATAATCATAGGTACGTATTTCCACACAACTTTTTCTAGATACTTCAGTTTTTTTTCGTTGGACGAAACCAACACTTTTTTGAAAGTCTGCCATTAGATAGGAAACCCACAAAGGCGCGTGCGGTATAGTAATTAGCAAATGGTCAAAGATTGGGTACCGATACCAATACCCTTTTTTATTTCTCCTTTCCCTCACTATTCAGTTAGATCCTTTGGTTTCGGGAAAAAAAACAAAAGTGAACGGCGGCGTGTGTATACGATTACTAATCGGGACTTTTACTAGATGAAGTAGTTATTTGACTTTGTATTCGTTTTTCCTGAATTACATCAGTTTTCTTTCATTTTACATTAGTTGGTCAGGAAAATACGAATACTTAGGTTAGGCAAGTAATCTATCTTTATTTTTTAACCGACTTCACAAAAAGGAGGAGGTTCTCAATTCGTCTGTATGTTTTTTTTTTTTTTTATGTGTGTTAGCTCATAACTTTTTTCTGGGTGAACCGATTTGGATGATTTTTATTTAATTTGATAGGTGGTGCTTCACATGTAGTCCCATTTAAATTTGATCAAGGTCTGACCAGTACTTTTTGAGTTATCCTTAATACTGCATATTTTTCCACTTAGTTTATATGGATGATGTGTTAATAATTTCCTGTCACTGTTATTTACATACCAAGTATTGGTATACTATTTGTGTGGGGTAGGTACCGCAACTAAAAAGTGAAAAATAAAAACTTTTTTACAAAAAAAACAACCGACTTCCAAAAAAAACACTAAAAGACGTGAAAAATTACTTTAATTTCGGAAGTCGGTGGCCAAAAACGCAAATACAAAACCAAAGACACCGAATTCCGAAATTAAAGTTATTTTTCACGTCTTTTAGTGTTTTTTTGGAAGTCGGTTGTTTTTTTGTAAAAAAGTTTTTTGCCTGACAAATAAAGGAAAATTATAATGAGTAAATAAGAGAGGTATGAGAGAACGACAGGCACATAAAAAATTGTAATGTATTACTAACCCGCTATTTTTTTAACCCGTTCAATGTTTATGCATAGATACTTGATTAACACGTTTATAGTTCGAGTTATAATATTGTCTTTGTTTATAACTTTTAAAGGATCAAATAGTTACGATAAATAAGTGCTTTCGTTAGTAACTTAGTAGTTTGAACACTAAGTGCACAGAGCCGGTAGAGGTACATAAAGTATATGGGGTAGGTGGGTACTGGCCCTTGAACCCTTTTAGACGCTAGTTTCCTTACAGGTAAGTACGAGAACGGTTTACAGGTAGTTAAAAATATACAGGGTTATTTAAAGGCTCCTCAGTATTTCAGCGGGGAACTTAAATAAGTCTATTATTACAACACTATAGATAGCCGCGATTTGATGTTACGTTAAACGTTTATTATCTTGATGACTAGCTTGAATTCTTAGTTTTTACCACGACAAGTTTTCGACGTTATGTTAGTATAGGAGAATTTCTAAAATAAGCTTACCTACTTTTACTCAAAAAATAAACTATTTACCTCATTTTTGTTTGCTGCAGATCACGAAGAAGATGATTGTTAAAAGTTCGATAATAGATGTATTGATTGTAGAGGAGCTCATAGCTAAATGATAACAGCCACACGGGTCGACCGAAGGTTACCGCTATGTTTGCCGCAGTCGGATCGTGGATGGGTGACCATCTATTACATATCAAGACACGTCCGTACCTCGAAAAGCACGTTAAGCCGCTAATCTTGGCTGTCATTCATAGATCTTTGAAAGTCGTTACGGGTAATAGAAGCCCAATAGTATGAAAACCAGTCTTACCAAGGGGTATCGTGTTATCCAGTAACTGGGTTGTGGAGGCCTATCTTAAGGCGCAGATATACGACTTTTAATGATTTCAAATTAAACATCACGTCTAAACGAATAGTGTTATTTGTTTGAAAAAAATATATGATAAACTAGACTATTTTTTTCGTAATTTGATATGTGAATATTTGAAATTATATTTTTATAACATAGTGTAATTAATTAGTAAAGTAATGTCTTACGCGAACACAAAAACGATAATCACGCAAAAACTATCGGGCGTATTTTCATAAAATCTGCACCATCTAAAAGACAATTTAATTACCCAAATTTTTGTATACGGCTTTTATTTGTATTGTGTTTGATAAATCAAGGTGGGTTGTTTTTGCGAATAAACTTAATGCGCGTTGAAGCGGGAGCTCTTGCGGGCGACGGGCGGCAGTGCATCGCTGACCAATGTCCGGGTAGACGCTAACGCTCTGTGCAATTTTATTCGCTTAAAAGTGTCGCATGCTCCTCCCACTCGCCCAAGGTCGCTGGCACTTATTGTCGCCTTAAGGCAGCCGCTCCATGTAAAATATTGGTATTTAGCTGCATCTGGTTAGACTAGAAGTCAACCCCAACATGGTTGGGATAAGCTTAGGCAGATTTTTTACCACTGTCTTCTTTGTAGCAGATCACGAAGAAACTAATTGTTATACAGGGTGGCAGACATCGACGTACAAACTGAAACCATGAATTCAGCACATATTCATGCAGCACATGTTCGTGAACGGGCGCCGTCAGTCCCGGACTGGTCATTTCTTAGCTGCCACGGCTTATTTTAATTTAATTTAATATTTGAATTGTTTTTGTCTTTTTATTACGGACGCTTTTAACGTTCTGCATCGTTCTCACATGTATAATTTCAACATGAACGATGTAACCAATATTTTGTAACCATATTTTGATTTAAAAGAGCGTCCATGGAATTTCTTGCCCGTTCTCCATAGGTACCTACTACGCTTTGGAATGGGTAACTAGCTTCATCTTTCTGACTGACCGATCCCTTGACAGTTCAAAAGTGCCTGTAATTGGTTTATTTGAAATAAATGCTTTGAGTTTGAGCTGTTTCATAGAAAAGTGCTTTATCTACGCAGTCAAATTGTATGGCAGAGGTAATATTTTTTTTAAATAACCTATAAAAATTTCAATGCAGGGGATTCAGAATCATGTGCTGAATCCATGCTAGCTGGTTGTGTGTCGATGTCCCTGCCACCCTGTATATAAAAGTTAGATTGTTGTTGTTGTTTATTGTAGTTGTTGTTGTTGTTCTTTGTTGATTTGATTGGCCAATATACCAATCAACCAAAAAAAAACATGACGTTGTTTATGAGTTTTAAATTACTTTTTCCTTCTAATTTAGCTCTATTTGCATGATGAATTTTTCGACCAATTAAAAAAAATAAAGATAAGGAGGTCTATTATAATCTAAGTAAGGCAGTCGTCCAGAAATAACAGTGTATGTTACTATAAAACATAATTTACTTCATGAATTTAAATGTTTTACCCACATTTTACAACAGTGTAATTGACGGCCAAATTGTGGCTTCTATGGTAAGTAACCTCAAACGATTGACCTTACTAAATGATCGATTTGCTTACAAATAAAAATCGTGTCTTTGATTTATAAGATTATTCGAAATATTACTTCTTCTTCGTGTTAATGATTTGCATTTTACAACTAAAATCAAAACCACAAGTTTTCATCGATCTTTTTTTTTTTTAATGAGAGTTTTTTTTTAATAACTCTGTATTTTATTAACCTGATATTTAGCAACGATAAACAATTTATCTTACATAACTAACCACTACTTCGATGCTCGAACTAACTAAAGTAAATATTATACGAAAATATTTATTTTAGTATGTAGAGCAAACACATCAGATACATTCTATTTTACAACTATCAAAATAGGATAGCTACATAACAGTACATTTATTTTACGATATACCTATTAAAAATCAATTATCGACGTCTGAGATCGCATCACTATCGTAAATATCTTATTAAGGCGTAAACACCACTAAGTTATTGATCCCATAAGGTCGAAAACTAGTATAACTTGAACTCGTGTTTCTTATTGTACCTAAGTTGCGAGATTTTTTGTGTGTGGTACCTATTGTAGAAGAAAAATAAAATATGCTATAAAAAACTAGACATCTGATGGATGGAAATCAACTGTTTTGTTAGATCAACGATCAAGCACGAGTTTTGATGTGTCCCACCTGTCCCACCGACGAGGAAGTGACAAGCTGTCAAAAAAAAAACTCGCTCACGAAACGTACAAAAGATTAAGTCCCGTGAAAGTAAAAGGGATACATTATATAAATAGTTGATAGCTGCAATGGTACTCGTTTGTGGCAGCAACAAGAGCTATCAAAGAGTATACTCGCTCAGCGACCCTCGCTTCGCGGGCAGAACATTCGCTGCGACTCATGCATGCGTCGTCTTTAGTTGCTAACTTGACTCACTTCTCGTTAATCGCCGATAGTGAGACAGTTGCCTATCAAGGAATGTATAGTGAGAATGTCCAACGGCAGTGCAAAGAAGAAATTTGTTCATCCTGCTGGACATGAGAGCGCATGTCAAGTTGCATATTTCCAATTTACATATTAAAATTTCCCTCACAATTAAAGGCAGATAGGCGCGACGCGATAGCACGACGCAACTCTAGTAGAACAATTTGTATGAAAAATTCACGGAAATTGTTCTAATAGTGTTGCGTCGCGCTTCTCTGCAAGAGCCTTAAATCAGCGAAATTCACTTGGTAGATACTAGGTGCATTAGGTAGACCTGAAAAGCTCCTGCCTTCCTTGTTTGAGAAAAGGCTTTTCTGCAGTGAGATAATTATTTGCATTCCTAGAGATGGGAATTTATTAATTTCATTACTTTAGGTCCTTTTTAGTCTAAGATTTCATTCATCACATGCGGACTTCCAAATCTAAGACCTCATTCGCACGGACGTGAAAATATCGCGGCGGGTTTTTATCACGCATTGGATTTTCAACTGTCGGTGTTGAACCGAGCATTGAGAATCCAACAGAGTGTATCCCAGCGCGTCGAAAAAACACATTGTTGGATTTCTAACTCTCGGCGCTGAGCAGTGCATTGAAGATCCAGAGCGCTAAAAAATCCCACCGCGATATTATTACGACCGTGTGAACGTGAAATAAAGGCTCCCACAGACAGGGGCGAAGCGACAGCGTGAGGAGACTCTTGAAGAAAAAATTCCATGAAGTTTTCATAGAAATTGTTCTATTAGAGTCGCGTTGCGCTATCGCGTCGCGCCAGTTTGTGGGAGTCTTTATGGATAGGCTTTTACATAGAGAACTATTTATTTAATTTATTCAACAGGTTTTATGTTTTTATACTCAATTAACGCAGTAATTGTTAGAGTTATATTTAGTTGGCGTGTTTTATTCGTCTCGAACAACAATTCATTAATTTATTGAAGGCAATCAAGGTAATTATGAACCTACCACCTACAATGAGAATGTATTCGAATTAAATTCTCTATTTTCGTGTTTCCGTCCAAATTGGCAGGCGCCGTTCATTGAGAAAGGTGAATTAGCCTAGACGCATATCAGACGAAATGCATGGTTTTATGGTTTATAAATTGCTCTACTAACAGAATGTTTGTTAAATTACCAAATATTTTAATATTGTTCACCATCCCCCTTTTTGACAGACTTGTACCAGTAACTTCTCATAGATATGTACGAGTAAGCTTCATTATGTGCCTTGTCATGTCATCGTCATGCACCAATTTAGATACATTATCATAAGTTTTAATTAATATAATAATTATTTTATTCTTAGTAGTCGTTTTTAAACTAAACATATTAAACATATAACAGATATAATGAGCTAACAGATTTAAAATAAAGTATGTAAATAAAATAAAAAGAAGGCAAATAATCATGGGGCGTCCAAAAATTCGTCCGCATCGCTGTCGACAGGAAAAGTGGCCAAAAGGCTGGCAGCATTGCCGCGCTGTATGACGATGCTGATTCTTTGGCCAAAAAAACGTTTTTTTACGAAAAAAGTTTTTTACAAAAAAACGTTTTTTACAAAAATAAACGTTTTTTACAAAAAGAACAACCGACTTCCAAAAAAAACACTAAAAGACGTGAAAAATAACTTTCATTTCAGAAGTCGGTGTCTTTGGTTTTGTTTTTTGTGGTTTTTGGCCACCGACTTCCAAAATGAAAGTTATTTTTCACGTCTTTTAGTGTTTTTTTGGAAGTCGGTTGTTTGTTTTGTAAAAAAGTTTTTATTTTTCACTTTTTAGTTGCGGTACCTACCCCACACAAATTCGTATACCACTACTTGGTGTGTAAATAACAGTGACAGGAAATTATTAACACATCATCCATATAAACTAAGTGGAAAATATATGCATTATTAAGGATAACTCAAAAACTGCTGGGACCTCATGTGAAGCGCCAGCTATCAAATAAAAAAAGAATCATCCAAATCGGTTCACCCAGAAAAAAATTCTGAGCTAACAAACATAAATAAAAAAAAAACATACAGACGAATTGAGAACCTCCTCCTTTTTGTGAAGTCAGTTAAAAAATAGGCCAGCCCTCTGGTTACGTGAAGAGTTGACCAACCGGTTGGCGATGTCCCGAAATACCAAGTGGGCACTCGGATCCCACGGCCCTACTATTTCAACCCCAAACGGCTCGAACATATAACTCCCAATAAGACCGGAATATTTTCGCCGTTTGACGTTTTCCGCACCCGCAGCAGCCGCCCCAGCATAGCCCGCCGTGCTAGGAAGATGGGATGGCGCAAGGGTGTGGACATATGTTGATACAATAATTAGTTAAATAGATACGGAAGGCAAAGCTTACCTTTTTCTAACTCATCCCGAAGATCTTGAAATGAATTTCACTTCGCGATTGTATCTGAAATTGAAAACATACAATTAGTAAAGAAATACGCACTAATGATAATTATCTGGTCCAGCCTTGATTGCCAAGGTTGGCAGAAACTGGCCAACTGAGATTCTTAAAACCCTCCTGATCTAGAAGGATCTAGAAGGGTCACATCTCACGTAGCCCATAAAAGATATCCACCACTAATGTTAAACTCAATCTCAAACTCAAAGCATTTATTTCTATTAAAACCAATTACAGGCACTTTTGAATGTTCAAAGAGTCGTTCAGTCAGAAAAATGAAGCTAGTTGTCCATTTCAAAGCGATGTAGGATTTCGATGGAGAAGAACGGGCAAGAAACTCCATGGACTCAATAACCAATAAAAAATAATATTTCGTCAATTAGCGTCAGTAGGTACCTACCTACTTCCACCGTATCTAAGTATAAAAATACATACCCGTGAAATACATTAGCCACACAAGTTTCAATGAAATCATTCTTTCTAAAACAATCAAAACAAATATAATTGGTAGATCCAATATTTAAACTGGTCAATCACTGAAGTTTGCTGATGATACCGTGAAAATTGTGATCACACGCATGCCGTCATACATTCCTGCGTTGTTTACTTCAGAATAGAATGATGAACATCTTTCACAATGTTAGTCAAGTATTCTGTCATCTTTCCTATACGACAAATATGCACGGCCACTACCAAATTTAAAGAATTCAAGCCGAAAATGTGGATCAATCTTCGAATTCTCGAGTTGTTGGGTGGTGTCAAAGCTATAAATAAAAATAAGATTCTTGTATAAGTATTTATTATTATCAACAAACAAGCTTTAAAGATACAAAATACTTGCTTGAAAGTATAATGTACTTACTTATCATTCTATCACTTCCTATCATAATTATTTTTTATTATCGTTCGGTGGTCAAAACATATTTTGGTCAAAAAGATCCTCCAGTGCCTAAAAAACCGCCATTTCAACCAATGTGTCCTGCCAACAATGATCTACGGTGCCATGACATGGATGCTCACAAAGGAGACTGTCCACCGCATACGAGTAGCACAAAGGGCCATGGAGCGAGCCATGTTCGGCTTAACCCTACTACTCCGAGTGCGTAACACCGAAACCCGTCGTCGGTCGAAAAACTACGACGGCGGGGACTGAGCGATGCGCCTCAAGTTGAATTGGGCAGGACATCTAGTCAGACGAAAGATGGCCGATGGAGTAAAGCTGTGACCGAATGGTGGCCAAGGCTAGGCCAAAGAAACCAGGGCCGTCCAAAAGCACGTTGGGTTATGATGTCGTCAAAGTCGTGGGAAACACCTGGATCGGAGGACATTCCCTAACAGCAATTATTGTTGGCGTTTGGTTGGGCCACCATTACGTGCACGTGGCCCAACCGAGTGCGAGCAGTAAATGCTATTAGGGTCGAGGGACGTACGGAACTGGAAAGTATGGCAGCAAAAAGGGGAGATACCCAACAGTGGGTGATTCAAGGCTGAAATGATGATGATGATTCGGTGGTGTCGACTGGTATGAAAGTGTGCAATAAATTGCCATTTGGTTTAATCAGTCTTATTTTCAAAGCTGGTGTTCTTGAGCTCCTATTGCTGTAACTATGTAACGTATTGCTGCCCTAATAACTGCACTACTACTAACATTCTTCCCTTAAAGCTCCTTCAAATATGTGCGACACGCGACGCCAATCGGACGCGACACAAAGGCACCACGTGTCGCGCAACGAGCGGTGGCTTTGGTCACACAAACAACAAAACAAACACATTTACAGGTAATATCTATCAACTAATCAACAAAAAGCTACATTTAAATCGCAAGCAATCACTCTCCTTTGAGATGTACCGTGTGAATTCTGTTCGAGCCGCAGTTGCCGCAATCGATTTTTAAGACGATAATTTTAAAAAGTGATTTTGAAAAAATGCAAGAACAAAAGTGCCGCCTGTCTTTCGAAATTCGCAGATTACAGCGGCATCTGATAAACCAATAGTCGTGTAGTCATGCAGGTGTAGATTGGCCAGTGATTAGTTTTTTTTTTTTTATACATAATTGGTTGGAAGATACTGGTTTTGTTTCTGAAATGCTGTGGTCTAGATTTGGTAGGTAGTGGAACATTTTGGGTGTTGAATTTGATGCGTTATTTCATTTATTTGTGCAGAATCGCAGGTAATTTCTATTAGGTACTTTTGCTAAGGTATGACCGTATGAAGTATTTTTTGTATTACAAAGGCTAGCGATGTTGTTCTAGACAAATTACAACGGTTTTTGTATAAAAGCTCGTAAATACATTCATATATTTTAATTATAACCAATACAAGACACTGGAGCATGCTAAACTTCTTTCTACCTAATACCACAAAGGAACACCATTTATTTTTTGCAGAATTAATCACCCACCATGTTTACAAATTCCGTCATTCACTCAAACGTTATCAGACCCAAAAAAGGCCCTCCAGCAACACAACGAAAACATTTAAATAATTACGAATATCTCGGGTCCAATTATCGGCGTCCCGTGCCAATGCTCTGCGGGCGGACTACAAGAGACAAAGTGTCGAGATGAAAGGTACCGCCGCCGATTGTCGCAGCATTGTATCCTCACTCGTTAGTCCGGCATTATCGTATCAAGATTTATTTTAACGATTAAGTTTGTGGTGCAAGGTAGAGGTGAAAACCTATTTGTGTTTTTCAGGACTCTTTACTGAAATGACAGAAGTTTGTCTAAAGAGTTCTGTTACAATAAGAAGTCTTCTTCTGAAACCACTTCTTTGCTAACTAACAGTGGCTAAATAAAATAATGAAGAGCTACAATAAAAAAAACTAAGATAATTTGAGTGTTCTATAACATTTGAGAAACATCAGAAGGTCAATAATCTCGTACTTATTAAACGTTCAAATTCAAGTCACAATCTCATCTGAACGACAATCAAAGTCAAAAACTTGTCAAAAATGTAGGTAAGGCGTTGTATAGTCTATTCAAGTTATTTTACCAGCAATCCAATAGCAACCTTATTATAACGAGAGTAAAGATTATTGTGATTTTGACTGACTTGTCGATAGTAGCAACCGAACAGCAACCTTATTGTGATGATTATAAAGATCACGGTGATTTTGACAGCGATGCAAAATCAAAGATAAAATAATTGTGGAAGGACTGTAAGTATATTTGACAAATTGACATTGAGATTACGTTCTTAAAAATACGAGAATTGATCCTATGGTAGGTAGTCGCTGTATGAAAATATCTAAGTCGATTACTGCTCACAAATCTGTGTTCACCACAGTTAATCAACTGTAGCTATTCTAAATAGATCTATTCTCACATATGCTTATTAGGAACTACACGTAAGTGACAGCAACTCCCTCCAAAATCGCTCCCGCTTCCGCCTATAGCCTGGAACCGCCTTAAATTCAACGATTAACGCTTATAGCTTCAGTCATTAAGCCAAAATTGGGCTGTGTGCACCTTCACAATTATAGACCGACGGCCATTGTATTACATGAAACAATATGCCTGTTTTGTAGACTATTGGCTATTTCAATGGAAATAATTCCGATTGAAATCTAGTATTACGGATTTGTACAGAAATTATAATAGTTTGAGGATTAATCATGGTCGTTATAATTGAAAAGCTTTGTTGTAGGTACCCACACTTACACACTACCTACTTATGTAGTGTTTATTATATATTATAGGTACAGGACCTACATTTGGCAAGTACGTATACCTATGTGGCATCTACAACGCCACATGCGAACTACACATCACACAAACGTCACGCAAAGTTCTGCATCGCGCAAGCAAAGTTTACCGCGCGACTAGCAGTTATAAAACGCCCCGATATCAATTGTTGGGCAGTTGCTCACCAGACATAACACCGGTATGGTCGGAGGATCCTCCCTTCTCTATAGAGGATGACGAACTTTATACCCTGTTCCACATACTTCTATAACTACATAATTGAGACATTTTTTTAGCCAGTGCATCTGCATAGCTCCTGAAATGGCTAAGTGAGTGAAATAATTAAGATTTGTATTAAGTACAACACATTGCGATAATGTGATTCTAATGTTGCAGAAAGGATACTTTTCTTCCTCTTGCAACAATTACAAAATATCACCAATTAAAAGATTCATCTATATTATCATTATTATTTTATAAATGTCTTGAATATATCTCAGGACCCTGGGGTCCCGGCGCTTTGGAAGGCGTAAGTACGAGTGGCCGAAACCAACTCGCTGAAGCTCGTTATACACTTCTAATGATATGAGGCTCCAACCGACGAATATCCCTGTATGCATTAAGAGGGCACCCAACGGTCCACCTAGCGCCACTCTTTAAAAAAAATATTATCTCGTGACTGAGAAGGAATTATGAAAAACACTCAGTAGGGAACCTCGGTAAATGTGTCTAGAATGTCCTAATACCTTTTATAAAGTTTCATATTGAGACGAAGCAACAAAATTCGATATAAATAAAAGCGGCCAAATTCCTCTAGATCGTATTTTGTTGCTTCGTGTATCAATATGAAACTTTATAAAAGGTATTAGAAAATTCTTGAGACACATACGAGATTACATACTGAGCGCTTTTCATAATTCCTTCTCAGTCTCGAGATATTTTTTAAAGAGTGTCGCTAGTGTACCGTTGGGCGCCCCCTTTAGCAAGTGCATCCAAAGACAATCCCCAGTTGTTTCAGGATAGGCCTCGCTACTCTCCTTCCACCTCTGTCTATCTAGGGCTACTATGGCCCAGTCCATATCGAAGGAGTTAGATTTACCATCACCTAAAGTTAGAATCTTTAAAAATAAATATCCATTATTTACAAAAGGACTTAACATTCAACTGTACTGTGCCTGGACCATCCGCAGCATCTTGAAACCATCACCAAAATATTCATTCACAATTCCTTAAACAACCAACAATGTACCAAATTACAGACTGCCCAGTAACATCCTATCAAAAACCGATACAGAACATTTTATTACCCCTTGCTTTCTTTAAAATTGAACCATTAATTCGTCATCCATTTTGGCACTGACTTATAGCACCATTGTTTCTTATAAGGAACGATATTACACGATACAACATAGCAAATTACTTCATTTATAACGGAAAGGTACCAAAAAAGTGCTCACGGTACCTTTTGACGGTGCACCAAGTATTTAGGTTAAAAGGTATTGTAAAATTTTATAAGTGTAATGATTTTTAATGATCATTTTCAAGGTGTTCATTTTGTCAAGAAAATGTACTGTTATCATTGTTTGATTTCGAATCAGAAATATGTATGTCTTCTAAATTAATATTTTAGAGAGAAATGATTTGATTTTTCGCATATATGTTTGTTACGCTTTCACGCTAAAACGGCTGCACGGATTTAGATGAAATTTAGCACATGAGTAGATCATGACCAGGATTAGGACGTAGAATACTTTTCGTGATATTAGCACAGGATGGAGACTTATGCGCGTGAAACCGCAGGGCACAGTAAATCTTTAGTATTTAATTTTTTTTTCCAGAAAGGAAATTGGATACCATCGATGGATTAACAGCTGATGGAGGCTGGTGATACTGGCGGCTGGTAGTTATATTTTTTATACTGTTCATCATTAGGTACGTCAACACTCTGTCCTCCGCCTATCGCATGCAGACTGTCCACGCCACCTTTTTACGGTAGTCGATCCATCTAGCTTTGGGGTGTCTCACACTACGCGCATAATTACGTACGGTACGCACGACGACATAATTACGTACGGTACGCACGACGACATAATTACGTACGGTACGCACGACGACATAATCAAGCCATACATTTCCAGTATAAGCTGACTTCTCATTGTATGAAAAGCCTATACAATGCGATGTCAGGATCTATTTTGTTTGTTTCTTTTTATTTACATTGTTACCTGAGCTAATTATATTTTTATTTTGTATGCACATGTTTCTGTGACAAATAAACCAATTTTTTCTTTCTTTCTGTAACTAGAAATGTATAGCTTGATATGTCGCCGAGTGAACTGTAGCGGTATCACGGTATGTACGGCTTCTACGGTTTTGTTCCTCTTGTTCCACCGGTGTTCTGGGCTGCCCGGGGTCTCGGAGTCCTCAGTCTTGAAGTCGGATCACGTCGGGGTCACTAGTATAGAGGTATGAGGAACAGGGTGTAAAGTTCAGTCATACTCTATGGAAAAGGGAGGATCCTCCGACCAGACGGGTGCTGTGTCTGGTGGGCAACTGCCCGACGGTTGATGTCGGGACGTTGTATCTAGTCGCGCGGTAAACTCTGCATGCGCGATGCAGGATTTTGCGTGACGTCAGTATGACGTGTAGCTCGCATGTGGCGATGTTGATACCGCTACAAACCTACAAATATTTTCAAGAACCTAGTTTTCTTTAAGTGGGTTTACCATAGGTACCTTTTTTGTTTTTTTTGTTTTCGGTTTGAAACCTTCAAAAAGCACCCGACCTCTGGGGATGGAGGTCGGGGAGTGTGGGATTTTTACCTCACTAAAACCACCCCGCTGATCACCATCAACACATAGGGGGCGGTCCCGGTTCATCTTAAAAGACCAATTCCGGAACTCCCTTGTGCAACGCCTGTAAGGCACTTCCCTGGGAAGACTGTAAAGGGGCTTCCCCTGAGACCATAGGTACCTACAGCTCTGCCTAGAGTAATCGTCTTTAGTCTTTACTTTAAACTTCCATAACAAAATGTTACTCAGAATCTGCAGATACGGCTGTCATGAATGTTATAGAAGCGGGGTTAAACTTTACAGTGTCAAAAATGATTTCCAGGGAAACAAGAACTTTCTTTCATAAATAACATTTCAGTGACGTCATCGTCGTAATTTGCGAATGCTATGTGGCGGCCATTGCAATCTTAGGAAACCTTGGCTATAGAGAATAGATCTCTATCACATTACGAGTATTTTATCTTAATTACAAAAGTCTCGCATTAAAGTTAAAGCTCATCAATATAGAATTAACATCGAAAAAGTCTAAATTAAACCCAACTTGTAATTAACATAACAGTTTCATTAAGTATCCCATTCAAAATTCAATTTATAACCTAAAAATATTTATAACTCGTTTATCCCTATCGGATTTTATATTACAAGGGCCACCATAGCTCAAAACTATAAACATTAGTTAGAAGAATTTGTATGGTAAACTACACATGCCATCTGATTGCTTATGTAAAGTAAAGAAATTATTTAATTAAAGCCCCCCTATAGACTGTGTTTAGTATTCATTTGTTTGTTACAAGATTTTGACCAATATAAAATGACCTTTAGAGAAAAAAAACGGAGAATGTTTTTGGGTAACAACAAAATTATTGAAGGTAGTTTTACATTGGGCGTTAAAACCGTTCGTCATAGGACATAATGAGGTATAATTTGTTGTCTTTCTCACGTAAGCTGTCGTAGCAACGGGTGGCATCTCCTAAGCGGGTTTGCGGCGCTTCGAAACCTATAATTGCTTGCAGCTCGATTAAAATGAATATTTAAAAGTACAGAATAGTTTTGGTTAGATTACTTAACGTTTCTTTTTGTTTTAACGATGTTATCAAGTCTGTTTGAATGTGGGTCGGGAAACTGTGGGGACATGTTACTTCGTGGGGTGTCGGGTTAAAATAAGATTGCTTAAGCTTTTTATTAGGATATAAAAGTCTTTTAATGATACCTTGTTCGCATAATGAGTCTTATTACCTGTTTTGTATTGAATTTACTTTTTGTTGTGGGTATCCATAGTTCCATACTAATATTATAAATTCGAAAGTTACTCTGTATGTTACCTTTTCACGCCTAAACCACTGAACGGATTTCAATAAAATTTGGCAAGGAGATAGATGATAACCTTGGGAAAGACAAAGGCTACTTTTTGTCCCGGTAGCACGTTCTTCTAGCATAATTTCCGACATCCACACGAAGTCGCGGGCTGAAGCTATATTACAATAATTGTATGTATATATTGTAAATGTAACATAAAAACAGAGAGAAGAAAGGAACAGAAAAATACGTACAAAGGTGATGAGTATTTCTGAAGAAGTCTCTTCCAGTTCTCAATATAACAATAATTTTGATAACACCGTCCTGCTAACTCACAAAATAAACTACACGCCAAAACAACCATTTCCCAATGTCGGCAGTCAAAACACCAAAATTCGTCAAAAACAATTCCCGTTTCGACCCTTTCATTTAGCAACATAATGGCTTCAGGATAATAAACAGGGTGTGCCGCCGGAACTATGTCCAGACGGGAAATAGATTTTTGAAAGTCCCCATCAATGGAAAAATCTGATTTTCCTTGCAGGGTAACATGCGTACTGTCCCGAATAGTTGTTCATATATAGAGTACCCAGATTGGATGCAGTTTTGTTTGCAGACTGCAATAGAGTTACTTTTAATCAACCAAAAAGATTTAAATATAGATTTTCACGTGCAAGCACTTTTAAAAACTTTTATAATTAAGATAAAAATAGCTATTGCTTTACCTAGATACACATAACTATACTCCATTTGAAACCTTTTTTACAGTTCGTTCAACCGATTTTGACTGCTATTCCGCAGGTATATGGATGGCATTAAAAGCAAAAACGTGGTTACCATACCAACTGTTTATTGCAGGTGCCATTTGTCATGCCACCAACGCAATAGAAGTCAAAATTGGTTGAATGGGCTGTAAAAAAGGTTTATTTAAATTTGTAATCTTATTTCAAATGGAGTATAGTTATTAAGAAAAATAATAATTAAAGTATGAATCAAAACTTATCCATGGTGTGAATGTAATTCCACATATATAACTACCTAAGTACCTATATATACTTAATAATATTATAAAGAGGTAAAATTTGTGAGTTTGTACATCTTTTCGAACTCGTTTTGTACCCTATAAAGTTTGGAAGTCTATAAGAAAAAAATATACTAAGGTTTCAGCAACATATTTTGTGTTATAGGAAACATGTTTGCTGGCAATATGACAAGTTACAGTGTTGCTGGCAAGATGGAAATGTTCTGTATTCATGGTTAACATATTTTACCCTGGATTGTTGGCAGCAGTAGTCGATGTTGTGGGTAACAATGTTAAGGTACTCTTTTTCAACTTTGTCTATACTCAATACTAACATTATATAGAGGTAAAATTTGTGTGTTTGTGTGTATGTAGTAATCTTCGGAACTGCTGATCCGATTCCGAAAATTCTTTCACTAATTGGAAGGTACAATAGAGTGTCATAGGATATATTTTATGTTAAAACATGACATTTCACCAGGACGAAGTCGCGCAAAAGCTAGTTAAATAATGAACTGGATGTTTCCAAAATCATTTATTTGTCTCTCTATTTATATTTGTGAGTCACGCGATTAGTGAGTCAAAACATTGAACATGTTTGCGCAAAACCGTTAATTCCAGAAAGTGACAGCAATATATGATTGTAAATCAACATTGATTGGTAATCAACCGAACGAAATAGGTATTCTATAGATAAATAAAATGTATTCAAATACCACCACTTAATAGTACCCATTCATCTTCGAATTAGAACTGCAATCGCATTCCTTTGGCCTTGTCAATATAAAATTACCGTTACGAAAATCTAGAGCTTAGGATATAAAAATGCAGCAAAAATGCTGTTTAAAAACAAGTTCAAACAGCATTTTATCTAGAAATTCCATAGCATTTAAATGTTTCTAAATTCCTGTATTCATTGGGAAACAAAGTTGCGCAATATTTATTATTTATAAGCTTTCCCGACAGATGTTGTCTTGTCCAAAATTAAATAATTCATACAAAAATCCCTTAAAAAAAGGACTTTCAGTTTTTTCCCATTATTACAATTATCCAAGTTTTTTTTTTACACCTAATATACATAACATCACGCCTGAATTCCCCGAAGGGTTAGGCAGAAGTGTACCTATAGCACACCCACATTTCGCCAGTTATGTTTAAGTCCCATTTAATATGGGGCGAGCCTATTGCCAACAACAGGGCACAAAAAAAAAAAACTTTCTCTTAAAACCTTATTCGGACTATTACGAACATTTAAAACAAAAATTTGCCAAATCGGATCAGCCATTCACAAGTGATGCGCTTACCAACGATCAGCATTTTATTTTAATTTAGGTATTACAAGCTGTTCGTGCCCAGCGGCAGCATCGCCCGGGGTGAATTTCATACAAAAATAACATCCAAATCCGACTCTCCCGATGGATTTTCCAAAAAAAATAATTTTGTTCTAGTCTTGTCCTCACAAATACAACAAAGAAAGAATCAGCCAAATAGGATCAGCCGCTTCGAAGTGATGCGCGAGCAAACATTTTAAATAATTGATTATTTTAGCTATAATAATAATACATATATTGGTGCTTCGTTTCATTAAAAACGTCTAACGGGCCTCTGCGTGTTGGCTTCGGCCCCTTGTATGCCTTCCAAAGGTCCGGGATCCCAGGGTCCCGAGAAATGTGAAGAGATAAATACATATATACATTTATACATTTACTTATTTCCATAATAATAATAATATAAAGATTTATTTATTCCATTATAATAATAATAATTTATAGATATAAGTATTTTGTTTTAGCCGCACAACCAAAACCTCTCAGGGTTTATCTGGTAATGGAAAGCCGTTCATTTCAATCTTAAAAACAATGATTATTACTAGGTACACTTTGTTATGCTTACAATATAGTATAATACTTTTGTGTAGGTACATTAATTGGAGGAATTTTGTGTCGGTAAGCAAACGCTTTGATTTGTACTTATAAATATATTTTCGAACTCGTTTTGTAAGTATAACATTTGGAAGTCTTTAAGAAAAATAGATACTAAGGTTTCAGCAACATATTTTGTGTTACAGGAAACATGTTTGCTGGCAATATGACAAGTTACAGTGTTGCTGGCAAGAAGCAAATGTTTCGTATTCATGGTAAATATGATTTACTCAGGATTGTTGCCAGCAATAGTCGATGTTGTGGGTAACAATGTTGAGGTACTGTTTTTAACTTTGTCTATTCTTTGTTATATCTTTGGAGTTTCTTGTCCGTTCTTCTCCATAGGTACCTACTACGCTTTGGAATGGGCAACTAGCTTCATTTTTCTGACTGACTGACCCCTTGACAATTCAAAAGTGCCTGTAATTGGTTTATTTGAAATAAATGCTTTGAGTTTGAGTATACTAAAATTATGAAGAGGTAAAATTTGTGAGTTTGTATTTATGGGGTAACTACTGATCCGATTCCGAAAATTATTTCACTACTGGGCAGCTACAGTATTGCCGAATGTCATAGGGACTAATAATTCCTCCTGCATGTAAACACTATACAAACTTTTTAAAGTGAAACTTTTATTACATCGTCTTAAACTTTTTCGTCTGTGTGTTGCATGTTGCGTGACGGTCGGCCGCGGAGTAGGGCTAGAGTGAAAGGAAGGAGGTTTTTAGTTAAATGTCTATAATGTGAAAAAAAGTTTCACTTTTACCATGGTTTCATAAAACCACACAATCCTTTTTTTCTTTTATACTTTTTTTTAATCGTTATTTAATACCTAAGTAAAGTATCTACATAAATTATAAATTGTTAAAATTACAAGAAACTACTTAAATGTTAATGGCTATATGTGTAATACTCGAGGGGTTTGGCTCTGATAGCCGAAATACAGGCTCTGCCTAGTTCGGCTACTGATGAGCACACCACCTAAACTGACCTAAATTAGCCTGTCAAAGTATTTTGTAAATGATTTCTAAGTTCACTTGAAATAAACATTATTATTATTATTATTTATGTTATAACTAGAAATTTCACGCAGATGAAGTCGCGGACAGAAGCTATAGTTTCCAATAAATACACGGCTTTAGGCGATTATCACACTGCCACGCATCACGCTGCGTGTTGCGTGTCAACGCACCTACAATGAACGCGCGTGGATCCATTTTCTGTGTGTTGGACTGGGCGTGTTTTCTATACAAACGGAGATACTTCCAAGCAACGTTAAAACACGCATTCACGCGCTACGCTGCGTGGTGCGTGGCAGTGTGTTAATCGCCTTACTCTTCAAAAGTTTGTCCATTCTTTACACAATTCAATGAACTTTTAATCCCATGTTTTGATCTTTAACCCGACCGAAGAAGTTCATAATTTTCTTCGTATTCTTTCCTCGTTACAATAAATATAAGAAATAAGTTTCATTTCCACTGATTTAAGTTACACTCAATCACTGACATTTAATTCTATGTAAATTGGGTGTAAAATTAAGATTAAATTATTGTCAACGATAAAATTTATTGTAGGTCTTAAGTTTTTTTTATTGTTTAAATTATGTTTCCAAAAAGTTTTATTAGACTCATTTATTTTGGGAGTAAGTGGTTCGAAATTTCGAGTGCTTTTTTATCTTTTGTAAGTAGGAGTTATTTAGTGGTCTATTATTAACCTTGGGAATTAATATGCTCAGGTGATAATGCAAATTAATAATGGACTACTAAAAGTGGTTACAGTTTATCTCTGTAATGTGAACAAACTATGCAAGATCAGCAAGCTTTCTAAAATTCCGAACGACGGCTTTATTTATAGCTAATTTATTCAGCCTAATAGTTGCTGAAAATTCCTTGAACAAACTGACATTGAGTAAAAGTAAAGAAAAAGAACGCAATTATATGGCAAATCAACATAAATAAAAATATTAACACACGAAATATACTTATTAAATAGTAGTTTATGAAACTGTTGCATAGTTAGGGGTATTAAAAACACGAGTGTGTGTTTAAAACCGGCCAAGTGCGTGTCGGTCCATGCAAGGGATGTGTTGGGACGAATTTATTCCAAGAACAAGCTTAACCAGAGACCACTAGACCATTTCAGACACCAATCTGCATGGTTCTCAAACATTATGTCCGATTTTTTATATACACATTGACATTGTTGAATTTTATATACACAATGACATGAGTATTTACTATGTTACTTTAATTATTGTGAATGTGAGGATTATGTGGGTCATTGCTTTTTTTTCGCAGTTAATTTTAATCATGATCTGGCAGATTGAGTAATTTATGTGGCCTACCCAAATGTCCTTTCTTTGCTATTGTTCGTCGAATCGTTGAGCTCCTTAAGTCCTGACTTCCTGAGTTGAGCTGCACGGTTACTGACAAATGCGTGCACTGACTGGACAGGTCCACTCAATCTGTGTGGTTCTTTCCTCAAAAGACCATTTCAGATACCAATCTACATGGTCTTCACATGATCTGACCAAGATTATGTCTGGACTTTAAAAGAGACTGTGACCTCTGAGTTTGTTTCGGCCTTTCTTCTCAGAGTAGTCAGATAGGAAACGCCGACCTCATCTAGTTTAAAAAATATGATTGACGTGTAAAAGTGTTTGTACAAACCTACTTATAGAAATAAAATCATTTATCATTTAACCTTGTAGTTGAAAAAAATGTTCTCCTATACATCCCAACTGCAAATGTAATTTAGTCGACTATTACTCGTAAACTTGTAAAGCCCACTTATCTGTGATAGTTTTCCTTTTAACTTCGTTCTACCTACTACTACCGTGAATTTTTACACATATCGTAAAACAACCATTTGACTGGCAGCGGAGGACACTTGGCTCTAACAAAAAATAGCATTTTAAAGCTTAATATTTCACAAACGGAATTTTTTAATTTTCGGAATTTTTTAATCGAAAAACAGTACCCAAAAAAAATAGTTTTTATTTTACCTCTTTGTCGGCGTGACTAATATGTATATCCATGCCAAATTACAGCTTTCTAGTACCTACTAAGAGTCACTGAGCTAAGCTGCGGGCAGACGAACGGACGGACGGACATGGCTAAACTATAAGGGTTCCTTGTTGACTACGGAACCCTAAAAACTGAGCCGCAGGCCAGGTTTTTAATAGTATCACACGTGTGTTTAATACCTAGTTATGTGCAGTTTCATACACTACATTATCTACTCTCATACATTTGGATTTAACCTACTAAATAAAAATCAAAGTTTCTCACGAAATTCAGTACAACAAAACCCAGCACATCACCGGGCATGCGCTAAAGCGAGCGCTGCCACAGACTAGTGAAAATTTGAATGAAAACTTTTTGCAAAATGGCGCACCCCGCATGTGTTCCATTAGAAAAAAAAAATTGATGGAAACTCCTTGGTGATATTAACTTCTTGGATTTGCCCTGTATAGTGCTGGTAAAAGAATTGTTTTCACTCCTCTTGTTCAAAAAGTCCGTCATTGTAGCGTACCAGAGCGGGGATAAAATAGCATATTACCATATACCAGTGAGGCTACAAAAACGAAAATGCTAATGCTAAATAATTAGAATAATCATGAATAAGGACTCGACTTGTTACTGTTACATAAAAAAAGAACATTTTAGTTTCGAAAATAGAACTAAAAACGGCGATATCTTCTGCAGAACGTGTCAATCCCGTTGCGGTTACAGAAGAAAATTAAAAAATAATAACCTATTTAAATATTGTGTTCGATTATTTTATTTTCTCGCAATCGTAGTGAAAACTAGAGTGTAACACACGGCGCTAAAAACACATTATAACTCGGTTTCTATTTACTCCCTTGCTAAAGCTCGGGAGTAAAACTACCTCGTATAACATAATGGGTGGTTTTAGCCCCTTGTCTAACAATCTACTATTTATCATAATTTTGTTAGAGAAAAAGTGTAATAATGTGATTCTGTTTTTAAATTTCGGTATTTTGTTTATAAATTTGTCAATATAAACTCGTATTGAAGTTTATTATTCAAATTTTACGTTAAGAAAGTAGATAAAATATATTATTATAACAAAAAACTTAAAATTACAACATAAACAAGGTACATAACACAAGCTTCGCTCCCAACACTGTTATAAATTACCCAGAAGTTTATCAAGCGGTTACAATTAACCTCTCCTGCACCGTTTATAGAACCTTACTTTCTTTAATATTACCATTATTAATTTAAATTAATTTATTGATATCATAAACGCATGGAATAATTAGATGCTTATAATTTTGTCATAAAATTATGAGTGGCTACTAAAACGTCAGTAGGAGAGTGACTAGTGGCTAAATGATGGTCATATTAATTTCTGTGGTGATGCTGTGAGGCCCCCATAGCTTTATGATGAGAAACGGCATTTTCACCGTCTTCTGGAATATGCGTCATTAATAGGTAGTTTTGTTAATACTATAGGTAGTTTATTTTTTGCAAGTTGCATTTTATGAGTATATTTAGGGGTAGTAAGACTTACAGACGAAGCGTCTCATCATGGCCTACATACGGTGCCTACTTCACTTTTAAATACCCGTGCAAGTCAGTGCAACCCAACTGACAATGCTGTTGATTTAACCCTGTTCTCTTCAACCCTTATCTGCCAAGGATTCCTTGAAAGGACCGTATCTCTATGCATCTATCATCAAAAATCTAAGTTCCTGTCTTCTGTTTATCTTGCATAACATTAACGTCTATAAACATGGAAAATATGGATTTAGTCTAAATGTAAATATCTTTTCTAGTTTTGCTATTTAAGCTGACAAACGATTTAATAGATACAGCCGAATATAGTGATGACTAACACCTTTCTCATCACTAAAAATGTGAAACAAAAAAATGCCATAAACTAAAAAAGATCAACACAAACTTTTTAAATGCATGACAAATTAATACTTATCTCTACCGCAACGACCCAAAATCAATTTCTCAAGGGTCACTGCTCTACGCTATCTGAGGTCACACGAGCTATGCATAAATACATTTAAAAGTAGCAAACATTTGAAAAGTTTTCTCGGCTCAAACAACTTTAACTTTACATTCTTTTAAGACCTTCTCGCAATGAACATAGGGGTTATTTTCCACTGTGTTGTTATGATGATTGTGTGGTGGTAACACGGTTATAGGTAGACAGACGGGCGCGGAATGAGTTTGTGAATATTTCAAATGCAATCTTAAGTCGTTGCCCACTATAAGTTCTATTGTTCTCGCAGCCTGATATGCGAGAAAGTTGCTCTACTTTGATTGACAGATTGTTTTTTCTATTTTCAACATAGAAACATAACATAACATCACGCCTGTATTTCCTGAAGGGTTAGGCAGAGTCGTACCTAATAGTACACCCACATTTCGCCAGTTCTGTTTAAGAGGCTTACAAGACCTAAAACGCGGTCACTGTCGGATTGCATAGAAAAGAAAGAGACGCGCGATGACACAACGTTGATAATTTATTGCAAAATATGAAGCAATTATGGATTTACAAAAAATCTATTCATTGGACTAAAAAAATAAACCACTATTACGTTAGTATGTTACTTGTAGAATAATCTGACAAAAATCTGAATGTTTGCATGTATATTAGTATGGCTGTAAATCGTAAAAAATTTTTTTAGATGTATCTTCGTGACTTTTTTCTATCCTACGAAGTTAATTGTTGTTGTAAATGTTTTCAACACACTATCTAACTAGCATATATCCAGAAGAATATCATATATTTTTCTGATTTTGGTTACTGCAGTGGATCATATATTTTTAAGCATTATAAATTTGCGTTTAGGTCATGTAGTCCCCTTAAGTCTCAAGTAATAAGGTGCGAGCCTATTGCCATCAACCGGGCACAAATCCAGACTTCGGGCTGCTACCGAGAAATTACAGCTAGAAAAACACTTTGCCAGACCCGGGAATCTAACCCAGAACCAACGGGACAATCATTTTCTATTTTCTTACTTATTATTAATATTTTTTGTGAATTCTTATTTTAATTGTAATTTAGATTGCAAAGCTAGGTGCTTAAAAATATTGCTCGTGTCATGAATAGGTTGTGTTTGTGCTTTCTAAATCCTTGGCACGTACTTACTTGGCCTGTGACAAAGCATGCTAGCACTCAATATTTTTTTCTGATTAGAATAATATTATCTCTACGATTTATTACTGGACTACGTTTTTTTTCTGTTACCGTGTCTTTATTTTAAAGAAAATTTACTGGCTTTATACCAAGTGTAGTGTATCTATTTAATAGATATGTAAACACTGTCTCATTCACAACAGAGGAGCTGCTGTCACTAATGTCATCTGTCAGTCACGAGGAATGGCGGGAAAAAGTACAAAGTGAAGCAGGTCTGCTGCATGACAGCGTTTGGTATAGTCGATATATTCCACTTGAATACGGAATGAATAGGATTCTACACCAATACTCATCTGTTAGTTACAAGACGATTATGAAATAGGAATGTGCATGCAATAACGTTACTGAAAAGTATATAACGTGTTGAGGAATAAATAATTAATTTCTAAGAGTAATTTTTAAACATAATCAAAAATCTACTCGAAACTACTTTCATTAGTCTTGGATCATAAGATCATGACAATCCAAATTTGCTTAAACTAATTAAAAAAAAGCTTGAAATGGCAATAATTATTTATTAAATTGGTTGAACTATAATAGAGAATAATACATAAAAACACCTCAGTAGTTAATTTGACCTTTCTACTTTAATGTGCGTTTTTTTTTTAAAGAAGTCTGTACACGTCAAGAAGTTATATGCAAACGTCAAGATTTATGTGTTGTCGTATGCGAACATTGATTAACATAAGAATATTTAAAACGATGCAATTACTCAAATCGATAAGCTTTCTAATGGAACAGTGAGATTGGTAGCTGGCCTGATAGAACAGAGTGTGCCCAATGTCCTCACTTATCCACAGTCACTTAAATAGTTGATTAATTGAAATTTTAGACAAATCATTATTTTATTTGTTATTTTCTATTGTATTACCAAGGGGTATCGTAGTACCCAGTGCCTGGGTTGTGGAGGCTATATAGGCAGTCGCTCCATGTAAAATACAGGTACTAAGCTGCACCTGGTAAGGCTGGAAGCCGATCCCAACATGGTTGGGAACAGCCTAGGCAGGTGAAGATTTTCTATGATGCCTGCTTCCAAACGAGCATGGTTTTTGAAATAATTGGAAGATAGTGCAACTACGTAGACTTTGGGCGGATTTCACCAATGAAACTGAACGCGATTAGCACATCTAAACTGCGTTCAAGAGCTGTCAGTGTCAATATTCCACAATATCATTATTTTGGAATATTATTAATATTATATTTTTTTAATATTATTATATTTTTTAATATTATTGTAAAACATAATTATTGTGAAATATTGACACTGACAACTCTTGACCACGGTTTAAAATTGGTACTAAAGCGCATTAAATCGTATAATTAAAAATGGGCATAACTCCAACTACGAAACTTCCCATTTCAACAGACACCAGATACTGAACTAGTCCAAGACTTCCTACAACCACAAATAAATCTCTCACTACAATACCAACGGAAATAAAACACATCAACAGTACAAAGCAACGATTTATAAGTCAATGTGGAACTTGCAACGCAATCAACAACCAGTTGCTGGCACAATGCTGCGCCGAAGGGCCGTACATAAGCCTGTCGAACCCTATCCATGTTTATTCTAACATGATTTGCTTGATCTGGAAGTCGATCTGCATCTAATCAGCCGTTTAACTTGCATTTAATTCAGTTTACACTTTAATCGTTGGTTAAATATACGACAGTTCTTATTTCCAAGTCTTAAGGTTGAAAATCGTGTGGCAATATCCACGTTGAGCGTTAAATTAGCAGCAGCGATGGTGTTAATTTTGTATTGATAAAACCTACAGATGTAAGTTATGAAGTCGTTTTAGTAATTCTGTTTATTTTGAGACGAATCGTTCGGTTACAGGTACAGTTGAGATTATGAAATCGAAAATTATTGTTACGTATGGCATTTAAATGCGTATTTAAAGTTGAGAGACGCATAATGTATTTGTACAGTGAATACTTTCTTAATGTAAATCCTTAATATTATCGTAATAGCGTTGTGCTTAAACATTTTTTCTTATCTATCTATAAAAATAAAAATTAAATGCTTTTTGTTCGTAAGCGCATCACTTGAGAAAGGCTGGAACGATTTAGCAATATTTTCGTTTTAAAATGTTCTTACAAGTCCGTATTAGGTTTTAAAGGCCAAAAAATGGAAATCAAACGAAATTTAAAAAAAAAACTGAATGTGTTTTTTTGCGTACCTAAATGCATGCAGGACAATATCTGTCAGATCAGCTAGCTTTTTTAATAAAATTAAAGTAGAGCACCTTTCATACCGTCACAGCGTCCCAAGTCAACAACTTGTCACCGTATTGCGTTGTGGTTTGCTAAAAACAAACAACAATAGAGAGGCTCTCTCCATACAATATCCTTTGTCAACCTTTTTATCAGGCCGACGGAAGAGCGACAACCGTGGAGACGTTATTATTAAGATATATCTTAATAATAACAACTAGTTTTTTATTGTTAAGATAGTAGTTAGAATACTTTCCTTATAATATAATTATAACAACAGATATTTTTTTCTCGTCAAAATGGACACATACTGAGCATAGGTACTTGATTTAATTTTAGGTCTCAATTACCTACCGTATTAAATATTTAGTAACCCGGTAACAAAAAATATCCTTAACTTATAAGCAAAATATTCTGTAACAAAGTCTAAATAAAATGTATATACATATATTTAAGCCAGGCTAAAATAAAATACGAGTTTCTTCATAATGATTATTACATTTTGCAGACAAAGCCATTAGCTGATACACATCTGTTTTGTCTGTCCGTCGCTTCGAATCAGTGCAAAAATAAATACCCTTCATACATACAAAAGACTTCTAAAATCAGACTCGAATCGATCCATCAATCAAATAAACAAATGAGCGCTACATTAACTTCTTTTCCTTGTTGAAACAAAGGCAAGGCACGATACTTAGCTATATACTTAACAAACAGTTATATGACTGACAGACAGGCAACACAACTAAACCACTGAAGAAAGAAACTTGGAAATGGTGCTCTGTACCTCCAAGTAAAAACAGAGTTTTAAGAAAGGATTTTCAGAACACCACCACCTTGTCCTACGTGTGGAAATCGTCATGGATATGCTCCGCCTTGGGGTCTATCATATTCTTAGGTTCATACTGACTTTCCACACGGTTTTCCATTTTTCATCTAGGCACTTGCAGCAGGAGCAGAATTTTTTCGCTCATTCATTCACACTTTGAAAGGGTAACCCACCTATGAGCATTTGCAAATCCAGAGGAATCGCAGATTTTTTGCCATCCGACATCATATACTCGCAGATGTTTCGACATCATACATTCGCGATCAGCACATTTAAACCGCATTCAAGACCTGTCAGCGTCAATATTCAGCAACAAGATGACACTGACAGCTCTTAAACGTGGTTTAGATTAGCTGATCGCATTCAATTTCTTTGGTAAAATTCGTCCTAAAATTTCTCATGTACACTTCTTTTTAAAGTTTGAATGACGAACAAAGTCGCGGGCAATATTAGTTACATACGAGAAGGTACAAAATAAATTACATAATACATTTAATATCATGTCAAGGTTTCATAGGCATTCAACTTATAATATACACTGTATACGATGATTTGCATAATCTTTATTTAATTGTTTTATTCTGTGCTTATAAGAGTACGGTATCAATTGAGGTTGATTTCATATGTGATATAATAATGTGTGAATTAACTGGTCTATTTATTATCTGTTCTGTGTTTAAGTATTGGTTAGTTTATTAAGTAGTAATATGTGTTGTATTTATACTATACTAATATAATAAACCTCAAAAGTATTTTTCTTTTATTCGTTTGAACACGCTAATCCCCGGAAAGACCGGTCGGATTTGTTTTTTTTTTTTTTGCATTTGTTAGCACAATTCTTGAAGAAGGTTAAAGGCAATTTTTTTAGCATCACGCTACTATGCTGAGGAGACGAACAATAAGAATAAAGTTAGAAAAAACGGTAAGCGAAAATGAAGTAATAATAGCGTGGGCGGGACATGTGACTGTTATTTTAATATACAACATGTCCCGGAATTAACGCACACCAGCAAACACCGTAATTTGAATATTATGTTATAATCATAATACACTCACAGAATTTTTACTATTATGCATAAAACATTGTATAATTAATAAATTAGTTATACTGATTGTGGAATAAAATTGTGGTCACATTACAAATCTACGCACGCACACTGTCGCACACGTAAAAGCGTAGTAGGTACCGCTCTGTACAGCGGAAGTGTGACTCTAATTTACGTAGATTTAATTATTTTTAGACGAGTATTGTAATGTTTTGTGATGCTCAGCTAGAAGAACAGCAGATGCATAAAGCTGCATGAAAAAAATATATGCTGCATTACATAAGTAATTATATAAGTAGTTTTATTTAAAAGTATTGCTATTCTAGAAATATTTCTGACAACATAAATAAAGCCTTCTAAATCTGAATTTCTGAAATAAATTGAAAATATAAAATAAATCATCAAACAAAGGCATGTCATTGGTTTTAGTCCAGCACTTCGCTTCAAATCTGGCGCAAGCATTCAGCTTCGCGAGTGGACGCAAGTGCACATTGTTACCTTGTGTTCCAAGAATAACATTCTATCTGCACTCTGTATTACATCAGAGTTGAAATTCTGTGCCGTTAGGAATAAGGTTAAGTTTTGAATGACGAACAGATGGTAGTTACGACACATTGTATAAATCAATAAATTTCTATCGGCTAATCTTACAACAATCGATTTGATGTCTTATGTTAAAACTTAAGAGATCACTTTTCGCTTGTTTTAAGGTTTACACTTACGTCTTTTCGTAGAAAATCGTAGGCTATTGTTGCGAAAAATTGATTTACGTACAACATCTGTTAAAAGCGTAGCTGTAACGTTATTTTATATTGTTGTTTAACTTATGTTAGTATGTAGGTCGTGTACAGGTGCTTAGCCAAAAGTTTTGTAAGGTAATGTTTACTGGTTGTTTATTACTAAGATAATTCACTGAGAAACACTGCGAATGAACAGTGTTGTTTTGAAACTAGATTTAAATCTTTAAGCTCATTTAATGGGAACTTAATTTTAAGAACCTGATAACTTTGACACGGCGACAATGATAGAAATGAGTTGTTTAAATAATGATGTTGTAATCATTTCGTTTGCCGATTATTATGTTAATGCCTTGATAACATATTTAATTGGGTAAAGACTCCTTCAAACAGGCGCAACACGTGACGCGACACAAAGGCACCGCCTGTCGCGAGACGACCGGTGCCTTTGTGTCGCGTCGCGTGTCGCGCCTGTTTTAAGAAGCCTTAAGGGGGATGCGCGAAGGTAGCCCACGAAATTGAAATTTTCATACGTTTTTTGCAATTTGCAGGGCAGTATCAGGTTGTATGGTGATCTAAATATAATTCGCGACCATATCAAATATGGCTTTACAGAATTATAATCATTAGAATCAGCAATACAACTCCTTATGTTAGAATTGCCCTCAAATGTCATGATTACATGAAATAGTCATTCAATAGGGTAATATGAACTTAAAGAGATGTATTGCTGATTCTAATGATTATAATTCTGTAAAGTCATAATTTGTTACGGTCGCGAATCATATTTTAATCAAAATACAACCTGACAGTGACTTGCAAATCGCAATAAACTTAAGAAAATTTGAATTTCGCGGGCTACCCTGAAGGTTCCGCCTTAAAGGATTGAGAGGGACTAGTAGGTACCTATTCTGTTAGTTTTCATAATTGACCTAAAGATGGCAGTAAGGGCGGATTGGAATGTGGAAACTGAAAACTGGGTGCTGCACTGCATCTTATGGAAGGTCTAATCATAAAAGATAACTTTTTTATGCTAGAATGATTGATGAGTCTCTTGGTTATATATGATATAATGTGCCTTGATAAGTATACTTTTAGCTTGGATAGGGATAGCCTACCCCTACCTGGCCTTTAACTATCCCGAATAGGTATAGGTCACAAAGTACGTACAGAAACATAATCGCATTGTTTCATTTAAACATAAAAAAACAGATTGAGTAACGCAAAGCCTGAATCACTAATGATGAAAACATGAAATTTACCATTTTGTTTGTTTGTCACCAATTTTTTCTCCAACAATCAAGTTAATTAAATCTTTGTACCTATTACAAAAGCAGTAACAAACCAGTCCTAAAGATATCCACGTCCGTTCCACAAACGTAACGCAACCAGCCTCCTTTACATAATTACATTTTCTTAAGCTCTCAGATGTCATGCTTAAAATCGTTCAAGATACGGAAAATAACATAAGATTACTTGGATCTAGTCTAGTTTGTTATCGAATTTATTTCAGGATAAGTTATGCAATTCGAATGTGTTGTTTGAAACTTATGCGACACGCGACGCGACACAAAGACACCACCTGTCGCGCTACGAGCGGTGCCTACGTGTCGCGTGCGATTTGCGTCGCGGTTCGCGCCTCTTTGTAGGAGCCTTTACTTTAAGAGGCTGACAACAGCTAAAGTGAGGTCACTGTCGGACTGCATAGAAAAGAAAGAGAAGCACGATGACACAAGGCTAGTAATTTATTGCAAAATATGAAGCATTATCTATTTACAAAAAATCTATTGATTGGACTAAAAAAATGATACACTACGTTAATATGCTGCTTCTAGAATAATCTGACACGAAATCAGAATGATTGCATGTATATCAGTATGGTTTTTTATCGTTAAAATAAATTTTATAGTATAATTTGAAAATGTATAGGAGTTATTTCGGAGTTTTACGATTTGTTTATAATATAACTAGCTTCTGCCCGCGGTTTCGCCCGCGTTTTATCGAAATCCGTTCAGTGGTATAGGCGTGAAATGGTAATATACAGACAGACTTACTTTCGAATTTATAATATTAGTATGGATAATACCAGCCTGTTATTGTCCCACTGCTGGGTAAAGGGCTCTTCTCGTACAGAGAAGGTAAGTAATAGCATTTATTACAATGCTTGCTTAAGAAGGGTTGGCGATTTCAGCTATACGTCTAGGTTTCCAAATAATGTTTTCCTTCACCGATGTGAAAGAAAATATGAATTGAAAAAAGTCACGTTAGTACCTACTTGCCCGGATTTGAAACCACAACCTCGGGCATGAGAGGCGACGCGTTAACCACTGGGCCATCACGACACAGCATCAAAAAAGGAGTTTAGGTGCATGTAAAACTAGCTCTTTGATACTCAATCAGAGATTAAGATTGAACAAATTGAAGCCAGTTTCCTCACTGGGAAACACCAAAATGAAGAAAAGACATCTTTACAAAACATTAACTTCATCATATATCAAACAACACTCACTTTTATAATCATTCCTACCATTATGTCAGTTAACAATAGAGCCACTTTTCCTCTCAAATGTCAAATCTATTGACTAACATGATGAATTCATCGAAAAATCGTCGGGACAAATGAACAAACAACAATTACAACACAACGAGCGATTGTACTCGGTTCGTACCGAATACCGATTAATTTATCGATTCCCCGCCGTATCGGTGAGGCGACAAGTAATCGATCATGATCGAGAGAGGCGGCGAACTGATCGATTGTTTTATAAGCTGTGAATAAATTAAAAATCGGATTCTTATCGTGGATAATGATGTATACTCTTGTTTGACGGGAATTCTTGAACAAAAGGAGTTCATGGGATGATGGTGCTATCGCCATGATCCCATTCAAATTTAAATAAGGTCAACATCTTTCATCAACTCATCAGCTTTTTCCTAACTATTTTTGGGGTCGGCTTCCAGTCTTACCATGATGCAGTTGAATACCAGTATTTTACGTGGAGTGCCTGTCTGACCTCCACAGCCCAGTTACTGGGTAACACTATACCCCTTAGTAAGACTGGTTGTCAGACTTTCAGGCTTCTGACGACCCGTAACGACTGTCAAAGATCCACGAATGACAGCCGAGACCAACGGCTTAACGTGCTTTCCGAGGCACGGAGGGGTTTTGGTATGTAAAGACGGTCACCGATCCACGGACCGACCGCGGCAAGCGTAGCTTAACCTGATCGATCGACCCGTGCGGCTGATGTTACTTAGCCACGAGAAATAAGGTATGTTACAATTTCGTTTAGTTTAAGAGGCTTACAAGAGCTAAAGCGCGGACACTGTCGGATTGCATAGAAAAGAAAGAGACCCGCGATGACACAACGCTGGTTATTTATTGCAAAATATGAAGCAATTATGGATTTACAAAAAATCTATTCATTGGACTAAAAAATTAAAACACTATTACGTTAGTATGTTACTTGTAGAATAATCTGACAAAAAATCGGAATGTTTGCATGTATATTAGTATGGTTTTTAATCATTAATTTTTTTTTTTGTGGAATCTTCGTGATTTTTTTCTATCATATCAAGTTAATTGTATTATGTTTTCAACACACTATCTAAATAGCATATATCCAGAAGAATATCATATATTTTTCTGATTTTGGTTTCTGCAGTGGATCATATATTTTTAGGCATTATAAATTTGCGTTTAGGTCATGTAGTCCCCTTAAAGAGCACCCTTTAATCATCGATTGGAAAGGTGTAATGTTTTCAAATTCTTACTTTACATACAGTTGTGCTGCTGGGGAATTTGTTTCGCCACTTCTTCTCCCCAGCTAAAGCACTAGGAAGTTTTGAAGGGCGGGCGTTTTGGGGGACTGTCTTATGTCATTTTGACGTTCAAAAAGTGATGATTCTCAGCCTAGTTTGAATGAATAACTTTTGAATTTGTTTTTTTCTAATTGTAAAAGACTTGTTGCTTGCTCATTGCTATTGGTTTCTCCAAGCATGCTGGCTTATATTTGTGTAAATATATATAGATCTCCAGACCGTATTTCGGCCATGGCGGCCAGGCTCAACGGAAACTAGCCTTCGGCGCGGGAGATGTTATAGTGCACAAGTGTGTGCGCAGACACAGGTGCACTCTCTCTCCCCTCACTCTCATAGTCCGATGGGACGGCAATCAGACACGACCGGAGAGAGATCAGGCGCAGGACCAACAGCTTAACGTGCTTTACGATCCACAGTGGTATCACACCGCAAACTACCAAACTCCGGGCTGTTACTAAGAAATTCCTAATAGTAAAACCCAATAACACTTTACCCGACCTGGGAATCGAACCCAGGACCCACGCTCAGCAGTCGTGCTTGCAACTACGAGACAATATAAATACGTATCGTATAATGGGTGGAGATCTCATGCTGTCCCGCTTGTAACTCCACGTTTTAACCATTTGGACTATTGGTGCTTCTTGTTTTGACATGGATTTAAAACTGGTTTGCATAACTTACGAACGCTTATCTTTAGTTATAGGAGCTTGTTGGCTTCTAGTCGAAAGTTAATATACCTACTTAAGGCGGTAAACCTTGCCAAAGTGCGTTATTCAGAGGCTATTAACTAATTCACTATGGGTAATAAACTACATCTAAAAGCACATTATTAATGTTCGATATCTTATCATCACAATGCACGTTCTTATTTGTTTTTATGTGTTATAAATACATTTATAATCTCCTTGTAAAAAAGTGACTAAAATTATTGATTGCATGCATTTTTTGCTAAAGGTGACGTTCTATTAATTTGAGGATTACACTAATGGATAGACAATTTAAAAATCTAAATAATTCACGTTTCTTTTTATTTCAAAACATCGCTTGTCTTTTTTATTTATTTTTATTTTTTCTTGTGAATTCTATGATAAATGACCGAACGCTCAAGGTCGTTTGGTCGGGGAAGCGCCTTAACGGTGTAGGATAGCCTTTACCAGAAATGGTATTAGTTAGTGGTAGCTTAACAGCAGCAGCTTCAATATCTTTAGGGTTCAGCCGGAATATAGCAGTTCGTCTTGGATGTGGTACGACAACGGCTTCCTTGACATCATCTCTGCCATGAGAAGACGGCCGCCACGCAACCATCAATGCGACACATTGCTAGAGTGACTGTCACCAACCAGTGTCATTCTTATCCGAACTCTTCAGTGATTCCTAGTACCTTCGTAACACGGCGGCGCCACTTTCTACGCTGCCATACGTATGACTTGGGTAATTAAACACACATGGATTACATCATCCCTCATTTTTTTTTTCAGAAATTAATCCTCTCTTTATTTCGTTACTGAGCACTTAATTCATTCCCACAAAGTTACGTAAGAATTCAATATAATTTTTTAATTAGACAACTACCGTGCTCAGTAAATCAAATGTTTAGATCATAAAATATTTTGTCTGTTATGAAACTATATTACAACCTGTCTGTATGTTATATTACCTATGTATTAACTAATTATTGCGCTAAGTAAATAAAGTTTAAAGCTAAGCGCACATTATAGCCGCGATGGGCCGCACCGCAACGCAATAGTTGTTTCAGACAGACTCAAATTTTGAATTACGATTTGAACTGTGTCCAGTCCGGTGCAATGAAGCTGTGCACATATGAGCGGGCCGTGCCGCAACGCAACGCAATTTTTTCAATGCGTTGCGATGCGGTGCGGCCCATGTGCGCGAGCCTTTGAGTTCATAAGTGCTCGTTATAATTTTTTTGACTGGTTGATTAGTAATATTTTGATGGTTAATTTAGACTAAGATTTTTCACATTTATATTTATAGTTAGATCTCGTGGCCGGTAAACTGGTTCAGTTTTGGGAACAAAGAGACTTCATCGTACGACAACTAATTAGTGTATTAAGAAGTGTCTTTCCTCCCAAAACCGATCCTATGTAAGGTCACTAAAAGTGATAAGTAACCAGGGTCATCGGATATAGTTGAAGTTAAGTAAGAAACCGATGGATGTTTTCGAATGAAATTTAATTTAATTAATAGAAAACAAACAGTTAATTTAACAAATTAAATTTCATTCGAAAACATCCATCGGTTTCTTACTTAACTTCAACTATATCCGACTACCACGGTTACTTATCTCTTTTGGTGACGTACCTTATGTTATGTTGTATTTACTGTAACTCTACAAAAAAATGCCATAAAAACACGTTTAAACTAATGTACTCTTTTACCAAAATAAACATAGGTGATTATATCGGCATTCATTTATTTATCGATACAAAAAAGTACGTCCAATCAAGGCCGTTACTTCCATAGGTTCCGTTACAATTACGTTGAGATTACACATAAAAAATATTTATTTACACAATTAATAATCACCAGGGGGCCTACTCCATAAGCACGAAGTTCGTAGTTTCTGCCGAAGTTACGAATGTTTACTACTCTGTATCAGTTTCGCGCATAACATTAATCCGGGGCCCGAACTAAAAAATTATGACAAGACCATTTGACAGTTGTCCTTATACCCAATGAGTCTTTGCCCGTCCGAAAAAGTTAATTAATCGAGAGTAGGGTTCACTTTTAAGTGTCGGACTACTTACAGACGGGCCCGTATTTTCGTTGACAGACTTATAGAGTAGGTAGGCCCCCAGATTCGAGAGGAAATTATCGTGTCGAATATCGAAAAGCTAATAATATATTTTAAAGCACTTGTAATAGTGTGATAGGTCAAGCCATCTGACGTAGATACGAGAACTACCGTTTGGAGGTCAATAGACTTAAAACCGTATGATAATGATGAATGAGTCTTAATTACCGTGTGATCATCGTTTATAACAGTAGCTTTGGCTTTTCCTGTGAGTCAGATAAAAAGGCAAATCAATCTGCCTGCCTTTTCCCATATGTTGGGGTCGGCTTCCAGTCTTACCAGATGCAGCTGAATACCAGTATTTTACATGGAGCGACTGCCTATCTGACCTCCACAGCCCAGTTACTGGGTAATACGATACCCCTTGGTAAGACTGGTTGTCAGACTTTCGGACTTCTGACTACCCGTATACTGTCAAAGATCCACGAATGACAGCCGGGACCAACGGATTAGCGTACAAGGTCCGGAGAGGTTTCGGTATGTAAAGATGGCCCATCCACGGACCGACCGCGGCAAGCGTAGCTTAACCTGATTGATCGATCCGTGAGGCTATTATTAGTAAGCCACGAGCTACGATGTACGAGGTAAATATTTGAACATAATGCCAATTCCTTTGATTTGTGACATTACCATTTGCTTGTACAAAAACAGAATTTGATCCTCTAGAAAATCAGAAGTTTTTTTTTATTAATATCAAAAATTCTTGTATATACATACGTATTGTCTAAAATCGAACTTACTTATACCTTGCCTTTTGTTCATAGAGGTTTATTTATAAACGTCGATTAAACTTAACAGACAATAATTTATGGTTAAACAGTTGGTAATCATAACTTAACTTTAAGCAACGTTTATTACTAAAGGAGTAATGTTTTAGTATTGAAATTGCAGACCCATCACAACAACACATCCTGTATATAGAAGTTGGACTACTTTTAGGTGACAATACTATTGCACACCACGACACCCTTTCGAGGATTAATGTCACAACCGTTACCCGATGATATGTTATTAAAATAACAAGTAATACTGCAAGCAGTTAAAAAACTAGTTTCATACTATTGACTAATTTATTTCCTAACCACACAAGGTTTATTTTTATTAGAATAGCTTTGATTTAGTAAGTACCTGTTAAGTGAAGTTATAGCGATGACATCCGGTCAAAGCCTGGGGGCACGGCTAATATTTATATTATAATTGTGTTACCCAATGATCGGTTTAACGGTTCCACGGGCTTACTACTATTGATTTCTCACAATAAATTATATCAAGCGCAAAGTAGAGCAACTTGTCTTGCGTACTAACTCTAGGTCTCGTAGCTACAGTGTGTTTAAAATTATAACCGGGAGACAATATAATTATCTTGTTCGAAAAATTAATTGGCGAGATAAAGATCTACTATTGAGTTGTTTGTTAGTGAGGAAATTAGTTGTCACGTAGGTGACAAAATAATTTCAAGATTGATAATTGCTAATCATTGGCCGGATTTTGGTTTACGCTTGCTGAAATGATTATCTGTAAATGTTGTTTAGGTATTTGTAATGTTATTATTTTATTAGGTGTCAGACAAGTCAATGAGTCCATTAATGAATAAATCGTTTCTGTAACTCTGTTAATTAATTTAATAGTAAACAATTTTAATAAATATTATGTGTATTTTATACCTATGACTGGGTTTTATACTTTTTAGGTACTGACTACATAATATAGACAAAATCTAAATGGTCGTTTAGTTTAAACTTTACCGTGGACTTCACCAATTCACTTTCTATTTTAATATAAAGCCTTGTTTTTATCACATTCTGTAGCAGTTACGCCAATATGCAATTAAATTAACTAATACTCGCTACTTCAGTTTTTTGAACTCGACTGTTTTTTTGTCTAAGTAAATAATATAATATTAAAAAACCGAACATGGTCAAAACCGGTAGACTTAGCTAAAAACCAGACTCTCAGGTCAGAAATATACCACCCAGTTATTTGCATTTAGAACCAAATTGTTGGGAATCGACCCCAACACCTTCCGCGCGGTCTGCGTGAGCAGGCGGCATGATCAACGCGTCATCGGCATGTTGAGGTGCGAAGCGGCTGCGACACGGCTCAGCCCGATGACCACTCGCTTCAACGGACTCCACCGCGACGTACGATACTCCTCTTACTCTAATTTAATCATTAACTCTCAAGTTCATCTTTGTAAGATCAGACGGCATTATAACATTGCCAATTTCATACAATCCACTTCTTTTATTGCTCTCTGCGCTGAAACAACTAACTCCCGATTGTAATACTCAGTTATTCTAGACTGATGTCTTCTTGACATCAAACCAAATGGACATCATAATCAGCCTATAATGTTCCCACTGCTGGGACACAAGCCTCCTCTCTTCGAGAAGGAGTGGGCTGTAATCCACCACGCGGGTCCAGTGCGGGTTGGTAGATGTCACATGGCTTCGAATTTTTGGTTCTAGGACATGCCGGTTTCCTCACGATGTTTTCCTTTACCGTTTGACAGCAGTGGCGGCGAAATGATTTACTCAAAGTAAAGCGCCTGCCCAGATCGAACCTACGCGACCTACAACTCGTCAGTTGGGGCCATTACTACTGGGCCACCACTGCTGCATATGGACATCATAGCCCGTGAAAAATATTAAAAAAATCTCCCAAAACTCAGCAAAATATAAAAAAAAATACAGTGTCATCATTTTCGCCTCGTTCTATTCCCTAAAAAAACTACAGTAATATTTGAAAGTCTCCCACATATCGACCGTACATTTTTACACACAATACATACACACATACGCGCCCACATCCCGCGTCAGAAAGTGGACGCTCCTCGTTGCGCAAACGCAAAACAATCGAGAGTTGCGAACATATTAGATAACTGGTTTTTTGTTTGATGCACAGAGTTCGTAATGTGTAGACGTGGATAGAAATTGAAACAAATAGTTTGTAAGATTTTTTTGCTCTTGTCAGCACGGTTAGGTAGCTGTGGAGCTGACTACGCAAAAATAAGTGACGAAGACGATGATGATTTATAGTGAAAATATGTAATTGTACAACCCAACAAATGCATCAAATAAGACAATACGTATTTTCGTTAGATATGCTTTACGTTTATGTTCTGTTTGAGAGTAAATGTTAAGACAATTTGCAAGTTTCTGATTTACTGCCACCGTGTTTACTCTTAAAGATAAAATAGCTCGCATGCTCTTGGAATTGCATAAGTACACTTCGTTTGCCGGTCGATGGGGCCGAAAGGTTCTGGAGTGGCGAAGGCGGGCGTACCGGAAGACATACCGTTGGAAGGCCTCGAACAAGATGGACCGGTGACCTTGTGAAGACCGCAGGAATCCGCTGGATACGAGAAGCACAGAACCGGCCGAAGTGGCAATGCTTGGGGGAGGCCTATTACAAGCAGTTGACGTCTTACGGCTGAAATGTTGAACATTTTGGGCACATTTTTAGCTCCTTGTAAACAAATAACTTAGGGAGCTGTAGGTAGGTACTACTACAAAACATGTCGACAGATATCTCTAAAATAAAGTGATGGAAGTGATTTTTACTAAAGTAGGTACTTAGTGAGGTCTTATTTTTTCTAAGAACCTCATCTAGTTGTTCCTAACTCTACATTCCCAAACAGAAAGTGTACCACTCGAATCTATCGCAATCTGCCTAATTGATTGTTATGATTAGTTATATTTATTGGTCTAGCATTATACGAAGTTATATTATACGTGTCGATAGTTATAGCAACGTTACTAACACCACTTTGTATGTACCCATATATTATAGCCTGCACTTAATACGATTGATATTTAAAAGTCATTTGATATCGAAATGTTGAAGAATCAATCTGCTGATATTTATGACTTCATTTAAAATGGGTTTGAAGTGAAATTGGTTTTCGAAATCTTCAAATTAAGGCGGTACCCCGACCAAAACCTTGCCATAGTGCGTTATTCAGAGGTTAATAACTCATTCACTATGGGTAATAAACTACATCTAAAAGCACATTATTTACGTTCGATATCCTATCATCACATTGCACGTTCTTATTTGTTTTTATGTGTTATAAAAACATTTAAAATCTCCTTGTAAAAAAGCGACTAAAATATTGATGGCATGCATCTTTTGCTAAAGGTGACGTTCTATTAATTTGAGGATTACACTAATCGATAGATAATTTAAAAATCTAAATAATTCACGTTTTATTTTATTTCAAAACATCGCTTGTCTTTTTCTATTAAAATAATTCCAATTGTTTTGTGAATTCTATAAATGAGCGTGCGCACGGAGCGAGACAGAGCGAGACTCAGCGACGGGACGGAAGAAGAAGAACGATCGAACCGTCGTTCGATCGGAGAAGGATCGAACGCTCAAGGTCGTTTGGTCGGCGAAGCGCCTTAATCGAATATTGGTTTGATAATATTAATGTCCTAAAAACAAATGAAGGTATTATTAATTTTCACTCGTACGGAGGTAAAAATATATTTGTGGTTTTCAAAAATGGGTGGGGATCAAATTCCAAACCTCTTGTACCCGTTTTCACTAACACTAGTTGACACCTAAATTATGTCCTGTTGGATTTTCAACTATCGGCGCTAAGCCGAGCGTTGTAAATCCAACAATGCACTTTTATTTAGGCATTACATTAAAATTTTATGTGTCACCTAGTGTCATTGAAAACGGGCATTCGTTCTTTCTTTTCAAGCCGCGCTTTGAGCGATGGACTATAGCCGCTTCAATTTTGCATCTTTATAAACAAAGTCGTGATTCTACAATCGTTAGCTGTCTAGAATCTTTTAGTACGTGCAAATTATCAATATGATTAGTCATAAAAGATAAGTGCAAGCAATCCTAATTAAACCCAGCACACAATGCACTAACACTTCATTACCATTATTAGTATTATTATCCATTCGTGACCACTAGTCATGACTATTAAAAATCTTCAACAATAATGGCCACCTGATATTTACCTATTTACAGTACTTATACTTGTATTATGTAATACGTGATGCCAATGTCAAATAACAATGATCAACCTCTGATCCAGGATGCCGAGGTTTTACATCAAATCTTATTTTGATTATACAAAAAGTTTGATAGGACTGGGTTGGTAAAATGCTGCATGAGACGTTTTTGACAATCGAATAACAATCCTATTTATATGTGTATAGGGTGGCATTATCGACGCACAACCTGTTACCATCGAGAAGTACATGATTCTGAATCCCACTGCGTTGCAATTGTCGTCAGATATCAAAAAAAAAATTAGCTCTGCCATACATTTTTACCGTGTAGGTATTGCACTTTTCTATGAAACAGCAGTTTTTTTTTTTTTGACAACTGAAACAAATTTCTACGCTAGGTGGTCTAGACCCATGTGCTGAACTCATACTTTCAGTTTGTGCGTCAGTGCCATATAATATTATAAATATAAAATATATATACACATATTCTATATCTATAATATTATAAATTTGAAAGTTTGTATGTTTGAATGTTTGTTACCCAATCACGCAAAAACAGCTGAACTGATTTGGATGAAATTTGGCACACATATTGCTAATAACCTGCGGGGTAATTGCATAACATACTAACAGTAGGAATGGGTTTCATTTTGACAGTTCAACAACTTTCATTGCGTTGTTTACGTTGTTGAGCAGACAAATTTTTCAAACATGCAATAGCAATGGATTAGCAATATCCTTCAAAATGATTCAGTTTGTGAGTGATAGTATGTATATTACGCAATTAGGAGGCTGGATTAAAGCTTAGAACACTTTTTATCCCGGTAGTAACGTTCCCGTGGGATAATTTCCGACCTCTACGCGGGCGAAGCCCCGAGCAAAAGCTAGTAGTAAATAAACTTTAGACTTACATAGAGGACCAGTGGCAAGCCTATCAATTAACTTAGCCTGTTCCTTCGCCATTCGCTACTGCATTCGTTTATTTCAAGTTACTATACATTTTGAAACTTGGACTTAAAAAAACTGCCGACAAAGAAATCTCGCAGAACAATGATTTACAAACTAACAGAAGTATATTTTAATATGAGGATTTGAAAATACGACGAACAGCTTCCAGAAGAGTTAGGTACCAGGTAGTGCCCTGTTTTTGTTTTTTGGCGGGGGCACGGTATATATATAATAAACACCTTTTATTTTTTTTACAGAGCCGCTAAAGTAAATAATTAATTATGTTTACAGCTCCTAAAGTTTTAATATTGCTAAGCAGCATCTTAGTACTCGATAAAGTAACAATAAGTTCCAAATGTTATTATGATGAGCTGTTAATTAATTATAATTTAACGCATCAGCTAATTTAACAATACTTGTCAAAACATTTAATGTAAAGTAACTAACGTGAATTAATGAACCAATAAAAAATTACATCTTGTATTATCGTTTTAGTTGTAAATAGAAACAATTAAAGACCTTAAGTTCCTGTTCGTATGTAATAATTTCATTTAGATATTTTTTTATCATTAAGACAAATTATCGAATCTCCTCGAAAGGTCTCCTTATGGTCACCTGCTGGTAATTAGGGCTATTTTACGCTTGTTCCCAACGAGTCACACCTCAACGGGTAACAGTGTGACTCGTTGGGAATGTTTTGGATAATAATTCCCAACGAGTCACAGTTACTGTTACACTGTTACTCGTTGGGATGATCCCACCTTGATTTAGGGTATCATTTAAGCTATCACCAATTTAATTAGTTTTGTGTTTCTTAAATAATAGGGTTTGTCCTCAAAATAGTAGATCTGTCACCAAAATGTAGTCACCAAACAATGCAAAATCAGTTCCACAATAAATCACCTAAAATCCTGAGATATAAGGTCTAGTACCAAATAAATGTTTTTGTATGTATTATAATAGGTGTGTCCTAATAAGTATTTCAACAATAATGAGGCGTAGCCGACGGAGTCCCGCTTCGCGGGACTCCTACTTCTGGGCGGTTTAAAAAAAAATAACCACGAAGGGGACGGCGGGGTCTTTCAGACCCCGCCGTCCCCTTCTAACCTAACCTGTCCGAGTCGGGGTGCCCCAAGTTGTACCAAATACCTGGGAACAATTTTTGTTTATCTGAGAACGAAAATATTTCGTGGCGATAGATGATATAGTAACAGTGTAACAGTAACTGTGACTCGTTGGGAATTATTATCCAAAACATTCCCAACGAGTCACACTGTTACCCGTTGAGGTGTGACTCGTTGGGAACAAGCTCTATTTTATTAGCTGTATGTGATACATTAGCACAGTAAAGTTTTTAAAGTTCATTAAACATTTTTCGAGGTTACATATCTCATTGGCTTTAGTTGTATGTAATGTATTACATCAGACAGTCCGACCCATGTTTTAGTTTTTTGGCGGCGGTCTGTCTGCACTGTCCACGGAAAGTAACAGTTCCTTTGAAGTTTTTATAATAACGGTTCTACCAACATTTATAATGTATTTATTGTGAATACTTTAGACAGGCGTACTGATTAGATGACCTCTTAAAATCGTAGACTGATAAATGACTTCATTTTAAGAAATAAAAGCTTTGAAGATAAAATATGATCCAGATTCTCAATGAGCGAAAATGTGTGATACTTTTAGAAACTTCAAATAGAGACATGACAAATAAAGATAACCTTTTAACCTACATAATTGATACAACAATATTCTGTCATTCATAGATCTTTGAAAGTCGATACGGGTAAGTCAGAAGTCCAAAAGTCTGATAACTAATTTTACCAAGGGGTATCGTGTTACCCAGTAACTGGATTGTAGAGGTCAGTCAGGCTGTCACTCCATGTAAAATACTGATATTCAGCTGCATCCGGTTACCTAGACTGGAAGCCATAGACATAGTTGGGTAAAGGCTAGACAGATTGATTGATAAATTGATACAATATTGAAACATGGACGGGATGTCCGAGAGAAAGCCTCTAGCTTAAGGAATTTTCGATTATTTACTAGGTATCATTTTCGTTTCTGCTCACGATGCGAGTAACACTGCAAATGGCGCCAATCATACCTCCATGTAGCAATATGTGGGGGGTTAAAGATCAGGACAACGGATAGGTGATGGGGTTCAACGGGCTATCGACTACAGTATCTGCTAGGCATTAAAATGAGAATCTTATTTTCTTTACAAGGCAGTTACGGACAGTCTTTGAAGATGTTAATATTGGCACTTCAAAATAAATAATATAGCAAAGATTGGAAGCAATTTAACGTGTAAGATTTGATTCGATCCGTTTAAAAAGGACTATTAAGCCTTCATTTGCTTCCAGTTCCATAATTAACTTACAGCCATGAAAAGAACTTGAGTGATTAGCGACAATTTAACATTGTTACAACTTTTGCTAAATTAAAATTGGCTGGTTGATTTGAAAATAGCCTGAGCCCACCAAGAGCTTTTTCATAAAGCCAAATAGCCTGAGCCCACTAAGAGCTTTTTCATAAAGCCAAATAGCCTGAGCCCACCAAGAACTTTTCATAAAGCCAAATAGCCTTAGCCCACCAAGAGCTTTATCATAAAGCCAAATAGCCTGAGCCCACCAAGAGCTTTTTCATGAAGCCAAATAGCCTGACCACACCAAAAGCTTTTTCATAAAGTCAAATAGCCTGAGCCCACCAAGAGCTTTTTCATAAAGCCAAATAATCTGAGCCCAGCAAGAGCTTTTTCATAAAGCCAAATAGCCTGAGCCCACCAAGAGCTTTTCCTAAAGCCAAATAGGGACGTTTAGAAAAACGTGGGAAAAAGACTACAGGAATCTTCCCTCATGACCATTTTAGCTCCTCATTTCCAGACAGGTGTAAAACAAGGATATTACAATTTTAAAATTAAAGTTTAAACACTGTACTAACTCATCATGCAAGCAATCGAACGTACGTTAATTCTTCATTCATGATTGACGGCTGATGTTTCTATACTCTCCTATGTCAGCGCATAAATATTAATCGTTAATCAATATTGTACCAATAATGAATATTATTTCCATCAACAACTAATAAATTAGCCTCACAGCCTATTTTTTAGCTCAAATTGAGATGTTACTTTGTAATAAATCGTCTTTTTCGTGCAGAAAAATGTAGCTTCTATCATATTTGCAGAATCTAAAAATATAGCTTTAATGTCAGTAATTATGTTAAGTATTTTAAACATATTTACGTCTAGCTAGTAACTCGATCCATAAGCAACTGTCTTTAAATCGATTATCATCAAATTAGAAGGGAAAATTAACGTAACTGTAACTAAAAACGTCGATGCTTATTTTAAACTTCACGCTCTCATAACACAAAGACTTGAAAAAACAGTAAAGCAAACATTTGAAGCGTTCGAAATATTAACAAGAGTGTTCGAGCTCTTGACCTCCGCGAAATATTTCGTATTGTAATCATTGTACACCTGATTGAAGAGATACTTGTAATAAATTAGAGACTTGATGTCAACGACAATTTTGAAGTAGCGCTCATTAGAATGGTAGCGTTGTATAACCTGGAATGAGTGAGTAGTTCAGTAAACAATGTTTGAGGAAGAAAGTAGGCACAGTATAAACTAACTGACCAAAACTCGTTGAGTTTAGAGCAATAGAATGGTCTGAAAATCTAAATATACAAAGACAAGAATATATGAGATTTAGAAAAATGATTATTGACTGTAAATAACAATAACATTTAAGAAAAGAATTTTGTTTTGACAATTTTGGCAAACATGCTGTTAAACAATATCTTTCATTTATTATGCAAGAAACAACAAAACAAAGTTTGAGGATCACTGCATACAAAAATCACATCATCAAGATCTTTCACACCATCACAAATCCCACAAGCTAATCACATATACATATTTGGTGGTATGTAGGTGGTATTAGAAATAGTGTACATTCTGTACATGTTAAGTAAAGTTCGTACTTGACAATGCGCCTGAGTGCTCTTGACAATCGGTCCGAATTACGACACGAATGAGCTTCGGACAAACACAGTTTTAGGTCCGTTTGGAAGTAAAAAGTACCGTTGAATAAATATTGGCTTGGAACATCTGTCGTTTGAATGAAATTAGAAATTGGCTAAGAACAATAGTTCTGTTGACTGATGAGCATTTGTGGTAAGCTATTACGTTGGTTTGAAGATGCAAATTAATGTTAAGTGGTTGGAGAGATAACAATACAAAAGGTTTCTTACTTTTTTGTTGTTTTACGCAAATTCTTATTGTATTACGAGGAAATTAGCCAGTTCTAGACGTAATAAAGTTGAATGAGTGAGCTTTGGACGGAAGAAAAGAGATTTGTTTGAAAAGCGAGACCATTATTCTGTCTTGTGTCATTTCCTCTTGGTCTGACACAACAAACGTAAAAAATGCACAAGTAGCCAAATACACTATCCATGACACTCAAAATTGAAATACGAAATGAATATGCGTCGTAGGGTAAACACACCAACTACGGACGCTAATCAAACAAGAAAACTTGGTGTGTGTCCGAACTATCGTTACGGTGGTCCAACAATTGTGTGGACCACCTCAGTTGTCGCGTATTGTGTGCAAGAGTCTGTTTTCTTTTGTTTAAGTAACTTTCACAATTAACCTGTACATGCGAAAGGTATGTCACAAAAGGCCTACTTGGAGTTAGACAAAGCTGTTGACTATTATTTTCGTTAGTCAAACCCTTTTATGGTATGCTATTTCAACTCTATATGCTCGATTAATTTTAAGTGAAATCGTGAAAGTGGATAAGGGAGCGCGTATTATTGTTATTGCAATAATAAGAAAAGGAAAACATGTTGAAATTATTCATTCAAATGAAAACTGTCTAAGTAACCTGAGACTCGCGACAACTCCTTTATTAAGTGGCAATAATTTATGTTAGAAGACGAAAGTGTTGTGTGTGAGAGATCACGTAAAGATATAGGAAGCAAGATGTTGACTCATTTTAATTATGTATGCGAATACTCGAAGGATTTTGTTGAAAACGTCTACTCTACACATAGCCTACTTACTTTGTTAAATCTACAGGGTTAAATTAAATTAGCTAGAAAAGCTCTGCAGACGTGATGGGTATCGATATATGTCAGCATCATATTTTCCGTCAGCTACTATTAAATTCTGAAATCTAAGAAATGTCGCCATTGCACCAATTTTAACGTATAGTAAGAAATGGTTTTATTTCAATAGATTCATGTAATTCAGATCATCGAGAATTCTGTCGATACTTCAATCCATAGATACCTCATCATCACCATATTGTCCTTATCCTAAAAATATCAGCGTAGCACGTCTTTCTATGCCATCATCAGCATTATCTTGATATTATCTAACATTATCTACTTAATTTGCTCTTTTACGATACTGCCTTATAAGGCTTCTATCATCACTTTTATACCATACAAATATTTATCCATAACCATTTCGCCATCGATAGTACGCACCCAACAACCCACATGTCGAATCTTTTCTTGCATTAGACAATGACGGAAACCATCTATAAACTCAACTGGAATTTGAACCTCGCCCTCTGACCGAGAAAGCAAAACTACTGATGGGGCCAGAGTCATATTACTTAACAATAGGTTTAAGTGTGGGGAATATATCTTATTGGAAACGTCTTATATTGTTACGTCACGTCATGAGGTTAAGCAACATAGCTTGCGGTTTGGAAGATGATTGGAGGTTTGTGGTTGATCAAGGACATTGTTGAGCTATTGATTGTAGCATTATAATGAAGAGTGAAAGGTTCGTCGTTTTAGATTACAGTAGTTGCAACTATTCCTAGTAATTGTATATTTATGACATAAAACGCAAATTGCAAAAGATTCATGTTCATGTAGTTTAGAAGCCCCAATAGTCTCTCACAAATGATCTTACCAAGTGGTAGGTATTGTGTTACCCAGTAACTGGGTTATGTAGGTCAGATAGGCAGTCGCTCGATCGGGTTAGACTGGAAGCCGACCCTAAAATAGTGGGAAAATGGCTAGGCAGATTGATTTGACTCTTTATCTGACTCACAGGAAAAGCCAAACCTACTATTAAACGATGATCACACGGTAATTAAGACTCATTCATCACTATCATACGGTTTAAGTATATTAACCTCAAAACGGTAGTTCTCGTATCTACGTCAGGTGGCGTGGCCTATTTATTACAAGTGCTTTAAAATTTATTGATTGAGTTTGATGTAGGTATCCGAGGATCCAGTGCAAAGTTTCCCGTAATATTTTGTCTGAGAAAATAATATAAATTGTTATTATATTGTTAATGTTGAGCTGACTTACCTACTAGGTGTATTTTTTGTGAACGATTATAAGGAGTTGGAATGAAAGTTTCTTCGGGATTAAAATCAAGTTTTGGATGTTCAATATCATCAGTCATTAATTTTATTTGTATACTTTTTAGCGAAGAATATAAACGTTTTATTTCTTTCTGCCATAAATTGTTAGAAATATCTTTTATCACGTCTGTCTAGCTTTCTTATTCTTTTAACAATACGATTTGTTGAAAAAAATGAATGATTAATTACGATTCCATGATTGCATTTTACTGTTGTCTACTGTCTAAGCAAATCTATAAAAAAATATGAGATCATCCATCCCAAAACCATATGCATAGTGAAGCTCGTAAAAGGAATTAATCGATTCATATTATTCAACATCGATACTATCTACAAGTATCGGTAACTGTGTTAGTGTAAAGATTAAAATCGATATGAAATGTTCGATGATGGTAAATTGATAGTAAAAGAGATTATTGATATTATCTATAAATTATGCCTATTTTACGTCTTGAATTTGAAATGAAGATGAATCGATACATGTTTCCCATTATTTATCAAACACGATGAAAAACAATGAAAAATCTCAGCAAAGACAGGACCTAACCTTTACAATAAATCGTTGTAATTCTAAGTCGATATTTTATCGAGTACCTACCACTGATTTATTACATAGGCAGAAAAAAACGGCATTAGGTAGGTACCTATAAAGGAACTCAGCAAGAGGTCATGATCTAATGATTGTCTATCGAGTAAAAAACTATGGTAACTTATCACAACAACACTCTATATAGTTAAAATACTGTACTTGTTAAGAAGTAGGTTTATGAAATCGAATGATATCAGGTTTATTATCGAGCTAGAGTTCAGGAACTCATTTGTAAGGATCAGGAATCGATTACGAAACGATGACAAAAATATCGATTCATCTGCGTCAAAGTAAAAGAAAAACGCACTAAAACACCGATAATAATGCATTAATCGATAAAAAATCAAATCGATAAAACAAACCCGATACATCTCAACTCTAGTGATGTAAATAGACATACAAAAATAAACAACAATAATTCGAAGGCACTCAGCGAGTTGAGGTCATGCGCCATTGTCTGATAGGTAAAAAAGTTCAAGTGACCACTGGACCAGTGTAATTAGACACGTCGTTACGACGTAGTCTTTCAAACACTTCCAATGCGGATTTAAACCTTTTTTGTTAGAGAAATTCTAGTGTTATTCATTTGGTTTTTGTCTACAATTATGTGGCTGAAAAGTGATGAAGGAGACACCTGCTGTCATCTTGTTGAAAAATTTTATAACAAAAAATATAGTCACTTTTAATGAGAATTCAGTTACTAAGTTAGCTACGAAAGCTTAGTTTTTGAATAACTGGACTGGTGGTGGTAAATAAATTAATCTTGACAAGCTATTTGTGGTGTTTAGTAAAACTGGACCAACTCCATTCTACACTTGGGTTAAAGGTTTTTGACAGGTCTTAAGCAAAGCATTTGTGATCATTTGCATTTATGCAGCATTGACATTTGTGATGATTATAATCCGTTTACTTAAGCTGTTTTTTGAGGCAACTGGACAAGACGATCAAACGACAGTTAAAATTAGAGGTCAAGTTGTTCAACAGTGGACATTCATTGATTGCAATAATCCCAATAAAAGTAGATTACCTGATAATATTATCATTATCAAACTATAATACATTGATCTTATATAAAATACAGAACAAAGGCGCCTGCTGTAATGGTGTAGAAACTTTAAAACGCATGTCAGAGGTCAAGCATTATTTTATGTTAATGCATAGTCCGCCTCGGCGTAAATCAATTATACCGCGTGACCCGAAGAGGTCGCCGGTTCGATTCCCGAGCAAGTTACGCTTTTACACCTATTAGTGTTGTGTAAGATTAGAATGCGAAATTATTTTCGCTGTGAACGGGTAATTACCGTAATGAGCGTCTGTGCTTTCATTATCAGGTTTTAGAAAGGTCAATTTATGGTCTGGTTTACGGGGTCTGGTTGCGTATAGGATTTTATTAGTAGGCGGTTGTTTCGAATATTAAGCCCACAGTAGTTAAAATATGGCCGACATGTTTTTGTGAGAAAATAAATCTTTTTCTATTTTAGACAGATTTAGACTGTGAACGTTATTGAAAATACGGGATTTAGTATCAACAACTTTTAAAACAAAAAAGAACTTGAGAAAGATCAATAATACCGAAATAAATACAATTAGTAAGTAAGTCAATATATACCAAATAGAAAAATACGCATTATTAAGGATAACTCAAAAATTACTGGTCAGATCTTGATCAAATTTATATGAGACCACATGAGAAGAAATAACCATCAAAATTGGTTCAATTAGAAAAAAGTTCTGAATAACAAATATTTAAAAAGATACAATTGAAATTGAGAACCTCCTCCTTTTTGGAAGTCGGTTAAAAATAATTTTACAAAGATCAATAATACCGTAATAACCATTTCCTCTCGTACATAAATTAATCGCATCCAATCAAAGTGGCACATAAGTTTCTAACCTCATAATTTAATTAACTCCGAGATGCAGGTTACTAACAATTAGTAATGATGGTAACACGTTTCTTGCTTGGCTATCTTAGTAAGCAGGGGTTGACCTGGGAAATTGAGAAGCTGGGAAATTAACTTGTTTTATTTCATGTTTTCGTCATGTTCGTGAGCGGTTGTCAGTAGGGACTGGTCATCTCTTAGCTGCCACGGCTTATTTTAATTTAATATTTGAATTGTTTTTATCTTTTTATTACGGACGCTTTTAACGTTCTGCATCATTCTCACGTGCATATTTTCAACACGAATGATGTAACCAATATTTTGTAACCATATTTCGATTTAAAACAGTGTCCGTGGAGTTTCTTGCCTCCACAGGTACCTAATACGCTTGGGAATGGGCAACTAGCTTCATCTTTCTGACTAACCGGCCCCTTGACAATTCCAAAGTGCCTGTATTTAGTTTATTTGAAATAAATGCTTTGAGTTTGAGTTTGAGTTTTCAGCTATAGGTAGAAAATAAGAAATGGATTTGGTAAATAGTGATATTGAGCTATATCTGAATAGACTTCCAACGATTTAGTAAATTGATTACAGATTTATTTATTTGCTCGCATGCACAGCGCACATTTTACAATAGATACCTAACTATCGGTTTTTGGACATGAATCCTGTCGGAGCACTGTAAAACACAATGTTGGCTAACTAACTCATAGTTAGTGAACGTTATTTACCAATTGAATCAAAACCTAGGAGCGTCTTCGACGAAACAAAATAAATTCAAATTTTATTTAAAAATTTAGCGTTTGATTTCGGAAATTATCCCACGGGAACGTACTACTGGGATAAAAACTATCCTAAGTGTTAATCCGGGTTATAAACTATATGTGTTCTAAATTCCATCCAAATCCGTTCAGTAGTTTTTGCGTGAAAGAGTAACAAACTTTCACATGGATTTAAAATTTATTAATTTAAGTAATCAGATTGTACAAGAACAGATTAGACGGTGACCCCCAACTAGGCATTTGCTTGTATTTTGGGGGTCGGAGAAGCTTTGATGACCAGTGGTTTCTGTCTGCTCCCTGCTGGGAAAATATCGAGGAATGATGAGGACTGATTAGGTAGGTAGCTGGTATATGACGTTTTATCGACTTGAATGTGTAATACCCGTTATTTCCGTCCGTTGTCCATTATAAAGGTACGCACGGCTACATATCGAGGTATACATTTCCAGTATAAGCTGACGTCTCATTGTACGAAAATCCTATACAATGCGAGGTCGGCTAAAACTGGAAATGTATAGCTTGATATATAGCCGTGTACACTGCTATTAGTAATTCTCGGTATCAAACATCGCCACATGCGAGCTACACGTCATACTGACGTCACGCAAATCCTGCATCGCGCATGCAGAGTTTACCGCGCGACTAGCATACATATATACAACGTCCCGACATCAAACGTCGGGCAGTTGCCCACCAGACACAACACCCGTCTGGTCGGAGGATCCTCCCTTTTCCATAGAGTATGAGTGAGCTTTACAACCTGTTCCTCATACCTCTATACTACTAATATTACAATATCATAAATGTGCAAGTTTGTGAGGATGGATGGATGGATGTTTGTTACTCTTTCACGCAAAAACTACAAAACGGATTTGGATGTAATTTGGAACACAGATACTTTATAACCTGGATTAACATGTAGGATACTTTTTACCCCGGTAGTACGATCCAGTGAGATAATTTCCGACATCCACGCGGGCCAAGTCACGGGCGAGAGCTAGTAGGCAATGTACCTGAAAATGTGGGTGCTGTACCTCAACATAGGAGTCGCCTATATCCTAGATTTCCAAGTTGATTGATAACCACTGCAAAAATAGAACCTCTAGGTAAAAGCCAGCAAAAGTGTAGACAGTCATAACAAAATTAGGAGAGATATTTACTAAAATAGCAATCACAATGCTTGCCAAATGAATAGATGACCAGTTAGTATTTCATTGTTAGTGTTCAATAGCCAATAAATGAAATGTCATGTTGTTATTACATACCTACCTACATACATTTTTAATAAGACATTTCAAAACAGTACAGAACATGTTCAAAAGGAAAATTCTTGTAATTGTACATAACCTACAATATTAATACACGAACTACAAAGGGAGCACGCTTTATTCCAATGACTATGGTATTTTGAATGCCTACTGTACGGTCAACAAAACAGTGATGCTACCGATTCACAAAAGGAATTTTTATTGCTGTACCGTGCGCAGCAACAATGGACTCGTGATGACTGAGCAGTTTATGGTTGATAATCTAATTGTCAGATTGTATTCTGATTTGTTGATTGTATCGACGCTAGTTTTGATTGAAGCGTCAGCAAAAAAGTTTTGGAAATATTGAGACTCGGTATAGGATAAAAGTGAAAATTATAAATGATTGTTGTTTTTTATAGTCTGTGAATTAGCTTTTTATTTTAAAAACAAGCCGTGCGACCACCTGATGAGTATTTCCATCGGCTTATATGTCAAATTTTCAACTCCTATTTAACCCTATCCCCATTCCGTTTAGGGGATGAATTTTCAAAAATCCTTCATATAAAATCATTATGTTTATTTCATATAAACCTACATGGGTATTTATGAACCGTCAGAAGCTAGGTGCTCGGTTCCAATGGGTCGTTTCTCATGGAGAAGAACCGACAAGTAATTCCACGGTTATTCTTTTTAAAAAAAATCGGCATCTACAATGTTTTCAAATTACAGTGTTAATACGTAATAATAATAATAATGTTTATTTGCACCTTCAAAATTAACATAAAGAACAGGTTTACAATAAAAAAATCCGAAAGGTAGTTACATATTTTACATGTTAGAGTTGCAACTAATACCTAAGCTAAGATAACTTATTAACTTGTAATATATGTAGGTATCAAAGCCCACCCTTATTTGTATTTACATTTTAATTATACATAAGAGCCAAAAGGCATTATATATTTTTATAATTTAAAAAATTTAATTCCCGTTTTATTATTTAACAAGACACAGGAGCATTCTAAGTAGAAAATAAACCAGGTAAGATATTTTTTTTATTTTTTAAATTAATTGATAGCTTATAAATTAACCACTCAAGAGGAAAAAAATGAGGTAAGTAAACACTAAAAAGGAATGATTTAAGAACAAGAAAATAATGTAAGTATGATTGTGATTGTGTGTTGCGTTGTGTGTGTGAGTGGGGTTGTGGGTGAGTTTGGGTGTGTGTGTGCGTGGAAGTGAATGTGATTGTGGGGACGAGGGTGAAGATGAGTGTGGGGTGTGTAATGTATGGGATGTGTCTATGAGTGTGTGTGCGTTAACAATACAGGTATGGGAGGACAGTGTAAGCTTCCTTAGTGCTTGCTTTCGTTGTATTGTAAGGAATACATGTGCTTAAAATTATGCTTTCAGACCCATCATCTTCCTGCCAGGGTCGGAAGGTCAGGTTTGTCCGAAAGGGTTACCGTGACCTTGGCACACAAGCAACTATAGGAACACGGGTGGGTTTTAGTCAGTACAAGTCTGATACGACCTCCCGCTCCGCCGCTCAAATTTTACTAAGTAGAAAAAACAAAACAGTTGTTTTCTTCTTTTTTTAAAGGCCCGTTTCCTAAAATTCGCCTCTGGTTATTTCAAACAAAATATGGAGTCTACCTAATTAAATCTACTTTTAACGAAATGTTATACGAAAATTTAAATCTCTTAATTCTTAATGATTCTATTAAAGCCTTTGTAGGTGTTACTAATGAAGAATAATAACATACTTGAGTTTTCTAAGCATTTTTTTGTAGCACTACAATGATTGCGTGGGCTGATAAGTATAGTTTAACATACCGATTACTGGACGCTAGAACCTTTTATGATTAACGAAAACAATTTCTTTTGCAATAGTGAGTGTCGTTTTATATGAGGCCGTATCTTGCATTGTTATTTTAGTCAATAGAGCTTTCATTTTAATTCCGTTGTGAATGTTTTTAAATAATAAAGATCACATAATGATATCTGGGACATAAACATGGGACATGGTTACATGGGACTTAAACATAACTGGCGAAATGTGGGTGTACTATAGGTGCACCTCTGCCTAACCCTTCGGGGAATACAGGCGAGATGTTATGTTATGTTATTTTAATAATAGCTGCCTATCACTGTAACAGTGACAAGCAAAGACCTTTTCTCATACAGAACTATGTGAGACCTTTTCTCATACAGAACTATATGAGACCTTTTCTCAAACAGAACTATGTGAGACCTTTTCTCATACAGAACTATGTGAGACCTATTCTCATACAGAACTATGTGAGACCTTTTCTCATACAGAACTATGTGAGACCTTTTCTCATACAGAACTATGTGAGACCTTTACTCATACAGAACTATGTGAGACCTTTTCTCATACAGAAATATATGAGACCTTTTCTCAAACAGAACTATGTGAGACCTTTTCTCATACAGAACTATGTGAGACCTTTTCTCATACAGAACTATGTGAGACCTTTTCTCATACAGAACTATGTGAGACCTTTTCTCATACAGAACTATGTGAAACCTTTTCTTATACAGAACTATATGAACATGATGTGACCTTTCTCATTTTAGTTATTTTTTTCTTGTTACCCTTAATTTTTTTGCGAACGCTACTTCATCTATGAATGATTACTCAGTTCTAAGACATCAACGCATCAAATGTTTAACAAAGCAAGAATAAGTTATCGGTAATAACGTATTATTTGCTAGCAAACACGTCGACCTTATAATAATATTGTCATTAGCACACTAACAAAGGTGGAATTTTTAGTTTTTTACCTGTAATCTTTGTACAATACGTTGTAACCTTTTTTTTCAGAATCATTAATGTGCATTTAATATTGAAAGGTCGATGAACTTTTTACAATGTCGACTTTTATTGTAGAGTAACGATATTTTGATGGTTATTGTATTATTGCTAAGTGTGTGTGTATTGAGATTTTATTATGGAAGAAGAGAGAATTTTGAGATTTTTGTATGTTTATTATTGGGTTCTTTTTTCACTTGCATGTATGGAACGCAAAAAAATGTGCTGGCACCTAATATCACTATTCCTGAGCAACTATGTTTTCGCAATTTAGGAAAAACCTTTGTAAACATGATTTAAAAAAAAAAACTCTCGGCAATCATTCTACTTAATTTGTATTTTATAACAATAACATAAGAGTTACATTGCAATGACTTACTAATGGCTCTACGTAAAACAAAAATCGTAAATGTGCTCCTTTACCAAACTCTTTCTTAGTGACGTCAATCGGCCAGCCTATTTGGCTTGATGAATTTTGACACGAATAACATTTAGAAAGACTTCTAGGAGCCATGAAAAAAAACTCTACAATCAACCTAGAGGGTACTCCATAACAAGATTCAATAAATATTTTAAAACTAAACTTCAAGCCATACCAACACTTTAAAATCCTCCATAACACTTAACTCTCTCTACGCGCAAAAAACGCACCTTCAAAAACGACATAATTATTCCTCATAGCCATTCTCTTTACATAACATGTATGTGAACAATGATTATAAACCTACTAAATTAAAAACACGCTTCATTTGAAGATCACACTTTATTCCACGAAGGATTTTCAAATCACCAGCATTTTGCAACAGTTTTATGTTAACCGACAAGATACGGTATGTGCTTTAGTTGAATATTAAAGTTTATATGCGTATGATTTTCAATTTGTTAGCTCAGCTATATTTGATTTCACACTGTTGCCGCGCTGGTTATGGTTGTGGTTTATGTCAAAAGAAAAGGCGATTTGAGAAAGGTTAGCCAGCTTAAGTTATGTCCCAAAGTCGATAAAAAACATTTTATTGTTGCACATAACTTACAAAACGTTTATAAAATAATTATTACTGACTTTATTTCTTACTGTCTAGCTAGTGTTGTTGTTTCGGGTTAGAGTAGAGAGAAAATAGTCAATATCTTATTCTTGTTTTCTATCCAATAACTGCATTATATGTCGACAGACTTCACTCTGACAATTAACCCGTCATCAAACAAAACTCAATCTAATTTCTAGACTTTCGCTTTCCGCTTCTAACTTGCACTCACATCATTCTGACAGGTGCTCAGTGGGTCCGTACATCAATCACGGATGAAACAATCGTGCGGGGTCAGCAGTTATATCGATGACAGATTGTCAGTAACCGCGGCATCCGATGTAATGCTTGGTAATTCCACATGTCATGCTCACTCGTTTTAGTTCCGCCACAAAAAAGGCATGTTACCGTGTTTTAACGTTTGTTACTATGACCTCTCTTGTTGTCGGTGCGATAGAAAGCTGGATTTTGTGTGTGAGAATCGTGGCTGTGTTTTATAAGGTTCCTTTATTTTAGGATCTTAAAAGTATTACCTGACTCCATAAAATGTCCGTGTTCATGGAGTTTCTTGCCCGTTCCTCTTCATATGTACCTACTACGCTTTGAAATGTGCAACTAGCTTCATCTATCCTACTGACTGATCCTTTGACAGTTCAAAAGTGCCTGTAATTGGTTAATTTCAAATAAACACTACGGGACTGACTTTTTTTCCAGCAACAAATAAAATTGAAGTCTGTCAGTTTTTGATGGGAAAACTGTCAAAAATTCAATATTATTTCCCTGATTCCTCGGAGATATCGGGCGTTGGAAAATTCAGCCTTAAAGCTAGCGCTTCCTAACACTGCGGTGGCCGCCACATAGCGTCGGCAATGTACCGTCGAATGACGTCACTGAAATGTTATTTATGAATTGAGGAGGTTAGGATCAAAACCACAACATATCCACTTTTGGAAATTTCGTTTTTTTTTTCAAGATTTCTGCACAAAATGATAAAACCTACCATTAGCAGTAACTGTTTACTTCCAAACAGCTTATTTTCCTTCGTAAAATGATCGCTAATATTAACGTTTAGTTCAAAATCTCACAACAAACAGGTTGAAAAAAACTGTTATAAGGACCTATTTATCACGTGCGTTAAGGGCATTCTTAAAAAAATATACAAAGATGAGCTCAATAGTTATTAAGTTCTTTTTCGTTTTCTGCCTTATTGAAAAAAATGGATATTTTTTGATTACCGGCGAAAAATGTATATGCTAGGGGGTCTAGAATGATATGTTGAATTCATGGTTACAGTTTGCGCACTGGTTAAAATTTCTTCCTGTATTATATGAACATCTAAACATAAATGATGCACAGTTCGGCTTCCAAGCGGGACTATCCACAGAAACTGCAATCTTATGTCTTAAGCATACTGTCCGGTACTACACGGAGAGGAAGACTCCAGTTTATGGATGCTTCCTTGATTTGTCGAAAGCCTTCGATTTGGTGTCATATGAACATCTTTGGGAGAAGTTGAGGTCCACCTCACTCCCAGAGGAGATCATTAACGTTCTTGATTACTGGTATAACAATCAAGTCAATGTTGTAAGGTGGGCGAACGTTGTGTCCGATGAGTACGGGTTGGAGTGTGGTGTAAGACAGGGTGGTTTAACATCCCCTCGACTCTTCAACCTGTACATCAATGAGTTGATTGAGGGTCTCAGTAGCACTGCAATCGCTGTACTATTGATGGCACCACTATTAACAACTTGAGTTATGCTGATGGCATGTTGCTGAGTCTTTCAATTAGCGGTTTACGGAAGCTCGTTAGGAGATGTGAGGAGTACGCCGAGTTCCATGAGCTCAAGTACAACGCAAACAATATTCCTGCCGCGGAATATCAAAGTCGTCACTGTTCCATCTGTTGTAAGTAAATGTGATATGTAACCAGGGTCGTCCGATATTGTTGAAGTTTACGAAATAAAATTTAACTTAATTAATAGAAAACATATAGTTCATTTATCAAATTAAATTTCATTTGAAAACATCCATCGGTTTCTTACTAAACTTCAACCATATCTGACGACCCTGGTTACTTTTACCTTTTGGTGACTGTACAAGTATTGTATTGTTTCGAATACCAATTTTATTGCAGTCGTTAAAATAAACTAACTTTAACCAGGCTACAGCTATGATTATCCTAAGTTTTTGCAACCACATCGACAATAAAAGATCTTTGATTACGCTCTCCGTGTTATAATTGTACGTCGAACGTGATTAATAGTCAGAACCAACAAACAATGGATCGCTGACCAGGGCACCTTGAAATGCATACAATATAATGAACGTAGGTATTTTGCATATAAAAGGTTATAGAGCTACAATATATAATGAATTGGATTTGTACATAATAAATAACACACGTTTATATTTATTTATTGCAAGTGTTTTTGTTTTGAAAGAGCAAAGAGATCTACGAGTTTATTTAAAAATTACGCAGTCATGTTTGTTGTCTTAAATCGATTTTTTCCTTTTTTAAAATGTGTAAATACACTCGAGAGCAATGAATCCGGGTCACTTAAAGAATGTTAAAAATCTCGGAAACTAAAAATGATAGGTTAATGCAATAAATTGTATTTAATAGACAATGTAATACTCCTTAAATGAAAGTAAAAAAAATATGAGTCACCATACATTTTATTAACACAAAATTACATAAAGAAAAAAACTGCTGATCTCTCCTTAAAACAAAAATAGGAAACATGAAATTTTTGAACTTTATTACGATTTTCTTGAATTTTAATACTTCGTATTGCCTCCTCGTGCTTCCATTACTGCGTTTACGCGGTTTGGCATGCTGTACACCAAGTTCCTTATACGATTTTGGGGAATATTCTCCCATTCCTCTGTGAGAGCAATTTTGAGCTCACGAAGCGTGATTGGGGGAGGGTTTCGTTGTTTTACGCATCTGCCTAGCTCGTCCCAAGCATGCTCGATCGGGTTGATATCCGGGCTGCGCGCTGGCCACTCCATACGAGTAATGTTCATCTCTTGAAGGTAGTCATTCACAATCCTACCTGTATGAGGTCGGGCATTGTCATGCATAAATATAGCATCCTCACCTAAATTGACCATAAATGGACCAACGTGATCATTGAGGATTTCTTCCACATATCTTACGCTAGTTAAAGAGCCGTTTTCTATGATCACCAGCTCTGTGCGACTTTCAGAAGAAATTCCGGCCCACACAAGTACAGACCCACCACCGTAGGCTACTTTTTCTTCGATGCATGCTTGCTTGAATCTTTCCCCTGGTCTTCGATACACTCTGTGTCTTCCATCGTGCTTGTAGAGCATAAATTTTGATTCGTCGGAGAACATAACTTTTGACCAATCTTCAATACTCCAATTTACGTGGCTCTGGGCATATCTTAGTCTTGAAATACGATGCCCACGCTCCAGTTTAGGGCCGTTTGCAGGTCTAAGGGGTTTTAAGTTAGATTCAGCAAGCCGACGTCTTACTGGCCATGCACTTGGGTTACTTCCTCCGAGGCGTCGAAACTGATTTGTGAGTTCAGTTCCTGTGAGAAAGCGATTTCGAAGCATGGTGGTCACCAAGTATCGGTCTTCTCGTGCTGTGGTACACCTGGTTCTGCCCGTTCCTGGTCTGCGTAGGTTAGAACCAGTTTCTTCGTAACGTCGGAGAACTCTTTGTACTGTTGACAGCGGCACACCGACAGTCCTGGCTGTATCGCGCTGACTCCGGCCGGTTTCCAGCATTGTAAGTATTCTGGTGCATTCTTCAGGCGTAAGCGACATAATTTCAGCTTGAATAATGAATATAGAGCACTATCAACATGGTTTATGTACCCACATAAATGACAGATTACAAACAAAAGCAAAACCAAATGCTGTAATTTCGTAGTTCCATCTTCGAAAGTGGCCCTTTTTCAAATTTGATTTTTTTATGATATAACTTTATAATAACTAAGAAGTTTTAATACCTTCATTTAAGGAGTATTACATTGTCTATTAAATACAATTTATTGCATTAACCTAGCATTTTTAGTTTCCGAGATTTTTAGGATTCTTTAAGTGACCCGGATTCATTGCTCTCGAGTGTATAACTCCCTCGTTTGTTTAATGTCGCTGGGTTCGGTTGCCAGGTCGGGCAAGTTTTTTTTGGGTATTTCCATTAGGAACTTCTCAATAGCAGCCTTGAGTCTGGATTTCTGCCCGGTTGATGGCAATAGACTCGCCCCCTATTACATGGCACTTAAACATAACTGGCGAAATGTGGGTGTACCCACTATAGGTACCTACACCTCTGTCTAACCCATCGGGGAAACAAGGTGTGATGTTATATATGTTAAATGTACTTATCAGCACAAATGTTATTTTTTTACGTTTATAATGTTGTCAGATTGTAGTAGTAATAGGTACGTATCGCTTTCTCGAAAATGTCATGAAAGTCATGAGTTTATGACATTTGCAAGAAAACTAAAATTATAGATTGTGATGAGAAATATAACCAACAATTTACGGTTAATATATAACTTTTCACCCTATCATTCGTCAATCATTAGACATTAGAAAAAAAAAGCGAAAGTTTAATTAATTGATTTGATAATATTATTACATTTCAGACGTGTAACTTAAATCAAATCTGCAGCATCGATTAACTGAATTAGATATTATGATAGATGACCTTTCACGTTTTGGCCAGTCATCATCATGTGATACCTAGTAGAGAGTGATAGGAGATTGAAATAATCAATCACGCTTAGGCTATACGTATCAACATGTCTTAATAAAATCGTTACCAAACTGTGTGTACACGTCAAGTTTTTTAAAGTTGCCCCACACCAGTAGGTTCTCATGTTGTAGTTATAAATATATAACTAACTTAAGAGCCTTACAAGAGCTAAAGCGCGGTCACTGTCGGATTGCATAGGAAAGAAAGAGACGCGCGATGACACAACGGTGGTAATTTATTGGAAAATATGAAGCAATTATGGATTTACAAAAAATCTATTCATTGGACTAAAAAATTAAAACACTATTACGTCAGTATGTTACTTGTAGAATAATCAAACAAAAAATCGTTTTTTAATCGTTAAAATATATTTTTTAGAGGTATCTTCGTGATTTTTTTCTATCATATTTAGTTAATTTTATTATGTTTTTCAACACACTATCTAACTAGCATATATCCAGAAGATTATTTTTTTTTTTTTATATTGGTTACAGCAGTGGATCATATATTTTTAGGCATTATAAATTAGCATTTAGGTCATGTAGTCGCCTTAACATACAGCTGTGCTGCTGGGCAGTTCGTTACGTCACTTCTTCTTCCCAGCTAAAGCAGTAGGAAGTGGTGAAGGGCGGGCGTTTCTGGTACTGTCTTACTTAATTTTGACATTCAAAAAGTGATAATTCTCAGCCTAATTTGAATAAATGACCTTATTTTTTATTTATAGGTACTAGAAAATAACCAACATGTTATGTTCTATCAAAGACTGTTTGTACCAATTTCTTATTTTCAATGCAATATAATCTGTTTCCCGCTAAATGTAAATATTGCTAAGATTTTTATTATTTTGTTCAGTTTTTAGAAGCTTTTATTGAAGCAATTAAATAAGCGTTAGAGCACTAAATCTTATCAAAACATGGCTTTAAATAGTCAAATTAATCCTCAATACTCACCTACCGTTTCACAATATTCAGATCAGAACGTTAACATAAATAATTTAGATAACACATTTTATTTTCCATAAATAATTCGCTGACATAGGAATCTAGAAACCATAAAACGAACTTAATAGGTATATAAAATATCGATGACAATTTACAACTTTCTCGATTTCAGAAATATATTCTGAAGGTGAGGTCAAGGCCGAAAAGAGGTTTTAAATAGTTTTAAATAATTTAAAATTCTTTAAAAGGCGACCTACTGTCTAACGGTTTCTTTGAGTTATTATTATTAGCTGGTGAATCGTTTATATTTTATATGACCATGGGACATGGTACTGGTGTTGGTGAGAAATATATGGCTTATACATATTTTATTATGTTTTTTTACTGAGTGGTTTAAAGTAAGTAATTTTGTGATAGCTTTCCCTTTTGTTTGTGTTATAGGATGCTAATAAAGCTGATGGCCGAGCTTAGAAAGTGATTACTGCCGTTTATGGGCATCTGCAACTTCAAAGAGTCTACCGCTGAAAAAATCCTACATCATAACACCATGCCTATTATCCCCGAAGGCTTAGGTAGAATTGTACCTATAGTACATCTACATTTATCCCCTATTACATGGCACTTAATCATAACTGGCGAAAAAATACTTTTGTAACTCATTTCTGCGCAGCCATGGAAAGGAGCCAAAATTTAAAAACAAATAATTCCCACACATTATTTGTATAAACAAACAATTTAAATTAATAAACAAACAATTTAATAATGTTATGCTGTGTCATTTTAACGATTTTTTGCTACTAACGACCGACGCAAAGTGCGAACGGTTTAACCTCTGACCAATCGTTGTTATAAGCGTGTGCCACCTATAAATTTCATATTAAATATGACACTTTATTTTATTATAAACAGCTTTGAAGTTAGAAAGCTTGACCCCTAACAATTTATAGGAATGCCCCTTGAAATACGCTTAAAATGAAAATTTACACAACGAAACGTAGGTACTCATTGTAATTTATTCAATATACGCAGTGTAAAGTCAATGATAATTAATTAGCTTTTGACAACTTTCAAGAGCTTGTACAACACTTTTAAGAGACACAAAAAGAAACGGTTGACAACAGAGTACCTACTTCTTATTAGAGTTGTGAAGTGATTCTCAAATTAAACGTACTGCATCTATCAACTTATAATTGCTAAAGTTCAGCTACTTATTCATCATATAGAAATCATTCAGCATATAGAAAGAAAGTGACTAACGAAATGTCAACTTATAGAGAAGTACTGTCAAACGGGGTGAATAGGAACGCAGGGGTGAATCAGAAGCAGCTCGCCGTCCGGTAAGGACCAGGCCCGGGTCGACGGCGCACAGTGGATCGTCCCCATACAAGAGGTCGGACATAGAATTAAAAATTGAAAAAGAATTTAATTGAAAAAAATGAAATATACATTTGCTTTACTCTATTATGGAACTACAAAAAATGTTACTACAATTTTTTTATTTGACCAGTACTTTATGAGCAATTCGATGAAAACTGTTATTTTTCTATGGAAATGGTCACAAAAATGTCTGTATCTCATGATTCCCTCCTTGTTTCGATTTGCGGTTTTCACTACTGTTATTTACCCATTTTATGCCACATTTTCTTCAAGGACACATGGTGCCCCCAGCGACCCCCTTCCGAGATATTTTGCTTTTAGTAACTATACTTTTTATTGTATAACTGATGAAATGGAGGTACATTAAGTATATTCATTACTGAGAATAAGTCATCCCTAAGTAGTTCCTTAAATAACAGGTGCATTTGCGATTACTTTAATGACTTATGAACGCTTCTGTTGCCATACAACAAAAGCGTTAATGAGTCCTTAAGTAAAGATTACCAGTACTTGCTTAATCTAATTAGTTATTGTAATTACTATGTTAACAGCCCTTAATCTCTGCATTGTGATTGGATAATGTCATCATTAGCTTAGTAATGACTGAGTCGAATTTACAATAACACATCGAAAAGAAATAGAGTTTTATGATCAATAAGAAAATATGTAGGTATAAAAATATTTTTTATTTAAATAATATAACACTGTAAAAATAATTTAAAAATAAAACAACTATGTACCCTAAAACAAACTAAAAAATTAAACAACTACTAAGAACTAAATTATAATAGGAAATTAATTAATTAACACGACTTACTAACGAGTTACTAACAACAATAGAAAAGAAAGAAAAAAAAAACATTTATTGGCCGATGGGTGGCATAACACAAAACAAAAAAAGAACAGAATAAAAAAAAATACACAAAAACAAGAAATTAACAAAGAAACTGCTTGGTAATAATAATATTAGGTACTATAATATATATTATCTTCATTCTATATTTTCTTCATCTTCATCAATAACGACATCATGATCATTATTATCATCATCATCTTCTTCAACGTCACTACATGCAGCAAGTGCATCAGTTGAAACGTCAATAAACTCCAATTCACTCTGATCAACTATGAGTAAATCGTCTAGTTCACTAAATGAAGACTCTTTGGCTTTATTTGTCATCTTCGGTCGTAAGCTGGTGAGAAGAGGATCGGAAGATAATAGCAGATTATGAAGAATGTCTTCATTAGTGGCGATGCTACTATGCTTTCGTGTATGATATTCTCAAAATTTACGAAAATCCTTGTTTCTTGCTTCAGATGCTTCTTCAGACAAAAAACCTATAGGTACTACTGATAAGTGGTCCACTATCTGTGATCCATGAATCAGCAATTTGTGTAAACTTGCTGGCATGTTATACCATGGATATAATTCCACGAATAAATTTGCTGTTTCATCACAATATAATTTAAATTTTTGGACTTGAATTTTTTCGCCTGAGGAAATGCATTGCAAAATAACGGCGAGTCTTCTAATTAAATTAACGTCTAATTTAGTCATTTCCGCAGTCGTTTCAGGGTTTGCAAAAAACCTTCTTGCAGCATTTCCAGTGTTTGTATTGCCACAACCCTGCTTAACAACGTCTAGAAGTAAGCCTGTGCTTCTTCGGAAAGCTTCTTGAATGGCTTCTTTCTTATCTTTAACTTTTTTTTTATTTTCGTCACCTTTTGCTTGCCATGATTTTATGTCCATTCTGTAAGCAATGTGTAATAAACACTCCATAGACCGAATCCAAGCATGCAATGAACTAAATCCATGCTTGTATAAATCTGTATTCACGGGTTTAGCTCTCACTTCTTCCAAGTTATTCATTTCGCTTGGGCGAGCTTTGCACAAATCACACACTGCTGCCGATGTACCAGATATGATTGAATGTACCATACCATCAATCATGGTTAGCCATAGATTGTGAGTAACAGTAGCATTGCCGCAATCAGTCGGGTTCAGTTCTCGAATCTCGGTCTCAAATATTTCCATTTCAGCCTTAACATTCGCTTCCGTTTCTTTCATAAATGTAAATGAAATCGGGCGACAATATGTGGTTGACGATGGCCGATCATTCTGCCACACTATACTTCCACTAGAAGTCACTAACTTAAGCGGTACAAGACTTGCCATAAATACACTGGATAAGTCTTATTCACTTGTTGTTGTCGTTTGATGGTAAATGCTTTGACTTGAAGCTCCATCAAAACCCCATTTACTGTGAAGCACAAGTGGTTTACCAGCATCAAAATTTGATTCAATTGAATCGATCAGCCTCCTAACTGTGAGATCAAGGAGGGCTTGGATCCGTATCTTTGCGGAAGTTTCAGTCACAGTTATGTCTTCTTTTGCCGGGTAGCATTTAAGCTTTTCTTTAACTAACAAGTAGTAGCTTGGGTATTTCGCATGACCTTCTTTTAAACTAAAGTCCCGAAGTGTGATGTAACGCCACTTGGATAACTGCAAGTAAACGTAAAGAGCAAGTGATTTGTGAGTAGGAACTTCACGAAGCGAAGGATTCTGCTTAGTTTCCAGGACATTTAAAACTGTTGAGACGTGTTCAGGATTTTCCAGCAAATTTTTCATTACTCTGGCCATATCATTTTTTCTGGCAGACTTAGTATACTTTCAACAGTATGCAAAAGCTCATCCGGACGACTGCAACTAGCAACATTTTCATTAACACGTCTTCTTTTGTGTCTAGTCGATAAATCTTCAAAGCGTTTGCGAGGAGATGTATATGTTGAAGTTGATGCATCTGATTTTGATGGACTGACTACCTCTTCTGCCTCATTTTCATTTGCTTCTTCAGTGTCAACAACATTTCCTTTAAAGCAATCTGGCCAAACGATATCGGAATTTAACCACTCTCCGTTCTTGTTAATGAACCTGTCGACTGTCCTTCTTGATTGCACCCATTTGGTGTAAACCCTATAGCAAAATCGTCGACACCAGTTCTTGAGATCCGTCACATCACTTTCACTTAACTGGACGTTAGTACTCGACTTCAATGTGTTAAATAAATTGTCATAGTCACGAAGATCTTTATGATTACGAAGAGCAACGTAAAGATCTAGATAAGTAGAAAACCCACGGAAAGCCATAATGACAACACTTGATAGAAGTTATAATTACAACTGAATTACATTTGCTAAACACACTCAAATATATAGGGCAGCAAGTAGGCAACTAGCAATGAATTTGATAAGCTAATGATGACATTAGACAATCACAATGCAGAGATTAAGGGCTGTTAACATAGTTATTACAATAACTAATTAGATTAAGCAAGTACTGGTAATCTTTACTTAAGGACTCATTAACGCTTTTGTTGTATGGCAACAGAAGCGTTCATAAGTCATTAAAGTAATCGCAAATGCACCTGTTATTTAAGGAACTACTTAGGGATGACTTATTCTCAGTAATGAATATACTTAATGTACCTCCATTTCATCAGTTATACAATAAAAAGTATAGTTACTAAAAGCAAAATATCTCGGAAGGGGGTCGCTGGGGGCACCATGTGTCCTTGATGAAAATGTGGCATAAAATGGGTAAATAACAGTAGTGAAAACCGCAAATCGAAACAAGGAGGGAATCATGAGATACAGACATTTTTGTGACCATTTCCATAGAAAAATAACAGTTTTCATCGAATTGCTCATAAAGTACTGGTCAAATAAAAAAATTGTAGTAACATTTTTTGTAGTTCCATAATAGAGTAATGCAACTGTATATTTCATTTTTTTCAATTAAATACTTTTTCAATTTTTAATTCTATGTCCGACCTCTTGTATGGGGACGATCCACTGTGCGGCGCGCTGTGTTCCACGCGCGCCTCAAAGAGATGTCAGCATAATTGACGGGGTCCGATAGGGCCGATGCCTGCCGGGGTCGCGGATTGTTCGAAAGAGTTACCGTGGCCCTGGCGCGCAGGCAACTGAAGGAACACGGGTGGGTTTTAGTCAGTAAGAGTCTGACACGCCCTTCTGCTCCACCCAGAGCGGGAGAGGACATTTGATGATTACCAACCCAAAAAAAAGGGGTGAATCGGAACGAAACTTTAAAACGGATTTTAACATTGAAATAATATAATTTGTTTCCAACAAGGGCTCCTAATTATAATACAGTAAACACATTAGAGTCCTTTCTGGCAACAAACTATATTATTTCAATGTTAAAATCACTTTTAAAGTTTCGTTCCAATTCACCCCTGAGTTCCTATTCACCCCGTTTGACGGTATGGAAGAAAAATTCATATTGCGCCGACCCCAAATGAATTTGGATATGGACAGGAGAATGATGAAGTGCTCGTGCCTAAATAATAACAGTCGCACAGGGCGATCTTCAAGGTTAAGCAACGCTTGCTGAGGTCGGTCCGTGGATGGGTGACCATCTTTACATAACGAGACCCCTCCTTGCCTCGGATAGCACGTTAAACCGTTTGTCCCGGCTGTCATTTGTAGGTCTTTGACAGTCCCTTCGGGTAGTCAGAAGCACGAAAGTCTGACAACCATTCTTACCAAGGGGTATCGTGTTACCCAGTAGCTAGGTTGTGGAGGTCAGATAGGCAGTCGCTCTATGTGAAATACTGGTATGCAGCTGCATCCGGTTAGACTGGAAGCTGAAAGGCTGGCAGATGATGAAGTGCATGAGAATGATGATGATGATCATGAGTATATGTAGAAGCAACACAAGGTATGGCAAGGGCTTGTTTGCATACGTAGGTATGAATAAAGGCATAACGTGAATCAGTACCAAGTAATTAGATCAAAAAGACCTGAATACAAAAAAGATCCAATTCTTATCAGAATAACTTGATTTATGTATACTACTAGCTGTGCCCGCGACTTCGTCCGCGTGGAATAGTGTCTTTGGGTAGCATTTTTAATTATTTAGGCTAATTATTTTACAAATAAGACACATACGTATAAATACATCAAACAAACTCAAACTCAAACTTCAAACTTTCATCCCCTATTCCCTATTGTTATTTTACACCCTTGAGGGTAAAACTTTTACAAACTTTGAATGTCATATTTATTTATATCGAATCAACAACCTAAAAAATAAGTTTCAAGCTTTTTCATCTAAAAATGACGATACTTCCATACAACTTTTCATCCCCCCCTTTCAACCCCTTACAACCCTTTTTCGCATTAAAATTAGCATATGTTATTTCTCAGGCTCTAGACTATCTGTGTACTAAATTTCATTTCAATTGGTTTAGTAGTTTTGGCGTGAAATCGCGACAGACAGACAGACAGACATAGTTACTTTCGCATTTATAATATTAATATAAATATAATATATAATATAATATATATATAATATATTAATATATTATATTATAGTAAGGATTGATTTATAAACTCACTCACTAACAAAAAGTAAATCTTTTCCCAGCAAAAAATTGCAAGACATATTTCACTAGTATATCTCGTCGTTTATATCTCAAATAGACATATAATCGGACTCACAGCTCCTATCATGACAAAATGACCATAAGTTTTCCTAACACAACTCACACAACCTTTTGTTTACCTCATAAAAGGTAAAAGACACAATGACCCACCCCAGGCAGATATTATTGAAATCACACTGACAGTAGCAATGGCTTTCATTTTGACAGTTCAACAACATGCATTGCGTTATTTATGTTCTTGAGCAGACAAATTTTTCGAACATATGAAGCAATGGATTAGCAATAGACTTCAAAATGATTCAGATTGTGATTGACAGTGTGTTGCGCATTATTTTAAATTAAGCGGCGGGTGGAACCGCGGGGCACAGCTAGTAAAAGGTAAAAGTCACAATGACCCAATCTCCGGCATATTATTAAAAGCTGTTCTCAGTAGGCAATCGTCCCATCCCATAATAACGACAATATACGTACTACAAGATACAATGTTAACTATGGTTAAACAGTTACTTCCTTAATCTTCGGTATATCTATTTACAGGTAACTGTGAAAGGAGGTAACTACATGTGTGCAACTTATTAACGTGAGACTGGATGTGGTAGAGTAACGTTATAGTATTTGGAGATCAGTCTTCTTGAGCGTGGTTCAGAAAGAAAAGAAATAAAGAAAAATATTTTGTTTGGAACACGCACAGGAAATACATACATTAAAAAAGGAGCATTTTATACTAACAAACTTAACATTAAAAACAACAATAAACAAATAAAAGAAGAAGATGGAGATGGGTTAACTAAGTGTGGTACAGTTGCAATTTGTCATCTAGCGTGTCGTGCTATTCGTGCAAGGGAAAATAAATCTAATTAGGGATGATTAAATTATACTAAGTCATGACGATTCCGCTACGAAATAAGTTGCAGATCACTTTGAAAACAAGAATTATTGGAAAATAAACGTAACAATAATAATGATCAAATCAAATCAAATCAAATCAAATCAAATGTTTATTTGTAGAGCATAGGTAATATACAAGGTGTACATAATAAAATATAAGTTCGCCATGTCTAGCCGATAGCGGCATACAAATATTAATTATTTATAATGTCCTTACAACTAAATAAAAAAATAAGTATCACAATATTAAATGATTTACATGCAGATAATTACATTATTATTAAATTGAAAAAATGTTAAAATATTACTAATATTATTAAAGCACATATTTATCTACAATTTATTTGAATATTTATTCAAATTATAATCGGTTAGGTATATGATAATTATAGAATTTGAATACTACTCGTATCTCCATAACCTATGATTAAAAGCAGTTTTCCTTTATTAAAGCACTCTTTACGCAAACTGTACAGGGAATAACATACGCGATATTTTCCTCATCCTTTGCACACATTTCTCAATCTCGCAGTCCATAACAAATAAACATCAACCACTTTCCTCCTCAAACCACGCTCAACTTAACTAAAACTCCAAGTCTCATCTAGTTACCTCTTTACCAGTGTCCCGTTCACACAGCCACCTAATCAACGAACCGGGCACACTTGTGTGCGTTGTCATTCTACTTTCTACATAATTTTTTACACTGCCGAGTCTATAGTGCAGCTTCTAATATTAATAGTTTACAACATTGTTTTTCTTTAAGCTGAGATAGGTGACTTTTTTTCCCTCGTAAGGTTATTTTTTGCTTCGTAAATTTTTGTTTTTTTTTTATTCTGTATTTCCTGTGCAAGTTCTGGATAAATATTCTTTATTTTCTTTCTGACTTTCTTTTCTCAGTCAATGTTTTTTCTTTTTGTTTCGTTTGGTTACTAAAAAATGTTTGTTAGTAGCAATTGTAGTTTGATTAATGGAATAATGATATGTTTTGTGAATTTTTATTTTGTAGAGTAGGAGATAATTTATAATAAAAATATATAAAAACTACTATTACCGATTTTTATGATAAACTATTAGATGAAGTAAATAATTGTTTTACGGTACACAGCTACGTAATTTACTAGGGCTATTAAGTATAATCGGTTCATTTCTATATAATTAAATAAAAAAATATATAGAGGTTTGCTTTATTTACCTTAATGATTCTTTTTAATTAACTTTCCAACTCTCCATATTATTTATAGATTTTTCTCCCCATGAAAAATGTACACCTTCAAATTTTTTATTATAATAGTTCATAGTCAGGGCTATGAATAAATGTCACATATACTGGTCTGGTCATCCGCACCATGTTTGCTTTGTAGTCCTACTGAGATAGCATCACGAGATACGTCTCAAGATAAATCGACTATTGTAATCGCTTATTAACCTGTAACTTTGAGAATGGTAACATAATTAGTTTTAAGTAGCGCTGCAGTTATTTTGATGAAATGATAAGCATGTCTTAGTAGAGATGAGATCGATACAATGTTAATGTCTAAATCACCTGGTGTTTTAAATATTTCGATACTAAGTAGGTATGAAGCTGGTAGAGTGGCTCATTATTTCTAGGTATAGGACATCAGGTTTTAACATGAATGAATTAGCAATAGTGCTAGAAAACTATGCAGAAACTGTTCTTAATGATCGGGACAACGTCATAAAATTCAATACATTAGTTTTTGGGATTTTTCTGCACATGCCAACAGAGACACGAAATCGGAGAAATTATGATAATGTTATGAAGCCATTTCATTTTACTACGCCCTAATAAATGGCTTAGAATCGTGAGGAAACTTTTTTAATTCGAATTTTATAATACAAAAATGCCATTCCCAGATCAATGTTAGGTTGAAGATTTCTGTTTAGTGAAGTATTTACATTCAATATAAAATCAAAATAAAATTTTCCATAAATCGGGGCTTAATTACGTAAACAGCAATAACAAAACTCTTTGATTTCGAGATGAAACTAAACGAAAGTCGATGATGATATAAAGATTATGATCACCGCTCTCACTTGACACTTTGACTAAACATACCCAAATTATATTTGCCGTATTCACAACGCTTTTACAACCACCTACATATATATTTTAATAGCCACACTAAAATGCTCAAAGGGCCCGCTCCACAGATGCATACGACAATTAATTAGTTCGTAAATTAATATGCAAATAAAAACATTAAAAAAAATATCGACGTTGCGATAGGGAAGGGAAAGACTTCGTAACTAATTCCACTAGTTACGTACCTACGTTGAACAAGAGGTACGATAAATATCGATGGTCAATAACTCATTTTAATTGAATCATTCCGGCTAATAGTGCTTTCTAGACGTTTGACAGCACCGTCATTAGAGACATGATAGAGACAGAAGACTGGATCTCGATTAATAAGTACGTCGTTTTAGTTATAAATTCGATATACGTTTTATTGAAATGTTTATCTTTTTAATGATACAAAGATTTTTATTGTCGAGATAGTTGATTCTTAATGAAGCTGTAATGTCAAAGATTTTATCCGAGTAAAAGTGGTTAATCCATCGTATATTAGAAACTTTCTATCTTATCTTTTCATGAGTCAAACATGTTATATTACTCTAAACGTTTTTGCATTTCTAATCCTAATTTCGATAAAACAAAAAATTACAACAAAAACTGTGCACCTCTCTTTTAATTTACTTTCAAAAACAAAAAAGTGGTAACACGTTTTCGCTTCGCCATAGTTTAAAAAACGAAAACGTAGAATTGAAATACGGCCTCGTTTTAATTTCTGGTCAGTTCGCGGCGAGCGACAAATAAAGTGGCGATCCCGAGATGGTTATCTGCGGACAAATCGTCGTGTGTGTTGCGTACGCGCAGCGGTGAGAACCTAACGCACCTGTACCGGTCGGCGGGCCGCTAGGGATGGACGAGTGTCGATAGTTTTCAAGTTTCAGTTATATTTTTTTAAATAAATAAATATTCTGAGTTATTGTGCAAGTTTCTGGTTGTTTGATCATATTTTACTTATAGAGTTTAGCGGACATTATTAAGCAAAATTAAGCCATTGATATATCCTAAGAAAATGGTCGTAAATAAAAACATAAAACATTATTTTCTCTCGATGAAGGTAGATCTATTTGTTACCTATTTCAATTATACTGTCGATGTCAAAGATTATATAATTATTCTTATACAGAAAACTAGCATGTTGTACTATGATAAAATACTAAAACCTACCCACTCTTTCAGTAGCAACAGCAAACAACACCAGAAAAGACACAACCACAAACCTATCAAAATCTAATCTCCCATTTATCGACATCCAATCCGCTACCGCGTTATCGATAACCCATCAACTATCGATATCTACGGTATTACCCCTAGATCTCACGCAGCGCCGTCCCGGTCCATCGGGCCCGTTCGTTGCGAGTCACATCATAAATCACGCACTAATAGCCGGTAAACTCATTCGCTAATCCGAATCGAACAACTGCGGGACGACCACGAACATTGCGCGAACGCAACTCGCCGTTTTTTCCATTGGAAGCTTCGGTATAATTATTTCAACGGAATAATTAGTTAGTATTAAGGAGATGTGGCTTTATTTTTGGTTCAATAATTAAAATAACGGTCACATGAAAAAAGTTTTATTTACATAAACAACATTTTTCGTGTTAACTTTTTCCTTGTAGGTTCATTTTAACACCGATATCTCTAGTTGCAGGGGTCAAAAAGCAGTCGTTCCGTGTAAAATACAGATACTGATTCTGGTTAGACTGGAAGTATCCCAGCTTAGCTCCTTAAGAAAAGGCTAAGAAGGTGATGATGCGTAAGTTTTATATGCGTTGGGAAAACGTTAAATAGTTAGTGATGGGACTATCCGTACTTGTTGCTATAAAACCGGTAAGTAACCGCTAAAGATTGCAGGTTTATATAGAAAGTAACAGTATTTGTCGCGTATTCTCTTTAATGAATAGCACAAGTTGCTCAAGCTCCTAAGATATTTCATTCAGATCTTTGTTTATGTCAAATTATGGTAATTGATTTAATTAATTGGAAGCTGTATTTTAGTCGCATACCTGATTTTGTAATCTGTTTTAATAAAGGAATTGTGGAAACAGAAACTAATTTCAATACATATAGGAACTTTTTGTTACTATACAGCGTGTATCAGAAATGTGTGGGTATAATTCGTGTGTATTAACGTGTTTTTTGAAGATTGTATATATTAGTTTCGGACTCAAACATAACCTTTATTATTGAATAGAATTAAATTGACTCTGAACAGCAACCAGCCATAGTCAAACTAAGTTAGTCTTCTGGCTACTTAGTATTATTTATTGTTAAGCTGTTGGTCCTGCGCCTGATCTCTCTCCGGTCATGTCTGATTGCCGTCCCATCGGACTATGAAAGTCAGGGAAGAGAGAGTGCTCCTGTGTCTGCGCACACACTTGTGCACTATAACAACTCCCGCGCCGAAGGCTAGTTTCCGTTGAGATTGGCCGCCATGGCCGAAATACGGTCCGGAGGACTATGCTATCCTACTATTTAGATAGTCATCAGAGAGCTCACAAAAGAATGGAAAAAAACCGGCCAAGTCCGAGTTGGACTCGCACACGAAGGGTTCCGTACCACCGTATAATAATAAACACATTTTTTTTTAAACACATTTCTTGTTTCTTTAATTTTTTATTCTAAACACAAAACTATTTTGCTTTCTTTCCATCTATTTTATTATTTATTGAAGCTAGAATGAATCTCAACTATATTGTTACTTATGTACTTTCGATTCGTGTAGTGTTCTGTTAAGTTATATTAAGTGTCAAAGCTCTACTTACTTGAAGAAACCATGTTGAACACAACTGTGTGGGTGGTAGGTTGATAAACCGCTCTTTGTAATGACAGGTTATTATCGCCTATATCTCATGGTACCTAGGCTTCTTACCAACGCGTTAGAATCCCCAGCAAATCTACACAACCAATTTATATAATAGGAATAAGACTTTCTTCCAATTAAATACATCGAGGGCTCATCAAAAAGCCAGTTTTATACATAGTTTTTCTGCATGTTTACTCAGTAATTCCAAAATGCGTGGTTGTTTGATTGGCAGTATTATTTGATGGTCTGTCGTAATTTGTGTTAGTTAGTTTTATATCATTCATCAATGATAAGTTTACTTACCTTTTCACATCTTGTAATGTTACTAATAAAGTAGAGTTTTATTGTTATTCATTCAAGGCTTATTTTCATTACTTCAGCACACGTAACATGACCACTTCAATCTCTAAATATGAAGCATAATATCTCTATCTACAAAAGTGACGTTTCTTTGACATCTCGTCGTAGAAATATTTCTAAAATAGTGTCATTTGGTCTTTCGTTTATTCCGTTTCTACGTTGTTTTGATTAATATTAAAACAACTCCAACTAGTTACCTCTTGATGCGGTATAAACCACGTACCTGAAACAATTAAGTATGGACGTTAGAAAACGGACGATCATTTTAGAAACCTGATTTCTTCAACTGACTTAGGACAAGCCTTCGATTGAGTAAAGCTTGGTTGCGTCAATGGCGCAACGGTTATTAGAAGCAGAATTACCTACAGATAAATTGAGTCAGGCCTATGTAGGTACTGTCAACGACTGAAGGTAAGCTTTTAACTGGATTCCTTGGATCTGTTTAATGAAATTGATCTAAATTGTACCTAATCTTGGAATCAGTGAAGATTGATTGATATCATAGAATTAGATATAACATACGGTAAGGAAGGTATTTATAGGAGAATACCTTCAGAAAAACTTTTTTATTTTTATGAATGGATGTTTTGAAGTCAATCGCTTTATAGTGAATGAATTAGCTGTAATTAACAAAATATTACCTGTAATGTTAGACCACACACACAAACAGCTAACATAAAATAAATCCCCATTAATTACTCAACGCAATAAAAGCAGTGACAAATTGCAAACGTAACGCCTCCTAAGAAAGACAGCCATCCGTTTTTCACGACTTTTACGACTCAAAAGGCTTATTTTCCTTCGCCACAGAAATAAATTTAAAAGCACGTCCTTTAAATTATCGTATTGCCAGTCGCTTTTTGAAATCTAAATTTACTTTGCGCAACGACCATTCTAGTTTTCAAGTCGGTGTAGAGATAAGGAGACGTCCTACGCTGTTAGATGGACGGTAACCGGTCGAGTCTGATTGTGAAGTATAATGAAAAATACCGCTTGATCTGCGGCTTCGTTTAGACATCGGTAACGGGTATGTTTCTTGTTGTGGGAGAGGAATTATAAGTAATTAGTGTGAGGATTTGTAACTTTATTAATTTTGTTTCGTGTCTCCTGCAGTAGTAGGTTGTTAACTAGAGCCTCCACCACTATTTATATTATCTGAGTATATCTGGCGCTACCGACTTTCCGATTGCCTAATTTAGAAAGAAGGAGTAGCTGATGATGGTTATGGTGTACATAATAAAGAGTATTCTATTCTATTCTGATGAACATACTTTGAAAAAAAGGTCGTTTTCATAATATATGACTTATTTTCTTTATGACCAAACAAAAGAAGTGTAAATGAAATTATCCTTAAACTGGTAATTATCACTCTCACTTTCAACACCAACCATGGCAATTTATTTCGCATTCCCAAACCCGTATCATCTTCAATCAAACCCCTCTTTTACCTCGTCGTTTAAAAACCCAGTTTTTTTCCAACAAAAAGTTAAAAACCAACCCAAAAAACCTCATCACAATCGTGACGTATTAAAACGGACACGTTCAAATCGGGCATGAAAATAATAACCAACGAATCGCTCCTGATTATAATTGGTGGGTGCTCTTGCGCCGGTCCGCACGCGTACAGTTACGCTATAAACTATCATTAGGGCGATGCGCACTTTGTGAGAAATTACCGCGGTTTTATTTGTTAGGTTTGTGAAATTGAGCGTTGCAGGGTTGCCTGTATTCTTTTTTTAAGTTGTTTTGGAGGTAGATGTGAGGAGATAAGTTTAATGTCGTTTTTGTAAGATTTATAGTTGTAAGGCAGCTTGTCTATGGAGACCATGTGAACTGAGAGCTTTTCTCATTGAATGAGAGCATTATGAGCTTATGCCAACATAAAATAAATTCATAGAATTGAGCCCCGTCAGTTTATCTCTGTCCGAACATTCCATGACTTTAGCATATTGATATGAGAAAAAAAACATTTTACATATTTTAACCTACTCCCAGAAAGTTATCACAGTTTTTAGGTGCTCTAAATTAAGGTATAGAAAAGGCTTTCAGTTGTATTTATAACACTTGTGGTTACCAATTTTTTTTCACAACATCGGATACCTCATCATTATAGCTACTGCTACTGTTACTCAAATTAATTTTAATTTCATCAGTTGTTACTGAGATTGATTCTTTTCCAATAGCCCATAAATCACCAGCATCCTTCAAAACAATACTGGCAACCCTGTCACACAAGTCCATACATTTTTATGAAGGTAGTTTGCGATTTTCCATAGTCAATAAACAGATTAGGTTGATTGTTTGATTTCGACCGATCGATCAAGTTGAATATCTAATTCGTTGTTGATTGTACGTCTATTGTGATTCGAAGCAGGCTACAGGATTGAAAAGATTGTAATTGGTATTATTGGAATATTGGCTAACGTTAAAATTGCCAGCCTTTAGGAGAAGTTGATTGAGCGGTTGACTTTTGAAATAGTTAATTTGGGCGTTTTGATTTTAAGGATTGTTTCGATGGAGGTTTCGAAGGAGTTTCAACGGTTTATTGTCATTTATCTTTTCCTTTTTTTTAATGGTTGGTTTGAGATTACCATGCATCAATATTCTTGCATTACCTACGCTTTGAACATATTTCAAAATCACTGGAGTCAACTTTGCCTCTTCCATTGTTTTGTATGACATAGCAATTTTTCTGAATTTTTGTATTCTTTGTGGATTACAAGTATTTACAAGTTCTTCAATTTAATGAGAGCAGAAGTTACAGAGATTCATACAGTGTTTCTTCTTTTTCTCAACTGCTAAGAAATCTCTATGCTTTGGGCTTCCTAATTAATTTTAGCTGAAGATACTCCTCGATTTCCGAAAGAGATATAATTTCTCTTTGTTGTTGATTTTACCTCTATCGTGATTCGAAGCAGACTAAGGGATTAAAGATTGTAATTGGTATTATTAGAACATTGGCTAACGTTAAAATCGCCAGCTTTTAAGAGGAGTTGAATGAGCGGTTGACGTTTGAAATGCCTAATTTGGGCGTTTTGATTTTAAGGATGGTTTTGAGGGACCGGATTTTGATGTTGAAGTATTGTCAATCGCGGTTTTTACCTTTATAATTATGTGGTTAAATGATAAACTACTTCTGGTAATGATGATCATGAGTAGTTAATTTGTAGATTTAAATTTTACAGTCTGTTTTTTGTTGGCACGTGTTTTGTATTTTTGGGTTGCGTCGAATTTCAACGAAAACTCTATCAGCACAGAATCCATAGAACAAAATAGAATGTAGTTAGGTATATATATTTTTCTTTTGGTATAATAGAGTCATTCACACTGGTACTCTGACTGCACAGCATGGATCGGCAAAGAAAAGAGGTTTTCTGATCGGGTATTCCAGAACTACCCGTAGATATACCAGCCAAACCTACTAGATATTTATCCACCGTTATCACAACATTGTTAAAACAATTTCCTTCTCAAGTGCCGTCAAGATAATTTGTATAACATTCTATTTTCTACATAGTAACAAAATGGTCTTACTGTAACACAATTGGTCATTCATCTGTCCAGGGTATCCTTGGATATATTTATACTGGTGTTTATATTTCCTGGTCTGATAATGGGTATCATAGAGGCATATATGGTATTGCTGGACGATTTTAGAAGATCTGTTGTTTTAACTTCGGAGTGGTCTATGTTTAACTATGGACTAGGATGAACTCAGTACTTCTTGATTGATGTCCTCGCCGTCTTTTTGGTCTGGATTGTGCATCATTTTTATCTGGATAAAAGAGTGAATGAAAATCGATGATAACTTCAATATCCCAGTCCATGGGAGTTAGTTAGTAGCCATGTTTTGTAAATTAATATTATTCGCACGTGTGTGCTGCCTCGTTGGTCTAGTGGTCGCAAGCGCTACTGCTGATCATGAGGTCTCGGGTTCGATTCCCGGGTCGGGCAAAGTGTTATTGGGTTTTTCCATCTGGAATTTCTCAGTAGCAGCCCGGAGTCTGGACTTGTGCCCGGTTGATGGCAATAGGCTCGCCCCCTTTTACATGGGACTTAAACATAACTGGCGAAATGTGGGTACTATGGGTACACCTCTGCCTAACCCTTCGGGGAATAAAGGCGTGATGTTATCTTATGTTAAGTTATGTGTGTGTGTCCAATATATTTTATAACGATTAGATTCGTTTTGGATATTATTAATACATAGGATATTTAAATCGCCTTTATTTTATCAAAACCACAAATCAATTATAGAAATATAAAGCTGCGGAGTACCACCAGGCCCACATAAATCCACCGGGCTACACAACGAGCACATTGTGAGGTGACGGAATGGCTTGCACGCTAACATTGGTTTTACGACACGTGTGCACTTGAAACTTGTGTGGCATTGTTGAGCTAAAGATTTTAGAAGTGACTCGACATTTATGATTGAATATGTAAGCTTTTGTGGTGAAGAAGACGTGGTACTGAGCGGTGACCAAAATCAACTAATTGGGTAACTGAGTTGAATTCAATTGGGGATACTGCTAAGAACAGGTAGCGTATCCTATAATCGGCAACCAGTTACATGCCTCATAATAGCATATGGCTACATTAACCAAACAATAGACAGTGATGTTCTATTGAAGAAGACTCTTTAGGATAGCAACCAGTATAGACTAGTGAGTTAACCAACGTATACGTGTAGAGACAAAAGCTGCTGCTCATGTTGGTAATAAAAATGATGTTACTACAATGTTACCTAACAATTTATTCACAACCACAAGTCACTTCCATAACATTTATATTTCCGCACAAATCCTTGTACTCGTACGCGGCCCTTCTATGACATCACGCTATTGTCCAGCGGTAGTGGGCAGACAAAAGCTTGCAAGTGTGCGTACAAACTGCGCGTGAGTGCGTTGGGAAAGACGGGCGCTCAGATGTGGCAAATAGTATTGTTGTTATTCTACGGAAAGCTGTTTGAGTATTATTGTTAGATATTATTGAATTTTGAGTACTTTGTTGATTGGTATTTCCTTTAGCTGGTTGGCACCTAAGTACCATTTCTAAAGAAGGTAACGCTATTCTTTGTCGAATTGCGTTGCGTAACAAAAACATAAGTTACCTTCAAAATGATTTCATTTACATTTATGAAGTGAAATCTGGCAGGAAAAAATAAGTCTGATAAAATCTTAAGGCTTCGACCACCACGGCTTATGCTTTTATCGTTGCCTGGATTTTGTGGTTAGCGGTAAAAGCCTTTGGTTCACTTCACCAAGACTTTTGTCTCCTTTTCAGAACATAATTTCTTCTTCGAGAGTAGACTTTCGAATACTTGATATTATATTCGGAATTCACATAACCAGGGGGCTTACTCTCTATATCCGTCAACGAAGATACGGGCCTGTCCGAAAGCGGCTTGAAACTTTGGAGTGAACCCTACTGCCGGATTCATATTTTTTTTCGGACATGTAAAGACACATCGGGAGTAGGAACAACTGTAACATCGTGTTGTCAATGTCATTAATTTTTAGGTCAAACCCAAACTAATCTTATGTCCGTAGGTGATACGGAGTAGGCAACGCCCGTAACGTCGGCCGAAACTACGGATTTCATGCTTAGAGAGTACATCCAAGATGACTGGTTCTTTCTTTGGTCTAAGATTAGGATTGCTGTTCCACGTAGCCTTGCACTTTTATATGCTACTAAAATGTATGTGATATGGCGGTGTTTTGATGCTTCTGTACGCTCTTTGCAGTTTTGTTTCTGTACGATTTTATAGGTTTCTATTGCGTGTTGCAAATATTTGTTCTATAGATTGGATACTCTCACGCAGAGATGAGATAGGCACGTGAATCTGAAGCAGGAAAATTCTAAGCTAACTATGTATGTTTTGTTTTAGTAATGATTTGAAACTTAGTTCCTAAAGCCTTTGAAAATCAACTTTTCAACCAATCCACGCCTATAAAATCAACTTCAAACCTCAATGCAGAGGCGTAAGCTGCCGTCCATCATATACATCCCACGTTGTTTGTGTACACACAAACAATAGGAGCTGACAGACTATAGTGTTTGTTGAGCTCTGTTTGTTCAGACTAAACGTTGTGGCAGGTAGGCGGTTGCGCAAGTATTGTGGGTTAGCGATGATATTGGTGTGGGGTAGGCAATTTGATGGGACAGATTTAGTATGGTGATTATTGTTTTGAGAAAATTTCTTAAGCGCTATAAGGTGTTTCACACTCCTCTTGCTCAAAAATAAAGTCATTGTAGCGTACTAGATAAAATAGCATATTTTCCTCTAGGGGAAAAAGATTTTTGTTAATTTAAAATTTTATCTGCTAATCCAACGAACCAACAAAGACGAAAAAGTTTTTGTTCATAAGTAGAATAATCATGAATAAAGGCTCGACATAATACTGTTTTATAGAAACATAATATTTTATTTTTGTAAATGTAACTAAACCGGCGGACTCTTCGGTAAAATACGTGCATTGCGTTGCGGCTACAGAAGAAATTAAAAAAGTAAACTATTTAATATTTTATTGGATTATTTTGTTTCCTCGCAATGGTAGTGATAAGTAGAGTGTAACACACAGCGCTAAAAACCCATTACAAATCGGTTTATATTTACTCCTTCGCTAAAGCTCGGGAGTAAAACTCCCTCGTATATAATGGGTCATTTTAGCCCCTTGTAAAACAATGTATGTTTGACAGGCTATGGGCACGCTTACCTAAAAAGGAACTTTTTCAGTCGAGACTTTAATATTTTTAGGTTACCTGTAGCTATAGGGAAACAGACTCAGACATGATAAATGAGAAAGTCACGTTGCTCAGGGCCCGTTGTTTGATACATAATCAAAAATAACCAATAGTCAATGTATCAATTAGTCACTTGAAAATAGTTAAAGTTTAACTACTCTGTCTGCGCATGGTTAACTTTCATAGCAAATTGTCAATTTTTTAACTATAGTTAGCTTAACCATTTGTCAAACAACATACTTATGTAATTTTTAACAAATTGTTAGTTTAAGTAACGCATTTTAACTATTAGTATATTTGACTACTGATCGAACAACGGGCCCTTAGTGGTTAAAAGTATTCAATTTTTTAAAGTCGACTTTCAGTGTTGGTTTTGGCTACCCTGGGGCTCTAAACGTTAAAGAAGCTTCTTCAAGACGATCATTAAGTCACTCATGGATGATTAATCTTTATATTTGTTTCTCACTAAAACCTTAATCACCGTACCTTAAACAAGCATCGAACAATAAACAAAACTAATTGAAGGTCAAGTTTTAACACTCGACATTTAACTTTACAAGCACATCACATACAAGTCATACATTCATACTTACATCGCATAAGTACATTTATGGGTAACATATCTCACACCGTACATTTTATTACATACATTGTTGTAAGTGTTATTTGCGCTTAACTAACACGTAATTACTAAATTTGTTTAAACGAATACCTGTAACAGTTATTTGATTTAAGGCTCCCGCATACTGGCGCGTCGGACGATCCGTTGTGACGCGATTCTGGTAGAACTGTTTCCATGAAGTTTACATAGAAATTGTTCTACTAAAGCCGCGTTGCGCCTGTCTGCGGGGAGCGTTTATTAGTTACAGCCTCACAGGTTTTTAAATACATTTTTAAGTCAGATATTTTTTGGGCTGGCAACTTGTGCCTCACGTTAACTGTTTCACTCGATTAATGGCAAGTTTTCTATTGAAATAGGTACTAGTGATGTGACATTCTAGCAACTCATTGGTGATTTGAGTTTGTAAGTAACACGTTACTTTTGAGTAGCGTCGTGAACCATGGACCTAAATCTATAGCGTCTGCTTGGTGGATAGTGAAACTCAACTCAACTCAAAGCATTTATTTCAAAGTAGCTATATCCCGCGTCTTCGTCTACGATCCACGATGAAAAGAAGCCCATGTCCTTAACCAGGTCATGGTCTATCTGTGTGCCAAATTTCATCCAAATACGTTTAGCCGTTTTAGCGTGAAAGCGTAACAAACAAACACACTTACTTTCGCATTTATAATATTAGTTAGTTTTAACCAATTACAGGGACTTTTGAATTGTCAAAGGGTCGGTCAGTCAGAAAGATAAAGCTAGTTGCCCATTCCAAAGTGTAGTCGGTACCTATAGAGAAGAACGAGCAATAAACTCCATGGAAACTCTTTTAAATCAAAACATGGTTACAAAATATTATTTACATCATTCATGTTGAAATTATGTATATGGGAACGATGCCCAACGTTTAAAGCGTCCGTAATGAAAAGATAAAAACAATTCAAACATTAAATTAAATTAAACTACGCCATGGCAGCTAAGAGATGACAAGTCCCTACTGACGGCGGCGCGGCGCCCGTTCACGAACATGACAAAAGTGTTGATATTGAAAAACCTATCGATTTTGACGCTTTTTTATATTGAACAAAGCGTCAAAATCGAAAGGTTTGTTAGCCGTAAAATATAAAATAGATTTCAAAGGACAGTTATATTCAACTTACTGTCCTTTGAAATCTATTTTATATTTTACGGCTAACACACACTGACTATTCAAGTACTTATTCAAGTAATGCACCTAGTCTGACAATAGCAATGTCTACTACCAATAAATACCATAAAGCTATAGAATGTCCAGAATAGTTTGGGTTAAACCCATCATCATTATCTCTGGCTTCGCAATCCAATCTCGACATCGACTTATTTACGTCAAACGAAGAAAACATAACAGCTACTTCTTACCTATCATTCGTAGGCGTTTTAAAACTACCATCAATACTAATGTATCACTAAATACCACCATTATCAACCAAAACATCATAAACCAAAAATATCCTAAAATACATGAATACAAACAATTAATAGTAACCCGATCCCAGAGATTTCATTAGGTAATAACTATCAGAGAATCGAGATAACAATGGAACGCTTGGACACAGAATAGGTAGATCACAGAAGGTTGGCTCCATTAAACGAGGGAAAACAAGCACACAAACACACATGTTATAGACCCATAATCACGGAGATCTAAAACTATCTCAAGTGCACTCGCTTTTATAAATATTGTTGAAAACAAGTATCACAGCATGGCATGGTGTAAACGCGGGGTTGGGATAAATGTGCTTAATAATGTTTATAAGTAGTTGCTGATATCAATAGATAGCTTTAGAGCTTTGGCGAACACTAGTCTACTAAATGATGTAGTTTTTTCTTTACCTCCACGCGTAGCATGATCACCATAGAAACGGGTTTAGTCGACGGAAGAATAGACAAAATGACAGAAAGATGACAGATTCCGAAAAAAAAACTAGAATCTGTCATTTTGTATATTCATCCGTCGACTACACCCGTTTCTATAGTGGTCATGCTACGCGTGCTTTAGAGGCTGCTGTGACCAACCACAGCATTTTACAGGCCCTTTTAAACTGTCAAGGAGTAGGTCTTTTGGAAAGTTGAAGCTACAGGACGTTCCAAAGCGTAGGTTCTGCAGTACGTGAAGCGTGTCTATGTGTGCGTGCGTTTTTGCTCGTTATACATATAGAGCTTACCTTCTGTATCTATCTATTCTTTGGCCTGAACCAGCGGTCGTCAACATTCCTCGAATGAATGGTGCATTAATAAATCGAGGGGTCCCATTAACATCTAAGCGTAGATGTTGATCAAGATTTATGATAATGCTCGCGACAAGATTGAGACACACTTGCTCATGTGGTTATGTAAGGTTTCGATATTGTTTCCTAATGTACGTAGGTGTGTGTCCTGTGTTACGCAGGTCTGTGAACAGGACTGGATTTTAAGACACTAGGCCTATAAGTTTTATTTCATATCCTATCTACGGTTGACCTGGTTTTTGCAGTATTTATAACAGATCCCTCATCCATTGATGAAATAGAGTTCCGAAACTCAATACTAATCAGATGATGCAGATTCAACGATTCAACACTTTCGTTGAAAACTTTCTTTCACCCGACTGCCGTGAAGTCTAAAGAGGTGTTTTGTCTATATTTAGGTGAAAAGAGCACCCAGAAGTAACGATGGCACACTTTCAGCAGTTAATCCGGCTATACCGCCCTTGCTCACTAACTATTCGTTTTGACACCAATTATTCTCATATACAGGGTCAAATTAAATTAGCTAGCGAAACCCCGCAGACGTGATGGGTATAGATATATAAACATAACAAAATAAAAAAAATATGATTTTTTTTGGGGTCATCGACCGCTGTTTTTGTTGTTACTTGAAGTTAACAAAATCAGATTTTACTTTTGTTTTTTTTCTTTAGATTCGATACCAATCACGCAAGTCTGAGAAGTTAACACAAAGGTAACTGATTATTTATACTATTATATCAAGTGATTAAGTTACCAGCGGTTGATGACCCCAAAAAACTCATCATTTTTTTTTTTTTGTTTGATGTTTAGATACGACTGCGGAGTTTCGCTAGCTAATTCAATTTGACCCTGTAGTTTTTGCCAATACGGTCGACGAAAGTATACCTACCTACTGTAGGTATACTTTCGTCGGTAACATTATACAAGATTATAAACCTCCTTCATAAAAGATTAGTTTTTAATTTCACAGGCATTAATAAAGTTTAGAAGGCTATACATTGAATAAGTTTTAATTGTCCGTAATGCCACATCCGGCGGTGAACAGTAAATCAAAAGTGAAGGTGTATGAACACTGGCCACCTGTACTAGTTTAATTAAAAGGAATTGTCGTAATTAGTGTAAGTAGTAATATCGAGTAGTTCTATTTAGAACGTCTTTTGTTTTAGTTCGAACTAACTTGGAGATAAACGATATCGCAAAACTTATTTCATATAACATACAGTTAAACCAAAAAAAATATGCGCTCCGGTAATATTGTGTCACTGAATTCGGAAAAACGTAGCGGCACAGAGTAAATAACCCGTATTTTCGAAGAAAGGTGGGTGAGCCTATTGCCATCAACCGGTCCCAAAACCAGGCACCTGTCTGCTTCTAAGAAATTCCTAACAAATCTCATAAAATCATCAAACCTTGCTGCAATTGCTCAATACTTGCTCAATTAAATCAGATCGAATCTAATTTCATCATTCTATGATTTATAGGACAAACAAAGTGACATTAATTGAATGTCACCCATAAACCAGTTGGGTAGCCTACACTTACCGTTCAAATAAAATCTATTGTATTTAGCCTTGAAGATGTAATAGCCAATAACGCTAGATTAACATTGCGCTCCTTACCTTTTTAGGGTGGTCAGAATTGGAAGAAACTTTAGTATAGGATTCGTGGGAACTGGACCTCTTATGCATGGCCTCGATGTCCAGAAATGAATGGTTTTATTTGTTTATAGTAGGTATATCTGTTATTATGTAGCCGTATCAACACCGCCACATGCGAGCTACACGTCACACTGATGTCATGCAAATCCTGCATCGCGCAAGCAGAGTTTACCGCGCGACTAGCATATACAACGTCCCGACATCAACCGTCGGGCAGTTGCGCACCAGACACGACACCCGTCTGGTCGGAGGATCCTCCCTTTTCCATAGAGTATGAGTGAACTTTACACCCTGTTCCTCATACATCTCTAATTAAGACATAGACATTATCCTCAGCTACATGGTGCATGAGAAAGCCTTTGACAAATAGGAGTGACTGCAATAACTATTGGCGAGGAATTTATTGAAAGCATTACTGTAAACATATTTCAGTAACTTGAAAGGTAATTTCAGCTGACAGTCACTTAGTATTTATTAAATAACTAGTTTGTACCCGCGGCTTCGCTCACGTTAATTTAGACTTTGACAATCAAATTCAATCATGATTCGAAAGACACGTGGCGCCATCTATTATACTAAGAACGTTATTGTTGTTTTTCTCGGGAACAGTACTTTTTTCGGGATGAAAGGTACCCTACGTCCGTTTCTGTACACCTGACGACGTATATGCAAAATTTCAGGATGATCGGTTCGGTGGTTTAGGCGTGAAAAGGTAACAAATAAACTTACTTTCGCATTTATAATATTAGTTAGGATTATATATCTTCTCAGTGACATAGGCTCAAAGTCCATTACATGGGACTTAAACATAACTGGTCGCATGTGGGTGTACTATAAGCACACCTCTGCCTACCCCGTCGAAGAATGCAGCTGTGATGTTATGATGCAGTAAAAACAAGAAAAAAAAAAGCTTGAATCAGTAATATACGAATATACAACAAAAAGCAAACTAGATGAACCAACTAGATGCGCCTACGACGACTGTCGACATCATAATCATACATCTAAACTACACTATGTCACCTATCAATACGGGAACATCTACTGCGCTTGAGTTAATGTGCGTCAAACTGACCACGGATATAGAAACAGGTGCGCTCATTGTTAATGATCTGATGCTTAGCTTAGATCCGATCTGATTTGGACGACATTTTGTTCCAAATAGAGTCGCCAGGTGAGTTGTTTTTGTAAGGATTTTAGTGACGTTTAGCTGAAGTAGCCAGATGGATTAACTGTTAATACAGGTTGCTGTTTCGAAGTAAAAAGTTTATGTATAGGAAGAAGCGTTAATAGGAACAGCAAATGATTCTTTTTTTTTTGGGTCATTTTGTTGTTGCATTTTTAAATCGTTGTACAATTTTATTCTTATCATTTTTTAGACTTCATTTTGGTAGGTTACTAGTGAACTCCATGACCATTTATAGTGATTTCACTGTTGTAATCAATTAAATGATATTTCATCCTTTCCAATAATTCATGTATGCAGTCTGTATTTCTAGCTTTCAAACAAACTTGCTACTTACGAAGGTATATATTTTATTCGGTTGTTAGAATAGGTATAGCCAATGTTGTTGTTTTCAAGGTTCTGGACCTAAAGAGTGCCAACGGAACCCTATTACTAAGCCTCCACTGTCCGTCCGTCTGTATGTCAGCAGGCTGTATCTCATGAACCGTAATAATAGGCATGTAGACAGTTGAAATTTTCACAGTGTGTGTACTTCTATTGCCGCTATAACAAATAATAAAAATAAAATAAAGTTAAAAATTAAAGGGGGATCCCTTCCAAGAAACGTGTTTATTTAAAAAATATTTAGTGTTAAATGTTGTACGGTAGTACGGAACCTTTCGATTGCGAGTCCGACTCGCACTTAGCCGGTTTTTTTATTTTGTTACCAATGGCATACCAATGCAAATTATTATTTACGCTTTCGCTAATAACCGTCCTACTTCCTATTTAAATCCTGGTCACACTACACCGACCTCCTTACAGCAAGATTTATCTCTTTTCCTAGGACAATGCATTGCTACATAACTTAGTATATATCGTCGCTTTGTTTGAATTATGTTTTAATAAGCTACGTGCTCGGATTAAAGCGTACGGATGTAGATTGCCATTAATATACTGCTGTTAAATGGCGGTTGGTCTTTGTAAAGATGGCAGTATAATGCAGTAGCGGCTTAGGGATATAATTTATTGGCATGTGTTAATAAGGCGACAATATTAATTATTGGTTTTGTCATTGATATTCATTAACACGTTCACAGTCTTCATACAAAATTTTTAATCGACTCGTCAAGTCCAAATTAGATAAAGTCGAATTCGTATTTTAAAATATTTTAGTACAACAGATAATAAGTATTATTCCCGAAAAAAAAAACTCCTCTCATAAGTCCAATACATTATATAAACTTACTCATAAGTCTAGTCCTGTAAACGTTGTTCAAATTAGTATGAACCCCGTGACCCACACGTGGGGGCACGGACGTGCCATCAAATATTGTGGTGACCCCACATTGGGGGCACTAGACTGTTAACGTGTTAAGTAACTTGTTGCTCCAAAAATAGTTTCAAATACCAGTACCTATAATGGATGGTGATCCGCCCACAAAATTTTAATTATGAAAACAAGAATAAAACTGGGATCAAATAATTTGAAATGTTAACTAGCATTTCTTTTTTACCGTCTATTTTGTCAATGATGAGGCTTTACGTTAAAATACTATTAGAAACATTATTCCGGAATGTACCTGAATCATATTCTACATGAGAAAAGCCTCACGTTAGTAATTAAAGCAACGATCACTTCTAAACAATAAAACGTTGTTCTTAATTCAAATTCGGATTACCACTACCGAATTTAAAATTTCACGACTTCTGTTACGTAAATCGATTTGAACGCACTAAATACGAATCGATTGCTGAGTCGAATCGTAATCGTAAATCGATTGAGAGTTGCTACCAATGTGTAATGTCTATTAATCAAGGTACAATGCTGCTTTCTACCGATGTGGACAAAAGTAATTTCACTCGGATTGGGTTATTTATACGGATAGGCCGGTCGAACAGGTGTTCTCGTCTGTACCTATACAAGGTGTTGAGTTTTCTTCATTATTTTTATGGATATAAAAAAATACTTTTGTTTAAGTTATTGTCAATCACAAAAAGCTTCCTGCAGGACAGGCTTAGGTAAGAAGTCTGGAAATTGCTCTTCAGTTAAATTCTAAGAAAACTATAGCTACACTTAGGTAATACATATTCTGTTGTAACCCTTTATATTTCTTTTAATAAAATTTATGCTAATTCTTATTCTTTTTCTTATTATTATGCCATAAACAATGGTATTGAAATTGCTGATATTTTATAATTCTAGCTGAAAATAATATTTTGTTTTTAAATATGTCTAAATAAGTAGGTATCTAAAACTGTTATGAATGAAGTCAACGCTTATCATAATTTAAAGAAAACAACTATATCAATCAGCTGGTAAATTATTCATTTATGCATTCATTCATTCAACCTATTTTTTTAAAGTAAATCTAAGCAGCATGAGTAATAATATCAATTTCAGAGAGCTGCATTCTTCACGAAACCGCAATTTTTACTAAACCGCATTTTTTGTAGGATAATAACTTAAAATACAACGTTATTGCTTAATGAGTGGAATTTTTTCAACATTCAAATACCAGATACAAGAGCAGCCTAATAACATACATATTATGTTTTCCTTCTATATAGTATAATTATGTCAAATATTTCATATGCAGCTGTTTTAAACATATATTTTAATTGGGTAGAAATTGCATTTTTACATAAGAAAGTTTTATTTTTCTATAAATTTTATGAACCCCAAGCAAAAGTTGTTTTTATTCATGAATTCTATATCACCTTAAAAATTGTACACTGCGTTGTTATTTATTAGAAGTAATAATAACCAAGCTTTGGGAAAATTCATCAAAGAAAAGGCTTTTGAAGAATTTCTTACCAAACCGTGTTGTAACAGTCTGGAATAGTCTCGCGGCAAATGTTGTGACAGCCCCCACACTAAACTGCTTCAAGAACCGACTGGACAGATTAAATATCTCCAAGCTATTTGCAACACACGTATCAGCTAATAAGCTGCTAGTGTGTCTCACCAAATAATAATAATAAAAATAACTATGTATAACAAAAAAAAAAAAAACCCGCATTAAAGCATCACCCTGTATTTTGAACTTAGAAGACGTTCTCCGATGCCCAGGGAATAGTTATTAATTTGGAATTTGTTACAGCCTATACTTAAGCCACTAGATACCGCAGTTAAAGCTCTGCGCATAAATATGAATACATCACACAATCGCCGAACGCATTATGTATAGGTACCCACTTACTAAACTATACAGAAGTACAAGGTATTATGTAGGTAGTTTGGTAAAGCTTACCATAAGTAGGTGTAAATCTGTGAACTTTTAGTAAGTGTGGTAGTTTTTTTTTTTTGAGGTTGTATTTCTACTGTTCGTTTGAGATCAAGTTTTTGGTAAAGTTGTGTTGATAAACAAGTTGTTATTGAAATAACGGATCCTCAAACAGACAATTAACAATTCCTATATCTATACATATTATAAATTAAATTCGCTTTCGTGTCTGTTTGTGTGACCGTATTGTTATTCTAAATTACGCAACAGTTTTTGGTGCGGTTTTTACAATCATTTAGAGAGTTTATTCAAGAAGGTTTATGTGAAACTTAAATACTTAAATATAATAAAGAAATATCAATGTTTTGTTGAGAAACCCGTGTTGTCCGTCACCGAAGATACGGGCCTGTCCGAAAGTAGTTTGAAAATTTGGAGTGAACCCTACAACTGATTAATTAACTTTTTCGGACAGGGATAAACACATCGGGACTAGGGACAACTGTCACATCGTGGTGTCGTTAATTCTTAGGTCGGGCCCCAAACTAATCTTATGTCCGTAGGTGATACGGAGTAGGTAACGCCCGTAACGTCGGCCGAAACTACGGATTTCGTGGCTAGAGAGTAGACCTCCTGAGACGAGTTGCTAATTTGTAATAAATTGATATGTTTCTTATTTGACTGTAAAATAGTTTTGTAATTTTTGGTGTGCCACTTATTCTAATCGATATGACCTATTCTACCAAAATATACCTAATTAATTAAAAAGAAGTGTATTAGAGTGTACTGTCAATTCTGAACAAACTAGTTTCAGGTTTGAAGTTATTTCAATTATACCTTGTAGAATGCAAAATGTGAGGATGTAAAATTAGCAGGCAAATAAATAAAATTGATTGGCAAAAGTTGTTTGCATTAATAGCCACATGAATAATTCGGACATGAATTTTATTTAGGAAATTCTTAGCATATCTTTAGGACATTAGATCTTAATAATATGAATAAATTCTTAGCAGGTTTGAGAAAGATAAAGGCAAAAATATTCGAAAGACAGAAGAAGGATGAAATTAAAAGAATGTTAATTAAACCACATAAACTATTTGTAATCTAAAATATTGCCTTTATAATAGTTACCACTTAATCTTTTATAGTTTTCGAGAACCACCACCCATTAAAAAATGACCCCTGACCATGAGTAACGTCTTCGCCAAGTGAGTTTAGTAAAAATGGTCAAGGTATAAAATTCCGGTTCACACTCGGCGAGGTTTTTTTTTTTCATACAATAGGTTTTTGTTTTACGAGGTCGACGGTCAGCTGTATTTCTAGAAGGAAAACGATAGTATAATATTACAGCGATTACTGAGAAGCAAGTGTGACTAACGAGACCCAGTCATTGTTGTGGTATCCATAATGGACGAAATTCTTGAGAATGTTTTCGTCCTCGGTCTAAAAATGGCTCGGAATTCTTGGTGAGAGTCTAATCTAATATGATAATATCACGCTTGGAAATCCCAAGGGGATATAGATTGTGGTGGAGTGCTCCTAAAATCTGCCAATTATTTTTTTATTCAGTAGTACTCATATATTTTATATATTTAAGTTGGTGCCGACATAAACTCATTAGAGTTTTACCGTGCACCAAAATCATCGACTACATAATTTAGAGCAATCAAACCACTTAAGTAGGTTTACAACAAATAATATTATAACGGGTATTTAAGCAAAATATTATCTACGAGTAATACCAACGAGCGAACATTGGTGACCAATCTGACCGTCCGTCCTTATAACAAAAGTGGTAGAGGAATGTTTCTGAAAGTTGTTCCAGCAAGTATATGTTTTTAGTATTAGGCAGTTAATTTAAAAATAAAAAGTTGTTTTTTTTCAGTTTCCTGTATGAAAATTCTTACGAGGACGAGCGTATTGTAATTAATTGGGCTCAAATCCAGGCTTTACTGAGAATTTCTCAATAGATAAACCCAAGAACATATTTTCGCCTTTCTAAACACCTTTGAATATCGTTTTCAAAAGTACCAACATATCCATAAAAGGTGCAGCTATAAATGCAACGTCAGTAATCTTGTAAACTCCACGCATATCCCGCTGTACGCAGTGCAGGCATACCTACTAATTACTAAGGCGTTCAGGTGATGGGATAACAGCTTGTCTCTTCTCAGACACTTTAACCATGTTTGTACTTTTTAAACATGTCTTGTTAATGCTGAACTAGCGAGCTTCGAATGTTACAAGAAATTTTTCTATTTATTCGTAAAAGTATGATCAATCAAAAGGAAAATCCGTTCCATTATTTTGTCAATAACCATCATTTTAATTGCGAAAAACCTGCTTATTTTAATTCTTGATTAGTGTTTTCCAACTAATTGCTCTATTTATGGAAAAAAACACACAGGATACGTCGCATAGTCAGTAATTACAATCATTACAAAACGCACAAAAAGCTAAACAATTTTCCTTTTACCAAACACTTTCCCCAAGACGTAATTCTCCATGAATCATAACGATAATTAACTGACTACCTGTCTTAGAAAATCCACAAAGATTCCAGTTGCGTACCTGGTTTGGTTGAGAAAAATCTTGCCCGACGCAGTGGCGTAATCACAAAGGAAATGGTCTAAGCCTGACTTGCGCAAGCGCGTAACTCGGATGTTGACGATTACTGCACTGCCGCGGGTGTTTGCAAGTCTAGTTTACTGGCGCGAGCGTTTGAACGGGTCATTGTTGAGTTGATTTACGAGGTTGTTGCGAAATTGTTTTGTAACAAAAAAAAAAAAAACTGTCAAGTGTTTTTCTGTTATGCAGCAAATTATATTTTTACAACAATTTGGTGATTATTTTTTAGAAGAATAAAACATTAATATTCAATATTGGAACTTCATATTTTCTTTACGTTACCATATTATATAAGCGATATTACCTTTCAGAACGTCACATCACGTTGCCGTCCTAGAAATAAGGTAGTAAACAAGACTTAATGTTTCGCAATCTTACAGCCTGACACAAGTTTGTGTAATTGCAAGAGGCATTTTAAGCTCTACATATCATTGGTGTTGCAAATATTCCAAACTCGTAAAGGCAAACGAGCTTGAAGCTAAGCTCTTTATGTAGAAATTACGAAAATCCACAGAGCCCGGTTTTAAAACTCAATCCGAGCGAAACATGTCGTTAAATTTAGATTAAACCACTAACTTCTTCACGGTAATATGCGAGACAACTTGACACGGTTTATGTCACAAACTAGGGACACTCACAAACGAACTAACTCTATAAGCTACTAATAAAATTCTAATTAATTAATTATGCCGTCTTTAAATACAAGCCACAGTTAATGACGTGTTTCAATCGTGATCCACTACAATGTAAGTGCCGTTGAGGCGAGTGGTCAAGCGAGTTAACTAGAACGGTGTGAACGAGGCTCTGTGAAAGTGGACAGGGGAGTAGCTCGGATAATTTCTATGAAAATGTGTTCTTAGGCCGCACAATTGATAGAAAATTGCTGGTAAGAGTGGGGCCTCTATGCGGCAATTTCTTGTAGGTGACAGTTACCGTTTCTTACCTGAAACAAAAAAGGAAACGGGGAATTAGTGTTGTCATTACGCTTAGCAATTAGGAGATTTTACCGTTTTATTGTTTGACACAAAAAGAAAAGAATTACCATGGTTGGAAATTCGTAATATTATTATAATAAACTGTGTATTTTCCATCTTGTTCTAAAGATAATTGCAGTAGCGTAGTCAAGTCTTTAAAGATTGGCATCGTAATCCCAGTATAACTACGTATCATTTTTTTTGAGCTAAGCTTTGTCTACAGATTAATTTCGTACCCGTCTAAAAGCTATACCAATCTAACGCTAACTAACTCCTAATGTCGTCGTAAGAAGGTGACTAAAGAATGACAATAAAAAACGTCCGACCGATTTCACATGACGATATCATTTCTTGTCTATCGTTAATTCATTACATATGACAATAAAAAAGACAAAAAGCGGGCCAAGTCCCGGCCATTCATTTGTCATAAAAAAAAACACTATAAAGTACATATTATCTACATAAAAAAGTTAGCGGTAGATTGACATCTGTCCGTCCGGGCTGCCTCATACGCTCGGTTGGGCAAAATCGAGTATTACAATTAAATTAAAAATCACTCACGTGTACACCAATGATAAGTTTTGTAGCGACAGCATAAAAAATGTCAACCAGCCAGTTCTGTATGTATGTTTGTTTTTCGAACCTCGTTTGCGGAGACTTGACAAAAGAATTTGTTGTGTTATATTTGCAGTGCTAATCTAACCGTAACCATTTATTTGTTATTTTTTAATTAACAAGTAGTAAACTTTTTATGCATTATTGTAAAGGTGACTCAATAAAGATTATCTGTTTTATAGATTGTACAAGGTATAAATAGCAAAATTATACAAAATCTTAAATCCGACTCCCACTTGCCACGTTCCACATATTACAATGTTTGCACGACAATTTTACGCTTGCCGTCATCGAGCTGTCAAATTGTATGCCACCATTTTTATTTTAAGCTTTATGGCCTTTTGCTACTTAAATGCAGTCATAAATCAAATGTGATTTTTATGGTGATTAATGTTGTTCTAAAGCTTTTTGGCCTATTTTCGTTTAACAGCTGTGTTTGGTACCTTAGGGGACATCTTTATAAATAATAGGATTAAATACCGTTTCAATTAGGGTTTTAGGCACAGGATTTTCCGCTTTAGATCATCTTTTAATGTATTTATTGTGACGTATAAGGAGCGTAACGTATAATGTCTAGTTTTATATTATTTAAGGCTGGCTTATTTAAATGAGATACTATGAAAATTCATATTTAGGCAAAAGCTTCTCATAAATGTTTGTTTTTTATCGCGTCTAACCGTGTGGATATCACTAAAACAATAAATCGTCACCAATTGCTTTATGCATTACCTAATTTGCTCAGAAAAAACATTTTTTTTCTGATCATTTATAAAGCCCTATGCGAAAAATAAAGGCCAATAAATTATAAATGATGATAAATGTTATTTATTTCTGTAGGTAAATGCTTCAAAACACATCTTTTATACGTCAAAAATAGCTTATATTGTAAAACTAGATGTGTGTGCAGAATAGAATAGAATAGAATACTCTTTATTATGGACACCATGGGAGAAGGCGAGACAATACAATACTATATTTTTTTTATTGATAAGGAACAACAAACAGCTACAATAAAAAACATGAAACATGAAAAATACACAAAACACTTAAACAATGTTGCAGCCCACAACGCTGTTCACAGATTAAATATGGGATAAAGATAATAAAATAATAATCGCTAGGTTTACAAATAGTTTTCTTTTTCTCTCTAACTTATTAACTATCGCGTTTAAGATATACATAGTATTTATGAAAGAAATGATACAAAAAAGATAAATATTAAAAAAAAAAATCAAGAGATCGCCTTAAGTATAAATAAGATTTTTGAACTTATAGGGAACTATTATTATTCTACCCGAATATTATTCCTCTGCTAACCCTACACCGAGCAACATAATTAATGGTAGAATGATTCAATTGAATCCGCGGTATGCGTCAGTTTCCACTCATTGTGGCTTTGCTTTCTACACACCTCCACTTCATAGCAAGGTGTCACATTGCCCATCGTTGCCCAACTATGTCCAACGCTGGTATTGATAGATAGTGACAGACGGACTGGAACGCCGAAGGCGATATTGTTTTAATTTATATCGTAATAGCTGTTAATTCGATTTTCGAAGATAGATGGGGTTTTTTAATTAATTTAATTTTTGGAAGTATATAGGTGGTTAGGCGGTAGTCTTCTGCTGGTGAACTTGAGCTTAATTTTGTTTTAGAGAGAAACCTTATAGAGACTGTCCCGATTCCTTTAAAGGCGGGTTACCTGCATGAACATTTTCCCATACATACATAAACTCACGCCTTCTTCCCATGGGGGTAGGCAGAAACTACAGAACGCCACCTGCTACGATCCATACATACTCCTTTTGCCTCGTTTACGTTCATACATCAGGTCATACACGCACGCCGGTTGTGAGTACTACGCACCTGACCTTTCTGAAGAACATCACCAATAAGGTCACTATATGTCTTCCTAGGGCGTCCCCTCCCGGTTTAAACATTTTAACAGTTTTTATTTTTTTCCCATCCATGGTCTTAAAGCCATACGATGCGAATTAACTCAGAGATTGCAGTGGAAAGCAACGGTATGTAAGTACACAATTTTTTTAAATGTATGTATTCACGTAGGTCAACCTATGAGGTTGTCGGCATGTTCACAAAAAATATATATCCACCTAATAGACCTCAAGAGTACTGGGTCGCGAAGAAATACCGTAGCCACCAAGCTTGGCCAACGAATCAGTAGATATCCTCTCATGAGTACCTATCCTCTTTTGTGTTCCACCCTTTGTCAATTTCATCTTCAATTTAATTCTTAAAAATTTGAAACAGCTTTTTCTATGTCAGAAGAGACAGAGGAAGTTATTTTTTTTTAACTAATTGTGAATCCTCATTGGTGTTCTCCGCCCTGGGGCGGACGGAGGGGTCTGACAGACTCCTACTGACTAAAACTTCCCCGTGTTCCCTCGCACACTTGTACCTGGGACTACGGGGGCACTTAAGCACTCATCAACGCAGCGGTGCGGTTTGAAAGAAGATATAGTGACAAAAATTTAAAAGAGTATGCTAAGATAGTTTGGTCATGTTGAGAGGATGAATGTATTTACAAGGCAGATGTGAGTGGAAACGCCGGGAGGGGACGCCCTAGGAAGACATATAGTGACCGTATTGGTGCGTAGTACTCACAACCGGCGTGCGACCAGATGTATGACCAGATGTATGAACGTAAATGAGGCAAAAGGAGTATGTTATGATCGTAGCAGGTGGCGTTCTGTAGTTTCTGCCTACCCCCATGGGAAAAAGGCGTCAGTTTATGTTTTTGTCAGCGTAGCCCCCGACTGGTCGGGCCGCCTGTGCGGGCTTCGTCTGAGCAAGCGGGGGGAGTAAGGTATTTGACTCTAGAGGAACTTGCCTCAACTTATAAGCAATAGACGACCAACTTGCTACATACCTAGTAATTATCTATCATTATACTTTTACTAGTGGCTATAATACTCTTAATACAGCTTGCACTATGAAACGGTAAGGAAAAGCTGTTGCTACGTTATTATAGTAGGTTCCACTTTTCTTGAGTATATTGGAAAATCTGGGCTGGGTAGCCAACGCCTTTAGGCAAATAGATAGGGTGGGTAATGTTTTCCTTTACGTATTAAGGCTCGTGCACACTGGCGCGACGCGACAGTGTACACAAAGGCACCGCGTGCAGCGCGACGGGCGGCGCCTTTGTGTCAGGCTGTCGCGTCGCACCAGTGTGCACGAGCCTTTATTAATTCTTCGAGCTATTTTTTGATAAAGAGACAAACAAAATCACTTTCGTCTAGTACCTAAATGAATAGCGACAGAAGTTCATAATCAAATACAAATATTTATTGGAACAAAAATATCTTACAATTTTTGTGTACGTTAATACTACGTTAGTTTAATAACTGTGTCAACAACAGTTTTGGTTACTTATAGGTAGAAAGTAGACATAAACATTTAATACTTACTACTACTACTACTACACTTTTTTTTTTCTAGTCTTTGTATTTCCCGTCCGTGTCCCAAATAAAAAAATTTTCTTTCTTTCTTTTTCTTTTAATAATAAAACTAGAACTAGAAATTTATTAATAATAGTTGATACAATAGAAGTCTAATAATCTGCCTAACCTTTTCCCAATTATGCTGGGGTCAGCTTCCAATCTTACTAGATGCTGCTGAATACCAGTATTTTACATGGAGCGACTGCCTATCTGACCTCTACAACCCAGTTACTGGGTAACACGATACCCTTTGATAAGACTGGTTGTCAGACTTTGAGCTTCTGACCAGCGATAGAAAGTTATTATTTCAAAAGTTCAAAAGTTATTTTTCACTGTTCCGTCAAATTAAAGAGTTGCAAAAAAATTGTAAGCTTGCAACCCTACATATTGTTTTAATTACAATGTCGTGAAAGTTTCATTCTCAGATCTATCTGTTTCTTCATAAACTTTATGCTATAGCTCATCAAGATCTATCTGAATATTTTTAACCAACCATTTTCAGATCTAAGAAAGAAATAAAGATATAAAAAGTATTTATTGGGACTCGCAGAGGATTATCATAAACTAAACTAAACGCGCTCTTAAAAACATAAACAATAGAACAAAAGTAAAAACAGAAAGTCCTCTTCGAGGCCAAAAGGCCCCTATGTCAGCATGATGCTGCGACATTTAAAAAAAAATAAGTGTCACTACGCTGGCATTCTGATAGCGCCCGATAAGTCTAAATCCCCAATTTTTCTTTTCCCAATATTAATGACTTAACAGTAACCGGTAGCAGACATTCTTTCTCACGCAAATTATGTAAAATAAATTCAATAAATGTTTCGTAACATCATCTTAATTAACGTAGATGAAGTTCCAATCAACAACGTTTTTTTTATTGGTACGGGAAAAATTTGTAACACCATAAACATTGTTCACTTTTTAATTTTATTACTATGGGCTCTGTCAATCATGTAGAGCCATTAAATCGATATACTATGTAATCTTAGTTATTTAAATACTTTCGACAAAATCATTCCCAAAGGCCAAATGGCGATGTTGTGTAGTAGTGATGTCCGATGAGTTTTAGTTTATTTATTTATTTAGTTCAATGTGTGCGTTCTTGGTTAGTCGGTTTGTTTTAGTTTTTACATTATTGTATCGCAATTTGGACTTTTAAAGAGGCTATGGGCCAGTTTCTCGAACGAAAATTATTGCAAAATTAATCACATGTGACAAATGTTACGCGCGTTTGACAATTTTTCATATTCATTTTGGGATAATTATCATTCGAAAAACTGATCTTCTATTGGGGAACATTGAACTATGTATTTATTTAGAATGGCGACTAATCTCTTCAGAATCTACTGAATCTTAAAAAAATACACTTGCCATATAACTCATCATCAAACTCAAATGTAATTTTTTAGACAGAATAATGATTCTAAAAATCACAAAAGACTTGGTTCAACCCATAAAAACACTACTATCAACTGAACCTTCGATAAAATCAATTCTTACTCGATACTATCAAACAAAAGCCGACTATCGAGCAGTAGGTGGCACAACACTAATGAAAGCCGTTATATCTAATCGCTAACGTTGTAAAAGCTATAATTTTGCAAATTGCCGCCACACATTGACGAAATAACTTTATAGGTAGCGCACAATTATGAAAGTAATTACACTTACATACTACATACGGGTTACTGCCCCGTTGGTGTCGTGGTTGCAAGCGCGACTGCTGAGCGTGGGGTCCTGGGTTAGATTTCCAGGTCGGGCAAAGTGTTATTGGGTTTTTTCAATAGGAATTTCTTAGTAACTGCCCGGAGTTTGGAAGTTGACGGTGTGATACCCCCGTGCCTCGGAAAGCACGTTGGTCCTGCGCCTGACCTCTCTCCAGTCGTATCGGATTGCCGTCCCATCGGACTATGAAAGCGAGGGAAGAGAGAGTGCACCTGTGTCTACGCACACACTTGTGCATTATAACATCTCCCGTGCCGACGGCTAGTTTTCGTTGAGATCGGCCGCCATGCCCGAATTACGGTCTAGAGGACTATATATACATACGGGTTACTGTATATATAGATAGATATATACTAGATAATTACCTTCAGTACATGGTTATTATGCTTGTAGTTCTAAATCTGAAGAGGGAGTGTTTGTAGGAGCTCAAAACAATTAATTTATGAACTTAATGTGCTGAGTGATAACTTTGAAATCCTTCTTTCCTTAGCTATACAGGATCTAAGGGACTGATTGATTTTTCTGTTTCATACAAACATGAAATAACTACACGGTCAAATGTTTGGATCAGCAGATTCTTTTTGAACCGATGAAAAAATTGCTACGCTCGATGTCTAGAATCATATTGTGCTGAATTCATGGTGACCGCGTCGATGTCCTTTACACCGTGTATATGCTGCTAAAATATAACCGTCTTATTCATAATAAAGCCATTCGCTTCATACCAATTTTAGCTACAGAACTGTTTTATCCGTTTCTGTCAAGTTAAAAATGAAGTTTGACAGAAAGTGACAAAACAGTTCGATAAAATAGGTTTATGAATCGAATAGCTTTATTATGAATAAGGGGGTAAGAGTATTTTTAAGTAGTTTTAAATGCTTTTGAATTAACACTTTCAAAAGTTCTACACATATTTTTGTGTATTTTTGTTGTCTTACCGATGAATAGTTATCTGCTGTTTATTGCGACCCCAGCACATGCTGTGAAGTTCTGAGATCTCTAGTGAATAGCACGGTCAGAAAATTTACCTAGTAAAGAGACAATGCGTTGAGCAATCTTAGCAGTAGTTTATTTTTATCTTCAAGACACATCATACAAAACGTTTCATTCGTATTGATTACGTATGACGAGCATTTTAGTGAATGCTCACCAGAGTATTAATTATGCGACGGTAGTCCATTTCAAACTGTGTTACACACTATCAAATTTCAATCTCCATTTACACATAATCGAAGCATCCAGAGGCTGCGTACATAAACAGTTTTATATCTTTGCTAATTTATGATTACAGTAACAGAGGTCAACGAAAGTACCGTAGAGATATCAACACAACAAAATTTCAAATCGAAAACTAAAATAATGGTTCACGTTACAGCGTATAGGCGGGTCGAGCCAAGCAACGATGCTTCGGGGGCCACACTTATTGATATTTTGATATAAATTACCTATACAATAGAAAGTTATCTTAAATCATACCTGCGATATAGTAATTTGGGCGTCCCAAGAATACATTTAATTCTCTATTTCTAATTGAAACAATACGAATGATGGTAATAAATTGTAAAAACTGTCTGATATTATAATTGACCTGCCTAGGACTGCGTTGGTGGTCAACATGATAGATGTTAATGTTGTGATACGATTATACTAAACAGTTTTAATTTCTATTACATGTGTATCAGTTGGTATGATCTGATGATGAAATGATAAGTACATTTGATGATGGTAACTTTCACTTTGTCTGTCGAATAAGTCATATTAGGATATTCGATCATTAAAGTTTACTTCCCTAATCTTGTTGGTATTGTCAGCCCAGTATTTCAAGACGCTTCAGTGAAATAACAGGCTAATATTAGGGAACAACTGTGAGATTACCTTTACATACACGACTGATACAGAAGTTTTATTGAAACAAAGCTTGAAAAGGTAGACTTATTTTGACACAGTATTTTCTGGCGGAAGCAGCCTTGGAATTTATTAGACCTGATATTACTATCATAAAGAACTACACAAAAAATGTAGTAGATAAAGACTGCTTATACTTCAGCTAACTAGAACAATCCGTCTGACAAACTTCCGTCCAATCTTTTGTCTCCCACACTTTCATAAAACCTCATCAATCAACCTAAATACACACACGCACACACTTACACACCCCACTCACACACACACACACACCCACAATCACTTACACACTACACAATTAACTTTTTCCAAATGTCAATAACTGTTACTGTATACAATCGTAAGCCTTCAAAGACCATCGAATTAATCCCTGACTACCTGGTAGAAGTACCAATTTGTAACCATGATTGATAGTAATCCCTTAATCCGAGTGTCTGTCTGTCCTAAAAACTTACTGTTCTGGCTTGTGACGGTGATTTGACGCCTTGATTAGCCAATCGTTAATTGAAGATATGTTTGAATAAGAGGTCAGTAGGTAGAAATGTATGTATTTATCGTGTTTGACTTCTGAAGTGGTTGGAGATTGTGCACTGCGCTTTTTGCGACAAAAATAAGATTGTTTTTGTTCACAGCTTGCGGAATTCCAACTTACATAAGTACAAGTAGAAAAAATGAGTCGTCAATTTCTAAACCATAGATTGAATCGAAGAAATAGGTACCTTAATGCGGCTGTGTAAATATTTTAAACGTCACTGATTTTTGCCTCTTAGTGTCACAAGTTATTAAGTTACAAAAAGTGAACTTCTTTAGAGGGAGCACCATAAAACAGCGAATAAAAAAACAAGGTTATGAATATAACTTTTCTCAACCCCTTTTATTTTGCATTCTTTTGAACTTTCAGAACAAAACCTCTATAAAGCCACGTCGTAATAACAAACATTTCTACGCAATCACTTCTCATCTTAACGTGTTCCTACCTCCACGCTCATCCACAATCGTTATAATCATCGGAATACCAATTAATAACTCATAAGACAGGTGTATCTTAAACTCAAGTAATCTTCTCCAATAACAGAAAACATAATTTTCGATAATATTACAGCACTCACTGCTTTTATTTATTAACATTTTTTATTATTATAATTTTAATACTCAGCACTTGGCGTGAAAAACGATTTTTAGACTGTCTAGACTAAAATGACAGGTTATTATATGAATTACAACTATGATCATGCTGATATGTGATCATAAATAATTATTAACGGTATATATTAAGTGTGGTTGTACTAAATTTTATTACTATAAAAATTGCTGCGAATAAAACCATGGATAGTAGCGAAATAGCGACAGTTTTAGTACTTTTTTTTATGTTTAAAAAAATATATTATAATCTACCATTATCTTCGTAAGTTGACAATAATTGAGGTTACGATGAGATGGGTACTTTAGTTATAAACGCTAATTGCTGACGCAACCAGAAATTGATAAATCCTTTACGTTTATTGGTTTTGATAATGGCTGAAGTGATCAATGATGTCGTAGTTTTCTCTGGTGTTTGATTGTTTGAAGCGCAGGCGCATTTTGTTAAACCAGACTGAGTTGGGAAGTGTTTACGTAGTAGGTATGAACCTTCTTTTATGATCTGGGTATGTATGTATAAAAAGCTGGTAAAGATCGATGGCCTATTAAATGAAAAGCTTACAAAGGCCAAGGAGATTGCAAAACTCAAATTGGAAAAGACAACACGTAGGTACACACCAGTATCTCTTCCTTTTGTAAGTTATTGTAGAGTCCTTGATATCCAGACCCTCAGGCTGATTAAAATGGAAGATCTACGTCACTTAACGATCACTTTCTTGTTAGAAGTCGGATCCCATCTACCTAGATACTAAGGCGAAGGTACGAGTATGGTAGGGTCTATGAACTATTAATTTTCTTTAGATTATATTTTGATACATACCAGTTTATAGTAAACGCGTATAGTTTTAAAATTAAAACTGATACTTCCATGATAATTAATTTTAAAACACTTTCACGTCCGCAGTGTTAAAACTCTGTTTGCACGACGATCAATAACGCAGCGGCTAACGAACTCAATACAATATTTACTCATGTAAACTTACACCGTAATGTAAACAAAACCTCAACATCATACTTTAAAATACTCGAATAATTTAATCGTTTGCTTGTCAATTAAAAAGCCTTAAACATCGATCTTTAAATCGATACACGTAGGAATCGATGTATCGAGTCGAGGGGCCATGCATCTTTCTAAAGTGTCATTTGATTTTTATCGGCAGAGATAAGGTTGACGACATAATTTTTTTTTTAACGTTAGCAGTGACATTTGACCTGAGACCCGTGTGAGTCTGTTTGAGGGAATATATTGTTTTTTTTTATGAATTTGGTTTTTTTTGAATACGGAAAGGGGGAGGTTTTATTTTGTTTTGTTCATATTTATACGTTCTGCAGTTTCGATGTTTTTAAGAAAATTGCTGGTGTAGTTATTTTGATACCTTTATCATATTTGCATTGATTACTTATGAAATACCAGAAGTTATGAGTAGAACTATAACTTTCACTGTCAAAAATACACAATTTTAACTACCAATAAAACAATCTAATAAAGCTCAGCCTAGTTTGCTTTAGAACAAAACCCACTGCGAAAAACATTTTCATTTCAAAAAACATTTTCATTCCATTATTTTAAATCATACTCATAGGATGTTACACATATAAATTGTTACATATTTGTAATAAAACTAATCGAGTTTGCCATTGTGTGACGTTGATATTTCCCGGATGCGAGAGTTGCGTAATTGTTACAATCTGTGTATATAAAGTGATGGAAAATAGTGTGCTAAACGTTTATACTTGTAGCGGTATCAACATCGCCACATGCGAGTTACACGTCATACTGACGTCACGCAAATCCTGCATCGCGCAAGCAGAGTTTACTGCGCGACTAGCATATATACAACGTCCCGACATTCACCGTCGGGCAGTTGCCCACCAGACACAACACCCGTCTGGTCGGAGGATCCTCCCTTTTCCATAGACTATGAGTGAGCTTTACACCCTGTTCCTCATACCTCTATATACTCGTAAATATTACATTATTTTGTACATTGTGTGAACTGTCACACAATGTACTTACATTTCTATCGAAAATAATGTTGTTGTTGTGTAAAAAACTGTTCTTATACAGGGTTATTTTTTGATGTGTAAACATCTTAGCGCTCGGTCTACGGTAGGGGCTAGCTGGGACTTCGAGCGTGAGACGCGTAAGCGTAAGACTTCGAGCGTCAGATGACGTCAGCGTAAGACCCGTGTCTATGTGAGCGCGTGAACCAAACTGATGCGAGCTCACATGTTTACACATCAATTTTCGTGAGTGCTAAACCAACTCACACCGATTTTTTTTTTGTGTAACAATTTGTAACTTTATCAAAAGAATAATATTTATGAGGAAAAGTAAGAGCTTGTAAAACTGTACCAGCGCTGACTTTTACACTGGTATGACATTAAAGTAAAAAGCTTGCTTGATGAAAAAAAACATACTCTGTATCAAACTACAAAAAAACACGCTGTATGCAAGAAATCATAATAATAACGAACATATCAACAATCAAGATTATTACAATAATCTGGTTAAATCGTACAATTCACAAGGTATCAAAAAATCTAACAAAATATACAACATTTTATTAAATTTTCCGAAAACTTGCTACAAATGGTTATAAATATATAAAATATGACCGATTATGTAGAGAAGATGCTTTTCAACAATGTAGCAAGCGAATAGAGTCATCTCTACATTTATTTCGATTACGGTTTTGAATAAATTAAGGTGTTTTTTTTATAAATATTTTCTCACAAAGTGTCGTGGAATGTGTATAAGTAATGCGTATTGTTCTGAATCTAGAGTTACGTTGGTAGAGTCTGGTAGAGCTGTTAGTCAAGATGACTTGTGTGAGTAAATTGTAGAGAAAGTCCGATATCCGGGATATTAAATGTTAAAATATCTGTGTTTGTTGTTAAGTAAGTTTTGTAGAGACATTCATAGTTGACTTTAAATTGTGATTTCACAAGCTTATTGTACAGCTACATACCTTGTATGTACCTTTCATATGGTTAGGTCTTTGTAGTTCTTTGACTACAGTATTCGATTGAATTTTCTTGTAAAGCATTATATATATGGGTTAGATTATACCATAATTTCTCTACCCGTGTTTCATCAGTAGCTACAAGGCACCACAAATTTATTGACAATGGTATTGTTTTCAAAAGATTTTTTATTGCTTAGGTAGCCAATATTCTGATTGTAAGATCCATGGATTTTTATAAACCCAGTCATTTTGATGATGCATTCTTGCTACAACAATAATTTAAAAAAAAAATAGTAATACAAGTTACTTAGGCATTGAAAGACGTGCAATCAAAACAAAATCGAGGTCTCCACAAACCGGGAGGTTGTTCATTGTCAACCAATCAAAATAATAAGCAAGTGGTGCCCTTACACTCTTAGCTTCATTAACCGTGTTGAGGCCACACAAAGAACATGAATAGTATAATTTTACCTACTAAAATCATTGCCGGCTTGATTTACGGTCAATTTTACACAGCCACTTATAACTCTGTTATTAAAAGTTAACAAGAGAAACTAGAATCCCATACAGTTAGAATACACGCTATGGCCAAACCAGTGTAAGATGAGCGGCATTATAAAGAATATGAAAGGACTTTGTAGGTCAAAAGTGGGTAGTCATAATTCTCAAAGTTCCAGCACAAATTGATCTCTAACAACGATATCATTGTATGTTAAGAAGAGGTCTCAGTTAAATTGTAGGGGTACCGCAAGGAGTAATGTTATGCGGTAATGTTAAATCTAAGTTTATAACTGAATCTTCATTTACAGTGAGCACCAGATGGTATAAAACTACTACTCTCTATGGAGACGGCATTATTTTATGATCCTTAATTAATATTATTATTGGTCCATTATCGTTTTGTTGTTAATGAGATAATTTTATTGAGGATTTTTAATTAGTGCAAATTTCTGTAAATTTTATGGTACTGCATTTCGCGTTTATTGATTGAATTAATGGTAATTGGTGAAAAATACTTGGTTATCAATCTACGTAGCCTGGTTAATAAAAATGTATATTATGAGAATTATGATGCAGCAAATGTACACATTGACATAATAAATTAGAAAAAACATATATTTGATAACATAGAAATCAATGATGATGTCAGTATTACTTCTCAAACAAATGTAGAAACTCTGCCGTCGATGGAACTACTCATAGGAAAATGTTTAACAATAACAGCACTATAAAACATCTGACATACCTTCACGACAATTCCAGAAATGAAGTTCATCCTAATGAAGCCCACACGCCACATCCATCATAATCAAATCAAGTTATCAACCACCAACTAGAGAAACAATTTGTGCACAGCAAATGTTCCAAATTGGCTTGTTGGCTAGCAGAGAAACAGGTGGCTGCCGTGGTCCATTACCATTGTAAATGTTACTGCAATTTTCTTGCTTCCTTGTCCATCAGAAAACTTATTACGTCTGAGATTCTGTGCTTTGAGTATGTTAGAAAAGTTACTGTAGTTTCTTGGATTGGAATTTAGTGTGCTTTCTTGGAAAGCAATTTTGATGAATGAATTTTGTTGGTAGTTTCATCTGGTTCATTTGCATAAGGAGATTGTTCATTATTAATAACATAACTGTTATCTAATTCAGGTATTGTTACGTTAATATAACGGTGTTTACTGCCTTCCCATTGTTTCCTTAATGAGTTTTATGATTAACATGTGTTTTACCGGATCGTTTACCTAAAACATATACTTTCTTAGTATACACTATGCTTCTGACACTGTTTTCTCGTTTGAAACTGTGTTTATATCAGAATCTATTGAGAAATCCCGCTTCGCCTCCAGTCTAACCCCAGCTTTATAGTCAACCTGGTACGGATCGTAATCAATATTTCTATTACCTGTATCCGCTTGTTAGGATCCTCTTCATTTAGCTTACATCCGCCGCGTACTTTATACCTCTATACTATTGTATCCCATAACGTTTGTTTGTAATGAGTGTTAATATAAGCATTCTATAAGGGAAGCTCTTTTAGAGTTTTTATGTTATTGCTGTACACAGCAATATACGCTATTACTATTTTAGAAATGTCGATATTATGAGCATAAAACACCCCGTTTAAAATCTTATTTCATAAGCCTGGACCAACTGTATTACCATGAAGTTACCTTAATGGTTGTCATTGTTAGTGGCATTCTGATCAGCAATAGACGCTCAAAGGCTGTTTTTAAATTATCAATATATTGATGGGTGCCACGTGCCTAGTCAACTATTATCATTCACTTTATAATAGTACTAAGTAGACCGTATAGAGAAATCGCTCTAGCTATACATTTCCATATGTGTAAGGTCGCCTACTCTCTTTACTTCCGAAAGATTGTTATCAACGAACAGAATCTCAAGTAATGAGACACACACGTGGGCGAATCTTCGTTTAACTTTTCTAATTTAAGAAATTTCCATTATTTTTTAATCATGGTTATTTTCATCAGCAGCTATTTATCCACTAATGGATATAAACCTCCTGACTAACCGTTACCATCCAGTTACATTTTATTCAAAAAGAGAACAAACAAAATAATAAAAAAAGAAAATCAAAGCTCACAAATTGACATGTCACACTATGACGTCACAACACAAAACCCGAACAAAATATCAAAAAGTATTATTACACTGTCACTTGCTAAGTGGCGTAAAAAAAACGAATGCATTCTTTAACAAACGACTGTCAAACTGGCTGCGTAGGAGTTTAAGAGACACCGCGCGGGATTTTTTAACTTATTTGTCAATGTTGTCGATCCGACAGATGCGGTGTTGTGAAAGGGCCTCAAGTTACTTTTATTTGGTGGGAATGTTAGGCTGTTAGTAGCTGTTTGTCCTTGTTTGTTGCTAATGGTGTACTTGATCTATAGTAACTAGATAGATCACAGTAACACTCTATAAAGTGTTAGGTTAGAACGGATATACATAGATGATAGTTGATTTTATTTTTTTATCAGAAATCCCTTTTTTACTGATAGTAACTTAGTCTAAAGCCGGTTCCAGCAGCAGATTAAAGCATATGCCCATAAATCTACCTACATTCATACATAAGCTGACGCCTTAGAAACTACAGAATTTTTCATGATACGAACCTTGCATACTGAATAATTCAAACTCAAATTCAAAGTATTTATTTCAAATAAACCAATTAAAGGCACTTTTGAATTTTTGATAATTCAAAAGGGCCTGTAGTCGGTCAGAAAGATGAAGCTAGTTGCCCATTCCAAAGAGTAGTAGGTATGGAGAAGAACGGGCAAGAAACTCCACGGACACTTTTAAATCAAAATATTGTTACAAAAAATTGGTTGGTTGGCAATTGTCTAATACTTATAATTCTAGGTAGTAAACTATCCCTACAAACTTATAGGCAATCAAACGGTTCATCAGGTCAGGCATATGCAAATGACGGTTCAACTCGATTCCTATATGGAAAATATTTTCCATTCAACGTGTTTAATAGTGAAAATTCGCTTGTAACAAAACCCCACTTACGTAGCTCAGTTGGCATTCAAAAACCATAAATTATCTGTTACTTTCATAGTTCGTATATTATATTTCGATTATTTGTGAACGCTGATTGGTCAAAAGTGTGTTAAGAATTTAAATGTTAATTTAATGACTAACTGACAACGACCACTTCGTTTTTATAATGTGGTATTAGTTTCGAGAAATGAGTATTGTGGAAAACTTTTTAAGATTATAATTATGGTCGTGGGAAATAACTTTAATTTCATGACGTCAGTTGACAGTAGCTACGTAGCTGATGGGCATTATCATTTTTTATGTACTTTTAGTGTTCTAGCACATTTACGGTAATTTTGTTGGTAAGTAAAACTTTGTTGTCACGCAAAACTAATGGCATAAAACCAATCGACTGATATCAATGTAGGTCAATAGGAAGATAAATCTTCCTTAGATCTCTTTGTTGTTGGAACTTTTATCTCTGGTTTTAAATCCATTTTTTTTTTTATATTTGGATGTTCAGCTTGAAGAGATTTAACCAGTGCATTGAATTATAAGCATTTATCATTCGCAGACAAAATATTGCATAATTCATTTACATTTTCAACGACCAACCGCTGTTCGACCAAAATATTGTGTGCGTACCTTCCCATACACAAGAAGACAAACTGCTGTTTTTGACATGATTATTATATTCCCAAAATCAACAACATATTTATTTACTAGTAAATTCAAGAGGAGCTAAATCTATTACAATACCACACAGGTTTGTTATTTATAAGCAGCATATCATTCAAAATAAACTGAAATAACCAATAAAATGTACATGTATATTTTCTAACTAATTCAATGGTGTTATCTTAAACAATTTATGCACATATATAATAGGAGAGAGAGACACTTTACGCAATACCACAAAAGGGCTTCTTAAGAACATTTCTTGATTTTCTAAACGTGTCCAGTGATTGAATTGTTGGTTTTTATCGAGCAAGTTATCTATACAGGGTGCCTTAATTTTGAAATGCAGTTATATTTAATAATGATCATTATCATTGGCAGTCTTGTACCTACCACTGCTGAGTACAGGCCTCCTCCCTTTTGTGCCATTTTTCCTTGGTCTGTGCGAGTCTCGTCCAGCGGACTTAGCATGACGCTGTCTATCTCTTCGAAGAATAGACACGGCTATTCCAATACAAAGTGACATTTCTTTTTCCATTTTTGACATCGCACCGTAAAAATCCTTCTAAAATCTGTCATTTTGTCTTCCGTTTATGCCAATCGTTGTCTAGGTCCTTTTTCAGAAGACAGTTGTCTAAGGTAGTGAATTTTATTTTTTAATCGCCATGCTAAAAACAGTAGAAAACTTTTTACTCGACGGCCACAAAGTATTAAAATGGAATGGAAAAACGGAAATTTTCACTTTTTGTATGAAAAATGTGAAAAATGATTACCTACATGTTGAGTTTTAGGGGTTTAAGGGTTACATAAAGGGGGTCGAAATTTTCATTATTTTGGCGATAGGACACACCATTTTCCAGATATAAGCAAAATAAAAGATAAACGTAAATAAATTACTTAATTTCGTAAAAAGTGCAGTTGACTCGTTCTACTTGCTACCGTCGTACTGTCCTCACAGTTCTTCCCCGCGGGCTTCTGTAGGTCGGTTATATTCATTTAAGTGTATATCTGTAAAAGTTGCGGGCTCAAAACCGGGCAAGTAATAATGTGACTTTTCACTTCATATGTACTTTTGAGTTTATCTTGGACATTACCTACTCACAGCGGTAAAGGAAAACTATCGAGAGGAAACCTGAACTTTATGGTTAATATACTTAAGTCTGAAATCGCCGACCCGTCTTGAATAAGAGTGGTGATCAGTGCTCGTGCCTTCTCTGTATGAGGCCGTTGCCCAGCAGTGAAAAATAATAAGCTGGTATAAAAATATCTGTAGCATAGTCAGCCTATAATGTTCACACTGCTGGGAGAGCTCCCCTCTGTGAGAGGTAGTGGGCCATAACCCACCACGCGGGCCCAGTGTGGGTTGAAGGATGTCACATGTCTTCGAATTTTTGGTTGTAGGATATGCCGGTTTCCTCACGATGTTTTCATTCACCGTTTTGAGAGCAGTGGTGATGAAATAATTTACACAAAGTAAAGTGCCTACCTTGGGTTGGAACCCACGACTAACAATTCGTAAGTTGCGGCCGTTAACATTAGGCCACGACTGCACTAAAAAAATAACATCTCTATTTAAAAAATCTCTGTATAGTCGTATTAATAAATTCCAATTTCTTTCTCAGCCATATCAAAAAAATTGAGCAAAAAACCCATAGACATTATATTTATTGCCATATCAATGTTTACTGTTTTAGATTACATAGAACTAACGTTTTTTTTAAGTATCGGAGTACCTCTTCCCGACTTTTACGACTCACCAGTAGATAAACAACTAATAATTTTAACTTTTATTCCCAATTCAGTATGTAGATTTTGAAATTTATAGCCTTTAAGAGAATAAAAGTAACATAAAATGGATTTTTAATGAGTAAAATTAACGATTTTGCGATTTAAAAGTTGCGTGAAGAACTGAAGATATAATTATCAGCGGAATTAAGATTTTTTGTGATTTAAATCTATACTAATATTATTATCATTAATTAATGTGAAAGTTACGTTGTCACACGTAACGATTTAATTGATTTTGATTAAACTTGTATTGTAACTTAAACATTAAGAAATTACTAAATCACACTTAAAATAATACCGTTTAGATAGAACCCCCGAACCAAGGAAGCCAAGAAAGCATCAAACACAAGACCAAGGTTCAGTACATAACCCTAAAAATCAGAAGACTAAAGTGGAAATGGTGGTTTCTTTTTACTTATTGTGGTATAGTAATTTTATTCTAGGTGCATCGTCTTCACATATAATTATATAATTAATGTATACATCAATCACATTGTAAAACATTTTTAAAAGATTAACGGCGGAGTTTCTTGCCTATTCTTCTCCATACGAAACTACCTTTTCGAAGGGGCAACTAGAATCAATTCAATTTTTTTGTAAATTTTGACCTTCAAAAGTGCCTTTTATGTGCCTATTTGAAATAAATGATTTGACTTTGACTTTTGTCTGGACACCTGATGAGCATAATCAGCCTATAGTGTTCCCACTGCTGGGACACAGGCCTCCTCTCTTTGAGAGACTCCTCACCTGATCACCTGATGAGAGGGAAGAACAAATGGGGCAAAATCGTACCCAAGAAACGGCCACAGAAAGAGAGGTCTAACCACAGAAAAGGTGGGATGATGACATCAGATAGGTCACTGGAACAACAGAGTGACCAGAGAGATACAGGAGAGAAGGTTGGATCCAAAATATAAACAAACGCCAAATACGAGACTGACAACAACACTTTATGTATTGTCCAACTAAAAGGCTAATAATAAAAAAAAAAAAAAAAAACAAAATCCCCACGGACGAAATCACAGCCAAAAGAAAGTAGGTATTTGTAAAAACAAGTACCTAGGTAAGTAGGATCGGTCACTTGACTAATAAAAAAATCACCCACGCTGTATATAATCTGATTTGTTTTCAATAACAATAGTTTTAAGTGCAGTTACGACGCCTGTCATGTATCCCAAGTAAGAAATTCAGCCTACACAGTATTTTTGTGTTTGTATACAAGTTTGTTACGACGTGATTTTCCGGTTATTTGCATGTTTACTGTATCAGTAACGAGGACGGACATGAGTATGCGTTGGGTTTAAGTATGTGGTTCGTGGTAGAAAAGGCCGCATTCATGTTAGCAGAAAGTTACAAAATAAAATTATTGTCTACCAAAAGGCAAGCTAAAGTCATTATTGTTGAAATAAAATGCGAGCTAAAATATTTCGTAAGATTCGACTTCCGGCCTGACTAGATGTTGCAGGAAAAGAAAATCTTTCCGTTTCCAAATCAAATGTTTAAATCTTTGCTTAAGTAGAATTAAGAAATATTTTCTCTGAATAAAATTAATTATAGATTTACATAATATAAACGGCAGTACGTAAATCATACTTGAAGGGTATCTAAATGGATTGCAAAAAAAAAAATGAAGATGTAATAATGTAGGTAATATAAATCATTTTTACGCTACTCCACGCTAACGTATGTACTTACGAGTAGATAGGTATGTTCAGTTACGAACGAATTATAATATAATAGACCTATACAATAAAAAAAAGTAATTTTAAATGCTCAACAAAAACTAGTCAAGAAATGTAAGTTTTCTTCAACATAGGTTTGTATCGAGTCATTAAAGTAAATTTTTTGTTAATCATTATTTTAATCACCATATTTTTATGGTTTTTATTATCCCTAGATATAAAAAATATAGTAAAAAATTGGATTGCTTATGTACTTGTATGTACCTAAAGAGAAATACGCATTAAAATAAAGATAATCAGAAGGTATTACTTAAATAATTGTTTTTATTACTATTCAATTATTTTTACAGGTACCTAGTCTTTGTAATGACCGTCACCTTTTAATTTAACACTACCTATCATAAAAACGTACCTTTAATGAAAGGTCACATTGCTATTTTAATAATAAACATACTTTGTTTAAATAACCTTTGATAAATTGAGAAAACATTGTGTCAGCTGAGAGAGAATTAGTAGGAGATGAACTCAAAGTTATTTCAAGTTCAGAAAGTAATAAGGCCCTTTTCAAATAAATATAAGCGTAAAAGCAGTCAACTGGAAATAGGCTTTAGCAATTGCAAGCCACTAAGCAAACACCACACAAACACTACTAAGTAAATACAGCCTACAGCCAGATCTGCGAGGCGGCGAGCCGCCTTGCCGGATTGCCGCCATGGGATCTGGAGGCAAAAGCCCTCGCGCACATTTGGGAGTGGCGCGAGGAGGCGAAACGCCGGGGCGTTACTCCGCTGCCGCGAGAAATCGCGGCACAGCGGACAGAGCTCCGGCGGGATCTCATGGCGGCATGGAGAGTGCGACTGTCGCAACCCAGCGCTGGGCACGCCACAATTGCGGCGGTAAGTCCCCTCTTTGAGGAGTGGCTTGAGAGGCGCCACGGCGTCCTCACCTTCCGCCTGACGCAGGTCCTCACCGGACATGGCTGTTTCGGGAGGTTCCTGTTTCGGATAAGGCGGGAGGAAACGCCCGGGTATTGGCATTGTGTGGATCGACCGGAGGACACGGTGGAGCATACGGTGGAGGTCTGCCCAGCTTGGGTGGAGCACCGCCGTGTCCTCGTGGCGGCGATCGGCGGCGGCGATCTCTCGCGTCCGGCCCTGGTACAGGCCATGGTACGGAGCGAGAGGGAATGGGAAGCCGTCACCTCCTTCTGTGAAGCAGTAATGCTCGCGAAGGAGGAGGCGGAGCGCGTGAGGGTGCGGCAATCGTTGCGCCCTCACGACCCTAGTCGCCGCAGGAGGAGACACCCTGGGCGTCGGGAGTCGATAGCCGACTCCCGGCCACCGTAGGCGCGGGCCTGCGGACGGCGAGCAATGGGCAACTCGCCGTCCGGCAAGGACCAGGCCCGGGTCGACGGCGCGTTGTGTTCCACGCGCGCCTCAAAGAGATGTCAGCATAATTGACGGGGTCCGACAGGGCCGATGCCTGCCGGGGTCGCGGATTGTTCGAAAGAGTTACCGTGGCCCTGGCGCACAGGCAACTGAAGGAACACGGGTGGGTTTTAGTCAGTAAGAGTCTGACACGCCCTTCCGCTCCGCCCAGAGCGGGAGAGGTCATTTGATGATTTCCCACCCAAAAAAAAAAAAAAAAAAAAAGCCTACAGCCAGATCTACAGCATTTTCCATCCAGATTATACAGGAAAAAAAATAACCAGTGCGCAAACTGTAACCATGAACTCATAATATGATTCTAAGCCCCCCAGCGTAGGAAATTTTCGAAGGTCATAAAAAAATTGCATACTTTTTTCCATACATTTTGACTGCGTAGGCTATTTATTCTCCATACACTTTTCTATGAAACAGCTGTTTCTTTTTTGTTGATAACTGACTAAAATTTTATATGTTAAGGCGTCTAGAATTATATGCTGAATTCATGGTTACAGTTTGCGCACTAGTTAAATTTTCTTCCTGTATAAGGCACTTTTGCGAAAACGACAATCCTTCTATCGCGAAAGCGTCACTGCAATCCCCGTAGACAGCTCTACAAAACACTAAGTGACAATAAAACTTAAATTACAGGTGTAGCGGTATCAACATCGCCAAATGCGAGCTACACGTCATACTGACGTCACGCAAATCCTGCATCGCGCAAGCAGAGTTTACCGCGCGACTAGCATATACTTACAACGTCCCGACATCAACCGTCGGGCAGTTGCCCATCAGACACAACACCCGTCTGGTCGGAGGATCCTCCCTTTTCCATAGAGTATGAGTGAGCTATACACCCTGTTCCTCATACCTCTATAACAGGTAATGTAGGTATTAGTTACAAGTGGTCAAATTCGATCATTCCAATCCCATTACGGTGGAGTTTCTTGCCCATTCTTCTCCATATGAAACTACCTTTTGGAAGGGGCAACTAGAATCAATCCTATTTTTTTTGTAAATTTTGACGTTCAAAAGTTCCTTTTATTTGAAATAAATGATTTAACTTTGACTTTTGACTTTATTATACCCATCTGATCTGGGAAGTACAACAGTTAATTTATTTTGATCCTGTGACCAACCTAGTCTCTATTTTATTTCAAACTCCAATATTTGTTCTACAATATATTGTTCCGTTTATTGCTTATTATTGCTCCACCATTTAAGTATCGTCAAAGTAATAAGTACTTGAGAGCAGTATTGTTATCTTCCTACGTATTGCCCTATACTGGTAAATGGACAACACAAATATTCTCTGGATCTTAAGTATGTCTCTCTAACTACTTTCTTGAAGATTCCTCTCGTATGACCAACATCTGTAAAACAGTAAAAATAAAATAAATGTTCCAAATATGATGCATTCCGATAGCAATAATGGAATCGCTAAATATTCAAAAAGAGTAAAGTATGTAAATTCCAGGAGAGTTAGAAAAAATGGCACAGTCACACAATTACACACCTACAACGTACACACAGGTTCAAACAAAAACACACACAGACACATCTCGTTAAGATAATTTTTCGAATCACAATCAACCAATTCCAATCCTACTGTCAAGTCTTCACTTTCAGACTAATGGATCACAAGGTAATTAATTCTAAAAACATAGAACCCTTTGTTTAAATCGAACCGTATGTCATGTATCATAATGTTGATTTTTAAATAACATATTTACAACCCAATTAATCATACAATTAAAATTATTTGACATGTAATTCGTCACTCGTAGGCGCGTACCGAAATTTCTCTAATAAAAAGTTGTAAAGCTTTTATAAAGAACAGACGGGCAACAGTTTAACCACAAATAATCAATTTTTGACCATACAGGATAGCTGTTGTTAAAATTAATAAGATAAGATTAGTATTTTATTTTTATTGTTGTTAGACAAAGATTCAATCATAAACGGAACAACTTTAGTGATTAAAATAATGCTAATTTTACAAAACACAACTTAAAAAATTATTAAATCTAGCGAGATAAGTTGCTACATCTATGATATTAGTATATTAAGCAAAGGTTTTGCATAGATTATGTAAATGATACCAAAAACATGTACGTAAGCATCTAACGACAGCAACATTGTAATAACATGAACGCAACGTGATCTCAAGTCTGGACGTTTGATTACTCGTTTAGGGCTTGTTTTACAAGTCGCAGGCAACTATTTAGTAGACACACTGTTGCCATAAAGTAGCCCGTCTGCTTCCCCACTAAACTTGATTATGCAGTACGACAATAAAATAAGTCGGTCAATTCCGCCCACGGTTTCTCTTATTGGATAAGACATTGTATCGATGTTTCTGCTTAAAAAGCGTAAATAAATAATGTTGTAAAATATAGTTTATGCGTTGGTACGTTTTGTCACGGATTTTTAATTAAGTTTGTAAGTACGGTTATGTAGAAGATTTTTGACTTTAATCTTAGCTCTTTAGTATAGAATTATAGCTGTAATATTCTGTTCAGCTACGGCATGTTTATTTGACAATGCCTACCACAAAGGCCTGTCATATTTTTATTAAAATGTGGTACCTATTAATAATTCAATTTCCAGTGCCAGTGTTAATATTTTAATTAAGAATCAAGCCTGACGTTAATTGTAAATAAACTTATTAGTTTATTTGTTGTAATTGAGGTTATGATATCAATATGGATTATCCGTTTCGGACCATAAGTTGCGTCTCCCACGATATCGTTAGTTATTATTGTCACAATCACCACGGTAGATGCCCATTGGATATTATAATAGCCAGTACAGTGATCCGCAAACGTTTTGGCGCTCGAGTATACAAAGGAACAAAAAAAAATGGTTTTGAAAATGGAACTGCTCGGTTTTGAAAATTATGTTCGTGTCGACTCGGCACAATTCGAGTTAAGTCATGCGGCTTTTTGTCGAACATTACCTATGTATTCGATTTAGCCGCCCGCGCCCGGCAGTGCCGAATCATGCCAACCTGAACAAGAGTCTAGCATTGCTCATATTTTGAGGTATGTTTTATTCTTTGTCAATTAATAAATGAATCAATAAAAACGTTAATAACTTAAGGTTTTTATTAATTAATTGACATACCTCAATATTGTGTATTGTGTTTTAAAGTGGTGCAATACTTCTATAACCATAGTATTATGTCATTAGAGAACAGATGTACCGCTCTTTTATAACTATAACCTGTTATGGAAAGTTTGCTCAGATTTATATTTATTTGTCTGAAATGCTAAGATTTTAGATACAATCTTTATTGCATACTTATTTGACTTCTTGTGTTCTTTCTAGTCATATTATCTAATTCTGTTGTCATCTTATTTTCTTCTGATTTTATTGATAAGAGACTTTTAAATTGATTTTGAGAAAACGCTGTTTGTTTCATCGGCTCTAAACCATCTGATTCCTATCTTGTAATTTTTTTACACATAAATTAAGTGTATTCCATCCTTATTTTTTTCTCATTAAGACTTTCTTATGAAAACTTTTACATTTATATCCACCAATTTCAAAAATTATGAAACTACGCAAACATTGAAAAAAGCTTTTAATAAACAAAATAATAAAGGCACTTTTAATTTATCACGTCTAATAATGTGACGAGCTTTGTCTCAACGTGCCTCAGATGATAGTAAGTGTTGAGATGCCTTAACCACTGATATAATGACGGACAGATGGGCAGAGGGTACTACTATGGAAACTCGATTCTTATTCAGTTATTGATTATTTAAAAAAAAACGTATTGGATATTCCTGTGTGGGTATTAACGGTGGTGGTTAATAATTTTTCATATTATTTAATAATATTTATTCATATAATTGGTTGTGTATTCTTAGTGCTTACTGTTTTATTTTATTTTGTTATCTATAATACCAATCATTAAACCTGACTCTGCTTCCGTACGTCCTTTTTGGGTAACCACTGAAAATCAGCGCTGTGCTGTCACAAATAAACCTATTTTGGTTTCTTTTTTTTCTTCTAATAGTTATTTGAACTACGTACATAATGTAAGTATGTATATATAGGGAGACGGGATATTTGAAAGACTAAGCAAACGTTAATTATTTTTGGGATTTTCTAATCCTGCAGAAACCAAGAAGGGTTAAGTCATGTTTCAAAATGTAGTGTGTGTATGTGCAATATCTGTCTAATGGAAAAAAATTAAGAAATGAACTAGATTTTTCATGAAGTTATCTGCTAGATACCGAAGTTAGCTGGAAATTATCCAAAGATAGTGAAACAAACCGCAGAAAGTCGTTAATTTTGATTATGTTTTAACATATTGTTTATATTAATATTCTGATTTCGTTTATCTGCCGATCTGACAATAAATTAATATATTTTAAACCATGCGGATTGCGTCCTAATCTAACAATCAATGAGAACAAAACAGCAACATTAATAAACATAAAAAGTGTTTATCTAAAACTTTCACATTTTGAATTTAATCCCCGATTCGAAAGTAACTATTATAATTTCGCCAAACACTCTTATTAATTTAAACTGTATAATTTATTTCGTTTATTATACAAATTATTGGCAAATGATTTAGTTTTTTTTTACTTTTACTGACATAATTTTTGTAATAACTACCGGGTGTAAGCTTTATATGTAGTTTTTGATGATTTTGTATAACTTTTCTATGTTCAGCATACCTAATGGCCGAAATAATTATGATATTTCAAATTATTTTTCGGAATCTGATTTTAATTTCGGATTCTTTGTAATATTCCTAAGGTTATTTTATAATAAAATTATTCTGTAGAACATGAACAATAGCTTTCATAAACAATTAAATCACATCTACAAGTGTTTATGTAACTACTTACAATTCTTTATTAGACTCTTCCACGGTTTTCAGAAATTGAGACCATAGGCATATGAAAAAGCTTAGTTTTTCTTTAGATTTTAGAAAGGGTCATCTCAATAAAAACACCTTATTTTAGTCGAAATAAAAATTTTAATTAACAAATTTAATAACACAAAAAAAACTATGATTCCAAATTCATCTTTTAAAACTCACTCCCAAACTTAACCCTTTGTCTACAACACTTAGTAGACCCCATTATCACGACAAGCTCAACTTAGATCGACAGGTGCACGCACATAAATATGATTGAGCTATTGTTTCCCACGACTATGATTACTGCCCGAATGCCCGGGCAACGCGGGGTAGTGAGGTGCAGCGCGGGGCAACGCTGAGCAAAGAATGTTCGTGGCAGTTACTTTGAATTCGACTTAAATGAAGTGAGCATTTTAGTAATGATAGTTTGTTTGTTCTGTTGCTGATGAGTTATGGGGAATTGTTTTGTTGTTAATTAGGGTAAGAGGTAATTGTTTTGTGTTCATTCATTAGAAATAAATCGCTCATTTGAATCTGTAAGTTTTGTGAAATTGTAGGTAGGTATGAGAAATCATGGGCAGGGACGTCCTCTAGTACGCTTATAACATTCACTGTGGTCATCAATCCGTTAGCCAATGGTGTTGGGTTACTTAAATAGCTGAAATTTAACTTTTAAATGAATCATACAGGTTGGATGCAAAAACGCGTGCTTCTTTTAATATATTCTTGTACAGTGACATTAATGACGTAAGTAACATTGACAGTAATGACAGATACATTAGAAAATAAATATTGTGTTGCCAATAAACATAATATCACACCATGTTTCCTTTAAGGGTTAGCAGACGTGTACCCAAGTACACTCAAATTTTGCCAGTATTTTTTTAAGTTCCATGTAATAGGGTGCGATCCTTTTGCCATCATCGGGCTCAAATCCCGTCACTATGCTGCTTCTGAGAATTCTTAAAGGTAAAACATAATAACACTTTTGCCCGACCTGAGAATCGAACCCAGGACTAGACAGGAACCAATGGTGATGACAATAAACCTATAGAGATAATAAAACCATATTTCTCGCAAATAGGCCGTTGGAAGTCAATAAATCCTGTATTTATTAATATATAATAAAAGTAGGTAATTTCAAAAGATTTCAATAATTTCATCCATAAAAATGCGTTACAATAAGAACCGTTAATACAAAACTAGATAAAAAATAACCTCGTCTGGAGTGCAAAGTTCGTCCATCACTGACAAACTGTCTGACATTGTATTTACACGCAGTAGGGCGCCCGCGCAACAATTAACGTTACTCCATGTAATGATCCAGTGTCTGTAACATACAATCCTTCTTAAGACTTCTGTACGGTCAGCCTCAAAGAGATATATACATGGACAAGATTTTATTTAATTTTCTACAATCTTTGCTCTATAATATTGCATTTGTGTAGTCACAAAACGTACACATTGTGTACCAAATTGTAGCTATATATTGATACAGTATTATGGAATACAAAATATAGACAGTCAAATGAATTCTTGTCAAGGTTGCCTGCTTGTCGGTCTTCTACAGATTGTGCTTCGGTGAGTGTGCCCAAGAACTCCACGACCTCATTCCACCGGCCCCCTTCTACCATCGGACATCTAGGCGCACTGCAAGTTACCATCCCTACCTAGTTGCTATTCCACCAATTCGCACTAAGCGCTTCCAAACATCTTTTATAATGCGCACAGCAAAAGAGTGGAATTCTCTACCTGCGCCTGTTTCCGACCGCATACAGCCCAAATCTCTTCAAAGTGAGAGTGAACAGGCTTCTTCTGGGTAAGCTCACTCCATCGTCGACTTTTTCTCTCTCATCTCTGACCTAGACAGAGACAAGAGCAAACCCATCTAAAATTAAAAAAATAAACATCTTTTTGGGGCTAACTGTACCTACTCATCTTTTAAAATGATTGTATCATGAAAATTACAGTCCTATTGAAAATAAGCAATGACTTATAAGAATGGCTTCTTAACACAGACATCATTACTGATCTGGGGTGCAAGAGAGGAGCCTCCCCGAGCGCCGTGCCCTCCAACCTTGTTACTTCCGGCGCTCTCTGGGTAACCGACTTCTGTCGATTGGCTAATCCATTCACCACGATAACAAATTCCAATCGGCCCTTCTCGGGGCCAAATAGTCCACTAACAAAACCAGCCTTGTGTGTGCAGCACAACTGTTTTCTTAATGTCCCTCGGCAAACTTCGTGGTTCGTTAGTCGTCGGATTTCTATCAGTTGCCTTTGCACTTGGTGCTGACCGGACGCTCTCAATCGACTTGGAAGTATATAAAGCTGTTAATACTCTTTTAACTTAATGTAATTTATAAAAAAAATGGCAGGAAACTGACTGACTGACATTAAGAAAATAGTCATACGGTACATAATCTCGATCAACATCAAAGGGTTCTCTCAGGATAAAGCGCTACTCTTTCTGAACTATCTCGCAAGACACATTGTGACATCCTATGTGTTCAAGACACCCATCGGGATTCTACCAAAAGTAGGCCTCACATTGCCGGACTGTCACTTGTCGCCGAGATCTGTCATCCGAAGCACGGTAACGCAGTGTTTATGTCTGCGTCAGCGTGTGTTAGCGTTGCTGAGTTCCGGGCCAAACAACAAAATTAAATTATATTTGCTTCGACACGCTGAGAAGAAAGAAAACTGATCTTCATTTGTTAGCTACTAGATAGAGTAAAGGTATTTTGCAGCTCTTGTAATTCTGCCAGGCAGAAATTATAGAAAAGTGCTCTCAAACTAAACGTTTTAGTTTGTTAAGTCGTTTTTTTTTCTTGTACGATATACCGTCAAACGGGGTGAATAGGGATGCAGGGGTGAAACGAAACTTTAAAAGGGATTTTAACATTGAAATAATATACTTAGTTTGTTGCGAAATAGGACTATGTGTTTACTGTATTATAATTAACGATGAAGTGCCTTTGTTGGCAACAAACTATATTATTTCAATGTTAAAATTCCTTTTAAAGTTTCGTCGCGATTCACCTCTGCATCCCTATTCACCTCATTTGACGGTACTGTATTGGTAATTAATTTGTGGAAGAATATAAACAATAGGTACGTAAGAAAGAATATTTTCCAATAATCTATATACTAATATATATAAATATACTAATATATATAAATATACTAATAATAAAGCTGAAGAGTTTGTTTGTTTGTTTGCTTGAACGCGCTAATCTCAGGAACTAGTCGGATTTGAAAAAATATTTTTGCAATTTATAACATTTTTTGTTATTTCTTGACTCCTAAGGATCGTAGCGTGATGGTGAGTAGCTTATAACCTTCCTCAAGAATGGGGCTTCTTGAGGAAGGTTATAAGCTACTTACCATCACGCTACGATCCTTAGGAGTCGAGAAATAACAAAAAATGTTGGAAAGAACACCATGCGAAAACGAAGCATAACGCGGGTAGGCGACGGGGTGGGTCGAAGGAACAAGAAATTTCACGGGGACGGAAGTTAGTTAAATCATAAAAAAACAAACAATAATGAAACTGCGCCGCACAAACATCATACCACAATGCAAATTCACACAACTAACCTTTTACGTAACAAATAAATAATAGAAATACAAAGATTATTGATATGGCGTAGATAATCACAATGTTTCCCCAGCCGTTGTACACAATGGCCCATTATGAACGATTACAAAGTAATCCTTATACCAATAGGTATGCGATGAATATTTACAATAGATTTAGTCACGAGTTCGAATAACTTATTTAATAATAACGTAAATAAATTTTACTCCTGGAAGGATATTCTTGAAGAAAATTGTTTGCCTCGTAGTGAGTAATACTTACGAGTATAATGAAATATAGAATAGTACTGAGTAATTCATTTGTTCATAAACTCAAGAATCAACAAATAGTGAATTCAGTTTGGCTAGTTCGAATAACTTCAAAAATAACGTAAATAAATTTTACTCCTGTAAGGATATTCTTGAAGATAATTGTTTGCCTCGTAGTGAGTAATACATAATGAAATATCGAATAGTACTGAGTAATTCATTTGTTCATAAACTCAAGAATCAACAAATAGTGAATTCAGTTTGGCATCGGAAAAAATACCCAATCGAAATATTATCAGTGCGATATCATGATCATAGTTTCATTGCCTTTACCCCTTTCGTTCGTTTCGGCTCGATGGAGGTTCATTTCTTCCATGCTTTCTACCGTCATCATTCCGGTGTTTACTCCATTCTCTGCCATTATCATCTTTCACACAATCCCTCCATCTTTTCTTTACGTCATCAACATTAACATTTACAACATCTATTATAAATCACAGTCACCATTTCCACCTTTACTGCATTTCGATAAAAAGCATAAATAAATGCTCTTACTTTTAAGGCACTCCGCGTAACTGTCTCGTTTTAAGCAATAACATTGCCTCGAAAGTAGTAGAAAATGTATATGGCTGCCTCTGACTTGACCTCCGCCTTGTAATAAGTAACTTTTGTCGTATCTTTACTGTAGTACTTTATGATTTTTATATGCTAATCGTCAAGTATATTTTGAATGCTACTTGGAGAATGCCTAAAAAGGAGTTGACCGAGAGAATGTTGGACCGTTCAACTTGTAGGCAGGTACAATCTCTTTCTATAAACTTTAACAAAAGTGAAGCGAAGATCTGGGAAAAGTTTATTGGATGCAGCGACATAAAACAGTTTTTAGAATAACTATTGGCCCTTGCACTGAATTAGACGACCTGCAGCTGCGACTTTATGATAAGACGCTTTTATCGTTTTTCACTTATTTTTGAAAAGCTGTTAGCAATTTCGCTAGACTGCGGTTGAGGTACTGAAATAGTGTAATCAAATTTCTTAAAGAAAGGCCGATACTGGTGTCTGCTCTACTTAGGTGTACCAGTACCTAGGTGGATCTTTAAAAAATACTTCGGAAACCCACAGAAATATTCGTTTAATCTATACATATTATAAATTAAAGCCGCTTTTCGTGTTTTCTTATGTGACCGCATTGTTCTTCCAAACTAGTCAACGAATTTTGATGCCGTTTTCACTTTAATTTAGATAATTTATTCCGAAAGGTTTATGTGTATAACAGATTAAGATTATACTATCATATAATAAATACATCTCGACGTTTTGTTAAGTCGTAAAATCCGTGCGAAGCCTACTCCCTGAGTCTGTCAACGAAGTTACGGGCCCGTTAGAAAGTAGTTCGAAACTTCGAAGTGAACCCTACACCCAATTTATTACCTTTTCGGACTGGTAAAAAACATCGGGAGTAGGGACAGCTGTTATATCGTGGTGTCATTAATTCTTAGGTCGGCATCCAAACTAATCTATGTCCGTAGGTGATATGGAGTAGAAAACGCCCGCAAATTCGGCCGAAACTACGGATTTAGTGCTTAGGGAGTAGACGTCCAGGGGCGGATCGCTAGTAAGTATTACAGTCAATTTGAAACCAGCCTTTAATTCCCTTACCGAATATAACGTCATCATAGCAGTCGGAGAAGACCTCCCATTACTGGTCATCTTACCTAAATCGAAGTTGCATAATGCATAATCAGCCTATAATGTTTCCTCTGCTGGGACACAGGCCTCCTCTCTTTGAGAGGGAATGGGCTGTAATCTACCACGCGGGCCCAGTGCGGGTTGGTAGATGTCACATGTCTTCGAATTTTTGGTTCTAGGACATGCCGGTTTCCTCACGATGTTTTCCTTCACCGTTTTGAGAGCAGTGGTGATGAAATAATTTACACAAAGTAAAGCGCCTGCCTGGGTTCGAAACCACGACCTACAACTCGTAAGTCGAGGCCGATACCACTGGGCCACCACTACTCCAGTAACGAAGTAACAAATCGAAGTAACAAAAACAAATGACTAAACACAAACTCACAAGCTTACTTACTTTCCTACCTATCGTCATTCCAATAATACCATCAGCAAGTCTTATACTCGTATATAACTTAATAAATGTAAACAGACGCTTTTAACACTTCAAAGTTTAATAATTACCGCGTTTTAACTTTTTAGTTAAGATTCCGGATAGAAGTCGTGGGGTTCAATTCACGGTTGAATCAAAATGTTGGGTTTAATAAGTCAATAGGTAGGTTTTGAATATGTTTTATGGTAATGTAGACTAGATAAAAAAATATGGATTTTGTTAGAAAGAAAGTTAAGCTAATGAAGGATTCAAATAGATTAGAGGACTCGTAAATTCAGGCAAATTTATTGTTTAATAAATTGACTAGGTACCAACTTAAATTGACCGTACCTATATTCAAAATAATTCATATCACAAAATGTCATTATTTGTCAGTTGTATGAAATGACTCAGAAGTTGATAGTGTGTCAACTTGATAAACAATGAATTTCCCTGACCGTACTTCTGAGAAAAAATAAAAAAAAACAAAATCAAAAGTCATTCTTAAGAGTGGCCAACCCGTCATACTTATTATACAAACGCTCGTACGTGATTATGGCGTTGTAACACATCTTTCATTGTTTTTTTATTTTTATTATGTATCTTGTGCACTTTATCTAGGTTTATATGCAAGCAAAAAATCAAAATTTGGAGAAACAAATTCAGTATAAGCCTTCAAAAATCTGCTTTTATGCAGAAATTTTACCTGAAGTTTGGCCGTTCATAATGTACTCATAAATTGTAAAAGTTAAGAAAACATCGTGATAGAAACCTTGCACATGTAATGGAGATTCTAAATAACTAATAATTTTTTCCAAAAACTTGTAAGGCTGTTTCAAAAACACGTATTTCCTGGAACAAGTTTTGTGAAATCGATGTTATCGCGTTCTCACTCTTGCTTCTTTTTCAAACATTGCGTTGGATGAAACAACAAGCTTTTCAATCATGCTCGCGTTGACGATAGACGGACTGGGAAGGGTCCACTTAACTAGGCTGACAATCTGCACTATTTGAACGTCAAAATTACATAAGACAGTCCCCCAAAACGCCCGCCTTTCACCCACTTCCTAGTGCTTTAGCTGTGGAGAAGAAGCGCCGCAACAAACTTTCCAGCAGCACAGCTGTCTGTTCAGTTAGTAGAACTGCATTCTATACAATAGTACGAGTAAGTAATTAACATTACGAAACATAAAACATTTAATTAAATTATTTGCCATACGGTCAGCTAGCACACGCCAATATACCAACAAAAACATTGAAAACTATACTCAAGCAGAAATAAATAATAAAAGTGTAAGCAGAACTTAACAACTAAATAAAAACCTCCAGGCATAAAGGGCGTTCCCGTTGACATTTTATGCATTGCTGCATTATGTTTATGTAGTAACTTGAAGTCACACTCACAAATGATAAACTAGGACCTCCAAAGTAAAATAAATAAACAGTTAATTACTAATAACAAAAAAACAGTAATTTAAAAAAAAAAACTAAAAAACGAGTGACACTGGGTATATAAAAATAAAAAATAATGAAATAAAAAAAACAGTAATTTAAAAAACTAAAAAACCCAACTGCGTTTCTGTGTAATTTGTAAATGTTAAAAACCCTAAAACAAGAAAGTCGTCATACCCGATTGCACTTAACTTAAAAATAAGTTTAATTTCGGAAGTCGGTGTCTTTGGTTTGGTATTTTCGTTTTTGGTATTTCATTTTTTTTTTTATATACCCAGTGTCACTCTCACAGTAAATACGAATCTAACGACACCTCTCAAGCTAAAATCCATCAAGCCGTTCAGGCTGCAGAGCGTGCCAAACAATTATACACACATACATACATACTCTCGAAAAACATAACCCTCCTTCTGGCGCAGTCGGGTAATAACAAAACCATGGTCATCAAGACGACCTGTTACCACAAGCAGCTCCCGTTCATGAGCACAACGCAATGATCAGCTAGCCACTACCCCTCTCGCCATATTTGATGGAAGGAGGCAACCCGATCCCCGACGCTGCCGCCAGCAGTGACATCTAAGGGAGCATGAAGAACTTGCTGCTGGTTGCTCAGGCAAGAATAAAATGATCAATTGTCGAGGTCACTAGCTAACTACATATTGCAATACAACTCATTAAAAAAAAGTTTATCTAAAAAATCAAAAATCCCGACTGCGTAAAAGTGAACTTTAAAAGAGATGGAAACAAGATAACATATATTGTAAAAATAATGTCTTTAGTGACACTCACAAGATTAAGTCAAATCGATTGACGTAAGAATCATCAAAATCGGGCCACGCGTTTGGTCTCTAGAGCGCAACAAAGGAACAAATATACATACATACATAGGCTGATAAACACATTACCCTCCTTTACGTCGCGCAGTCGGGTAAAAACATTGAAATTATGATTATGTAATTAATAAAAATAAAATAAAAAACTAAATTGACTTATATGTATAGTCAAATAAAATAAACAATTATATGAACTCATATAACCTGCCCATAGGTTAGCTAATTATGGAGAAAAGCTTATAGGAGAAGGCTTTATGTAATCAACGCCTGAGAAAATTTTAGTCGATAACCACTAGCTAAAGTGGTATTTTGAGAACGTTATGGCAATGTCGGATCACTTTTGTTTGATTCCAACTCGTTTTATACCAAAATAATCATTCTGAATCTAGATTTGTTATTTATTACAGTCGTTCGACATAAAATTATGATTTTCTATTTATTAAAATATATCGATTTAATTATAAAACTTTAGAAATTTAAATGAGGTACATCGATTATGTACCTAGTTCATAAAGATTTATTTTATATTTCAATACAAAAATCTAAGAATGTTTCGTACTCGAAACAAAATTCAAGTTGGTATTCATCAAAATATCAAGTTACATCAAGTTTTGCTACAGTTATTATTTTATGCCATATAATAATAAATATTATGAAAATCTATCAACAAGAATATAATAAGGATGTTGAATCGTTTGATGTTTGTCTAATAGTTTCACGAGTTAGGCAAAACTGAAGAAAAATTCGGAAAATAAAGAAAAGCATCAAGAAAAATGAGACAAATTTATTAATAACAGCCTGTATATTATTTTCTAATGCAAAGAAAAACCTATTTTTAAACATTAAAGAATTTTACTAAATTATTTTGTATTTGTTTTTTCAAATTATTTTGAACTTACTAAAAGTAATTTTTTAACCTGTTAGCAGAGTTCAATTTAGACGCAAATTAACGTTTCTAGATTTCGTATCAAATTACATGATGTTTTATAATTCAAAGCCTTTAATATGGCTACAAAAAAAAGAATCTTTATGTTTTATTACAATATGATGGATCAAAAAAATCTAAAATCTGTAAATAATTTAGACTACTTAATATTTTATTTCTTCTGCTGCCACTTCAAACACGTTACAATTTAAAAAGCTCGTAACTCATATTAATCATAGCTATTAAAATTATAGTTACCAGTTAGGTTAGTTAATAGTTTTTCAGACAAACGTACTTTGACCTCTGTCCTACCTGCCTACTACCACCTTTTTATTTGCATTTATCCCAGATAAATTGAAAATACAAAAAAGTCGGTCAATAATAAAAACGGATCAGTGCTTATATTTTTTTTAAGTCCATTATATTAGATGGACGTACCTACTTAATTATAATTATAGGTGACGTGACGGGACACGACGTCTGACTCTGCCAATCTTATTAGTGCTGACCGATAAAAAAAAATACTTTCAGCCAGCCAGATACTTCTCAAAACTTTGAGCAATAAAAAAAAACCATCGAAAAACTAAAAAAAACCGTACCACAAAATAAGTCATACAAATTCAGTCCGCATTCGTCTACTCCTAATTAATCCATCCAACTCGTAAGTTACAATCGATAGCGCGTCACTCGACCATCAAGGTGGGAGCATAGGTTTTGCAAACTACATATAATAAAACAGATGAAGTGCATAATTATTCATAAGTTAATAGGCGACACGAGTGCTGCCACACACCGCTGCTTTTAACAGAATTAAGGAAAAAAACAAAAACAAAAACTTTGCTTATTTTTCCTCTATCCGATCTCTTACACCATGTTTTACAAAACTAAACCAACAAAAAAAAACCGTACCACAAAATAAGTCATACAAATTCAGTCCGCATTCGTCTACCGCGCACTAAGCCATCCAACTCGTAAGTTGCAGTCGACACCGCGTCACTCGACGATCAAGGTAGGTTTTGCAAGAAATCCGAAGTGGACGCACTGCCTTATACGGGTACGTAGACGATCTAAAAAGTGGAACGCAGCCTGTCTAAGAGCGTACTATTGTGAGAATATTTATTGTCCTGATGATAATTGTTTTTAACTTCCAACGTTGCGGTAACTGGATAAATGTAGGAGTTAGAAGCTTCTTGTTCTTATAAGTGCGTGCGGTTTTCTTGGAGAGAGTTTTTAGAAGTTATAAATCTTTAGTACCTTTCTAATTAAGTAACTGCTATTAATAAATTATCAGGTTTGATAATAGAATAGACTAGAATACAATAGAATACTCTTTACTATGTACACCATAAAAATTACAGATATAAATGTAGAAATTTTACATAGGGTGACACAATGGGCGGTCTTATCGCTAAAAGCGATCTTTTACAGACAACCTTTGGATGGATTCAAGGGAGAAGGAGAGACAATAATGCAGGTAGTCAGTGGTGTGCTATTTACATATACAACAAATACATACATATATAAAACACATACTTATCTACATATAAAATATACAATAATAAACATGAAACAAGAGCAAGGAAACTAAATGTTTAAGGAGAGAGGAAGTGATAATAATAATAGTGGTAGTTATAGTGGGGATAATATGGATGATACAAATCACGACCACATGTGTTGTGGTGGAAGTTACTTACTTAGTATCAAATTTATCACCGCTGCACTGCATATCGCTACCATAATATTTTAATTATAGGCAAAATATATCTGAAGAAGAATTGGCCGTTTTCAGATTAGGCGATAACGGTAACGCCGTGATATCGTGGGACTGGTAATTTCATACATTTTCTAATGAACGTTTTGACATTGTTTTGTTATCGTTATCGTTATCGCCTAACGTGGAAACGGCCAATAAAGGTAGTTCTAATGTTTAATACTGAAAAACTAAAATTTTGAAAGCCGGGCAGAGCGTTGAAGCAAGGTGTAGTGTCTATTGCCAGCCTACTTTTCTGCACTTCACTCTCTAATGCAAAACCTCTTACTCAAAAGCTAATACCTCCATTAAAAGTTCTCGTAAACCTACAAATGACTGCACACATCTTGAAATTCACATCTTGTCTATAATTCACAATAATACATTTGCAGTAGTTAAAAAACGTCATTATGGACCATCAATGAACGGGTAAAACAGTAGAATAGACTTACACTGCAGTGTAATAATAACTGACACAGTAATACAGGACAAAAAGTTAATGAGTTGAGGTTATCCATCAAAAAAGGCGTGGCGATGACGAGGCGATGCTATCGTTAAAGCTGAATGTCGGGTTTGAAAAGGGAATGGCGATAATCGTATTCATTTTTATTTTTATTTTGTTGCAATTGTTATTTTTGGTAGGACATAGATTATCACGCATTATCACATTTATCACAGCAAACATTTCTTAAAACCTAAATCTTTTCTCAACAATTTTTTCTATTTTATCTAAATATTGACTATAGATTTCACTACCTATAGTTTGTATTGTAAGTATCCTAAGTGTCATCATAATAATATCATTCCATAAGTTTAAAAAAGGGCCTAGTAATGAAAAGAATTATAGCTTAAGTAGGCGCTTAAATCGCTACGAAAAACAAAACGTGGTCTCTATAAAAGAGTTTGAAAATCAAAAGCTAATCTAAGCAATAGAAACTCAACTAACACAGACTTACATAAGTGCGCATTGTGCCCTAACTAAATGAATGGTTAAGTATCTGCTAATATATATTACTTACATAAAATAGTTACGAGCTATAAATTACAGCTCCATCAGTAGTGGACGGTCAGCTTTAGGTCGCAGATGGCGCACACGCCACACATTAAAGCCTTGATAGAGGGAAATGAGAAACAACGCGCCAGGTGAAAGGTTCGCTAGGAAACAATATTGCAAATACAATTTATTATAATAGGATTTATACAAGGATTTATGTTCTGTAAACTAGATTTTAGTGAGTTTTGTCTGTGTGAACTTTCTTTGCTGTGATGTAACCGAGTTGAATGGAGATACGCAATTTGAACGTGCGTTTGCGTAATTAATTTATAGGCCCTCTTTTGTTGCATGTTATATTCTGTACTCTCAGTTAACGTACTCCAGTTTTTTACAAGGATTACCATAATAATATATTATAAATAATAATATGATAATAAACACAGGAGCACTCTCTGTTGCCTCACTCTTAGTGTCCTATGGGACAGGAATCAGATACGACCGGAGATCAGGCGCAGGACCAACAGCTTAACGTGATTTCAGAGGCACGGGGGTATCACACCGCCAACTTCCAAACTCCGGGCTGTTACTAAGAAATTCCTAATAAAAATACAATAACACGCTGTCCGACCTGAGAATCGAACCCAGGAACCCACGCTCAGCAGTCGCGAGATCAACGGGGTAGTCAAAATCTTATAATATGACCAGCTCGTGTAGCATGAGTCAGCATGACCAGCGCAAATACGGAAGCAACGTCAGACACAATGACAAAGTGTAAAAAGACTTCTACGGCGCAATGTCAAAAATGAAGAAATGAAATGTCACTTTGTGTAGAGATATGTCTAGATTCTTCGTAAAGTAGTGATAGCAATAGTCATGCTTCGTATGTTGACCATGCCTGTCCTAGGTATTGTTATAAAAATCTTTTATATTAATATCGATGATCTTAGTTACAAAAATAATAATTACTTTTTCATTAACAAAATAATACAAATATACATGCGAAACAAAAGCAGACTAAAACAAAACAACAGAAAATAAACACAAATAAACTAAAAAAACATTGGAACAGGAGCGATGTTGCGTGCGCGCCGCGTTCCGTTTCGCACGAGAGGGGCCTCAACTTTTTGTAGCATCCCATAATCGAAGCAGTAAATTGAAACCTCCGTACGATAATACACAGATTACAGTGTATTATTTGTAATCTATATTTATATAACGTGTAATTTCTCAATTTTATTCGTTTAGTCCGGTGATTTATTTGGCTGGAAAATTAACACTTTAAAAATATATATTTCTACCTGAAAATTGTTGGGAAGTTATAATTTAAAAGATTCGGAAACTTTAACTTTATGACGTACGAATTAAAAACCAATACTTGTTAAATAAAGGGAAATCTAAGTAGCTAAATAAGATAGGGAACTGTGTAGTGATTACATAGATTTCACATGATGATACCATAATTACGATAGCATAAGACAAGTCTACCTATCACCGTGCTAGACATAAGTTAGCCACCTACCAACCTAGCTGTAGAGTTAGTTTAGATATTTTGATAAAGCAATCTTTAAGGGGTCAGTTAGTACCTAAATGCATACAAACCTGATTTATGCGTCTATAATAATTGAATATTTACACTCTTAAATCATTTAAACGGAATAGATTGAAATTAACGACTATCTTTAACTAAAGAACGTTAAATATATATTCTAAATTACATCTAGATAATAATTTATTTTTATTATTGTGTGTAAAAAGGAAAGGAAAACATTAAACTAGTCTGTTGCTCAACGTCCTGCGCGTTCATGTCGGATAGTCGGCCAATTGAAGATACTACTACGCATAACTGCTGTCATGTGAAATGGCTTAAGTCCGTTTAGTTGTTTTTTGTAGGCCTGGCCCTGCAGTCTCGACAAATATAACGACAAAAATCGGTCGTTAAGTCTAATCGTTGTCAAATTTCTTTAATAGATTCTCAACCTTATTCTTTCGAAATAAAGTTGACAATCTATAAAAGGAATTTGACAACGATACGACCGAGCGATACGATCGAGCCGTAGCGACCGATTTTTGTCGTTATATTTGTTGAGACTGCAGGGGCTGGGCGAGTTATCCCGTGTTCGAATTTTGTAAGTTAACGTAACCACGTTAACTTACAAAATTCGAACACAGGATTAATAATAACCTCAGAAAAATCTTTCCTGTTCTTTCTTATAGTACTATTTTTTTTTCTAGTTTCGTACCTCCATTACAGGGTAAGTAGGACCTAGCGCCTTTATGACATTTAATGAGATGAATTTTTCATTTAGAAAATTTGTCAATTTGTAAATTTTCACATTTGAATTATATTGTTGTTTATTGTGTAATGTTTGTACAATTATAATTTGTGTATTCATTGGCAGTAAATACCTTTCCTAAATATGTTTTGTAAGCCAATGTCGAATGTAGATATATTATTATGGTGTTAGAGTCCATTATTAAATAAATAATTAATTTATTAGTCGTGTACACGGGTTTTGAAGTATCGTAATGCCTTCCAGCAAGAAGTTTATAATAAAAATTTTGAGCGACGGAACAAAAATTATAGGTACAGTCAGCTTCAAAAGAACCACAAAATCTGATCTAAATCAATTATTCTGACAGTATCTAAATTTTGTAGAACGTAGAACATCACGCGGCCTAATGTGACAAAAATTTATTTGTCAAAGAAATGTGATCGAATTCTTGTAGAAAAATCCTTAACATAATTTACATAATTAATTGAAATCAGTTGATAAATTTTGCATTAAATTGATATTAATGCACACATAATTTTTCAAATAAGCGCTAAAGAACACATGTGAAAAAAAACTGTGAGGCCCATAAAGATTACCATTAAATTAAACAATATCAGTAGAATTTGTTACTGAGCTAAAAGGCAAAAGGTATCGTGTAAATCTAAATTTTAAATTCCCTGCTGGCCCCAATTGATCATAAGGTAGGTAAGTATAGTTATTTAAATATCACCTATTTATTTTTTGGCCATCGAGATTTTGCTATACAACAAAACGGAAACTCTGTTTTTTTTATTTTTATAAATGCTCTAAGGCTCCTTCAAACAGGCGCGACACACGACGCGAATAGCACGCGACTCAAAGGCACCGCTCCTCGCGCGACAGTTGGTGCCTTTGTGTCGTATGCGATTCGCGTCGCGTGTCGCGCCTGTTTGTAGGAGCCTTTATTGAATGAAAATACTTATCTCATGTAGTATACTATAACGCCTTATTCTTAACATATGGATATATTTATTTATGTTTAAATAGGTATCGACATCAAAATGTCCTATTTTTATTGAAAGGCACTTTATTTTTCCCTCACATCATATTATTTCACAATTTCCCATTCACAAAACCCTATTTATATTATTTTATATATTTATCATTATGATTTAAATAAACATAACAATTATTGCCAATAATTGAAAATACGTTGCAACGTGTGAAATAAGCATGCGGTGTCAATTATGCTACTGTTTATAAAAAAAACTTAAACACAAAGCTACACCTGTTGGTTTCGTTCCTTTCTGCAATACGTAGAGAAAATTAAGACTGTCCCACACGGTACTTATTTTACGTGGTAGGCGTCGATACGATAAAAAATAAATAAAAAAATATCTATTTTTCTTTATGGAAGTAAAAATGGATGTTGTTTTTCATATTAATTGTTACTATAATGCCGTAGGTAGTATTGGTTGGTTGTCTCTATTATTTATTTATTTATTGCTACACGCACAAGTAACAACTGCGCAAAAGCGAACTGAATGCTATAGATAAAGGATGCTGCACAGACAAAAATATTACCATATATTATAGTGGTTATAACATTAGTCAATACAAAATTGACATACACGGGTTGAAATTATTAGTGAGGAATGACAGTCCATTTTCTGTTGGCAATAATTAAGTCTGTGTGATACGTAAAATTTTCTTACAAAATTTAATTCCAGCAAGCTTAGCAGAGGCATAAGTATTGTGTGTGCAGGGTTTTATTTCCAAGATAACAAAAGTATGTGAATCGACACAGGTTGCAAGACACCTACGAGAAACGCTACGAGCTAAAGCAAATTAGTTCTCGTTGTTGACTCCGGCGGCAGTAATAAATGTTAATTAATTATAGATATTTTAATTATTAATCAATAATTTTTCTTCTTTCAAGAAATTGATTGGAAGATTTTTCTGTATGTTAGCTTCGAAAGATTTATCATAAGTTTTAAACGATATAACATTTTGTTGGTGTACGTATATAGTCTATTTTTTTTTTAATGTATCAGTTATCTAAAAGATAAGGTTTCCTAATACCAATCCAGCTAGAAAGGTGCTAAAACAACCCGGTTCCATATCAATCGGTTCTCACGTTTTTCCACCAACGAAAAAATATTAAATCGTAAACATTTCAAACACTGGTAAGAAATAAAACTATGAAACCGTTTACGTACATTTAGAAACGAAATAAATAAACCAATAAAAAATAACATCGAAAATTTTTCATCGATAATCGAACTCGTTACTCGAACAAATCAATCGATTTGCATTATTTACAGAAAGTAATAACGTTATCAATATTTACTGCTTATGTTTCATGTATGGAATGGGTAAATGTTCTTGTTTTATATAAAATGGAGTAAAAAAAAAGTCATGTAAGCCGGAGCTTGTTGGTAGCGAGTTGTTCTGCGCATGCGACGACGGACGGCTTAATCAAGGTTCTTAGGAAAGACTTCAACGAGATGCAAAGGTGCAGGATTCTATCTTCGAAATTATTTTGTAAGAAAAGGTTTTAATTTTGAATAAATTCTTGCGAAAAGGAACTTTGATTGGAATTATAGTGAAAATATTCAAAAACTGGTTAAACGCTCAACTGTCGCTAACCGTGTGTGTTCTATTGTTACCGAACTCAATAAGTTCGAATGACAGATTAGGGCATACATTTAGCCAACAATAAAAACAATCTTGGCTTTCTGTTATTTATTTTTGTAATATTATTAAAAATGTGAAATTTGTTATCTAATATGTAGGTATATTTTATTACCCAGTGTGGGTACATTCGTGCGAAGTAAAACTTAAAATCCAATGACTCTAAGACAACGGAAAAACCAATTACTTACATTATATTTTAGTTTTGATAATCAATGAAACATTAATATCGATACCGAAGTGAAACGTTTAATTATTTTCTTAGTAACATTAATATACAGCATGTTTTCGAGACATAAATCGAAATGTAACAAAATCTTGTTTAGTTTTTATTAATTGCATTGAATTGAAATAGATTAGATCGTTGCTTATGCAAATAACATTCCTTGAGTAGGTACATCCCTGCTATCAATATTTTATTCTAAATTGGTATTTTTTTTTCACCGTTATTTTTCACAGCTAGTGGAATTGTAACTTGCATTTTTCGCATTTTTGTGCTAATTTTTTTCGCGGTATCTCTTCTACATTTTTGAACCAGAAGAAGATAAGGACTGACGCAGACAAGTATATAAATATTAGCGTTAAGTGTTGTCAGTCGATCTTTAAAATAGTAGTAAGAATTTTGAATACCTAGCAACAGTTTTAATAGAAATTTCGACTTAATTCAAGTTTTAGATCGCAAGAAAAATAGAGAAAAAAATTAACAACTGTTAAATGCGTACATTTATATTAATTCAACATTTAAGGTTTTGTATTTCAAGTATAATACTTAATTAAAAAATAACGTAGGTACTAAATTTACAAGTTATAAATAATAATAAAATATCTAAAAGCCGCTTTCTTCAAGATTGACCGCAACATCACTCTCTCAAACAACTCCTCTAATTGTAACTACCCACATTTGAACAACAAAAACCTATGTCAGAATTATTATCCGCGCTACTTGACGTTAGCTTTCATTTGACACCTTTGTATCGGTTGCCATGGTTACCAAACAGTCTCGGTTCAGTGCCAGCCAACAGGTTGTAACAAAAGAACACTTTATATCTATTTGTTTGTGCATGTGTGAAGGAAAAGTGATACTTGTTCCTAGTTGACTATTGATGTAGTGAGGATTTTGAATTTCACATGCCTGTCTTCGTTTTGCGCGAGAAAGAAAAAATATCATCCTGTATGCTTTGAATAATTGGCATAAATGACGTTTGGATTAAAATTTTAATTCAAAATAGGAATAAGAAACGCCAGAAGCTAGGTGCACGGTTCCAATTGGTATTTTCCTATGGTGAGGAGCGGGCACGAAACTCCACGGTTACTCTTTTAATATTGTGATTATGAGGTTAAAGGTGTATAACCTTATCATAAAAGTCTAACGTTAAAACCAATGTAACCAATGCGACGGCTCTTGAGATAATTCTTTTAGCCCATTGACATCCGCGGAATGACGATTCACGACGATTCATATTCTAATTAAAAACGATGCCGCTGTAAAACGTATTAATTAGTCTCACTAACGGTAACCTACAGAAAAATAAAACAATGATTATTTAATATAAGTTTAAACAGTTATAATTTTTCTTGTTAATTAACAGCTCAATGACGGCGGAAGTGAGTAGCTTCTTTAATCTTTGGGTATTATCGGCAATACGACATATTATAGGAATCCCCAAGATTCAAAATGGAGTTAAACACAAAATCTATTTGCTTAAACTCATAATTGTAGATTTGTAGACCTTTTTATATTTTGTTGAGTACCTGTTACTTGTTGACAGGCCTACACTGTCCTCCCATATCTATCAACACTGTAATTTGAAACATTGTAAAAGCCCCTTATTTTTAAAAGAGTAACCGTGGAGTTTCTTGCCGGCTCTTCTCCAGAGGAAACAACCAATTGGAACCGTGCACCTAGCTTCTGACGTTTCATAAGTGCCCATGTTGGTTTTTGTGAAATAAAATATTTTGATTTGATTTGATTGAATTTATTGTCTTTATTTAGTAGTGAAAGTATTTATAAAGAGTTGGAAGTGACCAGTGGCTATGATGAAAAACATCACTAAGAATATTTAACGTATGCCGGCCGGTAAGATTTCGTTCTGTTACTTTAACCAGAAAATACTTAGGTTAGCCTGAAATCGCCAATCCGTCTTGAGCAAGCGTGATAAAATCAATGCTCGTGGCTTCTTTATTTGAGAAGAGGTTTTTTTCCTGAAGTGGGATAATAACTGGCTGGTATTATTATTGTATTAGCATTTACTTATCATTCAAACTTGATTATTATTTAGAAGTAGTAAAGAGTTGTATTCCTAGGACGAAAGGAAAAATAATCAACTATCGACATTCCCTCAAGAAAACAGATCCTTAACAAACATCGTCAAGCTTGATGTTAGTTTGACGAGTAGAAGTCATCATTTCCCTGCCCTTATTTCAATTTATTTGTCGCCGGCTTTACATGGCTTTTCTTCAAAACTTTTCTTTTAATCGTCATCTCGGTAGTCATTCCATTTCTAGCCATATCAGCTAACGCACATTCCAAGCTTGGAAAGTAGTAGTGATAATTATAAATGTAACGACATCGAATTCAGAAACTTTTTGTAGGTTCTACGAGTATGAGCAACGTGTCAAAATTGACATTCCATTCATGCAAAAGATTGTTGGTAGCTAAGTTTAGCATTACTTAACTTTTAATAGAAGTTGTAACCTATTCGATATAGGTACCTATCGGGTCCGTAAAGGGTCATCTTTCTTCTGATTATTATCTTTTTAGCGATGTTATGTTTATGATGTGTTTTCTGTTTAATTATTATGAACGTTGATCAGGTACTGTTCAATTAAGTTTAGCATTACTCAACTTTTAATAGAAGTTGTAACTTGTAAAGGAGGTAACTTTTATTGATTGACACTTTTATAATTAAAATCTTTATCAGATATATTGAAACCGTAAATAGGTGTATGTTTAGAGCACGTAAGTACTGATCAATTAGTTTAATCAATTAAAATTTCGCAATGAAATGAAAATAACAGATTACATTGCTACAAGTTATTCAAAAGCTTTTTCGCTTCTTACCGTAAAGAAAGTTCTTATAAGAGTTGCGATTACACCCGCTGATGTATAAAGAAAGAAACATGGCAGATTTATACTCAATTATATTAGTATTTCAGATCTTTCAATAAATAAAGTATAGTAACAGTTACAAATGCAACATAAACTAGTGTTTATGTTACCGACAAAAGGTGCACATACCTTAAAGTCCTCAGTTATTAAAAACTAATTACACTTCACTAGAAGTTATTTCACAAGTCACATCAGGTTACATACACTCGGACACTCACAGATCTAGGTATTACAATATGTCAACAAAGTCCACTTTACCAAAACAATACAAAACAATATTTCGTTATGTTTATAATCAAAAATTTTAACACCAAGTCTTTAAGCAAGTTACAGGTGTAACGTAAACGTAAGAGTTACAGCCATACATTACCTAAACATCCGAAAAAAATGTTTTTGTAACATTCCGCGTTTCATTTTCCGATCGCGTCGCCGTATAAGGGCGCGTCAAAAACGCGGCTGTGTGCGTAACAACCTGACCATAGGCTTGCGTAGTCGCAACTGAAATCACCTTGCAAGGCCCACTATACCTCTCTCGCTCTAAACATGTTGCTGTTTCTTTCTAGCGGGCATTGTGCTCGGTCCAGCGAGTGGTACGCAACTTGACAATAAATTACGTATAGGAATCTAATCAGTTTAATAGATGTGTGATTTTTTTTATAAATCCTGATGGATTCTAATGGTTGGACGATGGTCGTTGAAGACCAAGGATTACGGTGAAAACGTGGTGCCTGTTTAGTTAGACACTGCGGTTAGGAAACAAGCTTCTTTAAAAGTGCGGTGACTGACTGAGGTCGGTTCGCGCATATTTTTTACTACAATAGTATCTAGTTCATCTTACAATGTGTGTAGATAGAACTTTTCTTGTTGACCATGTCATTAGGTTTGGATTTTATCTAATTTTTCGTCACTATTACAGTAAATAATATAATGTAACTATAAACGATTTCTTTTCACACTCAATTAGACAATAATAATATTTTCGAAAATCCTCTTTAATTCAAACTGGGGCCTTTTATTCTATGTATAGAATCCAATCCAACTTGATTCTGTTTCCCACAATGCAAACGCTTAAGATTGGCCACTAAAAGGCTTACAAGAGCTAAAGCGCGGTCACTGTCGGATTGCATAGAAAAGAAAGAGACGCGCGATGACACAACGCTGCTAATTTATTGCAAAATATGAAGCAATTATGGATTTACGAAAAATCTATTCATTGGACTAAAAAATTAAAATACTATTACGTTAGTATGTCACTTGTAGAATAATCTGACAAAAAAACTGAATGTTTACATGTATATTAGTATGTTATTTAATCGTTAAAATTTTTTTTTAGAGGTATCTTCGTGATTTGTTTCTATCATATCAAATTAATTGTATTATGTTTTCAACACACTATTTATCTAGCATATATCTAGAAGAATATCATATATTTTTCTGATTTTGGTTACTGCAGTGGATCATATATTTTTAGGCATTATAAATTTGCGTTTAGGTCATGTAGTCCCGTTAAGTTGCAAAATAGAAAGGATTACGACTCCGCATTCTTATATTACATTTTGTTCTAATGAAAGGAATCCTGGCTAGGAGATAATCATCTGCTGTTCGAACAGATCAGCTTACATTCAACTAGCAGGATTGCTTTTGTTTTCTTACTACCTGTTCTCTGTAGTTTTACTTACATGCTTGACGACCTTTTTTATTAATTGGAATTAAAAGTAGGAACCAATCCTATCTGTTAATCCAGGACATAGTAGACCTATGTATATGATTGACATATCCAAATCCATTTAAGCGTTTGTAAATCAATATCATCATTACCAGCCTACATTAGTGCATTGCTGGGCATAGGTCTCTCCAATCGCATGCCATTCATCTCGATCGTCGGCAACTCTTATTCAGCTGCTACCAGCCACCATGCGAATATTGTTGCTCCAACAAGCTTGAGGGCGTCCTACTATACTTTTGCCGATTCGTGGTCTCCAGTCAAGAACACCTCTACGCCAACGATAATCGGTGCTATGGCTAATATGGCCGGCCCATTGCCACTTCAGCTTGCTTATTCTATGAGCTGTGTCGACAACTTTGGTTGTCTGCCGGGTCACTACATTCCGGATCCGAGCCCTTAGAGAGACTCCAAGTATAGCCCGTTTGTAAATCACACAACATCAGAAACTTAAAGGATATAAGGTCAAGTTCTGAAAGATTTTTCTTACCCTTCAATTTTCTTTTGAACAGACCCACTATTATTATACAGATAGTGTTATACCTCGTTAATATACTTTAAATCAGGTAATGAATTACTACAAACAAATTAATTATTTGCAATTTTATTCGCACTTGACAGCCTATCGAGAAGACATATAGGTGCGCCTCATGACCAATTTCTGGGTGAGTTAATGTTGCCCTCTATCATCAATAACATAACAATACTCCAACAGGTAGCATCTGTCATTGTTCTCCCTGATTCATAACAATGGTTTCCTAAGTTCAAAAATCACTCCGCTCTGAAGTCCTTCCATTTGTATTTTTAAGGTATTTAATCAAATTGGTTGGTCACTACTATCGGAGAGGCTCGCGGCTAAGTAATAACAACCGCACGAGTCGATCGATCAGGTTAAGCTACACTTGCCGCGGTCGGTTCGTGGATGGGTGACATATCGAGACCCCTCCGTGCCTCGGAAGACACGTTAAACCGTTGGTCCCGGCTGTAATCCGTAGATGTTTGTCAGTCGTTACGGGTTTTCAGAAGCCCAAAAGTCTGACAACCAGTCTTACCAAAAGGTATCGTGTTACCCAGTAACTGGGTTGTGGAGGTCAGATAGGCAGTCGCTCTATGTGAAATACTGGTATTCAGCTGCATCCGGTTAGGTTGGCAGCCGGCCCCTCATAGCTGAGAAAAGGCAGGTAGATTGATTGCCGACTTATGTCACTTTTACAATGCCGATAATCATAATGGATAGGTACTAAAAGTTCTATTTAATACCTTATGAAGTAACATTTCAGCAGTCACAATAGTTGTAAACAATAAACCATTTAGGTAATCAAGTAATGCTTACATCAAGTTACAAAGCCAGTAATTGGCGTTAAGCAACAAATCGCAAGGGTTCACGTTCGATTCCCGGGTCAAACAGCCGGTGATTTTACGATATACCTACTCATTAAGTATTCAAATGAGATTTTCTTGTTATAATATAAACTTGGTTTAAGATTAGAAGAATAATTAATGCAAAAGGGAGTCCTTAACGTTGTTATTAATTATGTAATTTATTTAAATGTCAATAAATAAAAGTCAATAAATAAATGTCAATAAATTAAATTACTGACTGTCTCGTTGGTCTAGTGGTCGCAAGTGCTACTACTGAGCATGAGGTCCTGGGTTAGATTCTCAGGTCGGGCAAAGTGATGTTGGGTTTTTCCATCATGTATTCCTCAGTAGCAACCCGGAGTCTGGATTTGTGCCCGGTTGATAGCAATAGGCTCGCCCCCTATTACATGAGACATGAACATAACTGGCGAAATGTGGGGGTACTGGTACACCTCTGCCTAACCCTTCGTGAATATAGGCGTAATGTTATGTAAAATTTCAATAAATTAAATTGTTGTAATCATATTGACTATACTCTATCATATTGACGTACTTGTTATCAGCAATTTAACTTTAAGGATAAAGTTGAAAGCAATGATGTAACTTCAATGTTTACAAAATCGAGGTCATTACAAAACTATTTATTTCATCGATAATTTCTAAAATATGTATCAAACACTTAGGGTTTTTTTTTTCTTAAAAAGTTATAGAACACAAGGGGCCTACTCTGTAAGTCCGTCAACGAAGATACTGGCGCGTACGAAAGTACCTACTCTCAATTAATTGACTTTTTTTGACGGACAAAAACACATCAGGAGTAAGGACGACTGTCAAATGGTGTTGTCATTTATTCTTAGTTCGGACCTCGAAGTAATCTTATGTCCGTAGGTGATACGAAGTAGCAAACGCCCATAACTTCGTGGCAAACTTCATCATTCATCATTGGCATTTTCTATAAATTTGCAAAAACAGTATTTATAATTTATTGATTTATCCTCCTACTACTGGTAAACGAATAACCGTGGCAAATAGTTTTTTTTTAAATACAATAATACTCACAAAAAAAACTTAGGCATAGAGCTCTGCTTATACTAACACTAGCGACCAGTCCCTGCTTCACACGAATGCAATATAGTGATGTGGCGAAATCTCAAAACATCGACATTTTTGTGCTGCATGTAACATAAATGTACGTGTGTGTGTGTGTATGTAATGTATGTGTGTGTGTATGTGTATGTGTGTGTGTAATGTACTTTACACATAAACCTTCCGGAATAAATTCCCAAAATTATAGTGAAAACCGCATACATCGATTGTGTAGTTTAGAAGAACTAAACGGGCACACAGACAGACATGAAAAGTGACTATGTATAGATTATGAGCGATAAATACGGAAAAACAAAGAAGCGATCATCGATGTGGTATAAAGACACCACATTGTGGTCAACGTTAGGAATATTAAAATAATAATAATAACTGATAATAACTGGCGTGGCTAACGTGGCTCTGAAAACCCGCAGGGCAGCATGTGGCGAGCTGTTGGGCAGTAGCGACCCCACGGACCCTATCTTCCGGGAGAAGTCTTGTTCCTCACCTCTAGCTTGCCTTTATTGACCGGCTAGAGTGAACAATGAAGAGGGACAGTGCTCCCGCCTCTTTCTTGCCTTTATTGGCCGGCTAGAGTGGAGATTCGCAAGAACAAACGTGCTCGGAGGAAGGAAGTATTCCAGTAAGATGCTGGTAGGGATCTTGACCGTACTTCCGGGATTGTCCTGATAGCCGTGGGATACCTCTCCACTCCTCATAAGCACCTCAGGATATGTTGCCCCTTTGTCACTTCGACACTATGTGCTAGCGACCATTTTCGGGGGCCCATTATTGAGTGTGCAAGTCACCCCCTGCCATTTTATCTGTGTATTTTATATAAAACATTGGTCAGGCAGGGGCTATAGTCTTTCCATAGTCCTAGATAACCAGTCCACTTAAGCTACCCAAATCCATAGTCCTATATATTTGTTTCCATATCTTGCAATAGTCCTACACCAACCGGGGGTTGTCCTTGGGTGCACTTGTATAGTCCGGACAGGGATAATCGTCGGTTGGTGCTTCATTTCATTAAAAACATCTAACGGGCCTCTGCGAGTTGGCTTCGGCCCCTCGTATGCCTTCCAAAGGTCCGGGATCCCAGGATCCCGAGAAATGTGAAGAGATAAATAAATAAACGTTGAGCTCCTTAAGTTCTGAGTTGAGCTGCACGGTTACTGACAAATGCGTGCACTGACTGGACAGGTCCACTTAATCTGTGTGGTTCTTTCCTCAAAAGACCATTTCAGACACCAATCTACATGGTTCTCAAACATTATGTCCGATTTTTTATATACACATTGACATTGTTGAATTTTATATACACAATGACATGAGTATTTACTTGTAAAGTATTATGTTATTTTAATTATTGTGAATGTGAGGATTATGTGGGTCATTGCTTTTTTTTCGCAGTTAATTTTGATCATGATCTGGCAGATTGAGTAATTTATGTGGCCTACCCAAATGTCCTTTCTTTGGTATTGTTCGTCGAATCGTTGAGCTCCTTAAGTCCTGACTTCCTGAGTTGAGCTGCACGATTACTGACAAATGCGTGCACTGACTGGACAGGTCCACTCAATCTGTGTGGTTCTTTCCTCAAAAGACCATTTCAGATACCAATCTACATGGTCTTCACATGATTTGACCAAGATTATGTCTGGACTTTAAAAGAGACTGTGACCTCTGAGTTTGTTTCGGCCTTTCTTCTCAGAGTAGTCAGATAGGAAACGCCGACCTCATCTAGTTTAAAAATATGATTGACGTGTAAAAGTGTTTGTACAAACCTACTTACAGAAATAAAATCATTTATCATTTAATAATAATAATAAAATTCTTTAATCAAGTAACGTGACTCAATTTGTTAGTTAACTTAAGAGCTATGTTAGTTTATTTTGTTAACAATTTTATTTCATCCCATGGGAAATGGCACTACAGTGATTAATATAAATACAATCAAGCCTGGTAGCGGGGTATATGACGGAGAAGGTACGTCTCTCTAGTTATTATCAGCCATATTTTAACTACTGTCAGCGTACTTTGGGAAGCGTTTGTTATTGCGCAATAGAAAAACCATTTGTAGTTTAAATCAAATTATAATTTACGGTGGGAACATGACACAACTATACGAAATGCGCGACAGTTTCCAAACGTGTTCACTGCTTGACCGCCACCGACCAACTCTGCTTTAATTCTGGGCGAGCGTTATGTTGTAGACTCTGTCGGGCGCCGCCTGGTGGCGCTGGCGTCCCGATTAGTCAAAGTCAAACGATTGATTTAAGGCGGTACCCCGACCAAAACCTTGTCATAGTGCGTTATTCAGAGGCTATTAACTCATTCACTATGGGTAATAAACTACATCTAAAAGCATATTATTAATGTTCGATATCCTATCATTACATTGCACGTTCTTATTTGTTTTTATGTGTTATAAATACATCTAAAATCTCCTTGTAAAAAAGTGACTAAAATTATTGATTGCATGCATCTTTTCCTAAAGGTGACGTTCTATTCATTTGAGGATTACACTAATGGATAGATAATTTAAAAATCTAAATAATACACGTTTTATTTTATTTTAAAACTTCACTTGTCTTTTTTTATTCAAATAATTTCATTATTTTTGTGAATATTATGATAAATGTGCGTGCGGAGGGAGCGAGACAGAGCGAGACTCAGCGACGGGACAGAGAAGGACCGACCGCTCAAGGTCGTTTGGGCAGGGAAGCGCCTTAACGTATTTCCGACATATAGATAAATTATTAGCTTTTAGAGTTGCCTTAAATAGTTTCAGTCGTTGAGGCATCGGGAAAGCGTAGATACATCAAGAGGGCCTAAACAAAGTGACATTCTGTCAGCGATAACAATGATGGAATATTCAAAAATGTATTGGATTGGCTATTATTACAAGAAACACTTTGAAAGCGACTGCCACTTGTCTGTTGTTGGTCGTTTCTTGTCTTGTGTTGTGTTGTTGTCTTAGCTTTCAGCAGTTAGTCTTTTGCCTGAATAGAATCTCTATGGGTGACGTTATTATACAGGATGTTCAAACCCACCGTGGGTAGTCTGCCTCGTTATGAACCTGCCTATCTATTTTACTACCACTATTGAACTATTATCAAAATTCGTATCAACAACAAGATATAAAGACGTTTAGCTGTTATTTTTTATTAGTTAAAAATTATATACATAGTTTTCTATTCTTCCTGTCAGATTCCAAAATTAAGGGTTTTTTTACACGAAGATATATTTCTTGTTTGTAAAACCTCGGTCTGTTAAAAAAGTAAGTACCATTTTCAAAACGACATCCCTAAAAAGTACTTTGAATTCAGCCCATTTCCATACTCATGACATAAATTCCAGGACGAAAAAAAAAAATACTTCGACCAACGCTTACATTATACAAAGTATATATAATATCATTAGTGACAGTAAATACCTAATTACCTCACCTTTAAACAAACAAGCCTTACAGGGGGGATATTACAATTTGTAATACAATGCGCCCGCGCACCGTCGCTCGTGGAACAAAAAGTGGACGCTCCCCAAACAGACGGTAGTCAGTCGAGTGCTCGCCTTACACGTCGCCGATGTCGTTGCTAGTGTTTTGTCGCGAAGAATAAGAAGGTATAGAAGGCTATCCCTTATGCATTCTTGACTGCGAAGTTCTGTGCACGAAATGAATTAAGGTAGTCCCCTTGTCAGGGCGTCGTAAATGAATGGCGAAGAACTTAGAATAATATAAGACTGTGTTGTTAAAAAAATGCTAATTTGTCACAGGAACACGTGCCTACAAAAAACTTTTTTACAAAAAAACAACCGACTTTGTAAAAAAACACTAAAAGACGTGAAAAATAACTTTAATTTCGGAAGTCGGTGCCTTTGGTTTTGTATTTTCGTGTTTGGCCACCGACTTCCGAAATTAAAGTTATTTTTCACGTCTTTTAGTGTTTTTTATGGAAGTCGGTTGTTTTTTTGTAAAAAAGTTTTTATTTTTCACTTTTTAGTTGCGGTACCTACCCCACACAAATTCGTATACCACTACTTGGTGTGTAAATAACAGTGACAGGAAATTATTAACACATCATCCATATAAACTAAGTGGAAAAAATCTGCAGTATTAAGGATAACTCAAAAACTACTGGTCAGACCTTGATCAAATTTAAATGGGACCACATGTGAAGCACCACCTATCAAATAAAAAAAGAATCATCCAAATCGGTTCACCCAGAAAAAAGTTATGAGCTAACACACATAAAAAAAAAAAAAACATACAGACGAATTGAGAACCTCCTCCTTTTTGTGAAGTCGGTTAAAAAAGGTAAATTAACTAGGTTCTTCTTGTATCTTTCTTCTACCTAGACGGCCCCTGAGCTTTGCCAATCAAGAGATTTTTTTTAAATCTGTTCTACGTTACCCACAGGCTGGTTATGCCAAGCAAAGTCAATCCTTGATTTCGAATGAGCCTACATTGTCCTTAGTGCATCTCCGGCTGTCTAGATCTGCGGGGTATTTGCGTAACACACTAACAATAGGAATAGCTTTCATTTTGACAGTTCAACAACATTCATTGCGTTATTTACGTTGTTGACCAGACAAATTTTTCGAACATATGAAGCAATGGATTAGCAATAGGCTTCAAAATGATTCAGATTGTGATTAATAATGTGTAACGCAATTAGGGGGCTGGTTGCTGCAGCAAATAAGGCATTCGATTGGCAACTAACTCGATTGCCAAGACGGCAATCGAGTTAGTTGTCTAATTATCTTGCTGTCTAAGGTAATAATCGTCACGAATATATATAGTGACAATAAGATCTGACGTTTAATCGCAGGTGCGTCAGCTTTTTGTTACCGCAAGGAGTGACACTTCTGTACTCTTTATTCCTTCTTTGTAGACTTAGTATAACAGGAGATTTTTTGTTTAACACTTATGGCAAATACGGAACATTTGCAGGGGAGGCGCGGCAGTATTCTACATGAGCACAGTGGTAAATGGTAATGGTTGTCATTTGTGCCCATGCTGATTTTAGAGTTGAGGAAAAAAGTAGGGTGTCGGGAACAGGACGTAAGAAAGTAGTGGAACCTTTTGTAATGTGGTATTGTTGTTTTATATATCTTGTATCGGTTATAAAAGATGTGTGTAGGCATCGCTTACTTTCTATGTTGATATAAAGCATTATTGGATAACGGTGATATTCGTCTAAGGAACCTGATGGGAAATTCCCGTAATATTAAGGGGCATGCGCCAAAGTAGCCCGCGAAATTCAAACTTTCTTACGTTTTTTTTGCAATTTGCAGGTCAGTATCAGGTTGAATGGTGATCTATATATGATTCGCGACCGTATCAAATATGGCTTTACAGAATTATAATCATTAGAATCAGCAATACAACTCCTTAAGTTAGAATTGCCCTCAAACGTCATGATTTCATGAAATAGTCATTCAATAGGGTAATATGAACTTATAGAGATGTATTGCTGATTCTAATGATTATAATTCTGTAAAGCCATATTTGTTACGGTCGCGAAACATATTTTAATCAAAATACAACCTGGCAGTGACCTGAAAATTGCAAAATCTATCAAAAATACCTCCAATTTCCCTACATTTTTGACATTAATTGTCACCGAGATGAAATTACGACTAGATTTTTAACGTTTTTAAATACGAGAATTGGCCTTCTGAGCACGTGGAATGCAGAGCAAACGTGGTCATCGATGATAGTCTTCTTTGTTTGAAAAGAACACTTTGACCTGTTCTTGCTCAGTTCACCAATGAGGCAGTCAACGCCAGGCGCGATGACGGCCTCATTGGTGAACTGAGCTTACTGAGCATGAGGTCCTGGGTTCGATTTCCGGGTCGGACAACGTTTTATTGGGTTTAGAACCTGGAATTTCTCAGTAGCAGCCCTGAGTCTGGATTTGTACGTGGTTGATAGCAATAGACTTGCTCACTATTACATGATACTTAAATATAACGGACGCAATGTGGGTGTGTGGGTACACCTCTGCCAACCCTTTGGAGAATATAATCGTGATGGTCCTGGGTCAGTTCCTGACATGGAGAATAAAGCGGTTTACAATGATAATCCCTTGGTAACTTTACCTTATTATATTTGAATTAATAAACTCCGGTTTATAATTTCACCTTAAAATAAAGTTGACGTAACCATAATAATATTTTTTTTACTTAATTCAAGTATAATAAAATCCCAAACTTAGTGTTATAGTAAGTTATAACTTACGCTTAATGTTCTAATAATTTGTGATTCCTAACTAAATTATTCGCCTATTTGCTTAAATTAAGTTTTATTTCTTGATTAATGATTCGGCCGGATATGTCACACTCATTTTTAAATAGATTAAGATAAAATGATGTCATGAGTATAAAATATGTTATCGTTTTGAATAATGAGACGTTTTTTTAGTAAATAAATATAGAGTGCGATGGAATTTCGTTTTTAAAAAAAAAACTTCGTTCTCTTAGAACTTATTTCTAAAATGATTTTTTCTCGGTGGTACAACCCTGGTTAAATAAGAGGCTGTTTATTTTTACAGAAAAAATACCTCAGTTTCTTTTTAAAAGATTATGGTTATTTGTAGGTAAACTTTTGGGGATGATTGATAGGGTAATTCTTAATTACTAGTTCGTTTATCCTAGATAACTTCAAGGAGAAGAAGTTTATAGAGGCACGTAATAAACCATTGCTGTTAAAAAGTGACAACTAGCTAGGCTAGTGCTAAATTAGCTAAGATTTTTCTAAAAGAAAAACTTGAAACTGTTCATCTTGAAAATTAAATTTCAAATTCAGAATTATAAAACTGCGCTGGCGACGACTAAACCGATGGGGCGGTACCATACAGTTATCTTGTCTTAATAATTGGGCAATCCATTTTTAATATGACCGCTAATATTTTCCAGATAAAAAGAATTACAAAAAGACACCCACCATGACCAAAGTTAACAGCACCGGGATACCGTTAACTGTTACCGAAACAATAAAATAGCCACGCCCCGCCCAACGGCGCAGCGCACGCGCATAAATCAATACAAAACACAATTATAAGAAATTACACCAGCTGTTATAATTAAAAATGGTTGTATTTCATTAATGTGTCAATTATTAACAAATATAGGGGACCACCGAGCTGGTGCGTGGGTTTAATAGCTAAATGGTGAACTCTTCCTTTTTTTTCAGAAGCTTAGAAGTTATTATCACTCTCTTAAAAAAAAACTACGAATTTATGGTTTTCACTGCATTGTAGCTAAAATGCAAAATCAGCGTTTTTTCCGAGATTTAATACCCAAGTTTCCCAATTTCCAGACTTAAGAGCGCTTACACGAGTCCATAGCGCCACTCCTTTAAAAAAATATTATCTCGTGACTGAGAAGGAATTTTGAAAAACGGCTCAATAAGCGACCTCGGTAAGTGTATCTAGAATTTTCTAATACCTTTTATATACTTTCATATTGAGACTCGAAGCAACAAAATACGATCTAAATGAATGTGGCCGCTTTTGTTTAAATCGATTTTGGTTGCTTTGTGTCTCAATATGAAAGTTTATAAAAGGTATTAGAAAAGCTTGACACACTTACCGAGGTCGCTTATTGAGCCGTTTTTCAAAATTCCTTCTCAGTCACGAGATAATATTTTTTTAAAGGAGTGGCGCTAGTGGACCCGTGTAAGCGCTCTTAATATAGTTTCGGTGTTTTGTTCCTGGCAAAGTGGACCAGAGCACCAGCTGTGTGCTTGTGTGACCCAGTGGTGGAGTGGAGTGGTAGTGTTCCTATAAAAATAATATGGACTTCTCCATTTTTCTGGTTTCAACTGCTGATGCTGGTCTTAACTGAAACAATATGAGTAATTACATTTTAAATTTCTTAGATCGAGGTAACAGAAGAACAGGTAAAAGTATGTATTATAATTATGCGCTTTTATACCTTACTTTATTTTTTTCTTTCTGTTAAAAAGCCACATGGATATTGATGGTGAAGTAACAATATCTAATAACTAACATTTTAGCGAGTTTTACTTTATTGCATATTCGTAGCTAAAATATGAAAGACCTCTTATTTGTAAAGTCATGAGGTCTGAAATCATTATAAACATCACAAGCGTTTCCTAATATTTTTTAAATATAAGTAACGTTTTGATTCAATTGAAATGAAACGCTTTTTTCGACTCCTGTAAAAACATGTTTTTTTTGTTATTAAATATTGATACTACACCGTCGTTATGTAACCATAACTTTTGAACACAAGTAAAACATACATTACCCCATCAACTCCACATAATTGGTTTCTACATTATTGTATATGCAAATATAAATAATGATATCAAATACAAAATGATCAATGGTAAGTGTGTGATGATTAATTAATCAAAAATCAGAAGCGTTTTTAACCAAAAATATAATTACTGGCAATCAAAATGAAAAATTTAAATCGTTAATAACTCTTTCTCTATGTAAGTAGGTATTAATGTAAATGTCCGTTACAAAAACTCTTTGGTATTTTGCCGATAATTATTTTATTTGACCTCTGTTGTATTGACAAGTGATTAAATGTATCTATTTATTTTATTTGAGTTGTTTGTAGAATGGTGAAGAAGTTAAAATGATACTAAATTGATTATGTTTTTCCAGCGGTTTTAACAGTTACTTTTAACGGCCATTTTGAACTTAGTTTGGCAAAAAAAAAACCTATATCATTTTATATGTTTGTTGTTACTAATAGGTACGCACGACTATGTATCAAGCTATACATTTCCAGTATAAGCTGACGTCTCATTGTACGAAAATCCTATACAATGCGAGGTCAGATAAAACTGGAAATGTATAGCTTGATATGTAGCCGTGTGTCCGACTTACGTATTTCTCGTAGTATTCAAACTCAAACTCAAAGCATTTATTTCAATTAAACCATTTACAGGCACTTTTGAATTGTCAAAGAGTCGGTCAATTAGTCAGAAAGTTGAAGCAGTTGCCCATTCCAAGACGTAGATCTCTATGGAGAAGAACGGGCAAGAAACTCCAAGGACACTCTTTTTAAATCAAGATACACTCGAGAGCAATGAATCCGGGTCACTTAAAGAATCCTAAAAATCTCGGAAACTAAAAATGCTAGGTTAATGCAATAAATTGTATTTAATAGACAATGTAATACTCCTCAAATGAAGGTATTAAAACTTCTTAGTTATTGTAAAGTTATATCATAAAAAAATCAAATTTGAAAAAGGGCCACTTTCGAAGATGGAACTACGAAATTACAGCATTTGGTTTTGCTTTTGTTTGTAATCTGTCATTTATGTGGGTACATAAACCATGTTGATAGTGCTCTATATTCATTATTCAAGCTGAAATTATGTCGCTTACGCCTGAAGAATGCACCAGAATACTTACAATGCTGGAAACCGGCCGGAGTCAGCGCGATACAGCCAGGACTGTCGGTGTGTCGCTGTCAACAGTACAAAGAGTTCTCCGACGTTACGAAGAAACTGGTTCTAACCTACGCAGACCAGGAACGGGCAGAACCAGGTGTACCACAGCACGAGAAGACCGATACTTGGTGAACACCATGCTTCGAAATCGCTTTCTCACAGGAACTGAACTCACAAATCAGTTTCGACGCCTCGGAGGAAGTAACCCAAGTGCATGGACAGTAAGACGTCGGCTTGCTGAATCTAACTTAAAACCCCTTAGACCTGCAAACGGCCCTAAACTGGAGCGTGGGCATCGTCTTTCAAGACTAAGATATGCCCAGAGCCACGTAAATTGGAGTATTGAAGATTGGTCAAAAGTTATGTTCTCCGACGAATCAAAATTTATGCTCTACAAGCACGATGGAAGACACAGAGTGTATCGAAGACCAGGGGAAAGATTCAAGCAAGCATGCATCGAAGAAAAAGTAGCCTACGGTGGTGGGTCTGTACTTGTGTGGGCCGGAATTTCTTCTGAAAGTCGCACAGAGCTGGTGATCATAGAAAACGGCTCTTTAACTAGCGTAAGATATGTGGAAGAAATCCTCAATGATCACGTTGGTCCATTTATGGTCAATTTAGGTGAGGATGCTATATTTATGCATGACAATGCCCGACCTCATACAGGTAGGATTGTGAATGACTACCTTCAAGAGATGAACATTACTCGTATGGAGTGGCCAGCGCGCAGCCCGGATATCAACCCGATCGAGCATGCTTGGGACGAGCTAGGCAGATGCGTAAAACAACGAAACCCTCCCCCAATCACGCTTCGTGAGCTCAAAACTGCTCTCACAGAGGAATGGGAGAATATTCCCCAAAATCGTATAAGGAACTTGGTGTACAGCATGCCAAACCGCGTAAACGCAGTAATGGAAGCACGAGGAGGCAATACGAAGTATTAAAATTCAAGAAAATCGTAATAAAGTTCAAAAATTTCATGTTTCCTATTTTTGTTTTAAGGAGAGATCAGCAGTTTTTTTCTTTATGTAATTTTGTGTTAATAAAATGTATGGTGACTCATATTTTTTTTACTTTCATTTAAGGAGTATTACATTGTCTATTAAATACAATTTATTGCATTAACCTATCATTTTTAGTTTCCGAGATTTTTAACATTCTTTAAGTGACCCGGATTCATTGCTCTCGAGTGTATTACAAAATCGTTGGTACGTTATTCTTGTTGCTTCTTTAAGTGTGAACAATGTAAATAAAATAAAATGTATATTAAAAAAGAAATCAAAATATAAGAATAATAAAAATAAGCCGTGGCAGTTAAAAGATGACCAGTATCAACTGACGGCGCCCGTTCACGAACATGACGCTATTAAAAATGTTATTAATTCTCCACAAGCCTGTTACCAACCCTGGTACTGGAATTGGTGAAGTGCAATGCTGAGAGGTATGAGTCTCTGACTAACAATGTCTCATGCTGCTGTGCCAACCAACCACCATCTCCTCAGCCTCAGCTTGACTTGCCTCCGCCGGTGTTAGCTCTTCCAGCAGAGCCGTGTTAATACACAGAATAATAAGTCTTTATTTCTTTATAGTTTTACCAATCATAGTCACCAAAAAACTTTTTTACAAAAAAAAATACTTGAGAGGTGTCAAGGGACACCCGGATGGAACGAAGTTCCAATTAAAAAAAAAAAGTAACTGGCTTGCTTTCTATGAGAGAGAGAGAGAGAGAGAGAGAGAGAGACAGACAGACAGAAACACGCGCACGCTGCACGGCTTACAACTATAGCAAAAAGTGTCGTTACAACTTTTGGTCTTAATTTTTTCCGTCTAGCCCCCTTTCGCAACGCGCGATAAGGAACTTCGTTCCAAAAACCGACTTCAAAAAAAACACTACAAAGTGAAAAATAACTTTAATTTCGACAGTCGGTGTCTTTGTATCTGTATTTTGTTTTTTGCCACCGACTTCCGAAATTAAAGTAATTTTTCACTTTGTAGTATTTTTTTGAAGTCGGTGGTTTTTTCTGTAAAAAAAGTTTTTATTTTTCACATTTTAGTGAGTCAGTTATTAATAAATCTAAGTTACAATAGCCTAATGTCAACTGCTCATCACCTTTTACAAAATATTCCTTTTCCCGACGCAGGGACGTTAATTGTTGAGGAGTTCTCCTGTTAAGAACCAAAACCACTGGAGCTGATGGTGAAGCCACCATTAGCTCCATTTCACCATATGTATTGTGACGAGCATAAATTGCTTAGCAACCATATTAAAATCGAATTGCAACCCGTGAAATACTTATTATTGAGAAGTTCCGGTGGCCACCTCTGGTCTTCACCATCAGCAAATGCACGAGTTACTATAAAAAATACCCAAATCGCTATACGTGTGCCTATAAAATTTGAGGATTTCCCTCGATTTCCATGGGATCCCCTCATCGGATTCTGACTTGGTGACAATGGGACCACCTCAAGAGCATACACTTTCAAACAAAAAAAGAATTTTCAAAATCGGTCCACAATTGTCGGAGAAATCGGTGACCACACATAAAATAAAAAAAAAACGTACATACAGCCTCATATAACCTCCTCCATTTTGGAAGTCGGTTAATAAAATAAGTTTTAAACAAATGATTAAAAGAATTGCAAACACAAACCTAGATCATTATTCTACTATGGTTTTGCTATTAGGTAATAGTACTGGTATTACCAGAAAGGACATAGTGGATGGTGTGAACACCTTATTAAAGTTAAATATAGGAAAGCTGATGTTGTATGCTTTTCCTTACTCTGATACTTTATCAGATGATGAAAATAATTATATTTATAAGGTAAAATTTGGAAAATCCAAAAGTGCACGCCTCATAATCTCATTCAATTCTATAAAAATAAAAAATAAAAATATTAATAGATGTACAGTCTTGTACTTTTCGTTTTTTATTAATTGTAATTAAACGACACTGAATTAATTAGCCATTTGCATTCAGTGACCTACAATTGTCGATTAGAATTTAAAAAAAAAAATTAACTCAAATAATGGATTTTTTCACAAGTTACAGTGTTTCCGGGTTTCACACATGACGGACAGGAAATTTTAGTGACCTATTTTGGTGTTTTTTTCCAATTCTATTGCAGTAAATCAATTTTTAAAAAGTATGAAATTAATCTCCATTAAATTATCTCGACAATAGTATGCAAAATATCTTGATTCCGTGAACTAACAAGGCTATAATAAAAAAAAAAATCGATCGTAAAGCACTCTCTGATGCTTCGCATCATGAGTCGTGCAAAATAATACTATTCACATGATGACATGTTGTCATAGTGACAAATTATTTTTTTTTGACACTAACAAGTTTGTTATTGGTTTTAAGTTAACTCAGAGAACTTTATCTCTGTCTTGGGAATGTATACAAATGATTTCTATGTTGATGGCATGTAATATTCATGAGGTTATAGCTAATATAACAAATTGTAGTATTAGTGACGAATCTATGTTGTCTAGTTATACTAACAACATAGTGATTAATTACGAATCATCATTAGGTACGAAGCAGGATCCACCTATAATACCAACATCCTTGGAGGCCACTAGCTGTCAGATAGGGTATTTTCTTCCTGATGGAACTCATACATATTCTAGACTCTTTTGTTGTAGTAGTGGAGGTCACTCCGGATAACTCTTTAAACTAGTTAGTAAGACAACCGAAGTACCCCCTTGACATAACCAATTATAATTAGAGAATAATAACAAATATCTTCTGGCAATATTACTCATAATAATAAAATAAAATATCAAAATATCCAGGGTTGCTCTTCCAAATTTTCATTAATTCATTTTTCAAAAGAGAGCTGTCAGAGCCATTTAAAATCTACGTCGCCGCGAATCTCTCAGGGAACTATTTAAAAAGATTAATATTATCACGGTACCTTGCCAATTCATTTATGATAATATTATGTATGTAAGAAAAAATCTACATCTTTTTAATAAAATATGTGATAGACATAATTTTAACACTAGAAATAAAGACAAAATAGATCAGCCTTTTTTCAGATTAGCTAAAGTACATACATCTTTTATAGGTTAGGTACTGCGTTTAATGTTACAACAAAATACCTTGTGATATATTGAAATTAATTGAAAAAAAAATTAAAACTCATATAAAAAGTACACTGGGTAAACAAACATATTACAAATTAGAGAATTATATCCTAGATAAAGAGATTGGAAACATGCTGGTCCTGCTCCGTATGACAATGTAGAGTCTAAACAAAATCAAACTGGTTGCTAAGTTAATTGTATAATTTATAATTTTTATGACATTGATTTACATTCTGTGATTAGTCTAACAAACATACTAACTTATTAATTGTTAAAAAAAAATGGAAAATCGTATACTTTTACAATCTTTGTAAATATGTGAGCACCATGTATCTATCACATAATTGAATTTTCGGGTATTTGTTTCTTATTTAATTGTGGTATAGTCATTTTATTCTACGTGTATCGTCTTCACATATAATTATATATTTAATGTATACAAAATATGTATTGTAAAACATTTTAAAAGAGTAACGGTGGAGTTTCTTGCCCATTCTTCTCCATACGAAACTATTTACTTTTGGAAGGGGCGACAAGAATTAATTTTATTTTATTTAATGTAATTGTTAACGTTCAAAAGTGATTTTTATGTGCCTATTTCAAATAAATGCTTTGACTTTGGCGTTACCCAGTAAATGGGTTGTGGAGGTCAGACTGGTAGCCAACCCCAACATAATTGGTACAAGGCTAGGCAAGTTGATTAAAAATAATGACACTTTTCTGAAAGCATCTATTCCTTTCGAAACAGCAGGTTTATACGAGCAATATTTTTTTTGTATGAGGAAAAGTAAAATTGGTTTTCCCACGTCTTCATACAAAACTCTCAACAAACTCGAAATTCTCATTTAAGATCAGCTGTTTATTATCAAAACGTAAATAAAGTTGTCTCCCAATAACGGGGAGCAATATCAAAGTTTTATGATATTTTTATTGGTAAATTTTACAGTACCGATAAAATTAATCGGCCGGCTGCTTTGACAACAAGTAAAACACAGCTTTTTACTGTTTAACTTACATTTATTTACGTTTTTAACTTAAGAAGTACATACAGGTCCATTTATTAATCTAAATTAGAAGTTTCTAGTCGCTTGCAGCCGGTAGATTGTACCAAAGTGGCTTAACAGTAAACATAGAGATTTAAAAAAGCCGCGCCGTCCGAAACTCAATTATCTATACGACCAATTGTCCGAAGCCCGGACCAATAAAATTAATCTGAACACAACCAACGCCATTACATACGGGACCGTATTAATCTCAAAGCGTTGATTAGTAAAACTATAAAAGCGGAAGTATCACAAGAATGCGGTTAATGAGAGACTGAAACCCGATTTTATGGTTGATCGTTAAAATGGCCGACAATTGTCTAATTGTTGCCTACTAAACAACTAACATCGTGGGAAGACGATGCCTCACTGACGGTGAAAGTCAAAAACTTGACGGTTTTATAGCGTCACCCGAATTCGAAATTCGAATTGTAATCGAAACAACGAATCGCTTTTAAGTTCTTATTTTTTAAAAATCAATTTGTTTTTTATTTTATTAAAAAAGTTTTATTGGCTTCTTAGTTAGATTAGAAACTTTAACGTACAAAACAGTGGCTTTTAAGTATTAAAGCTTGTGGCCGGGGTTCATTTATTATTTTTAAGTGATGAGATCACGACCTTGTGTAAATTCATCATTAGGTCATTGTGATTATAAAAGTAGCCAGTTGCTGTTAATAACTAAAAGGGCAGTCGTACAATTGATTAATCTTGTATGTGATTTATGGTATAATAAATAATATTATTTTCTGGTGGTTCAGAAAAAAACCGTAATGTTGTTGATATTTAAAACCTTCTGAACACTGTTATCTTTAGTCTTATAATATGAAGCAACAGATCCACCAATTATTTCATTGACTTTCAAACTGTTTTTTTTTTTTAATTCTCTTCTCATTGTATCCTTTCCAATTTCAAATTATTTACAAAAACAAAACACAAATCTAATTAGATACAATAACTGTCAAAAATCAAACTTATTCAATAACCATTCAATTAAGAAATTCGATTCTCAATCACAACACAAATTATATACATAAGCACTTAAATTATACACGTAAATACACAAAGTACACAACTACATAAGTTTGCATAAAAACACCAAGTAAAGACAGGCTCTATTCAAACGCGCCGACATTTTTCCGTCGCGTTTTTCTTCGACAAGTCGCAATGTAACATTGAATGCGACGCGACAATACGTCGGCGACACGTTGCGTTGTCGGATGCCACTTTAACGTTAATTGGATACGTTTCGATCATTGATTTGTTAGTAGTTAGTTGCTCCTACTATCTACTAGATGGTTTGGTCATGAGAAGTTTGTGTTGAAGAAATAAAATGTAGTGAAAATTAATACTGTGGTATTAATTTCACCTCACCTTTACCACCTCTAAATGTTTTTTTTATAGCTTTTGTATTTCGTTAGATAGCTGATTAAATGAAGATGTCTTCTCCGTAATTTTTACGCTTAATGCGATGGTAAATTTTTGAGATACCTGGTGTCAAAGTTCATGTCCGTAGAGGATTTTTGAAAATGGCTAATAAACTTGTTTAACTTATTGACGTTTGATGTTTTAGAAAATCTGGTGCCATCGGAAGATTTGTTAAAGTTTTAGGTACCCAATGGCATTGCAATGAAGGCCATTAATTTTGAGAGTTTAAAGAAAAGTGTTATTTTGTGACGAATTCTGAGAAATTTTCAAAAATACATAAGAAGTGGGTGTTCTCGATTTCCATCAATTTTCGCCTAGACTTTATGGAATGCTTTACTGTTGCAATTGGGTCATACTATCATGTCCCGGAAGGAATCCGTCAAATTACAAGTATATTGGCCTATTTCGACTAAAACAAGAATGTTTTACTATGAATTTAGAAGTACTACACATACATACATAACACCACGCCTGTATTCCCCGAAGGGTTAGGCAGAGGTGTACCTATAGCACACCCACATTTCGCCAGTTATGTTTAAGTCCCATGTGATAGGGGGCGAGCCTATTGCCCTCAACCGGGCACAAATCCAGACTCCGGGCTGTTACCGAGAAATTCCAGATGGAAAAACCCGATAACACTTTGCCCGACCCGGGAATCGAATCCAGGACCTCATGCTCAGCAGTAGCGCTTGCGACCACTAGACCAACGAGGCCGTTCTAAAAAGTAGAAGGGGAGGGGCGAAGTACTAAAAAGCTGCATAGGGTAACATTGGCCATGTTTACAGTGAAGTGCAATTAAAAAACTATAATTATTGTCTCTGCTAAATAATCTTAACTTTTTAAATTTTTTATTGGATATTATTTATTTTGCTTTCTTACATCTAACGAAACGTATTTTTTTGTTATTAGTCTGTGGTCACGGCTGTTAAATATCCTACGTTAATGCTATGTTTTGGTCGCGTCCGTTTGCTTGAGTACGCGCAAAATCGTTTGTCGCCATCTCGACGTTTATAATATCAGGTGTCAAGAAAATGTGTTCTGTGTTCCGTGTTTTCCAAAGTAAATAATCGCTGTAGAAAGTGCTTATAAGTGCTGGCAGGAATATAGTCTTAAAGGTCAAATACGCTCGTAGACTTATCTTGCAATTCTTAAACGAAACCGCAACACAACACGTTCACAATCATCAGAAAATACAACTCCAATGACAACTCTTAAGGAGGATTTCCACCAAACGGCTCACATCGCATCGGACCGGAATAGATTTTACAATATTTAAACGATATTAAATCGTGTAGTCTATATTACCAAGCCACGCACAGCAGCTTGACCGCTGACATCTTCCGCGCCGCGCGATGGTAGTCGAAAGTATGCTACGACGCGCGATCAGCTCCGTTCGCCTGTCGTCGTATCCGATCACGCATTTATCCGAATTAGAACACGTCAATACGGTGGGAATAAAACTATTTGACTAGGCGTAGAAACAGTTACGTTCTCAAGCGACGCGACGCGGTACAGAGCTGATCCTATGCGTCGACATCCTGCCAGTCACGATTGGCTGTCGCCGCATCCAGTCGTATCCTTTCCGATCCGATGCGATGCAAGCCGTTTGATGGAAATTATCCTTTACACCTCTCTATGAAAAAAAAACTACTCTTCCTGGACAAAAAGTAAGAGACCTTCAGTAATTTTTAGACTACCTTCAACAATCTTGACGACCCTAATATGCTTCACTTGAAACTGGTCCGGAAGATGAACCATTGTAAATATTCATTAAAATTTTCAGAAAGTAATTACTTTGAAATTTTAATTTAAACATAGTTTGGAACGATCAAAGTGTTATTATCAGTGCTAAAAAGACTTAAGTAATAAATATCTTCCAAAATACTAATTTAGTGATAAATTTGAATATAATACATAAATTTACATAGAAACATGCATCAAACATCAGAAAAAAATTTCGCTATTCTACAATGTAGGTAACATGCATATTTGTAACCATCAATGTTTGTTCATTGTTCTAATGCTAATTACTGCAAATTAAGTTATTAAAATTTGGCCCTTTTAGCACAGTAACAGTAAGAATGGATTTCATTTTGACAGTTCAACAATATTCATTGCGTTGTTTACGTTGTTGAGCAGACAAATTTTTCGAACATATGAAGCAATGGATTAGCAATAGGCTTCAAAATGATTCAGATTGTGATAGATAGTGTGTTATTGTGTAATTGGGGTACAGGTCACAAATAAGGTAATGGTACAATAATACCTACCATACATGTGCTGGCACAGATTCAAACAATGATAACCCTTCATCTATCACACATAAGCACAATTTTATGCACATAACTTCAACAAAAGCAACACAATAAATAATCTCAACTAATTATATTTACACGTTATGTTCACCTAACCTTAACACACATAAAAACTTCATACTATACTAATTACATTACAAACGTTTATCAACAAAACGTGTCGCCGATTAAAAAGCCACTTAGATAAAATCAGTCATATATTAAAAATGTAAAAACCGTCAAAGCGTGACAACACAATGGTTATAATCGTATAAACACGCGAACAAACACACCCAGTTTTTGTTCGACCAATCAACAATAATCATCACGCTATTACATGCCCTGTTAACCCTGTAATTGTTGTAATAAAAAATACTTAGCGAGTGCATTACGTGCAGTCTCGCACTATAGGCTTACCATCTTACATCTACCGCTATTAGACTAAAACCCACACAATTTTACACCTTATTTTTCTCTACATAAGGGTGATGTGTGGTGACGGGAACGGTAAAATTGTAAGTGCATCGAAGCGTTAAGCCTCTGATTTTGGTACGGAATGTCTAAAGGCGTCGGTCTAATTGAACTGATTTTTGTTTTATACAATTTACGCCTAATTTTCTTTTGTTTTATCGCTTTGTTCTGAATGTGTGGTAGTTTGAGAGGCGATTTAGCTGATGTTATTATTGCAGCGAGCGATGTGCATGTTTATTTGTAATTGTGTCAAGTTTTTTAATTGAAATGGTTTTAAAGGTTATTTATAATTAGATTTAAAGTTATTGATTTATACTTGTTAGACCTGGTACATGGTTAGAGGTTAGTTTTTACCTACATACATTTTAGTAACCTATGATTAGGAATGCAATTATTTTACAGTTTTTACTATTTACTACGAAAAAGGAAACATGCAGACCACCAAGTAACATCCAAACAATATTTCGAACAATTCAATAAAAATTCCGTACAGCCAAACCAATATCGTAAAAAATATTGTAAATCTTAATGTTTACTATTAACTTGCGTCTATTGTGCCGAATGTATATTACAATTATAAATAATTGATAAGTGCCATGTTATTACTAGCTGTAAAAGTAATGGCGGGCACGCGTTTGAGGGTTATACTGTGTAATTACGAATGATACTAGAGTATCATGTATGGCGAAGATAGGTGTCTGATTTCATATTACTTTGGGGCCTCAGGCTTTGGCTAGATATTTTAGGGTTAAGTTGAGAAAAAGTAGAATTTACTGTGAATAAGCGTGACGTTAAAAAAAAAGTTATTCTCGTCAAACTCACGTCAATTGAACAGGAAAATTCATCTGCTTTCATTGATCTATAATTCTGAAGTTCTGAATACTCCACCTAACAGTATTCAGTAATCTGGATCATTTTCAAGGATATTGCTAATCCATTACTTCTTATGTTCGAAAAATTTGTCTGTTCAACAGCGTAAATAACGCAATGAATGTTGTCGAACTGTCAATATGAAAGGCATTCCTACTGTTAATGTGTTACGCAATTACCCAGCTGTTTGTAAATATTTTTATGTTGCCGTTAATAGGTAATAGTATCGTTAACTTTACTACAGTATGCTTGGAATGTTTTTGTGATGCCCTAAAAATCCCAGATAATTATTAGTAACAAAGAATCTCGTGCATAATATGCCAAAAAACCGGAAACAAATAGAAAAACCTGTATTTTTTTTTTGCACATTCTCCTCTCTGTCGTAGTTACTACGTCCATACCGTATCGTAGGACGGAACCTTCAATCCGAAAAACTTTTCTAGCTTGACCATATTTTTACCATACCCATTGATCAACTATAAACCGTGTGCAACCATTTAAATGATATTATTTCAGATTTTATGGTTCATTTTATTTATTGCTTTTTTTTTCAGATTGTGTATTGACAAGAACGTTATTGTTCAATATTAGAAAACTTTTTGCTGTAGGTACCTTGTTTTTGTCTAACAATTTTAAATCATGACTTTAGTTTGTCTGCTTACAAAATAAAAAGTTATTAAGACTAGTTTTTGCCCCCAAAAATCATAATTATGGTGAATTAATTTGATTTAATAATTTATTTTATTTATTAATTTGATTTGGTGGAATAATTACATTATGTTTGCGAAATTTATTGTAAGTAACATTTAATTGCTGGTAATGAAGTTTTTATTCATAAGATGAAGTAGGTTCTTTTTGTTTAGTTATTCACTCATATTTATTGCAAAAACTGTTAACTTCAATTACATTGGAATAGAATGTGAAAACGAATTCAGAATTGGACGCTAGCACGTAGGAATAAGAAAAACAAAGCGAATCTCAAACAGAAGAGGGAAAGAAATGAAAACGAAAAAAAAAACAGTGTCGGAATAACAAAAAACTGGCCAAGTGCAAGTTGGACTCGCGCACGAAGGGTTCTGTACCATTATCTATAAAAACGGCAAAAAAAACATATCTGTTGTATGTGAAGCCCCTCCTTATATATTTGTTTTATTTTAATTTAATTATTTATTTATAAAGTGAATATATAACTAAATATTCTGTGAATATTTCAAGCGTCTACCTGTTGCCGTTATCAATAACGAGCAAAAACGAGCAAAAAAAAAAACACTTTTGTTGTATGAGAGCCCCCTTAAATATTTATTTTATTCTGTATTTTAGTATTTGTTGTTATAGCGGCAACAGAAATACATCATCTGTTAAAATTTCAACTGTCTAACTATCAAGGTTTATGAGATACAGCCTGGTGACAGACGGACAGACGGACGGACAGCGGAGTCTTAGTAATAGGGTCCCGTTTTACCGTTTGGGTACGGAACCAAAAAACGAAAGGTTCACCATCTCTGCATTTGCTGGATGAGGAACATTTGGCGCTGAATCAAGTTTACCGAGCTATCCAACTATTTTTGACGAAGAATTCTAAAGAAAAATGGATTCGAACACCAATTAGTAAGTAACCATCGTATACATGACAGGACAACTAACCTTAGAATTGAATTCCGATGTCCGGCGGCCATTTGTACGTTTTCACGGCTCAGCTAGTTAGGGGTAGCCATTGATCCGTCCGTCTCTACGCGTACAATGGCGCGGTTGGCGCCTAAGACCATTTAGCAGTCGGGTTTCAAGAGTTGGGTGATAGATGATTTTTGTAATGGTATTTACACTATTATTTTGTATTGCAAACACTTGTATTCAGGTTGTTTTGTTGCAGCTGTATTTGCATCGGGAATTAGAATTGTTGGATCTGGTATTGCGTTCAATTGAGCAATTTCAAGTTAACACTAAAATATATATTATGTACGTGCCCAAAAGGCTGGCAGCATTACCACGTTGGATGGCACCTCTGATTCTTTGGGTTGACATAGATCTTCTCTCTGGTCACGTCACCCACCGCTTGGCGATGGCCCGAAATATTCGATGAGCACTGTGGCCCTAGTGTTTCAATCCCAAACGGCTCAAATATATAGCTCCCAATAGGGTCGTTTGAAGTTTTCTGCTCCTGCAGCAGCCGCCCCAGCAAAGCCCGCCGTGCTAGGAAGAGAGGATGGCGCGAGGTTGTCGACACAGGTTGCATCCCACACCAAAGGCCTACTGTTAAGTAAGTAGGTAAGTTAACATTAAGTTGGGAAGCGAATTCCCTAAGTTATTATGTTTTAAAATTTTGTTTAGGGTCTTTTGTAACCTCTAAAATACAACGTGTACCAATAATTTGGTTGCCACTGAGAATTCCCTAGCAGGAAAACCCAATAATTGCGGGATCTTAGGACCGCCACACAGTGGGTCGAAACTATGATTTTAGTGACTTAGGGGCCAACTTTGTTTTTTTTTACTTTTTTCTTTATGCGGATGGATAGAGCCTCATTAACCTCAATAATAATTGTCATGATGTTTTTTTCCTAAACTTTATAATTTGGGTAGAAAAATGTGTTTTGTTATTTTTTTGTGTGGAGTTGATCAAATTTAATTTAATTCCTGCTAAGTAGCGTGTGATCCCGCTTTAAAACTTTATTTTTCGTACACCTTGTCTAGTCTACTATCAATCGGATCGAAAAAAAAAAACAGAATAAAAAGCTTAATTTTTTATTTTCGTAAGTTCTTTTAAGTTAAATTTGATATGGAATAGTAAGTAAAAGCACGTAGTAATACACATAATTACTTAACAACTAACAACAATACATTTACAAGGTACCTAATTAGCTTAAATTTACTAGATAATATATGTATTATTTAAAAATGTGGATCTATGAATTTCAATTTGTTTGTTTAATGACTTTTAATATTAGTTTATAAAATGTTCTTTTAAGTTAAATTTAATACTGAATAGTTAGTAAAGATAGATACATTACAAATTAGTAAAGGTAAACTAACTTACTACTAACACAAGTAAACTAAAAAATATTACTAACTATTTATGTACACTGGAAGGCATATAATACCAGGGATATAAGTCCACATACAATTCTGCAGTATCTTTACAACATTCGGAAAACTTAGAAAGGTCCACGCGCTCTCCAGATGTAACAGTCACGAGAATCATGGGAAACCTTTCTATTACATCTTTACGTATTCCTGTTATGCGGGCTGTTGTTTCTGCATCCCTGAAAAATCTTCTGGCAGTATTGCCATCATTGGTTGTGCCTACTCCTTGCTTGACTACATCGATAAGTAAACCGCATTCCTTCTTAAACGCTTGCTGTATAGCGCTCTTTCTGAGTGACATTTTTTCTTTGTCATCGCCCCTGCAACTCCATTTTTTGAAGACCAAACGACAAGCTGCAAAAAAATAAAAATGTCACTTAAAAAATAATCTCACAGGAAACTACATAACATGAAAAAATGTATGAACTAATAAAATTATATTTACCGATATGAAAAAGCACTACATGCATCTTATCCAGGCATGTAAAGATGACGTTCCATACTGGAAAATTTCTTCGTTGTTTTCTCTTTGAACAAGTGACTCTAAATTGTTCATCTCTGACGGTTTTGCTTTGCAACCACTGTGCGCCACCCTAATTACGTAACACACTATCAATCACAATCTGAATCATTTTGAAGCCTATTGCTAATCCATTGCTTCATATGTTAGACAAATATGTCTGCTCAACAACGTAAATAACGCAATGAATGTTGTTGAACTGTCAAAATGAAAGCTATTCCTACTGATACGCAATTACTCTGCGGGTTTGCGACACTACTTGCACTAACAATAAAACCTCAAATTGCACAATCTCAGCTTCTGTTGTGGCATTGCAGGACGTAAACACAAAGAATAGAATAGAAAATGAAACTCTTTATTATGCACACAATAAAACACACAGACTACTGAACACTGTACTGTAGATTACTGGTCTTCCACTTTTTCCCTAAGCTACATGATCAATTTGATCATAGCACAACTTGCCCTAATATCAACTTGTTATGATAACTAATCTAATTACCAAACGCAATGACTACAGCAATGTCTAATGATTGGTATAAATTAGATAGTACAAGTGAAGAATGCCGATATCCAGGAGCGGACGTCCAGATGAAATACCAATTAAACACATATAGTAAGACCAGTAAAGTGCATCAAAAATGTTTAATGGAAAATTCTCAAAGAAGTATTGCATAAAAACCTTATAAAAGCTGTAAATATTCCTCCATCCATTAAATATATATTTAGTCCGAGCGTCTATCCGAGCTATATATTATAATATATGTGTGTACGCACGTTAATGTGTTTCTTTTTGTTTATCAATTTGTATTTGTCCCCATATTATCAGCAACACGCCGGTCGGCTTACTTCACAAGTTTTGAGGTGTTTGTAGAGCTGATGAAACCTAAGTTTGACAAGTTGTTTTGGTGTGTTTTTATCTTAGTAAGGGCTGAGAAAACTTACTTAAGATTCTATAAATTCTATTTTTGTCAATAGTTTGCCTTGTATCTTTATGCCAAATCTACTATCTATTAAATAATTACGATTATGGTGTTTGGCATATATGTGAAACGCCATTACCGTAATTGTTAAATAATGTTTCAGGTTCTACGGTCGTAACGCCCATAAACCATTCGTAGACACTTTTACAAAGAATATTTTCTGTTTGCCAATGAATTCAAAGAGCCTTTTTTTGTTTCAACTGTATCATCCGCACACTGCACGATAACAATGTATTTATACAAATGGGTTTGGTAACTACCAAAAGCCAGAAGGCTCTTTGTGGCTTAAATATTTTGGTCAGTATCATCTTCATCATCGTCCCTGCCCTTATCCTTTATTTGGGATATAGTGTTTGTTTGTTGGTTGATTATCCGTGATATCAAAATTCACTTTTTTCTTAGCCATATATTTTCTATGCTCAGTATGGTCCTCTTTAAAGTTTCCTCCATGCGGTATCATCCTCTCCATAAACTCCCTTGAACGCGTCGACATTTCTCATATACGTTACTACCGACTCGGTTCATCGCTCGGTTTATTGGTCGACGTTTGTTACCCAGATAAACCTTTGTATTAGCTTTTATAATACTATCTTTGGACTATATATTGTGGCCGGTTACCACTTTAATGATTAAAACACGATGCCATAAAATTGTGCTTGTTTTTTTATTGGTACAATTATTAATATTGAAATACATTTAGGTATGAGAAAGTAATTGCAGTTTAGTCAGACCCTTGTAGTATTTTCATGTCCTTTGCTTCTTACAGGGTGCCAATGTGTGAGTCATAGTTGATTTATTTTAATTCTAAATCAGGAGTCGGCCTTTCAGTGATGATTGCTTGTGGCTACAATTTAGACATAATAAGAACTTATCATTTTGTCTCCACCTCATATATGAATTCAGTCTCAAAACTCGATGCTAGAGAGATTCTAGAGAAGATTCATGTACTACATGGTTTAAAACACCTAAGTACCATTGGTTAAATATGCACCGTGTTCAGGATTATCGTGTTCTGTTTCAAGCTGAACCAATCGCCTAAGGAGAATGAAAAAAAAAACTATTTTTTTCAAATGTGGTTTAGGATTTTGGTCGTTAAATTAGCGCTAAGTCTTATACCTACATCTTATAATTGTCATACCTAAGGTAATCTTTTTTTTTTTGTTGTGATATCATCAAATGTCTTCTCCCGCTCTGGGCGGAGCGGGAGGACGTGTCAAACTCTTACTGACTAAAACCTACCCGTGTTCCTTTAGTTGCCTGTGCGCCAGGGTCACGGTAACTCTTTTGAACAATCCGCGACCCCGGCAGGTATCGACCCTATCGGACCCCGGCAATGGTGCTAACATCTCTTTGAGGCGCGCGTGGAACACGACGCGCCGTCGGCAGATTACCTAAGGCAATCTGCCTGCCTTTTCTGTCAACTATGTTGGGGTCAGCTTCCAGTCTAACCGGATGCAGCTGAGAACCAGTATTTTACATGGAGCTACTGCTTATCTAACCTCCACGACTTTTGGGTTTCTAAATACCCGTAACGACTTTCAAAGATCTACGAATGACATCCAGGACCACCGGCTTATCGCCACGAGCCATTGTCATGCCTAGGTGTTGTGCAAAAAATTACCGCATCAATGTTACTTATCAACACAACCATACCCTATTACATCTATCTTCCAACCACACTCACGTATAAGCAGAATAACGCCTACCTATCCAGCAATAGACTTTTGTTAAAAGATAACGCCAGCACAAACGAGCCACGATAAGACATTATTAGTACCAGTATTCGTTTTTCAATTGTATTAAGTTACATACAAAGATAGAACGCAATCAGGGACGTGGTATATGTTATTGCTAAAGATATTTGCATACAAGCAATAACATTGTTTTGGTCTTATGTGGATCTGTAGGGCTTAATAGTTATTGAAATAAGCCGTAATACACAAAGAGCGGACGGGTGAAATAAGTCGCGGTATGCACTGGGCGGATGGGACAAGATGTGTTGCGGATATGAAAGATAAGCTTTTATATATCTTTGTATATCGCGCAAAAATGTTATGGTGCAAGAGGAGGTCTTATTCCAAATCCAATGCAATCTACTTAAGATAGTAAAAAATAATACCCAATTCATGATTTTTAGTGGAAACCACATTCAATGGACAACTGTATGCTTAAAAGCAAACTTGCCGCTGTGAAAAAATCACAGTAGGGATAACCAAATTGACCAATGAACATACTGATACCTGATTTGCGTTATATCTTCTGTCCAGTGTCCATGTCTGGTGTTCTCATTGTGTGGGTTGTGTTTAAATATAACTTTGTTGGAGTTACTTTTTTAATACCGTTAAGATTAATTCTAACTGCAAGGAGTTGATGTCAAAGCAATATATTATTTCTATAAGTAATCATGAAGTTAAAGTGAGCATATTATTTCATTGTAATTTTCCTCTTAATTGATTAGAGGGATTTGGTGTTTTAATTTTAGAGTCGGATCTATTACCCCTGCTGGTATGCACTATGCTATAAGCCTGGAGTAGATGCTCATCCAGTGGAAAACATATTTTGCAATACGTATATAGTTTTTCAAGTTTGAAGATTGTTAGGTTATATAATTATTATGTAAATATAATCTTGTTTGAAACTAAAGTATACGAGCTTTATGTTGTCCGGTTGTTTCAAAAATTAAATAAAGGCAGACAGTTTCTATTTTGAGCGACATCTCTGTAAAGTAATTAAGATTTAATTATTAAAATAAAATCCTTTGTAAAACTTCGAACTCCGCCATCTTAATTCCTTGTCCGCCATTTTGCCACAGATTCACATTATCATCCAACATGGATAATCAACTATGAATGAATGGAATATCCATCTAAGTCGACACAATAAAAATACTCAATGAGCATTGACATACAAAAACGTCTCCAGTCTTAATGAGTTGCCAGAGATAAAAAACGCCGCGGCGGCACCACAAAGGATGGCAGAGCAAATAAAAGATCACAGTCAATGTAAAAGGTTTGCGTATTGTTTTATATTAAAGTGAAATAACAATAGGTAGCCCTTTCAATGGATAATGCCGCCACAATGAGAGGGGTTAAGCTTGGTTTGTATGCTGATGAGAATGTGGTCATGTGTTGCTAGTTTGTTTAGAGATCCTACTGTGATTTATAATGGGAAATGTGGGAATTATTTGCAACCTGCGAGAGAGATACAATAACTATCTTCCCGTATTTTTTTTTATTACAATAGTGCTGAACCTAAATACTCGATTGGTTATTGCTAATGATAATGACATTGGAAGACAATAGAACACCGACGTTTTACGGTACACAATAGAAGTAAGTCCATTTTCATTAAAAAAATCCCTTTAACTTCACCTCTGAGGCATAATGTGGAATATTGTGAAAATCGAACACTAATACTTTTTACATGACCAGCAGCCTAATTGCATAACACACTATTAAACAGAATCTGAATCATTTTGAAGGATATTGCTAATCCATTGCATCATTTGGTCGAAAAATTAGTCTGCTCAACAACGTAAGTGGCGCAATGAATGTCGTTGAACTGTCAAAATAAAAGCCATTCCTACTGTTAGTGTGTTACGCGTTACGGCCGGTTCACATACGTCTCCGTTTTACTGTTCCGTTTTATCGTGTACGTTTTTTTTTCGTCGATGGCGTATGTAGTTGTATGAGCGACTTCACACATGGCACAGTATTCTGTATACAGTAAAAAATATCGTTCCGTAAAAAAATGACATTCCGCTTTGTCATCGAATACTGGACGACGGAACAGTAAAAAAAAGAATTTTAACGGATAGATACTGTGTGCGTGGCGGGCGGTGTGTGCGGGGTGTAGGAGGGGGAGCGACATGCGACAGGATGCGACAGGTTTTGTTTGACTCACATTTTCTATTGACATTCCTAGAGAACGCGCGCGTGCATTGTGTGTAATAATTATTATAATAACTGATCAACCATGTCAACCAAGGAGTGGGAAAAGTTAATAGACAAGGAAATGTTAATTAGTTTGGTGGAAGGTAGGCCAGTCCTTTGGGACAAGACGCTGGATAAATACAGAGAAAAATAAATAAATATAAATACGGCGGTATACTGCGAGTTTTCTGTTCAAACATCGCATCCAGTAATGACGGATCCGTTGAACGTTATACGGTGCCTATGTGTGAACAGAGCATAAATTTATGTCGTATCCGTTAAAAACGTACCAGGAAAACGGACTCCCATGTGTGAACGGGCCGTTACCCCGCAGCACTGATCATCATCATTGGCAGCATTGTCCCACCCACTGCTGAGTATAGATCTCCTCCCTTTTGTGCCATGTTTCGCTGGTGTATGCGAGTCTTAACGAGGTCTTCCAAACTTTCTTCAGAAACTCATCCACCATCTAGCTGTAGCCAACACTCTTTCTACAGTAGGCTACTAGGATTTCAAATAAAAATATTATTATACAAATTAATTCCCCATAACTTTTCAACCCACCAACAAAAATATGTCCCCATAGAACCCAACCCTACGCCGATCCGAACATAAGTGGACACCGTAGAGCCTTGTGAACATAATGTAGTAGTGAAATACAACATCACATTGTTCCGTCACCTGCACACGTCACTGCGCATGCGCTTACACTTCTTATTATCTGAACACTCATCACGCTTTTGTTTCTGTGAGGGTCAGTACACTAAGTAGCACCTGAGAAAAATTTCGCAGATTTTTGTCGCATTGTGGTTTAGGACTAGACGAAAAACGCATGCCTCACGAATTGACGAGCAACTTCGAGCAATTTACTGCTATATTTCAAAGAACACAATTGTGGCTTTTGAATCGCCTCGTGAAAATTAGATTTTGTTATGAGCTGTTGATTTTTTTTTCTGAACGGTTGTCTTTATGTCTGATTAAAAAATAATCCATTTAGTTGCTTGTTGGACAGTATTTCCTGCCTCATATGAAAATCTTCAGCCCCGTAAGTGTATTGACGTCCATCCACAACCTAATACCCTCAAAACGAAGCAAAGTTATTGTGGTAATTCCGTCCAGTTCAATGATGTCTTCTAGGTGCCTAAGTTAGATTCTTATTCACTGTTTTCTGCGCGGTTTTGAATGTGATGAGGTCATAAATTATATCTTTGTCCATACCGTTTTGTTCAGTGTGACTTTTGCAATTGTAATAAATGAATTTGACGTATTTATGTATTAGTATTCAAACAATCTAATTAGGTTTATCATTGATTAAATTTAACATTATTTTAATATCGAATATATTCATAAAAAATATGTCATTACACCTGCGCGATGTTCGTGGTCGACACTCTTGCGCATTGTATTTTATTGAATGATTTAATACATTTTTATGACAGATGCCCCTGTTCAGCAGTGGATGTATGATGTATGTTCGGAATATGACATCCTTTTAACGTCATTGTCAATGTCATGGTATTTACTTTGTCTTTATGGCTTATATTTGCTTTTTTGTATGTGTATTGTTGCATACTGCGTATGAGTGTAAGACTGTTAATGTTTCTGTATCAAAATAGCTTCAAGACTGGCGATACTATATTATACCTAGATACATCTGGTGTACCCTGAATAGTCATTCCAGATTTCACCATGTTGATTGACCAATATTTTTGCCACGGTATGAAAAGAATAACATAACATAACATCACACCTGTATTCCCCGAAGGGTTAGGCAGAGGTGTACCTATAGTACACCCACATTTCGCCAGTTATGTTTAAGTCCCATGTAATAGGGGGCGAGCCTATTGCCATCAACCGGGCACAAATCCAGACTCCGGGTTGCTACTAAGAAATTCCTTCTTTTTTTTTTTTAATGAAATGATTATTAAATAGAATATTGGTATGTGATGTTGCCTTAGCAAAAATAAAATAAGGTTATAATTGAACGGCTCTTGGCCCATGTTTGCATGGGTTACCCATCCATACTGAGTTATCCGTTAGTTATTTCTTATTCAGCGTTGTTTAGTACAGCATGCATTGTTGAAATGAATAATTTATCAAACACCTTTACCTATTTTACACTTCATCTCCATTATTCGTTACTTTTGTTCACCCGCTGTAGGTATAATAAATATAATTAATTTTTCTTTCACTTAATTGAGTCAGTAATAAAAGCCGCCACACATTTCGGTATATTTATGTAAACTATAATCGTAGCTTATCTATTTTAAATTATTGTCTTTATAATTAATATTTCTTAATTAGTAAAGTGTTAATTCTTACAACTTTTATTCAGAATCAGCATCAAAAATACCGTTAAATCTTCATTTGGATAAGATAAGATAAGATAAGACAAGATAAGACAAGCTAAGACAAGATAAGATAAGATAATTATTTATTTCTCACCATAATATTTATATGTACACTTTCAAATGATTTATGCTCTATTTTGTGTGTGTGAGTGTGCGTGTGTACTGGTGCCTAAGCTTGGCGTAAGGCCTGTATTTCAGGATACCAGGTCTCCACCCCTTCAGAAGAATTACATTTATATCGGATTATGCATACGTACACAAATGCGGTAAGTTATATAAAACCAGAAAAAAAATACACTATTGGTTATTACTTATTCTAGGGTAAGCATGTGTGTGTGAGGGACCTTTAGAACATTTAGATATTATAGTATAAAATAGAATATCTAGGTTTTTTTGTCAGATAGTATCTACTGCCTAATGTCAAAGTCTGTAATACCCTTCTGCTTGGAAAAGGCCTCCTCCTCCCGCTTCCACAAACGTTTCTCGTCTGATAATAGATAGAGAATTTATGAGATTGAGTGTGATTTGAACATAACATCACACCTGTTTTCATTGTACTTTTACTTTTACTTGTACTTACATAACACTCCCACATTTCGCCAGTTACGTTTAAGTACCATATAATAGGAGACGAGGTGAGCGAGAGGGGGGATGCATACTTCACAACAAAGACTTGGAATGCTAGGGCCACACCAACGGGAAACGCCGTTGATTATCGCGATGATCGTCGTTAACCGTAGGTGTAGCCAGCACTTTTCACGATACGTTGCCAAGGGCATTCACATTGCCGTTTAACGTTAGGCGATAACTCGGGTGGCGGTATTTTTTTGGCACATCAAAGAGATTTAACGCTAGAATTATTACGTTGAAGCGGACACACTACGTTTGTCATTGTGCACCGTGAGCGTGACAGGATCAAGGAAATGTAAGGAAGAAACATAAGCGTCAATTAAATGAGTATTGACGTTGACCGTTCCAAATGTAGCCACTCAATTTATCGCCCTAATTATCGGAATAATTAGGGCGTGGTTTATGTCGACGATGGGAATTGACGTTGACCCTTGGTGTAGCCTCAGCATAAAAAAAATACCCGTAACAACATGGGTCACCGTCCAACCCGCGTCATCTCATGGCTTCACCCACACAAGCCGTTCATTTTATTGCGTCGATAAGTGAGCAAGGGCAGTAATTACCGCTAATGGTTTCGATTGCTTGTGACAAATGAACAAACAGATTCGCCCGCGAATCTCATGTAGCGCATATATTACAGCCATCTTTGGAACATGCTTGTTTTTTAAATTACTACGTCTTGATTGATTTGATGGTTGAAAGAACATGGATGACTTAATATTACCGTCGGAACCTATATGATTTTTGGGAGGTCTACGTCCAGTACGCGTTTAGGGAATGAGTTTGTGGTGATGATAGCGTTAACTTATTGTGTAAAATCACTTTTGCAATCATTATTCTATTAAATCGCCGTTTCGATGCTCTTCGACGATGGCAAATAACTCGTTAGCTATGTAAAATTTCAGTGAAAAACGTAACTTATAGATGTCTCAAGAAAAGTATGCGTTTTGGTAATGTTCGGAAATATGAACACGCTGTGATGAGATTTAATATAGAGCTTGTATAACCATGGAAGTACATCCCTGTTTTGTATTACCATGATAACAAAATTACAGATTAACAACGACATATATGCAAAAAAAAAAAATGTGTGACTAATGATGATCTGCGACCGTAGTAGATAACCCGACGCTGAGAAAACTTCATACGAGCGCGCAATGATAGGCGCACTACTACGAAGCGCGGCAGTATAAAACTAAGAAGTTTTGCCTCCGTAGGAGGTACTCTGTGGCGCGACGTTTGTGCTAATTAGTAGACACGAACATTACTGAAGCGCACACCTTTTCTGGTTTAACTGTAAGTAACTATTTCAGTAAAAAAATATAATCTGTTCTTTGGTTTTATATCGGGGACTTAAGGTGCATTAAAAGTAAGGAATATAAGGAATAAGTATCTAATAAACTCAACCGATAGCTAATCTTTTTATGGAATTTCTTACTAATCTCGAGTCTATACAAATAAATTGTGAATCTGGTAAACGCTCATAAGCGAAAATTAATACCTACCTAACGGGCAGCTTGTCTTTGTTTATCTGCTAAAATACCAAACAAAAAGGTTAGTAAAACTATTAAGTCACCACAATATTAGTCTAGACTTCAAATTTAAATAATTTTATAACCTTCAATACATTCATTAGTAGAATTAACATAGAAATTATGGTAAAGACATTAATTGTTTGAGTTTCTGTATTTATTAGAATACTGTTTTTTAATATTATCACTAGAATTTATAGTATAAGAGTGATATGAATATTTAAAGTTTTAATTCAATTTAAATTATAATTACTATAATGTAGTCTTGTCTTTATCTGTGGATTTTTAAAAGAATGTCTCAAAATTGCAGAAGACCGGATTAACTGGAAATTGAGATGACTTTACCCTGCAGTGGTACATACAGTAAAGGCTATTATAATAATGCTCTGATAGTTTATTTAATTCAATTACGTTTAAACAAGAAATTATTGTTTGGATTGACAATAAAATGCTTTTTAGCACCAGTATTCACATGACCTAAAACAATGCTTACTCGATTTCTCTCTTAAAACTTTTCACGCACCTAATAATTCTCCATGCAAAAAGTACCAACACACAAAGTACCATAAACGAACACACCACCTTGCACTCTGGTATTTTAACTACAAAACCACAACAACACAAGGTAGAGAATAAAATTTTAATATAAAATGTCTCAAAACGCCGCGGCGTCGAATCCCGGAATCCGGGATTATTAAGTGTTGTTCTTGTTGTTCTTTTTGTACTCCGATGTGGCTGTTTGAACTCAATATGTGGTTGCTCATTTAGAGGCCAGGATTAACAATAAAAACGAAATTTGATCATTGCGGCCGACGCTACGGTGATCCGTTAAGGGGGAGACTGGTTATGGTATTATTTTGTTAGATTTTTGTGAGGATTTTGATAGCAATTGGGAAACTGGTAACCTCGGTTTTAATAAGGATACCGAATAATGCGTAGTACCTAATACTTAATAATACCGTAATTTGAAATATAGGTACTCACCTATCAGGTCAGGTTCTGCGTACTTTTTTTCACTGAATTGTTTGCATCCTTATAATTCAAATTTTGGTGTCCACGTTGAGTTACTCAAAATCCAACCAATACTTCAGAGTTTAGGCTTTAAATTGGACCTGAAATTAAATAGGTATGTACGTAAATGTTTTTTTTTAAAGTAGGTAATGTAATTTATAAACAAGAGACAAGGTATAACAACGATATCTTTTTCTAGTAACTGCTGCAATAAAACCTTTTACAACCCAAACAAACTCAATTATTTTTCAATGGTAATACTACAATTTACAATATTTAAAACATAAACAACCGTGAAATACAGCAGCATCTTCACCTTAACCGAGCATTTGCCGCGTTATCAGATCATCGTCCAGCTTGTCCAGTGTAAATAAATCCAATAGTTTACTGCCCGGCCATTGTTATTCTCATTAACCCTTTGTCTCATTAGACCCTGGCTTCATATTCTACCTTATTTTTGTTACCGATGACAGCTCAGATTAGATCCTTTTTTATTTTGTTCTTTTTTCGAAAACTTTTGTCCACCATCTTGTTTTTTTTTTTCGTCATATAAAATTTCAACCAGTCTTATAATGTTATAGTGTTTATTGCTGCGTCTTATTTTTATTTTGAATTTTTGGAATACATTGTTGTTGCCGTAAAGCTAAAATTTTATTTTGAATTGTCACGTGGTTTAACGACGTTAGGTTGGTAATTAATTTTTAATGAAATGCAAATGAGTGAATAAAATGAATTGCTTCATTTAAAATTGTATTTCATTTCTTTGTTTCAATATTTAAGTTAATTGATACAAATTATGTAAATTTTTAAAACCAATTAAGAGTGAACAAAGAATGCTTCCTGACATCGGTTATTTTTAAATTAAACTGAAAAAATTAAGTGTCTTTGGTTGGTCACAATACCTTCTTGCCAACCTTTTTATGGGGTTGTCAAATGCAACCGCTATTTAGCTTTCTTACAAATTGCTCGCTTTCAAACTGATTTTGGAATTTTGGATACGGTTACAAATATCCTACTTATGAGATAAAAATATTCTTAAGCTGTAACGATTTTACTCTTTATAGTAAACTCGTTAAATCTTAAGAATATTTTTAGTAGTAGGTAGGTAGGAATTACGTTAGGCGTAACCTACCTACAATTTAATATCGGGTATTTTTTTTTAAATCAAGCGATTCTTTAACACGATATTGGATTAAACTCGTTGCTTTGCCAAAAACACACCAATGACAAAGACGTAAGGCAGAACTACCATTTGCCTAGCTATTAGACTTTAAAAAACGCAACCTTCATAAATGCAAATAGCTTTAACGTAACAAGCAACAACGATACGGTAGCTAATTCCCGGTATCGAGTCTACTTGCGAACCATTTCAAATTGTTCTAAAGCTAGTTTGCAACCAGCGAATTTGTTAACACGTTTGTCTAGCAATTTAGCTGCCTAGATAGTGTATTATCTGCCTTACCTTATCTTCACGTGAAACGTGGCAATCTCTCAACAGCTGATGTACTGAAGTTACTCTCGATTTTTTTATGCATCTTGTTAGTGTGATGAAATTCATTGAGTGGTACATAATTTTGGTGGTGTAGTAAAAATTATCTATTAAGATATGGCAGTCATTAATAGGGCTTGTCGTTTGATTCACGATCCGAATAACTTAACATGGCGCAGCTGGTAATTATTAAAATACAAAAAAATCTAGTTAGCAGTGTGTGAAATAAAAAGTGAAGTAGAGTGTGGTTATTAATGTACCCACATATAAATATTTTTAACCGACTTCAAAAAGGAGGAGGTTCTCAATTCATGTTTTTTTTTATATGTTTTTTATGCGATATCTCCGGCAATCTGTGGATCTATTTCGTATGCTTCAGGGGTTATTCCATATAAATTTTATTAACTTTGCTTGGGTAATTTTTCAGTTAGCTTCAATAATACGTAACATATTGATAATATTGTTATAATAACTTCCTGTCACTGTTATTTACTTAGCAAATAGTGGCATACGAATTTGTGTGGGGTAGGTACCCCAACTAAAAAGTAAAGTTTTATTTTGCAAAATAAAAAAGGACTTCCAAAAAACCCACTACAAAGTGAAAAAATATTTTAATTTGGAAGTCGGTGGCAAAAACGAAAATACAAAACCAAAGATACCGACTTCCGAAATTAAAGTTATTTTTCACTTTGTAGTGGTTTTTTTTTGGAAGTCGGTTTTTTATCTCAATGTTTTTTGTGTTTTACCAAACTAAAAGAACTTATACAGCGGGCATTACTTACTCAACGTATTGGTGATCTGATGGCTTCTTTTTCCAATATAACCAGATGCAATCATGCGTAAGTATTCACCGAAACATGGAGGAGTCTCGATGGGTCAACGTTCTCCTATCCAACAGTCAGACGTGGCTCCGGCTTTACGGTGTTGCCTGTAATGAAAAATAATGTACAAATTATTTAAAACAAGCATGTTGGGTTTTCCCATCGGCTTTGATGACAAACTTCCATACAAACTTTCATCCCATATTTAACCCCTGTACGGGATGAGTTTTCCAAAATTTTTCAACATAAAAAAGTAAGTTGGGAGTCCTAATTTCCTGTGAAATGTATGAGAAAAGTTTTTCACGATTTCTGACTTTTCTAGTACTCAAATCCCAGTTGGTCCTATAAAGTTTTTTGATCCTTATAAGAAACAGGATCGAATGGCACCAAAGAAAGTTTTTTTGAAAAATGCCCATTTTTTAGCTGAGTGTTTATTTAATTTTAATATGTGAATGCCTGTCTTTTCTAAAAAAAACATGGATAGTCCCCTAAGACTATTTTCATGTAGCCAGAACGATTAAGGTACCTACCCTTACTGCCCTGTCTCAAAAATCGTCCGTGTACATGGAAATCTTGTGCAAAATGTAATGCTTCTGACTCACAGGTTTAAACTGTGCGTCGTTGTATGTCAGTAAATGAATGAGTTAATTTTTTTAATAAGTAGACATTTTGACATTTTATTTAAAATTAAACTTCATACTTCAATATCGAATATCTACTATATTATTATAGTGGAGGCACGAATCAATCATAACATAGGTGCTCAACCTTATTTTACCTTCTTGTTCTAGAGCCCCCCAATTTTTTTCACTTACCATCTGTCGCGAAATAGACGCTGAAATAGCTATTGTCACGATATTATTTTTAAACGTGTAATATTATATAGTCGTAAGATCCCATTTCAACGCTCCCTAATTTTCTCTGGACCTTCCTCCCTCAGTCTCAAACGCCCACGATGGGGCGTTATCGCCCACGTTGAGGACCTAGAGGCTAACCAGGTAGAGGTACACTATACTACTGCGCGGATCACGTCATCATTAAATTAAACTAAAACTCATCATAATGTCTACCAATCTAAATATTAATGAAAAAGGATAACAATACCCAAAACCTGTACCTAAACATGAGAAACTTTATTAAAACGTAACAAAAGATTAGATAGGGCTCACTTAAAGGTCGTTCACACTTATCCTTTGTCGCTGCGTCCGGCGATCCGTCAGCGTACAGATATGGATGTCATGTGTTTTATACAGGGTTGCCGCTACGCTTTAATTGATTAAAGCCCGTTGGGAAAACTGTAGAGCTGCTGTAGCACTTACTTTCTGAAAAAATATTATTTAAATTTGCTTGTCAGGAAATTTTGTAAAAATTGTTTTAGGCAGATAGGCAGTCGCCCCATGTAAAATACTGGTATTCAGCTGCTTTCGGTTAGACTTGAAGCCGACCCCATCATAGTTGGCAAAAGGCAGGCAGTGATGATGAACAATAGTTATGGCAGCAGTGCAGTGTTGTCAAAGTTAGCTAAGTAGGAAGTTACAAAAAAGGAAAGTATAGCCAAATACTAAGAGTCGTCTTTCAAATATAAATATATTTTTTTTTCAGATTTGTTTGGAAACGCCGGGGGTGTGACTCCATAAGAGGACATGATATATAGTGTCCTTATTGGTGATGTTCTTCAGAAAGGTCAAGTACGTAGTACTCACAACCAGTGTGTGTATACGAGCAGCGGAGTAATTACGTAACACACTAACAGTAGGAATGGGTTTCATTTTGACAGTTCAACAACTTTCATTGCGTTATGTACGTTGTTGAGCAGACAAGTTTTTCGAACATATGAAACAATGGATTAGCAATAGGCTTCAAAATTATTGAGATTGTGATAGATAGTGTGTTACGTAATTAATTAATAATAGCATCGTAGCAAGTGGCGGTCTGTAGTTTCTACCTAGCCTCATGGGAAAAAGGCGTGACTTCATGTATGTATGTGTATGTGTTTTAAATGTATTATTTTACAGTTTTTTCTTAACATTTTGACATGTTACATTATTTTTTTTCAATAGCAATTTTTAGATTTACCTTAGTCTCAAACAGACCAAGCCTATTTTTTTACTATATAACAGTAAGTAGCTATTAGCTCCGTCTTACTATAAAAACTTAGACAATTATTCATCATGTGTCTAATGTCAGTCTTACGTCAAACTCCATACATAAATGTGGTGTTTAAAAGGTGTTTAGCTTAAACAACTGATAAACACTGTTTTGTCGTAATAATGCTGGTCATTAAGAAACACTTTCAACAATATTTCAAGTCAACTCCACCCCACCTCTGTCCAACGACAAAGTTTGACAATGCTCGCGGCAAGCTAAAAGGCCTGACGAACAGGTGTAGCCGACCGGAGCTTTCTTGCATCGTCCACCGTCCGCCATGCAAGAGATAAGAGGATGCTGATTACTGACCACTAAGTTATTTTTACACTTATCCTAGGTTCATCCTAGATAGGGAATTGGATTAAAACTTTAGAAGGCAGGAGATCTATGTAGAAATTGAGATAGTGTTGTGTTTTAAGATTGTGATGAAATTGTGTGTAAAATATAGATGAAGTTTTTGAGCCAATAAATAAATTATACGTAGTAAAACGGGTTTAAATCTGTTAGGCCATATTGGCAAATAGAAAAAACTGTTTTTTAGATGTCGCTTCTACTAATAAGTAAATTATTATAGTGGGTCTAACACTTATTTAATTGTTGATTTTAAAATTTTTAGGACTTCTTACGCTTTCTTCGTGTCACCACGAAATCGGTAAAAATCTAGTGACCAAAATTGAAGTGACAGTCCAGTGAGTTTTGAACTGTTAAAGGGCTCTGTTAATAAAACCTCAAAATAAACCAAGACCAAGTTTATCCCATAAAACATTTAGCAAACCAAGCTCCAATCTTAGTTTTCCATACATTAAGTTATAAAGTGTAACTTGACAGTTTCTTTTTATTTTCAGAAGTCCTTTGCAGTAATTGCGGCAGTAATCGGATAGCTTTTAGTGTTCTACCGAACAATTGAGAGCTACGATAAGGTAAGTGAGACCAGCTAGGGCACTTCTGAATGGGACCTGGCTGGACGTTGTGGGAGATACTGGTGTAAATAGAGCCTCTATGAGGCATGACTGAAGTGGCTTGATAGGGGCATTAAATCCGCATACAAGTCATCGCAATCTTATTATGCATGAACAATCTTTGTTTCTTTGATTTTTAGATATTTATTTGAAAAGCTGAAATATGCATCAAAATGTCGACCTTCATGCAGTGGTCGATCGCCTGCGACTAAGCATTTTCACGGTCTGTTTTAGTCACCCCGCCGCACGCGACCTGTCACCGCACGACTTAACTCGAAACCTACTCTACTTTGGATCTTGCGATTTTAGTTACCTGCGGCCTAGCCGAATTGCCATTTAGACTGTCGATTTATACCGAGCGGCTGTAGTCACCTGTTTATAGCCCGCAATGTATCCTACTTCCTACTAATATTATAAATATGAAAGTTTGTGAGGATGGATGGATGGATGTTTCTTACTCTTTCACGCACAAACTACTGAACGGATTTGAATGGAATTTGGAACACGGATAGTTTATAACCTGGATTAAGATATAGGATACCTTTTATCCCGGTAGTACGTTCCCGTGAGATAATTTCCGACCTCCACGCAGGCGAAGCCGCGGGCAAAAGCTAGTAGTACTATAAGTTGCCATCGTGATCTCTGATAAAAAAAACTGCCACTATAGGTTGACGTTTTTACAGTTCGTAATAGTGCTAATTCGTGATCTATGGTGGTCTCTAGATCACGTATTACCAGCCGTAGTGTCTATGGAAGTATTCCTTCTTTGGAAAAACCATTATTAAACAAAGTGGCTTTAATTTTGAGCAAAATTCTTGGTAGTTATTTTTAGGGAAACGTTTGGACTTTTGATAGTTTAAATTCGCTGTCTCTCATACCTCAGGCCAAGCCCTTATCGATGCGGCTTTTCAGTTAAATGCTTACACGGGGCAATAGTGCCAATTTGTTGCAAATTATCTACTACGAGGGGATAGATAACCTGACAGATTGGCATGTACTTAGTGCGGTGTGGGCGTCTGGGAAAAATGCTCCTTACTCGCAAAATGAACATAATTGCTCACTATTCATGGTGCATCAGTCGCCTCATTCCGTTTGTTCACTCAAATCTGATGGACATTAGCCAATTATGTAGGTTTAACTATTATATGGGATCGAGAGACATAAATCTATTGAAATGTCATCTTTGCTACTTCTTTTTTTCTTTAAAGTCATTCCTTCGGTTAGGGCGTGATTAATGCGAATCTGAATGATAAATTATATTTATTTCTGTATTTAGGTTTATACAAACACTTTCACACGTCATTACTATGTAGAAAACTAGATGAGGTCGAAGGATATACATATGGTGTACATAATATAGAGTATTCTATACTATTCTATTATACTTTGTACTCTTTTAATATCCTTACTAAAACTTCCACAAATTATGCATGTCGGTATTGTTAACGGCAAATAATGTCTGTGCCACTTTTTACCCAACGCAAATACCAGTAATAGAGCCAAAAGCTTGGGCAACAACTTAATCTTACTTGTCAAAAATGAAGCTGCTATCTTCCCATTGAATGATTAAATTTTCCTTAATCATTCAATGGGTGGCCCATATTCAAAATTGACTATTTACAGGCCCACACAATAATGTTAAATACATAAGAAGTTGTGTAGCGTAGTTAAAGGAAGAGATTTTCTGTTTCTACGAGGGGCGTTCAATGTATTCTCGGTATGAAGGTGATTTACTAATGATGTGGGTAATTTTACTAATTAATTGATTAATGACATTATCTAAGGGTATAAAGTCAAAATTTCATATAGTTATGATCATTCGTTTGCTAATTATCCTTAGTCAACGACAACTAGAATGGTTAGCGTGACAATGTTGAAGAAAATCTAGCACCGCGCTGTTATTAAATTGTCTACCAAACAAGTAAAAGTCTAAAAACTATTCACAAAGAGATGGTGGCTGTTTACCAAGATTCTGCACCTTCGTTATCTACGGTTCAAAAGTGGTCCAGTGAATTTAAAAGGGGCAGAGAGGAGAGAGAGTATTGAAGACGACACTCGTTCGGGCGGCCCGATTACTGTCTCTACGGAAGAAACCATGAAAAAAGTTGAGGAGCTTATACTGGAGGATACCTAAATGAAGATGAAAATGACAGCAGAGAGGACCCACCTCTCCATTGGTACCATGCACACTATTCTTCATGACCTTCTTTACCTTTCAAAAGTCAGTGCAAGATAGGTGCCGCGATTACTCACGGTGCGGCGCCTCAAAAACAATTGCGAATCGAGTGCTGTAGAGAGTTTTTAGAGCTCTGTGGTGAAGTTCCATCAAGTATTTTCGATCGCATTGGTACTGAAGATGAAACGTGGGTTCACCATTACGACCCTGAAAGTAAGCAGGAGTCCATGCGGTGACACAAGAAGGGCACTGCGTCCCCTAAGAAATTCAAAGTCGTTCCGTCTGCCGGAAAAATCATGGCCACCATGTTTTGGGACTCTAAGGGAATTTTGCTGATTGAGTACACAAAAAAAGGTGAAACTATAAACGCAGTATCCTATGCATCCACTTTACGAAATTTACGGGAAGCAATTAAAGAAAAAAGACGGGGTAAACTGACCACCGGGGTGTTGCTTCTTCACGACAACGCTCCGGTCCACACGGCACGTGTTTCCAAGGCTGCTGTGCGAGATTATGCGGTTTGGAAGAAATTAACCAGCCACGCACCCTCCCGGACCTAGCCCAAGTGATTATTATTTGTTCCCTAATTTAAAAAAAAGACCTTCCTGTGTAACGATTTTCCAACGATGAAAAGCTCAAGGCAGCAATAAATGAGCATTTTTCAGAGAACGAGGAAAGTTCTTTTTTACAGGGTATTGAAAAGTTAATTTCAAGATGTAATAAATGCATTGAGGTAATAGAGGATTAAATTGAAAAATAAAAATATTTTTAATTGAATTTACGTTTTTTTCATGCCGATACCGGGAATAGATTGAACGCCCCGCGTACTTACCACCTGTAGTACCGATATTTAAAGACATTTATCAAATTGCACATGGAAGAATCGAGATCTCAGGTGCAAAGCTATTACCATAAATATTACAAAATTCATTACTTTATTACTTGACAAGGCTGTAAACTACAATTATGTATAAACGATATTATTTTCGATTTAATCTTTGAGGGGATGAATAATGCGCTCCATCAAGGTCATGAAGAAGTGCTTCAAATTAAACGGTTTACATATATTATAAGTCCGCTTTTGCATTTATAGATCATTCTCGTCACATGAATAAATTATGTTAAAATGAGCATTAACTTAACGTCTAAAATATCGGCGGTTATCAACCTAAGTAACTTCAGCTTCTTTATTATTGCTTTTATATGATTTTTACCTTTTCTTACTATGCTTGTTTACTGCGTGTCTGCGAAGCAATCCACCGCCGGCGCTGCCGCCGGCTGTCGCTGAAAACCAGCGCTGGGGCTCTGTCTCGCATAGGGTCGTAGCATTATGCTGAACGATTACCGTTTTGCGTGGATGTGACGCATATTTTACCCCAACTTGTTCTTTTTTTGTATTTGTTGTTTTTCTCTGCGTCATGTTTCCCGCAAAAAACGTTTTTTCATTCTTTTCTTTTCTTTCACTGCAAAATCCAACTACGCTGTATATAATGTACTAGCGTCTGCACGCAAGTTCGGCCGCGTGAAGTTTCTCGTTTTAACTTAAAATATATCCTTTGACACTCAGCAATACTGTAGCTTCGTAGCTTCCCATTAGCGAAAGAATTTTCAGAATCGGATCGTAGTTCCAAAGATTACCCTCTATAAAAAAAACTCGCAAATTTTACCTCTTTATATTATTAGTAGGTATAGTAGTATACATAGAATTGGCGTAACCGTGATGTGACCGATTATCACCAAAGCAAGCGTTAATTTTTGATAAAACCTTTCTCTGTTCCAGACAAATTCGTCATCAAAGAAACTTTTTCATCCAGTTAAAAATTGCAAACGCCTGTGGAAATAAATAAAAAGAATTAATCTACAAATATGTAACAACACTGACTGCCTCGTTGGTCTAGTGGTCGCAAGCGTTACTGCTGAGCATGAGGTCTCGGGTTCGATTCCCGGAAAAAGCAAAGTGTTATTGGGTTTTTCCATCTGGAATTTCTCAGTACCAGCCCGGAGTCTGGATTTGTGCCCGGTTGATGGCAATAGGCTCGCCCCCTATTACATGGGACTTAAACATAACTGGCGAAATGTGGGTGTACTATAGGCACACCTCTGTCTGACCCTTCGGGGAATACAGGCGTGATGTTATGTTATGTAACAACAAACAACATTATAAAAAACGTACATGCGAAAGTCAAAAAACCAATCTGTTAGCTCGGCTCCCAGTCTAACCGGATGCAGCTGAATAGCAGTATTTTACATGGAGCGACTTCCTATCTGACCTCCACAACCCAGTTACTGAGGGGTATCATTTAAGCTATCACCAATTTAATTAGTTTTGTGTTTCTTAAATAATAGGGTTTGTCCTCAAAATAGTAGATCTGTCACCAAAATGTAGTCACCAAACAATGCAAAATCAGTTCCACAATAAATCACCTAAAATCCTGAGATATAAGGTCTAGTACCAAATAAATGTTTTTGTATGTATTATAATAGGTGTGTCCTAATAAGTATTTCAACAATAATGAGGCGTAGCCGACGGAGTCCCGCTTTGCGGGACTCCTACTACTGGGCGGTTTAAAAAAAAATAACCACGAAGGGGACGGCGGGGTCTTTCAGACCCCGCCGTCCCCTTCTAACCTAACCTGTCCGAGTCGGGGTGCCCCAAGTTGTACCAAATACCTGGGAACAATTTATTTGGTGACAGATCTACCATTCTGAGCACAGAGCTATTATTTAAGTAACAAAACTTGAGAACGAAAATATTTCGTGGCGATAGATGTATTTATTAGGTGATACAACTTGATGACAAATATAAATTTTGGTGATAGAAAATATAGTTCCCGTTACTGAGTAACACGATACGCCTTGGCAAGACTGGTTGTCAGACTTTTGGGTTCCTGACTACCCGTAACGACTGTCGAAGATCTACGAATGAAAGCCGGGACCAACGGCTTAACGTGTTTTCCGAGGTACGGAGGGGTCTTATAAGTATGTATAGAGATATGAGGAATAGGGTGTAAAGCTCACTTATACCTCCATAGAAAAGGGAGGATCCTCCGACAAAACGGGTGTTGAGTCTGGTGGACAACTGCCCGACGGTTGATGTCGGGACGTTGTATACAATATGCTAGTCGCGCGGTAAACTCTGTTTGCGCGATGCAGGATTTGCGTGACGTCAGTGTGACGTGTAGCTCGCATGTGGCGGTGTAGATACCGCTACATATTTTATAGATGGTCACCCAACCACGAACCAACCGCGGCAAGCGTAGCTTAGCCACTCGCCCCTCGAATATGCGAAAGTAAAATTAATTAGGTATTTATTGCACTAAATTCCTGCTATCATGTCTTTTAAATTTTTCATTTAAAATTTACACAAACAATAATAAAGTTCTTTTTTATTTACGGCAGCAAACAGTAAAATAAAGTAATATTTAAAAAAGGCGATAAAACGTTACGAGATGAAGATTTCAGATTCGTACGTTATGATTTAACAACGTTGTAAAATGTTCTGTAGTTAGTTCTGGAGAATTGTATTGTTACTGTATTTCCTTAACCAAATAAACCTGTTGATGAATCACCAATACAAATTACATAACATAACAGCACGCCTGTAAACCCCAAGGGTTAGGCAGGGGTGTACCTTATAGTACACCCACATTTCGCCAGTTATGTTTAAGGGGCCTACATGATCTAAACGCAAATTTATATTGCCTAAAAATGTATGATCCACTGCAGTTACCAAAATCAGAAAAATATATGAAATTCTTCTGGATATATGCTAGTCAGATAGTGTGTTAAAAACATAATACAATTAATTTGATATGATAGAAAAAAATCACGAAGATACCTCTAAAAAATTATTTTAACGATTAAAAACCGTACTAATATACATGCAAACATTCAGATTTTTTGTCAGATTATTCTACAAGTAACATACTAACGTAATAGTGTTTTAATTTTATAGTCCATTAAATAGATTTTTTGTAAATCCATAATTTATTGCTTCATATTTTGCAATAAATTACCAGCGCTGTGTCATCGCACGTCTCTTTCTTTTCTATGCAATCCGACAGTAACCGCGCTTTAGCTCTTGTAAGCCTCTTAAGCTCCATGTAATAGGGGCGAGCCTATTGCCATCAACCGGACACAAATCCAAACTTCGGGCTGCTACCGAGAAATTCTTGAAAAGGCCTATAACACTTTACCCGACGAGGCTTTTAAAGAATTGATTGTATTTATCGAGCTTAGCTAAGTAGGAATCTGAAAAAACAACAGCCCTTTTTTCACTACCTCCCTTTATTATAACTTTTGCCGTCGTTTATACGCTCATAAACATTTTATGTAAATTTTGTTTCTCAGTAAGTGAATTCTCGTTAACACTTAATGAGTTCTTAAACCATAACAACACACTACTCACCCACCAAAACTATTTCATAAATTATTGCAACAAAACTTGAAAAGCATCATGTAGGTAGGTACTACAATCATTCGGTTTTAAGCAGAATTTGATTATCTCCTCTGACTCAATATTTGTAATAACTGCTTTGATCATTAAACATAACTATTCCCGATGAGTTTCTTTGTTGTAAAAATCTGAACAAAAATATAAAAAAAATATGACATACTACCTAAGGTACCAAAATCAAAGTCAAATCATTTATTTCAAATAGGCACATAAAAGGCACTTTTGAACGTCAAAATTTACAAGAAAATAGAATTGATTCTAGTTGCCCCTTCACAAAGGAAGTTTCGTATGGAGAAGAATGGGCAAGAAACTCCACCGTACCTTAACTAAGCCAGAGAAAATCCAGCAGAAATAATTTTTAAATTTTGCTTAGTTCAGAGACGTTTAAACGTCAAAAATGTATGGTTAAACAATCGCTAATCATTACTTAACTTTAAGCAACGTTTATAAATAAAGGAGAATATATACCAACTGTCTTTACTAGAACATACCTACTGCCTTTTCCATCCACCATCCAAAAACAGACATACTACATCACCATGAAAGACCCAATCGATACTGTCTAGTTCAGGAGGTCGTAATTGTGATATCGGCCGTGAGAATATTCAATTAAGCGGGCGAACTTAATTGCAACTTGATAAAGTTAAGTTGGCTCTAAGTGAACTATCTTCCGAACTAAGTTAACTGACCATTATCTTTGCCTTTGTGCTTGGTAGCTCCGTCCTCACCTAATTGGGGGTACTAAGGTGTTGGGAACTTGTGGATGTGGCTTGTCTATGATTTACTCTTGTAAATTGGTTGTTTTGATATGTACAGTATTTTTTATCTCACGAAGCGGCGCGCGCTTTACTGTGGTTACCAAGTGTGCGTAAGCGTGTGTGTTATGTGCTCACGCTACTTGTCTTCACGCACACATTCACAGCTTGTTTGTACGCTTGGTTATCACAAGTAAAACACGCGTCGCTTCGTGAGATAAAAATTCTGTACTCGGGATTTTAGTCGAATAGCCGATGAGCAGAACAACTTATTGTTTTTGTAAATCTATTTTGTAGGTTGTCGGATACTACAGCAGTAAATTATTTTCTTAACGGCTGGTTGACACTTTTCGTGACCCAAGTTCTCGCTGTTACCATGGCCAGAGGCTAAACATTGCCATACAATGTGACAATGCCGCCAGTCTCTTGGGTATATTACCAGTCGACAACGATGCGGAGGAATTTTTCAACGCCATATTTTAGTTTTTAAATATTTTTAGTTTTAGTTAGATTAGGTTATTATATTTTATTTTAATAGTTTCTTAGTTAATTTAGTATAAAAAGTTTATGCAATGGATGTTTATATATTCTTTAATAAATAGCCCATTTGTCCTTAAAGATCTTCTGTCACCGCGACATATTAAATATCTATTGTGACTTGTCAAGAGTTTTAGTCAAATTAGACCCAGCAACTTACTGTAGAACATTAACAGAACTTCAGATAAAAGGTCAAATACAGCATTGAAAGCAATATAGCTGAGCACTGTGCTTTGATATTCCCTTAAACGGCACATTATATTGCTCAATAAGTACTGCTAATTTCATCATTAAAACTGAAGGTTAGAACTTATAAAACAAGATATTGGTTCTAAGAATATCCACGCTATCATAGCCAGGACCACGTCCGGTGCCCGTCCGGGTCTAATCGAGTTATTGTGAGCGGCACAATGCCGCAATCAGGCGCAACCGCAGCGGCAACTGCAGGTGCTGTATTGTCGTGTGCGTGTGCGACGTAAAGGGTAACGTTTAGATATTTTTTTGGTCCATTGGAGATTCTAGAAGTTTCGAGAATGATCTAGGGTCAACTTAAACTATTGAAATTGAGGAAGAGGCAATGACTTTTGGACGTAGTTTAGGAGTAGGCAAATTTTGTTACGGCCAAAAAACGGTGGATGAACCTTCGCGTCGAAACAAAATAGCACGGAATCGAAACTGTTTTATCCAGAAAAGGTTAAATCGGTAACAAGACTGACATTTTATTCTTCTCTGCTTACAGACATAAAGTAACTAACTACCGTGATTTTAAATTATACAGAGGAGTTTAATTTACAGTATCGTAAAAAACGTCATTGTCTATATAAACACCAAACATTTCCACGCTCTGAACAATAAAAGAATCCCTTAACTAAAAAACTGAATCCTTTCATTCCGACAAAATTAATACGGTAACAAAACTTCCTTTATTTTATTACGCACATTAAATTTCAAATTGATTCATGAGCTCTGCGGCAATAAGAAAGAAATATAACGACTTCATATTATTGCCCGCGCAAAAAAATCAATTTGAGGCCAAATTCATAACTTGCAACATTGTTTTAATTGCAAAAAAGATTTTCTTATAATATTTTATAAGATGGCCGGTGGCCACCGCACGCTACAATAAAGGGACAATAAAGAAAACTAAAAACCGGTTGCAAAACAATGCTTGCTGCGCGGCGTTGCTTGACGTTTTTATCATTTCGTGCGGAGAACAAAAGCTTGAAGGCTTCCTGTTGAAGCAGCATCACCATTCTTGTGAGGCGACTTACGGACGGACACACGGGTGGAGGGAATGGGCAACTTTATTGTAGTGGTCAAGTCTTATTTAAAAGAAATAAGAAGATTTAATAATAATAATCTTATGTAAATAAGATGGTGAGGTGTATGCTTTGTGATTGGATTAAAATACTTGTAGTAGTTGTAGGTTACACCACTATATAAAACCTACGGGTTTTAGAAACAGCAGTTGGTTTTTTTGAAGAAGATCTACCATTAATAGGCAAACAATCAAACTCTGGGATGTTCATAACTGACGAATTTATGGAAATTAATTAAGAAGAAGAAGAATCATAACTAATAATAAGTCAATAGGTAAGTGTTGCACTCTGATTTTTGAATATTCTTGAAAAAAGTATTTACTACCAAAACACAGATGGAAGATGACTTAAATAATATCTAAATTAATTAAGACGATTCGTTCAGCGTAGCCCGCGAAATTCGAAATTTCTAACCTTTTTTTGCAAATTGCAGCGCTGTTTTACATTACATGCATGATGCAAATCCGCTATGCGGCAATTATAATAAAATAATGACTAAATTATAATCACTTAAAACACCAGTATTGCTCTCGAAATTACAATTGCTGTAAACAAGACTGTTTCGTGAAGACATGACGATTTTGAAGTTGACGGATCCCATTACAGCAAACAGTTTCTTCACAGTAACTGTTGAAAACAAATTACTCTCCAATCTTACCAGTCGTATGCCTCCCAAACTCTTGTCCCGATACATTAACGTACAATAGAGGTGGACGATCTATTCATTGGCGCCACAATGCGATCGGATCGGACGATCGCGGCCGATCGCACGTGATCGCACTTGCAACGCACTGATAATAACATCACTGTTCCATGTAATTTGAATCCAATGCTGATCGGACGAATCCGACCGAAGTCGGAAGATTTCGAACGAATAGTTTATTGGGTGTGTAGACTATAAGTTATGTGTGTAAGGTAATATTGTAAGGAAAGCTTTGTTTCTGAGAGATTATTGCAAAAACCGGCTTTGCTATCAGATTTATCTGATAAGAATACAACAACTAAAGACTGGATTGTGCGTGCGGATAAACATACATTCGGTTGGTTTGTAGATAATACATAATTATTTTTATATAGATTCTTCTATATTTTGTGAATATGAGAACGCTGTAGGCCTAACTTGTAGACTGTAAATTTATGGACCTTTTTATATTTTGTTGAGTACCTGTTACTTGTTGACAGGCCTACACTGTCCTCCCATATCTATCAACACTGTAATTGGAAGCATTGTAAAAGCCCCTTATTTTTAAAAGAATAACCGTGGAGTTTCTTGCCGGCTCTTTTCCATAGGAAACAACTAATTGGAACCGTGCACCTAGCTTCTGACGTTTCATAAGTGCCCATGTTTGTTTAAGTGAAATAAAATAATTTCATTTGATAGATTTATTTTAATGTCCAGGGGCTCGTGGCTAAATGATGACAGTCGCACGGGTCGATCGAAGGTTAAGCTACGCTTGCCGCGGTCGGTTTGTAGTTTGGTGACCATCCATTACATATCGTGGCTCCTCCGTGCCTCGGAAAGTACATTAAGCCGTTGATCTCGGCTGTCATTCGGAGACTTTTGACAGTCGTTACGGGAAGTAGCAGAAGTCCAAAAGTCTGACAACCAGTCATACCAAGGAGGATCGTGTTACCCAGTTACTGGGTTGTGAAGCTCAGATAGTCGCTCCATGTAAAATACTAGTGTTCAGCTGCACCCGGTTAGACTGGAAGTCGACCCCAACGTAGTTTGACAAAAGCTAGGCAGATTGATGTATTTAAGTCTGACAAAATCTAGGCAGATTCATGTATTTAAGTCTGACAAAAACTAGGCAGATTGATGTATTCAAGTCTGATAAAAGCTAGGCAGATTGATGTATTTAAGTCTGACAAAAGCTAGGCAGATTGATTTATTTAAGTCTGACAAAAGCTAGGCAGATTGATGTATTTACGTCTGACAAAAGCTAGGCAGATTGATGTATTTAAGTCTGACAAAAGCTAGGCAGATTGATGTATTTAAGTCTGACAAAAGCTAGGCAGATTGATGTATTTAAGTCTGACAAAAGCTAGGCAGATTGATGTATTTAAGTCTGACAAAAGCTAGGCAGATGGATGTATTTAAGTCTGACAAAAGCTAGGCAGATTGATGTATTTAAGTCTGACAAAAGCTAGGCAGGTTGATGTATTTAAGTCTGACAAAAACTAGGCAGGTTGATGTATTTAAGTCTGACAAAAGCTAGGCAGATTGATGTATTTAAGTCTGACAAAAGCTAGGCAGGTTGATGTATTTAAGTCTGACAAAAGCTAGGCAGATTGATGTATTTAAGTCTGACAAAAGCTAGGCAGATTGATGTATTTAAGTCTGACAAAAGCTAGGCAAATTGATGTATTTAAGTCTGACAAAAGCTAGGCAGATTGATGTATTTAAGTCTCGATAAATTGTGGCAAGTTTTAGTGCCCGATAGTTTTGACCGGGTCTAGGGGCCTACTCTCTAACTCCGTCAACGCAGATACGGGCCCGTCCAAAAGCAGTTTGAATTTTTTGGGGGAAACTTACACCGGTTAATTAACTTTTTCGGACAGGTCAAAACACATCCGGAGTAGGGATAACTGTCAAATCGTGATGTCATTTATTCCTTAGGTCGGGCCCCAAACTAATCTTATGTCTGTTGATGATACGGAGTAGGAAACGTCTGTAACGCCGGCCGAAACTACGGATTTAATGCTTAGAGAGTAGATCCCCAGATTAGTTACGGAAGGCTTAATACATATTGTGACGCAACTTGGGAAAGGCTTATATCCAGCAGTGCATTGTGATAGGCTGAGCTAATTGATTCAATGGTTTGCACAATAGTGACAATTTCTTTGTATGGAAAATGCATAATTTCAGTCCATATTAAAAGAATTAATTTTGAATTACAAGACCACAAATAGGTATAAATGATTAAAAAAATATCTAGTCTGTTCCTCACTTAAAAAAACCCAAGTGTGATCTCAAGCGCAATCGATAATGGATCGTTATTGGGACGTAGTTTTGGATCAATGTTCCTTAACGCACGTAATACTCTGCACACTTACCGAATGAGAGAAAGACCGAAAAAAAAATACATTTTGACATCCACTTTATTTGTTTCATATTGCTCACAAAGGTTTTTAATTAATTTCACTGTGCCTGTTATTTAATATAGTCCTCCAGACCGTATTTCGACTATGGCGGCCAATCTCAACGGAGACTAGCCTTCGGCGCGGGAGATGTTATAGTGCACTAGTGTGTGCGCAGACACAGGTGCACTCTCCCTTCCCACACTTTCATACCCCGATGGTACGGCAATACGACACGACCGGAGAGAGATCAGGCGCAGCTCGGCAACGGCTTAATGTGCTTTCCGAGGCACGGGGGCACCACACCGCCAACTTCAAAACTGCTACTAAGAAATTCCTAATGGGAAACCCAATAACACTTTGCCCGACCTGGGAAAGGAACCTCACGCTTAGCAGTCGTGCTTGCAACCACAAGACCAATGTGGTAGTCTGTTATTTAATACACAGTATTCAAAGAAAGGAACTCCGCTCCAACCGGGTGTCGCACGACACCTCTAGACTTTTTTACAGCACAACATCAAATCCAATCTGCAAACACAGCAATTTACAAAACGTATTGGCAACAATACTGGCACAAAACAATGAGTTAAAAGACAAATAATCGTCAGGTATCGGGTCTCGTATTAACGAGGAGTGTTCGGAGCATTTGTCAAAAGAATAACACAATAACTGTAATGGATAACCGATAGTTTGTTGCCTAGTTGACTCTAACGAGGCCGTGGTGCAACCAGGCCATCGGGTGATGGCACATCGAGCGTATATTTATGCGAATTTTGTATTTTTGGTCTTCATATTTTATGGTGTCATTTGTCTTGGTATTAAATTGTACGATGTTTCATGGCTGTTTACTTTTTCTTTAGTATAAAAGTAAATTTGAATGGTTACTTCATCAATATTAGTTTGGGAAAATGCCGAAAGAGGTGCTAACAGGATGACTGATTTTTTACTCGTGTAATCGGTGGTTTTAGTTAATTGTGTTTTCTATTAATAATATCTAGTTCAATAGTTAAATAAATAAATAAAAAAACTTTTTTACAAAAAATAAACAACCGACTTAAAAAAAAACACTACAAAGTGAAAAATAACTTTAATTTCGGAAGTCGGTGTCTTTGTATCTGTATTTTGTTTTTTGCCACCGACTTATTTTTCACTTTGTAGTGTTTTTTTTGAAGTCGGTTGTATTTTTTGAAAAAAAGTTTTTATTTTTCACTTTTTAGTGAGTCAGTTATTAATAAATCAAAGTTACAATAGCCTAATGGAAACTGCACATCATCTTTTACAAAATATTCTTTTTCCCGACGCAGGGACGTTAACTGTTGAGGAGTTCTCCTGTTAAGAACCAAACCACTGGATGCCCACCACCACGGAACAACCATATGCATTGTGACGAGCATAAATTACTTAGCAATCATATTAAAATCGAATCGCAACCCGTGAAATACTTATTATTAAGAAGTTCCGGTGGCCACCTCTGGTTTTCATCATCAGTTCCACTTCACCGAATGGTGCTTTCCAAGAGCAAATGCACGAGTTACTATAAAAAATACCGAAATCGCTATACGTGTGTCTATAAAATTTGAGGATTTCCCTCGATTTCCATGGGATCCACTCATCAGATTCTGATTTGACAATGGGACCACCTCAAGAGTCACCCTTTAAAATAAAAAAAAATAAAAAATCGGTCCACAATTGACGGAGAAATCGGTGAACATACCTCAACAACAACCGGACAATCCTCCTTTTTGGAAGTCGGTTAATAATTTTACCCGTTTTGACCGTTCTTAAAAAATCTTTAACTGTGATCTCACAGTGCTCGGCCAAATACTGCATTTTATTCATAAGTCAACTTAAACTACAAAACCACTCAATCTTATTCACACAAAAACAAAATCTCCTCCATATTTTAAAAAACATCGTGTACAAACAACCTATCCCAGTATGCCACAAGAACATTTCGATACAAATGCGAGGCGAAGCGACGGGGGGCCGCGACCGAAACGCGCGTATTGTTGCTCGTTACCTGCGACAAATCGCAGTCGCGACCTCGGTGTGTCCCGGCCACTAGTCAGCTAATTGTATGGCTATGAGAAACAATGCAATTATTTAAAGTGTGAGGGGACGATTATTTTCACGTCGCGTCGGGTTGAATAATAATTTTGAATAGTTGTTTTTCTTCTCGTGTAACACTTTAGCGGGGAAAATCTGCATGAAAAAAATATTATTGAGATTTTACATTTTTATAAAGATCCTTTAAAGTTTAGATAATCAAGCGAGATTTTTAATGCTATCCATATATTAAACTATCTTAATTATGTTAATAAGTAGATAGCGGTAGACTAATCTTGGTCCTCATATTTAACTGTTTATTTATCTCAAACAACCAGTAAAATCATAAAACGACCGTCTAAAAAGACCACAACACTGAATATTCATACCACTGTAAAAATTAAAATTCACTACGCTAATAAAACTAATTATGTCATTTGAATTCAACCCGAAAATATCTCGAGCGAATTCGGCGAAATAAAAAAAAAACTTTGAAAAAAGAACGATAAGTTTTTAAAATCGCATTCCAGAAAACAATGTTCAGTGGACTGACGGGCCTCAAGGCGAATGCATTAACGAAGTACACCTTCTTTGATATTAAGTGTATTATTTTTTTACCTTGGTTTTTATAGGGTTCCTTTGAATACAACTAGAATCTGATTCGGATTCAGATTTTCTTTACTTTCGGTAAGCTTTAATAGATTAAGCTAAAGATTAATTTTAATTTTCTTAAAAAATTTAAACTAGTTTCTGGTTACTAATTGATACACAATCATTATTGTTTGTGGCTCTACGTCTAATGATAATTATAATTCCCTTATGTATACTAGTTTTTTTTTTCAATATGTGGTAGGTATTTGATGGACGTTAATTTGGAAAGGAGCTTAATTTTATTGCCCTGTTCATCTTTTACAAATATAGGGTATTAGCGTATGTATTTAATTTTTGCCAAAAAGCTCCAATAATTCATTCATATTTGAATCGAGACGCATTCTCAAGAAGTTTTGATCGCATAAACGGAACCCACCACTCACTTGGCCTCACAACTTAACTCGACCTTTTTGCTCCTACCTCTTTGTAACACACTGGTAGCTCCCTCAGTCGCCCGAAGCAAATCGCTGTTTATACCACACCGCCCGGTAATTTATTATTGCATTTTTTGCATTATCAATAGCTTATACTCTTCGACTTTTTTGCTATATTAAAAAGGCTATTGTTTATGAAAAATCGTTCGCGATTCTTATCGCTGTACCTCGATGTTGTTTGAGCAAGTTGTGAAATTAGCTCCCGTTGTAATATTGTGGTCGTGATTTTGTGGTTTGTTTGTAAACGCTTTGTTTTTGTGTGGGGTTTAGTGAGGAAACTAGGGGTTTAATGTGTGGTTTCTAGGGTTTATAGGCCTTTCTGGTACTTGATGATGATGGCTACTGGGGCTTTACCCCATTCTAGTTTCCGCAGGAATCTGCTGGATACGAGAAGCACAGAACCGGTCGAAGTGGCGATGCTTGGGGGAGGGCTTTGTCCAGCTGTGGACGTCTTTCGGCCAAAATGATGATGAGTTCCCTTATAATCGGACAGTAATACTAAAATTAATTATCTTTCTATCTTTTTGATGACATAACTTAAGTGTCAGTCTGTATACAACTGTTACCTTGGTCGAATGTAAGCTTAACCGTGCATTTTGATTGTAATCTTGTCTTCTTTCCCATATTCAATTTTACCCACTCATAATATTGTCCCAATTTACCCATTAGAAGTCAGCCCAGCACGTTTTCGTCTTCCATACTGTCAGTAGTACTGAGTATTAAAACCCATCCGTCGTTTTTTTGGTTTTTCCCTACTCTTGTGTCCAACAGCATAAAAGTAACCGTCAGATTTTTTACAAGTACCTTACTAATTTGCAACTAAATGAGCTACCTATTTACGGAAGCATTCCACCGAACAAAGTGAACTTAAAAATTTGCCATCTTTCCGTCGCCGCAATTTTCTCAATTTGCCGAAGATGTAAATAAGAAAAAAAAAAACAAATAAATTGGAAGGGAACCTCGACGAATTGTTTCCATGCACCTTATTTGGAAACCGCAAAGAGTTCGACAAAAGAGGTTTGTTCTGACTACTGGTCTTCACTTAAGTGACTTTTTTGTAAAGCTTTGTTGTGAGTCCGTAGGCCATCACAAGTAATTCAGAGTTACCACTTATTAAATTTTATGAATATTGTCAAATTCGCGTGGACAAATTTTTACACCAAATATTCTGATTATTATTTTTCGCTGAAAATCTAGAAAATAATGTATTGTTCTTCCTCTCTTTATTATTTGCTTTAAGTATCAACCTATTCGTAGTGAAAAATAAATGATAATATAGGTACATTGATCATACAGCTTAAGCGTGACTTACATTTCATCTTGGTCATCACTTTCATAAAGATTTTTTAAGCTCTTGCATAATCCCCTTGAGAACATTGTTTCTAAACTAGCAACACATTGCATGACTGTCCCGTCATTTAGTCACCTCAGAAAAAAAAAGAAAACAATTGCCCGCGAAAAACCGTGCATTGTCCGTTCCAAATTCAAAACGAGGAAGGAACGGGAATAATGGGGCTGGTTCTTGAAACAGGAACGTCGAGTTTTTAAAAAGGGAATCGTTTAAACGGAGGCCGTTCGCAGGTAATCACAGGCGACGCGCACCGAGCATAAGGATGCGTTCATATGACAAATAATTCGATTTTACACGGCATCGACCTGGCGGACCGTTCAAGGAGTCTTATGACAAGAGATAATACTGAAATGAGTCCGGGGCATTCTGGGCATTCATTTACGCTGAATATCGAACTAAAGCTAGACCTTTCTTGATCAACGCTTGCAAGTTAAGAGTCACAAGGAAGTGAAAGTTCAGCCCATTGCAGATTAAGCCACTGAAGACGTAAAAAAAAAACTCGGGCAAATTCAAAAAAATCTTTACACAACATTTCATCACTCTAATTTTCCTGCAGCCCATATTAAATCAGCTTATGCAACCAACGCGATTTTCGGATAAAAGAACAATAAATAAATTTAACCACAAATCATCGCAGCCGCACCGTGCACTCGACCCGAGATCGCGTGCACTCCGATACAGGTGCGCGCGTTGCCCGGAGCGACGCCCGCGCAAACTTCATTCATTGTTACTTACGTACTGCCGATTATGCTGGTTACAATACAATTTCAGGTTCAACATCGTATGTAACGGTAGGTGACAGCCAATAATAGGGTTGGGAGGATCTTTAGGTATGTTTTTTTTTGTATTATTTTGGTGAGAATCATTCATGACTTTTGGAATGATTGAACAGATAATACGATACAGATGTATGACGTTTTTGCCATATCAAAGGCCAAATTCTCCCAATTTTATTTGCGGTTTTTGAAATACTTGCGTATACACATAACATCTCTCTCTAAACAGAGGTGGCCTATAATAGTAGGACCCACATTTCGCCAGTTATATTTAAGTCCAGGGGCCGATCAAATTGCCATCAACCGGGCAAATAGAAATTAAGGTTTTGTCTGCTTTGCACATAGCACTAAATGCGAAAATGGCATCCAGTTTCACAGCCTCAGTTCGAAACATCACAAAGTACATGAAATTTCTTAATAGACGCTATTAGACCATTAAATAAGTGTGCCTACGCTGTAATACCATCCAATAAATACACCAGCCCAATGTCACGCTCATAAAGGAAACTATTTGTAACATAAATAAAATAATTACAGCGTCTAGACGGCTGTCGGATGCGATCTCACGTCGGTGATCAGTCACTGCGCCGGTGATTAGCTTGCTAGAACACGGCGCTGCTCCCGAGTGGTGATAAATGTGCTTATCAACATTATCGGCGTTTAGCGGGTTTTGTAGGGAGTTACGTCTTTATGTGAGATTCTGGGGTGTGAGTGTATTAAAATGTGGATGAATTGAGTGGTGATTAATCTTGGCAATTTGTCAGGCTGGCGATGGCACTGCATTTTTTTTGATATTCTACGTAAATTGACCATCAAGACGTTAGGTACCTACATCACAATTCATGTTGATGTTAGGAGTAGATAGTGAAGTTATTTAAGTTTATTTTTACGTTTTCAAGTGAGTTATAAAAACGTACCAAATTGACGAGATGTCATCCAACTCTTGCTTTGTTCTTGTTGATTTTCCTATCTCTTGCAAGCATTTGTGGCGGAAAAACATGCAATACAAATTTTGATCGTGTCGATTTTCCTGTATACCTTTTCAAGGCTTTCTTGACATCTTGTTAGCTCGTGTAAGTAGGTGATACTTTAGAGAGTGCACCTTAGTATTCAAGACGGGCCAATGATGTTAGTTAGGCTAGGCTGGCAAACTGCGTACGGTACCTACTACACCTTTCTCTCACGTACGCTCTGCTAATCGACGCGGCTCGGTCTCGACAGTTGATGGATTCGTTCCTCTGTAAGATAGGTTTTATTGTTGTTTTCTTTATGAAAGGTAGATTCACGTCAAATGTTTCTTCAATGTGAATGACACATGTGCTGTGTTTACAACCTGCTATTTTGCCTGAGGCATATTTCTTTAAGTTCTTGTTGGTGTCTAAGGTATATATAGCCAATGAGTTTAGCTAAAGTTTTCTTCCCAGTTTCTTCATTTTTGTTTTGGCATCACTCTAGGTACTTACATGGGGGTAGGCAGAAACTTCAGAACGCCACCTGCTACGATCCTTACATACTCCTTTTGTCTCGTTTACGTTTACGTTTCAAAATTGATGTCCTCTGGAAAAAGGTTTTTTTAAACTATTTTTTTCACTTTTTTCTACGCTTCTGCTAAACTGCTATGAGGAGGAACACACGAAAGGATCATGCACCTCCAAAAGGAAACAACAGCGCAAAATTAACAAAGTACAACGCAATAACTATTTTAGCACCAAACAAAACAGTGCCAGCAAATTAATCTCAACATAATTATCAACACAGCACACAATTTGTCCATTCTATTAATTACACTACGAAATTAAACCCCGAGCGAATGGATCAGATAATGTGCGAAATTGAATTGTCAATAATTACAAGATAGTGTAAAGGTCAGGTATTCGAGCCTTTCGGCCTTTGAGCACTCCTACAATAGATGTAAGATTAGGCCTAACATGCTAATTAATAGTTGGAAATACATTACGTGAGGCTTACTTTCTTCCGTATACACTTGAACAGAAATCAATTATAAATGTACTGTTAGTTCCGTAATGTATGGTCGTAGCGTGAAGTATCTTGAACTTGCTTGAAAATTTTGCGTCCATTAAACTCTTAAGTAGGACTACACTGTATACAGGGTGGCATCGACGTGCAAACTGTAACCATGAATTCAGCACATAATTCTAGACCCCCTATAGTTTTTTTTTTTGTAGGTTATAAAAAAAAACAGCTGTTATATAGAATAATGCAATACCTACGCGGTCAAAATGTATGGAGCAGGTAATTTGAAAAAAAAACTGCTGTAACATTTCACCGTAGGGGATTCAAAATCATGTACTGAATCCATGGATGCCGCTCTGGGCGGAGCGGAGGAGTGTGTCAGACTCTTACTGACTAAAACCCACCCGTGTTCCTTCAGTTCCTGTGCGCCAGGGCCACGGTAACTCTTTTGAACAATCCGCGACCCCGGCAGGCATCGGCCTTATCGGACCCCATCATTTATGCTGACATCTCTTTGACGCGCGCGTGGAACACAACGCGCCGTCGACCCGGGCCTGGTCCTTACCGGACGGCAAGCTGCCCATTGCTCGCCCTCCGCAAGCCCGCGCCTGCGGTGGCTGGGAGTCGGCTATCGACTCCCGACGCCCAGGGTGCCGCCTACTTTATTTTTTTTTTTGATCCGGGGTGGAAATCCTCATGGATGTCCCCCGCCCGGGGGGCCGGAGGGGTCTGTCAGATTCTTACTGACTAAAAACCACCCCAGTGTTCCATCTCACACCTGCGCCGGGGGTCACGGGAACGTACGAATCTTCCGCAACCCCTGACTAGTGCCGGCCCGCTTCTGCGGGCCCCGTCCGGTTGAGCGGGGGGAGTGAGGTGTTTGACTCCCCCCGCGACGTCTAAGAGGGGCGCGCGTGGAACACTACGCGCCGCCGCCTCGGGTCCTGATGTATGGCGGGCGACGGACGTCCCCAAGTCCGTCGTCGCTGGACCCATTTAGGGGGGCCGGAAGAGGGCATTGTCCGCCCTCCGCCGACGACCGGTGCGCCTGCTGCGGGCCGGGTGAGAGGATGAGATCTCTCGCTCCGTTTCCGCAGCCTCCTTCTGCGAAATGACCGTTTCGCAGAAGGATACCACTGCGTCCCAGGATCGTCGCTGCCGACCATAGCATTCACAACGGCCGGCAGCGACAGGTCATTGCTTACTCCTGAGATGAGGGCACGGCGCGACTCCTCCCAAGCGGCACACTCTGCCAGCGTGTGCCGCGCCGTGTCCTCCCGGTAGTCAACGCAGTGGTGACACCGGGCGTCCGGCTCCCTGTTTATGCGACATAGGTACTTCCCGAAGCAACCATGCCCCGAGAGCACCTGCGTCACCCGAAACGACAGGGAGCCGTGCCTCTTCCCGAGCCAGAGATCGAGCACCGGCCGGACCGCCTCGATGGTGACGAGGCCGGCGGTAGGGTTTGAGAGCCTGTCCCGCCATTCCATCACCAGGACCTCGCGAAGCTGCCACCGACGCTGCTCCATATGTCGCTGCATCGGTCGCTCGCCATTCCTCGCGCCACCGGTACAGTGACGCGAGCACCTTCGCCTCCAGGTCGTGCGGTACCCCCTTATGACTCTGATGGCCATCGCTCTCTGCGGCTTTCGCAATACAGCAATGCTGCCGGCCGTCAGGTCAGCCGCCCAGATCGGGGCCCCGTAAAGGGCCATCGACCGTACGATCCCCACGTAGAGCTGCCTACAAGCGGCGCTCGGGCCCCCCAGATTGGGAAGCAGCATTGACAGCGCCCCAGCAGGGTGTCTCCTCCTGCGGCGACTAGGGGCGTGAGGGCGCAACGATTGCCTCACCCTCACGCGCTCCGCCTCCTCCTTCGCGAGCATTACTGCTTCGCAGAAGGAGGTGACTGCTTCCCATTCCCTCTCGCTCCGTACTATGGCCTGGACCAGGGCCGGACGCGAGAGATCGCCCTCCCTGCCACCCTGTATTTGAAATTTCTAGATTTGAATGATATACAGGGTTATTGGTAAAACACCAATAACCCTGTATTGTAAGCCAATTACATAGTTTATCAAGAGGTTTTGAATGTTAACTTCTCCTGCCAAGGACGCATTTGCAATGGCTCTACCTACTTATATTTAAAGATACGGAGGAACATGTCGGTAGAAAAGTTTTGAGTATCAATGTGGATGGCTTTATCAGTCCAGGAATACCAAAGGAATGATGAATGGATCGTGTGAAAGACGATATGGCTGGAACGGGAATGACTTCTGAGATGACCGCTAATACCGCTGCTGGAAGCAAATGGGGCGCATCTGAGGAAAAAATAACGACGATTTGTTTACGGTGGCAGAATAGAGTTGATGATGAGATGGAAAAATTACGTGGTGAAGGAACATACGGATTGAAAGGTGAAGCGAAGATTGACCTTCCACGATAACATTCCTGTTTTTATTTATCACCTTGTATATGCAAATTTTAATATCCCGTCATCGCTACTGCCATCAACATCCTGAACAGTTCCTATTGAGCCCACCTATTCCAGCGCCGTTCAATCACAATCACGCGCATCATACGCGTATAATTTCTCACGCGTGTTCCCACGTGCGCCGGGCGCATGGATATTAAAATAAAAGATGGCCGATGCGCGTCCGCGCGGTTCTTCATAGGGCTGGCTGGGTGCAGTAATGTTTTATCTCTTTGGTGTGGTTAATCTTCTTGGTGTGCTGCAAATTGCAGGGCATCCTGCACACAGCAAACTTTTGTGGAACACACGATACAGAAAGGTCTAATCTGACTGAAGGTGGACGTATTTTGAAATCGACATAAGAGCATTCGTACCTTATGACTATCCAACCATCATTTGTTTCTTGTTATCTTACTTCCCAAAAATCACTGAACAAACGACCACTTAATACTGAAACATGTATCACAGAAAAAGGATATAAAAAATACAGGAGGATCCATCTTTCTTCATCCCGGATATAGATATACCACCAGCTTTGACAACCCTCTAATTAAACCCACTAGCTACCACACTACAACAAATAGGGATGCACCTCACCACCATAACTTATTCCATTCATCGACGAAGGTCAACCGACAACCCTACCCAATGCTAATGTCTGGCCCTCGTATGATATATTGACAGCAGTGGACGGACAGATACTATGCGTACACGGACTTGTGTGTGTCTGTCTGTCTGTGAGTTACTACTTAACAGCCGTGTTATTATTTTGTAGTTTGATACGGTACGCGTTTCAGCGGCAGTAGCATGATATATATGGTAGGTTTTTAAGGATTGGCGAAGCTTAATGGTAGAGTTTAAAGTGGTGGTTATATAGGATGTTGGCAAAAGTCAATTAAGTACCGATGTAAGAAAACCTGCTACTATACATAATACAGGTTGATTTGTTTTTCATATGGTTGGATTTTATAGTCGCTGAAAAAGTGACTTTGAACCAAGAAGTACCTAGTATACCTAACTAGTGATTTTGATCCCAAGATACGTATGTCCAAAGAAAAGTTATGTGGAAAATATCCTAGCACCTCTCAGTTTGTGTTTCTTATTTTTGTGTCTGCTTGTGAGTTAAGTACTACTTAATAGCCGTGTTATTTTTTTTGATCTTTAAATTAACTAATCAAGCATCGTTAATGAAACACAATTGATTATATATTGTTATGGCCCTCTAGCGGGCCAGCTCGGGTCTGACTAGTATTTAATTGGTGGTTAGAGGAAACTTGCGATATAGGTAAGGAGCTTAAAGTATAGTTTTGCATAATATGGTTTGATTTAACAGAGTATTGACAGAAAGCCTGCGGGGTAGTTGTGTAACACACTAACAGTAGGAATAGCTTTCATTTTGACAGTTCAACAACATACATTGCGTTATTTACGTTGTTGAGCAGACAAATTTTTCGAACATATGAAGCAATGGATTAGCAATAGGCTTTAAAATTATTCAGATTGTGATAGATAGTTTGTTACGCAATTATAGGGTGCTGGTTACATAATTATTATACTGATTTCGATACCGTAATAATGAGTATAGAAAAGTTTAGTGGCAAAAATATATGCTTTCAGTTTACGATAGCCATGCGATAGGTTGTTTCTTATAATTCGGAGTCTCGACTGAAATTCGGAGTCTCGAGAGAATCTTAGACTGAAGTAAAATTATACACAAGTTTTCTTATTGCTAATGTCTTACTATAGAAGCAATGACGTCAGTAAATAAATAGTACACCTCCTTAATATCAGGCGGAGTTAATCAACAATAAGTGAATGAATGTAGATAAAGAGGATATTAGTTTTTTTTAATTAAGTGACTGCGCATGTAGGCTGAACTAAATGTAGATACTAATGTAGCTGTAACATATATTGATTGAATATGAAACAAAGGTTGAGACAAATAATGAATCCATTTCCATATAATTATAGGATATATTTTTGATGCTGACTGTACTTACCTACTTACTGGTAATAAAAAGAAGAAAAACTGACCACTACAACCTAACAGGAAAAGTAATCAGGCCGGCAAATAAAGACGAGCAAGTTAATAAACTGAATATCATAACAAATTCACACATTAATCACTCACTTTTTACTTACAAACGCGTTGACTAACTGTAAACTGAACCAAACTATTAAACTAACTGGAACACGACAATTAAAAGAACAGGTTCTGATAAAACTGTTACTATTGCTAACATTAATTTATTCAACAATACGTCTTGTCACCAATCGTGCAGCCATCATTATTTTGCATTCATTCCGTCTCCACCAATGAGGTGTCAGAACGCGCCTCCCATACTTCTCTCACCCAATCAACGAACGCCATTTGAAAAACAATAGAACATAAAAACTTCCGTCACGCTCTTCTGCGCTCGAGTCGACGTTCTAATTCGTGGTAATTCAACTCGTAGATGATCGGCATTCGTCGGTTTTTATCAGTGAAATCATTTTTCTAGCTGGTAATTACCTCCTCTTTCATAATTTGTAAATATTAATGTTTAAATAATTTAAATGGTATTTATATTTTATGCTAATGAGTCTTACGTAAAACCGTCTGTAATTTAACGTTGAATAATCATTTAGTAGCTACTCTACTAATAAATTATCTATATTAATCATAACATTTTGTTTATAATTATGTACTTACGTTTCACGTTCACGTTTGAGATGTCTGCATCTCAAACGTGAACGTGAGTATAGCGATTTAAAGTCAGTCGCTTGAAGTGCCCAATCATTTCTGAGACAGCATTTAACAGAGAAAAAAGGAAATACCTACAAAGCCTTCATTTTCCCCCAGAAACATCCAATTGTCTACCACTATAGATAGATCATCACTCACCTGCACTACACCACTAAGGCGGAGGACATCTTGGAGTACGTGCGCCAAAAGACGAGGTACACGCCAAGGGTGCAATTACTGGAATCTCACCGGAACGTCAACTTCAAGGCATTTCTACGTGCGTGTACCGAACTGTTATCTACCCCTCGTCGGACGTGGTGTTCCGTCGCTTCCGCGGACAAGTTCCACTGGACAGCTCAAAGTCAAGGTTGTGCAAAGTGAAGCGCTACTAACATAGTCTTAAGCCTTTTTATTAACACAAGTTTTGTTTATATGAAAATATGTAGGTTAAGGTATTTTTCTATGGGCCTGTGTCGCCTGAAATAAATGGTATTATTATATAATATAGATGGCCTGTCATGCTGATGGCATCTAGTAACAGTGAAAAGGTATGTATGTATATTCCACTACGACCAAACACACATTGCATAGAAACATCATCTTCCTGCTCCTACCCCCAATTCTTGATTTGGGCTTCGCACAGCATCTCCTATTCTTCCTTAAATCTCTATCAGTCGTCATCTTAATATCCACCCCCTTTATAGTCATAGTACCTATCTAGTATATAATAATTCCTGTCATATTCAGTGTACAGACCAAAACATAGAACAGCATCTTAATTGAAGCCTATTGCTAGTCCATTGCTTCATATGTTCGAAAAGTCTGCTCAACAATGTAAGTAACGCAATGAATGTTGTTGAACTGTCAAAATAAAAGTTATTCCTACTGTTAGTGCGTTACGCAATTACTCAGCTGTTATTAGTATAAATCAATGAAGAATCTACTTAATAAAAATCTTAAATTGATTCATTTACTTACTCACTGACCGAGAACGTACATTTAAAAGCATGCCTTAACCACTTATTTTAGAGGAGTTCCTTTTGTAGAGAAAGTGAGCATAAAGAAAGGATTTAAAAAAATAACTCAGTGTCCACTTTTGGATGAACGTTTGTCATTTCTGGCCATGGGAAATCCCATCGGGGTTCATTACCTAATAAGTATAGGTACTAAGTAAGTGAACCAACTTGAATCATTCTCAAGTTTTATCAGATCTTGCAACTGAACATGTTTACAAACCGCTTCCATGTAGCGTCTCCTAATATGTAAAACTGTTGATAATAAGTTAAAGATCATTTACATAGGGCGCGAACTCAAATTTATAGGGTTCTTGCATGAACATCTTATCAGCGAAAAGGTTGATTGTTCACCAGCTTTTATGTTTTGTGATATTCACAGCTATGATAAATATACAGGGTTATTTGTAACTCGTATTCCTTGCAGGACGTCATAGTAGCGTTAATTGAAACAAATTTAGCCACCAAATGTTCCGTTATTAATTATTTTTCACTCCTCTTGCTCAACAAGTCCGTCACTGTACAGTACGAGAGCGGGCATAAAATAGCATATTTTCCTCTTGAGTTTTTTTTTTCCAACGAGCCTACAAAAATGAAAAAGTACTAATAAGTAGAATAATCGTGAATAAAGACTCGACTTATTAATGTTTAGTAAAAAAAAAGAACATTTTATTGTTGAAAATAGAACTAAAAGCGGCGATCTCCTCGGTAGAATTCGGGCATTGCGTTGTGGCTACAGAAGAAATAAAAAAAAAGACATTGGCGCGAAATCTTTAGATTTTTGGTCTAATTACAGATTGAATTGGTGACCGTACTTTATTTTTAATATTGTATTGGATTTTTTTTTTTCTCGCAATCCTAGTAAAAAGTAAAGTGCAACACACGGCGCTAACCCATTATAACCCGGTTTCTATTTACTCCCTCGCTAAAGCTCTGGAGTAAAACTACGTCGTATATAATGGGTTATTTTAGCCCCTTGTATAACAATCTACTATAAGAAAAAAGGAAACTGCTAGACCAATATTTCAGACGTCATGAGACGAAGATTTATAAAGCATAAAGCCTACCGTAAATTCCCATGCAAAACTGCAAGAATAACATATTCGCAAACGCCACATTACAATCGCAATGCGTGCAAACCTGGCCATTCCCACCAGTTCCCTAATTGCCTACAAGCTTACGAATTGACCCGGCTATGCGGATACAGCTGACCCTGGACCAACAAATGGCACCACCAGCTTTAATTCAACAAAAGCATCTGCAACTCGTTCCAGAATAGAATGAGAACATGGATTCCAACACCTAGGTACTCCTAATTAGGAGGACAACACCTCCGGGACTTAACTTCTAACGCCTAGGCGTTAAAGTTTTAGGGTTGCTGCTCACATTGTTAAGATCTAAAATTCATTTTTTACTTTGTGGAAAACATATCATAGATGGTCCTGAATTAAAAAAAAAAACTTGAAAATCTGTCACCAATAAATAAACCATGGATGACATTGTGTTTCTAGAGCATTTTGTAGATATTGTTGGTCCATCAACCACACCTATTAAATCTAGCTATTCTTTCTCAAAACTAATGCTGCGGTGTCCCAATTTAAAGTATTAAATTACAACTTTAATAAAACTTCCCCGTAAACCGTACCACTATCACCACCACCACTACCATCACCTACCACCACCATCACCACTATCACCACCACCATCACCACTATCACCACCAGCATCACCAACCACCACCATCCCCATTATCACCACCACCATCACCAACCACCACCGTCACCACTATTACCACCACCATCACCATTATCACCACGACCATCACCAACTACCACCATCACCACTATCACCACCACCACCGCCACCACCGCCTAGACCACTTTTAGGACCACGAGCAAGTACCAATAAACAACCGATCGAGATTCACACACACCTTGACAAAACACACTCATTAGGTAGCATTATCTGCACCGTCTTAATTTATTAACATAACCTATGTCCCACTTATCGCTCCGTAGAGTGTAGCAGCTAATTTGCATATAACATTTATGAGACCCAAGTTATCAATTGAACGTAGTGTGGGAAAACGACAAAATTAACACCTTCGATATTTATTGGATTGGTTTAATTTCGAACCGTTATCGGGAAATGTTCTTGTTGTTTCCTTCGTCAATCATGGGATACCAGGCTGTTTGATAACATATACTTATATATATATATATTATATATAAAAATGAATCCCTATTTCCCTTGGTCACGCCATCACTCGTGAACGGCTGCACCGATTTCACTATTTTTTTTTTTGTTGTTTTTGTTATTGTCAGGAGAAGGATCTTATGAAAAAAAAAAATAAGGAAGTTGATCGGAACGTTACAAAATTTAAGAAAACTTAACGCCAATATTAATTTTACATAACTGTCAGTTGTTTGAAATAACTGTCAGCGATTGATAGAATGCACGCTGCAAATATCGTTTAACACAGGTGGATCGGTTGATAAATGAGTCGATAGTTTTAGTCAATAGTCAAAACTAAAACTAAACGACATGTGACATTCATAGTTAAGACAGGACAACGTCTGTCGGGTCAGCTTGTACACTTATAAAGGATGAATATGCGATTTCAAATTACTAAAATAGTGCTAGAGATTTTTGTTGGGCATAACATGTTTAATGCTACTTTTGGCAGTGAACCTAGGCGAATGACATAGTGTAGAGGAACTATGCATACCCAGTTAAGGTTTTTTTTCGGTACGTGTTGGTTTTGTAGTACATGAGGAACTTACAAAGTAGGCATTATTAATTACATGATAGTACGTACAACACATTGTTGGGAGAATCGCTGCTCTTCTAGCTAGATCACTGAGTAATCTGTATTTAGGAGAGACAGTTTCGACTCCCAATTTGAGTATCTGAACTCAAAAACCTGTCGTAGTCTACACTCACTCACTCTCACTCACTCACTCTCTTAAAAAAGGACTTATTTACTGAAATTACTATCCAGCGGGGTAATTGCGTAACACACTAACCCTAGGAATAGCTGTCATTTTGACAGTTCAACAACATTCATTGCGTTATTTACGATTTTGAGCAGACAAATTTTTCGACTATTTGAAGCAATGGATTAGCAATAGGCTTCAAAATGATTCAGATTGTGATTGATAGTTTGTTACGGAATTAGTGTGCTGGTCTACGCGTTAGTGACAGTTTGCACCTTGTCTAGGTGATTTAAAGTTATCAAAACCTAAAAGTTAAAAGTAGCCTTTAGTATTATTTTTGGTTGAGAAATCATAAAAAATAACTTCCATGTCTGGTGAGGACATGCGTCAGGCATAAGGAGAGGACTCCTTTCAATCCACTACTTAAAAAGGGGACTGCCCGCCGCAATGGTGGCGTGCCCAGTTAAAAGTAGCCCGAGTTAGCAAATTAGCAATCCAATAAAAATCTTATTTACAAATAGTAACTCTACATTATTATCTAGGTATAAATCAATCAACTTAGCCTATCGCAATCTACTGCTGAATATAGGCGAGCACGGCCACTGTGACATGGCTTGATTCACACATTTTCTCACAGTTTGGACGATAAAACCGTCCGTACCGTAACCGTATGTCTTGTAATAAACATCTTGGGTGTGCCCATGCTCGCCCTGCTGTAGCCTCGCCCTGCTGTAGCTGTAGACCTAGGTGTAGGTACTTGTAGATCTACGCAGCCATGTCTCTTTTAAGTTCTGGCTGGAGACAAGCGAGAAAACATTCACATAAAAAAAATATGCGGCCGTCTCTCATAGTTGTTTTCTAACATACCTACCTAAATTTCCCTTTCGAACTCGATACACCTCTAAAAGTAAACAATTTGTTGTAAATTAAAGGAATTACAAAACACGTATTCATACCACATACGCTATTTAACGACTGAACTTTTGCTAAGCTTGTTCTAAAGCCATGCAATAAACCTTAGGATCAAAGATCGCAATTCTAAATCTAAATCTAACACAATCTGGCAGCCCTAAACGGTGGAAGGCGTTGCGTGTAATTAGAGATTGTATACATTAAGCGAATACAAATAAAGCACAATGCGACGAACGGAGCCCGGTGCAAACATTAGTCTTCCTAGAGGTCGACGAAGATTTAGCCCCGGTGTTCGCTGACCGATTGCACTGATACACCTTGCTTAATTAATGGTTTAAGTTAGCGTGGATTTACTGTTTACATTTTTGTCATTCATAGTTTGTTTAAGATGTTTGTATTTAAAATCATGACAACAGTTGATGCAGCACTTATTATTTTAAATTTTTAAAAATGATTTTAATTAATTTTGTAGTTTAGCAGCCTTGTAATATGCGTGAGAAAACGTTTGAAATAAACTACTTTAAAGCTTTAATGTGGGTATTAAAACATAAAATGCCAAATTAACTTATTTTTGGGTTGTTAACTTCAATAAGGTCGATTTCTTAATTAATTGATTCATTTAAATTGAAAATAGATATTTACAGCCGTGTGAATTCTCAGTTGTCTTCGCCCAAACATTTATTTAGACACTATCATAAAAACTATCTCAAAATTTAATTACCACCCGACATTGGCTTTTTTGTCATTAGTATGTAAATCAAACTAATTAATTTGTTTAAACCTAATAATAACATGTAAGGCAAAAATATGCCTCGATTTATAACAGCTAAACATGAATATAAAGCACTTAGTTTCAGCGTCGTAAATCAGCATCGAAACCAGATTTAAAAGTAAATGGCTGTATTTGTATATTTTTGCATCGCTTTATACTCATTTTATAGTCTAAAATATTCTATAAAATAAAAAAATACATGGATGTATAACAGCACAAGACATCAACTTTAACTGTTAGGTCAATTTCCTTTTATCCTCGATCAAAATTATTAGATTTAACGACTCATTACTGAGAAAAGATACTATCTGTATCTTCAAAATTATTCACATTCCCATTAATTTAAACAACAATTAAAACTCTTAAAATTAGTGGACCAATTAGTACAACATTTTCTCGATTAGATTTCGTCTTAGCTGCCATCTTGTCAGTACAGTTTAACAATTAATTAAAGTGCGTTAATCGCACGGTATCACCGGCCTCTTCTCGTTGCAGTGGCATCGGCTACTCTAATTAACATAAACACCAAGACTTTAGTTATTTATAACCATTGCCAATATATTTATAAAACTAGCTATAGCATGTGAATCAACTTGCATGAAATACGGGCTTTCTGGCATAGTCTCCGTTTAATAAAAGACAAGCTGACCCGACAGACGTTGTCCTGTCTTAACAATGAATGTCATATGTCGTTTTGTTTTAGTTTTGACTATTGACTAAAACTATCGACTCATTTATCAACCGATCCATCTGTGTTAAACGATATTTGCAGCGCGCATTCTGTCAATCGCTGACAGTTATTTCAAACAACTGACAATTATGTAAAATTAATATTGGCGTTAAGTTTTCTTAAATTTTGTAACGTTCCGATTAACTTCCTTATTTTTTTATTTCATAAGATCCGTCTCCTGACAATAACGAACACAAGAAAAAAAAAATTTGTGAAAGCGGTCCAGCCGTTCACGCGTGATGGCGTGACCAAGGGAAATAGGGATTCATTTTTATATATATAGATAGATAGATTTGAATTTATTAAAGCTTAGATCTTGAATGTGGCTAGGAAGTTTATTATAAAAACGTATACATTGGCATCTAAACGAGCCACCTATTTTCTTGAGCCTGGTTGTAGAAACAACAAATTTGTATTTGTTCCTAGTATTTATAGTGCGGATATCACTGTATTTTTTTAAACAGATGAATATTTTGATTTATAATATAGTATTCGTAAACTTAATACATATAGTTTTATTCTCGTCAAGAAGTAGATTATTAACATTAAACCAGTTAACTAATATTATGAGGGCGCTAATTACATTGTCAGTAACCAGCTGCTGACGTTTTAGTTTAAATAAAAGTGAAGTGTCGTCTGCAAACACCACTATATAATGCCTATCCTTTATGAGATATGGCAAGTCATTTATATAAATAAGAAATAAAAATGGATCAAGAATTGAGCCCTGGGGGACCCCCATTCTTACTACAGATCCGGGTGATCTTTTTCCGTTAGCATCAACTCTCTGAATCTTCTTACTTCTTAATATCACTTCAGTAAGAAGTAAGAAGATCCAGAGAGGCGTTTCGGATTCCGTAGTGGTGCAGTTTCCTAATTAATGTTTCATGAAGAACACAATCGAATGCCTTGGACAAATCGCAAAAGATTCCCAAAACACCGCATTTGTCCTCCCATGCATTATAAACATGTCCTAAAATTTTAACTCCTTGATCAGAAGTCGAACGACCCCTTGTAAATCGGAACTGTTTGTTATGCAGTAATTTTTGTTTATTAAAAAATCTTTGCATTTGATTCAAACCAAATTTTTCAAAAAAAATACTAAAGGGAGCACTGAAATAGGTCTATAATTGGTAGGGTCTGATGTACTACCCGTTTAAACAACGGTATTATTTTACAGTTTTTTTATAAGTTGAATGGTATAAAATTGACCATTGATTGGTATTGATTGGTATTCTACAATAGAATAGAATACTCTTTATTATGTACACCATAACCACCACTACATACCACCAGCACCACTACACCTCCACTACACCACTACTAAACCACCACACCACAACCACGTTATACCTACACCACCACATTGTACCACTACATTATACCTATGTGTACTCGTACAAATAAATAAATTTGAATTTCGAAGAAGAAAACATGCTGTCTACCCTGAAGGAGTTGTGATAATAATAAGAGCAGGTAGAAAGAAGACTGTGAAGTTTGTAGATATGTTACCGCTGATGTGCGTAAATACGTTAGAGTGCAGATTAACTTGTTAATCTGCAGATTATCTGGTTGAGTCTGTTAAAGTGGAAAAAATTGTTTCAGTTCTCACTTTAACTAGATAATCTGCAGACTTCCTAGGTAATCTGCAGACTAACGACCAAGCACACGGTTATGTTAATAAAACAGGTGCTTTGCTTGATTATGACGTTCGAATTCATTGTAATCATTTATTTAATTTGTTAAATGCATCAACAAATACAAGGGCGAGAGAAGCGAGCTCGGGACATAGGGCACCCCGACTTGGACAGGTTAGGTTAGAAGGGGATGGCGGGGTCTGAAAGACCCTGCCATCCCCTTCGTGGTTATTTTTTCTAAACCAACCAGACGTAGGAGCCCCGCGGAGCGGGACTCCGTTGACTACGCTTGTCATTATTCATAATTCGTGGGCATTATGAAAACAAGACAAAAGTGTTCCACGATTTAACGGTGTAGCATCCGTAAATATACAGATTAATTAGATAAAGTGAACATATAATATGTGCTACTTTAAGTAAAATTTCACACTTTAATGGCTCGTACCCGATAGTTTGCAAATTACCTAGTTAATGCGCATTTAACGTATTCCGTATTCTAACGGTAACAGATACATCACAATCAAAAATATACAATAGGTACCAACAATCTGTAGACACTGGCTGAGGGTAGCCCGAAATACTCGATAAACTGTACCCGAAGTAAAAGCATATTGAACTAGCTGTTGCTCGCGATTTGGTCTGCAATCCAGGATAAGAAGTAGCCTATGTCGTTATCCAGGTCTTGGTCTATCTGTGTGCCGAATTTCATCCGAATCCGTTTTGCCGATTTATCGTGAAAGTGTAACAAACAAACAAACTTACTTTCGCATTTATGATATTAGTTAGGATTAAGCGTCGTGACGCTCAACATGTTTGGCAATGTTGCACAACAACGAGCGACGTTGCCAGTTGGCGCGCAACATGACAACGTTAATAAACAAAACTTCCTCGTTACCGTTCAACATGATTAGCAACATGTTGTGCATCATGTCGCGCGTCAAATGTTGCTTAGTGGATACGAGGCTTTAGTCAACAAGCTGGTAGTGGAGCTGAATGTTCAAGGTTCCAAATCCTTCCCCTGGAAATGAAGTATTTAATAACTTCGATAGTAATCTACAGATATATAGTTTGCGACACATTGACATTAAACCAGTAGGTGCCAATACATAACATATTTTCTGTACATGTTATAAATTAAAGTCGCATTTCGTGTCTGTCTGTGTGACCCCGTTGTTCTTTTAAACTAAGCAAAGGATTTTGATGCGGTTTTCACTATCATTTAGAGAATTTATTTCGGAAGGTTTATGTATATAATACGTTAATAATATTAATACCTATTAAACTTACATATACAGGTTCAAATTAAATTAGCTAGCGAAACTCCGCAGACGTGATGGGTATCGATATCTAAACACGATCAAATTAAAATGAAAAATATTTGATGATTTTTTAAGTGGTCAACGACATCTGGAATTGTTTTTGACAATTTTGTTTTTTTTTGTTTTATCATGTTTAGATATGATACACTTCTGTGGAGTTTCGTTAGCTAGTTTAATTTGATCCTGTATAATCTAAAAATCTGCAAAACTGTAGTTTCCTTGATTTGTCAAGTTGTAAAAACCGTGGGAAGCAGGGGCGGTTCACTAGTAGAATAATTATAAAAGTAACGTATAAAGAACAACAGGCCTCGCGAAGTAATTATTCACCAGGAGAAATTGTAAGTGAATTGATGTAGATTTTATCTAAACGTCGACAGTGTTACTAAGAGCTTTCCAAGTTTACGTGTTATCTAACTATAGATAACGGACTTGTGTTCTGTTTTGGGTGTTTTAGATGGAAGATTATCTTGCGACATTATTTTTAACTAGCCGAATTTTTTCAAGTTGTACTGAGTATCGGTGATACGAATTTAAAAATAATCATTGCCTAACAAATACAAATAATTTATTTTATTTCACAAGTTTTTGCGACCTCTGGTGAGTCTACCTTCATCATGAATAAAGAATTAGTCTAATTTTAAAACATAATTTATTTTTGATGTGTAAAATGCACGAAGACTTGTAGCGGTATCAACATCGCCACATGCGAGCTACACGTCATACTGACGTCACGCTAATCCTGCATCGCGCAAGAAGAGTTTACCGCGCGACTAGCATATATACAACGTCCCGACATCAACCTTCGGGCAGTTGCCCACCAGACACAACACCCGTCTGGTCGGAGGATTATCCCTTTTCTATAGAGTATGAGTGAACTTTACACCCTGTTCCTCATACCTCTATAGACTTAACAACCAGTTTTAGCTGACCTCGCGTATAGGCTTTTTGTGAGAAGTCAGCTTATACTGGAAATGTATAGCTTGATATGTCGTCGAGCGTGGTTTATGACACTGGCATTTTATGCTATATAAGTAGTGGGTAAATTGCACAAAAAATAAAACAAGAAAACTTAAAAAAAAAAAAACCGACTTCCAAAACAAACACTAAAAAGTGAAAAATAACTTTAAGTAATTTCGGAAGTCGGTGTCTTTGGTTTTGTATTTTCGTTTTTTGCCACCGAATTCCGAAATTAAAGTTATTTTTCACTTTGTAGTGTTTGTTTTGGAAGTCCGTTGTTTTTTTTTTGTACTTTTTTGTTGTGGTACCTACCCTATACAAACAAATTCGTATACCACTACTTTCTATATAAATAACATTGACAGAAAGTTATTATAACATCATCAATGTACACTAAGTGGAAAAATACGTATTACGTACGTATACGTACTACCGAAGCAAAGTTAATAAAAAAAATATGGAACCACCCCTGCGGTATACCCAATCTATTAAAAAAGAATTTTCGAAATCAATCCACAATTGCCGGAGATGTCGCGTAACAAACATACAAAAAAATACATACAGACTCCTCCTTTTTGAAGTCGGTTTAAATCAAATGAAATATTGTCCATCTACGATTCTAAAGACTTACAAATGATAACCGTGCAGACTCCCACTGATGTGCGTTTGACTGTAGATACTATCAAGTTATCAAATCAGTCTATCAGGAGTCAACAACTTCGGAGCGTTGTTAAACAAGCTTCTTGTAATAGGAGGCACTGCTTGGCCGTAAATTGGAACTTCAGGATTAATAAGTGGTTTAACTAATAGTCATCTCATCTTACAGAAAAAAAACAAAAGCAAAAAATGTATGTACACAAGACAGTAAGACATATTAACACTGGCGGCCATTTTACGGTAGCTGTTTGAAATCACGCGACGATAAGATGGCAGGACAAGAACACCATGGCTTGCATGTATGCAAATATACCATTAGAATGAAATATACTAGTACTTTTGACTTGTCCTGTTGCTGATACAATTAATGTTTTCATGAATGTTTATAAATAGTTCTATGATGTAGATTAGTTGACAATATTTCATAGTAGAAGTGATTGTGGAATGCGAGAATCGAATATTTTAAGAGGATAACTCATGCAAATTGTGATGAAATGTGTGTCGTTTTGTCAAAAGCTTTCATCTAACAGTCGACTGTGATACATGATTGATCAATTTAAGCACCCTTAGATGTAGGGATATAGGTTAACACCTAGTAATATCTAAGTACGGTGCCATTTCGAACCCATGTATTGTGACTAGGGTGATACGGTCCAAAATATTTTAGCGATTCTTTAGGATTATTTGGATTACTACGTAACCAATGAGTTACGCAGTAACCAATAGGTAACGTAGTAATCCAGAAATAGGAACACAATAATTACTTCGTAGTATCTAAAAAGCAGTAAATTTTAAAAAAGTAGTATCAGGGGAATAAATGCATAATTGGTGAAAGCTTTTGTAAAACTTTTTATCTCAGTTCATAACAATAACTTATAGACTTTCAAACTAAGAAAACAAACTTTAACAACACAAAAACAAATATACCAAATAAAATAAACAAACTTAACCAAAGAGGAACGTGCGACTGTTTATAAAAACAAAACAAGTGTACACGCAAACGCATCTACAATATAAATGGACACATTTTTCATAAATAAATTTAAATATCCGTTGGTATGGGTGTAAATCTCAGCGGGCGTACACTGTCGTACAGTAGCGAAGGGAACACGCGAACTAATTAATATGGAGTAACTGTCGATTTATAGGTGTTTGGTATGAAGTTACGCGTTGTTCTAGCTGATGATCCACGAGCGATGAATTTGAAAAGCTTGTTGGAAAGACATGAAAGGCAATGGATTGGATCATAGAACCAGCATTTTTAGAAGTGAGTGTGGCTAGCTAGGCCGATATGATGATCACGAAAGGACCAATAATTCTAATAATTTCATGTGGTAACTGATAGGTTATATACATCCTGAATTTTTCGTGAAAGGGATTTTTATAAGCTGGAAATTATTAACTCAGTTTTATAAATTAAAACTCAAACTCATAATTATTATAATTATCTTTGCATGATGAAATTTTTTGAAGACTATTATTATGAGGTTCTTATATATAGCTGTTTGCGTACATTCTATTCCTGCACCATACTCATTGATAAACAACCAATAGAATTCAACTTTCCCAACATTAAGGTCAGGTGACACGCTCGTCGCAAAATCCGACCGTATATTTCAATAATAAAGTACGAAAAGTCTCCCATTACAGTGTTGTCCACACAAAACCATACACTAAAGCTGTATACACATAGATTTCGTAGATTACCATCGCGCGGTAGTTCTTGTAAGTAACCAAATACTTTTCGACGATGCCACTATGTAGATAGTTACCATATTTAGTGGTACTTTAGTGACAGCCCTTCAAATGGTTGGAAGTTATGTGAGTGAAGATCTTGGTGGTAGAGAGAAGGAAGGTTGATCGTAAATGTCAGTTAGGTATGGGGCCATGATAGCGATGATGAAAGTAGTGGGAAGGAATCATGATATGAAAAGTGGGAAGTCTTCATCTCGGAGGAAAACCTGTGTTTTTGGGTATTGTTGCTTTAACAAATAGCAATGGATTTGTTTGTGCTCATGATCAATGAAGCTACTTTAATTTTGTTAATTTGGAAAGTTCTTATCAAACAACGAACTTGTGTTTAAACTATGGCATTTTTTAAAATAATTTTACACTAATCAAAATACATGAAATAATAATGTAAATCGCATAACCATCTACTATAAAAACCCCCCAACTTATCAAAGTTCTAACTAAAAGCATCTACTTTAATTAAATTATCTTCCTTCTAATAACATTCTTGAAGGGAAAAAAATATATATTCGCTATGAGGGTATCATGTTAAATTGGACGGCCCACGCTCTGGTGTACGTTTCTCAATTTATTGGTCTCCAGGCTCTAAATTTATGTGATCTCTACTTGCCTCGTTAGATTTTTATTTAGATATCACATTGAGGAAAATGCTGTAATATCTTGTAGAAGTATATACTCTTAATGAATTACGTTTAAGTATCATCATTTGATTTTTCAAGCACTTATGCGTCGAGTACCGATGCTTTTGGTGATAGTTTTATTCTTCTTAGCGTATCGATGGAAAAAGTTCAAACATTTTTGGCCCAAATTTCAGCTTCGCGAACTCCGCTCACTAACGCAGTCATAACATCATCAAGTGCACAGATGACGGCATGCGGTTCAGGATGGATATATAAGTCCTAATCGGCCCTTCTCGAGGCCAAACAGTCCACTGACGAAACCAGCCTTGCGTGTAATCTCGATCAACATCGAAAGGTTCTAAATCAAATCAAATCAAATCAAAATATTTTATTTCACATAAACCAATATGGGCACTTATGAAACATCAGAAGCTAGGTTCTAGGTTCTCTCAGGATAAAGCAGAAAATCTTTCTGAATTATCACGCAAGACGCATTGTGATATCTTGTGTTCAAGAGACCTATCGGGATTCCACCCAAAGAAGGCATCACATTCCGGGACTGTCACTTGACGTCAAAATATGTGATAGTTTTATTGTCTATATATGTACTCATTATACTCAAAAAAAAAAAAAAGTTGTGACTTTAATATTGCTCTATGCTTAAATATTTTTTAACCATATCTGTTTGTAATTCTCCAAACACACCATTGACAGCAGCATCTCCAGAGACAACTGGAGAAATGACCAAAATAATCAACATTTCTGACATAAAATAATGTTGGTTAACAAACTTGGTCCTTCGATCTTTCTTTGGTCCTTATCTCACAAGCAAATTTTCGAACCTATCAGTCACTCCATCTTATTTAAAATCAAAAACTAATACACCATAAAGTCATCTTCGTGATTGGCTCAAAGGAGGCTGGCTTACTATCAAAGAGCCAAAATAGGGTACCTGCTTCGGATATTAATAAAAATAAGAGTATACTAATAGATGAAGTTATACAGAGACTCCCAGTCAGCTGCATTTTCTTAAAGGAACCAAGAAAATGATGTCCGATAACATGACAGACTAGGGAGGATACGCAGACTCCGGATGATAACATACTTTATTCAATACTTTGTAATTAGTTTTTATGATTATTTATTTAAGAAAACTACTGTTTTTAAATCTCACCCTATGATGTGTTAGTTCGTTCATTTATTGCTTTCTATTAGTCACAGTTTTTATGATTATTTATTTAACAAAACTACTGTTTTTAAATCTCACCCTATGATGTGTAAGTTCGTTCATATATTGCTTTCTATTAGTCACAGTTTTTATGATTATTTATTTAACAAAACTACTGTTTTTAAATCTCACCCTATGATGTGTAAGTTCGTTCATTTATTGCTTAATAGAAGTCACAGTTTTTATGATTATTGATTTAACAAAACTACTGTTTTTAAATCTCACCCTATGATGTGTAAGTTCGTTCATATATTGCTCTCTATTAGTCACAGCTTCCATCTGACTTTTTTTTCTGTTTTTTAATTATTCGGTAAAAGATATGATGAAAACGTTTTTGCTATGTGATTTTTTTGTTACTTATTAAACATTTTCAGCAGTTTATAATAAAATTAAATAACATTGCAGTACCAAAGTTAATTTCAGACGACCAGTTGTAACCTATATAATACAAAATGTCTTCAACAATTAAAAAAAAAACCATCTCATCCACGTTAGCACTCACCTAGCAAGTTCATAACGGCACCGCCGGATAAAATTGCACGTAGCATAAAGGAAAGCTAGCGGATATAGAAAATCTCTCAATACCACCCGATGGATTCAGCTCAAAGCTGCCGTGTCCACGTTGTAATAACTACGGATGCTAGAACTTTTTGCCGTTTCCAGGGCCTTTCAGATTAATCAGTTTTGATAGTAATTTTTGTTGATGACTTTGGTGAAGTTTAAGATGTGATAAGGTTAGCTTTAATTAAAAACAAGTCACACGTCGGCAGGTACACATATAAAAAAATTGAAAAAAGAATTAACATCGTTTGTAAACCTCCAGAATAAAAGGTTGTTGGTTACAGAATACAGTCACAAGTACCAAATACTCTGCAATGCAGTTTGATTTGATAATCAGGAAAAACCGGCCAAGTTAGAGTTTTGCGCAAGTGCGAGGCCAAGTGCAGCGACACGAAGGGTGCCGTACCACAAGGCACAAAATGCTGGAAAAAAAAAGTTTCTTGTATGGAGACCCCTTTTAATTTTCTTCCTTTTTTTTTGTTTTATTATTTTTTGTTAAATACACACTGTGAAAATTTCAACTGTCTACCTATTACGGTTCATAAGATACAGCCCGCTGACAGACAGACGGACGGCTGGACGAACGGACGGACGGGCGGCCTGACGGATGGGAGGCTGGAAGGACGGGCGGACGGATGGACGGACGGACAGTGGAAACTTAGTAATAGGGTTCCGTTGGCACCTTTTGGGCACGAAACCTTAAAAATTAATTATTCCAAGTAAAATCCACGACAACAAAATAAACCTTTCTTAAAGAAACAAGTACAAATAAAACACGAAATTATACCAAACAATCAATTACAAAGGGAAAACTGTCAAAGCGAAATTCCCGGGAAAGCAGGTAATACACAAAATATAAAACTTTCTGCGAAACTCTCGCCGAACGGGAACAAAACATTGATTAATGACGAAATGCACTCGAAAACAAACTGTCGAACTTCTTCAAATTCGCAATACAAATGCCTTCAGTATAACCCCTCGAAAATAATGGTTTCCTTTATGGGAGCACTTACCCTAACCACCAAGAATCCCGTACACAAAATTCAACCTTGTTTTAAAGTCGTAACATTAAAAATCCCTTGTCAAAAAATGTAGGGTAAAAATGCTAAAAGTCTCCCAAGATTTTCTTTTCGTACTCAGTTTTGTTACTTTTTTTGTTGTCGTAGGCAAACGGAAGTGGCGTGTACGGACGTGTGTTTCCTCCTTTTTTGTTGAGAAATTGTTTCGGTGCCATTAAGCCGTTGACAGATCGCCTACAGTGAATAATGTCATGAATTGTTTGAGGTTATGGGGGCCGAATTTGTGTGACAATGGGATGTTTAGATGTGCATTTAGCGTGTTTAAGGCGGGATTGATGGGTATCGGTGTTTTGTTATGTTTTAGTTCATTTGGGAGTGGAACTGCCATTATTCCGTAGTAGCTACTTGATAGGAATAGTACCTAATGATCTGTTCTAAAAGACAAGTATCTAATGAACCCGTGACCCAAGGGCTGGATTTTACCTTGGCCAGAGGCTAAGCATTTCCATACGACGTGGCAATGCCGCCAGTCTCTTGGGTACATTACCAGTCGACAGCGATGCGGAGGAATTTTTCGACGCCATCTTTTAATTTGTTAATAGTTTTAGTTAGGTTAGGTTATTATATTTTAATTGTAAATATTATTGTAATTTAAATGAAAGCGTAAGCAAACCCTGTTGATTAAGGTGCATTAGTAAAGGCTCCTTCAAAAAGGCGCGAAACGCGACACAAAGGCACCGCTCGTCGCGCGACAGGCGGTGCCTTTGTGTCGCGCCTGTTTGAAGGAGCCTTAGTACATTCATCTGTATTCAGAAGGTTCTTCTATCATCTCAGCACTTTTTTTACAACAAATAATGTTTGAATAACTTAATTAACTTGTTCTTCTATCGACGAAAACTGATGGTATAAAATTAACCATAATTGACGAATGAGATTTAAGTATTCAAACAATTAAATCAAAGCTCTCAATTTGTAAATGGCAATAAAAATTGTCATTTACAGATACGTTTACTGATTCATTTGTTTGCATTTTCATGAAATATTTTTGGACCAGACTATAATTATATATGTATGTAGTGGATTCGCTTGTGCGTGTAACTGTTCCGTTGCAAGCCTGCTTCTAATAAAGATATTAAACAAGTCCTGGACTACCACGCTAGCTGACTGCGTGTGTGATTTTAGATCAAAGACATGCTCACAACTTTCGAACTATAATATTCACGATTTTCTCTACATTTTCCTAAAGGTACTGTTGTAATTGGTTTTATGTTTATATATCTAAAAAAGTTATCATAATTGTAGCTCGTGTAGCTACACAATATTAAAATGGTATTAGGCTCGCCTACGCACCTCCACGTGCTTGCGGGCTGGCGGTTGGGCATAGACTGACCCCCATGCAGCCCGCACCTTGTGACGTATGCGCTCGAGACAAATCATAAGTATATCTATACATATACACTACAATAATAAAAATTATAGTTTTCAATCCTCGTGTGATGAGAGTTTTAAAAAGCAAAAAGTGTAGGTACTGTGTGTACCAAACTTTTTCATTTTGATTTTCCTAGTATCAAGCCAGCCCATATTGTAATTAATAAATACATTAATTTAATCTTCATCGAATCAAACATCGTATGAATATCGTTACCGGCCCGTAAGTTGGCCAAAGATTTTCGTAGTGGAGGAAGTTCGCACATGTAAAAATGTATGAAATTGTGCATGCGCGAACTTCTCCCAATAAAAAGTTAGTTTTCTGGAAATCCCGTTTCAAATAAAAGGACTGTGCCACAGTTTTCCCCGAATTGAACCAATATTACACTTCACCAAAATCTATGCAAGAGATTGCAACGTTAGAAATCTCCCACATAAACATGAAATCAAATCTAATTTATATTAGCAAGTCCAAGTACACTTTATTCAATAAGTACTTATATAGTTAAAGCGCAAAATTAACTGGATCCTGTTTGAAACAGATACCTTCCAGGGCTGCCAATAATTACCAACTGTTTCTCCACGTCAACAAAGATAACTTTTCACTTCACAAATCGTTTTTTAGTCTTTATTTCTTGAGCTTAGAGTTAAAAGGTGATTTGTTGGGGTGTACGTTTAAGTTTGTTTTGCTGTAATGAGGAGCGGTTGTCTCATCCATCAGTCTAGGCCAATTACAAGTGATCACGCGTGGTACCGCTCCTTGGCAACCCTATTTCTCGTCAACATTTTTTGTGACCACCGTAGCGACCGAGTTATTATCTAGACGAATTCGTGAGTAGAAATATAAGTTAATGAGGTGTTGTGCACGACGTTTGAAACGTTGTTGATTCCCTTCTCTGTTTATTTCGTAAGATGTGATCGGAGATGGTATCATAATTCGCGAAGTGAAAGTTTTAATTATTTTATGATAGGCATACAAACAAATTGGGGCTCGTCGCTTAAAGATAAGCCTCACAGGTTGATCAAAGGTAAAGCTACGCCGCGGTCGGTCCTTGGATGGATGACCATCCATTACACATCGAGATTCCTCCTCCCGTGTCTCGGAAAGCAGGTTAAGCCGGTGGTTCCGGCTGTCATTCGTAGATCTTTGACAGTCGTTACGGGTGGTCAGAAGACCAAAAGTCTGACAACCAGTCTTACCAAGGGGATCGTGTTACACAGTAACTGGGTTGTGGAAGACAGATAGGAAGTCGCTCCTTGTGCAATACTGGTATTCAGCTCCATCCAGTTACACTAGAAGCCGATCCCAACATAGTTGAAAAAGGGGTTAGTGGGTCGTCTTAGGGGCGGATTAGTAGGAGTTGTAGTACACGCTTAGGAGCACTATAAGCAGCAAGAAAACAAAAATAAAATGGTGGTCAAAACATTTTTTTAGGATTTTGACAATGAATCGGTAATCTACCAATTTTATTGCAGTATCGGGTGACCTTGACCATAGAAACCATTTAGATTCTGAGACGCATGGCCCTACGACACACGAAGGCATAGTCGACGGAGCCCCGCTCCGCGGCGATCCCACTTCTGAATGATTAAAAACAAATACCACGAAGGGGATGGCGGGGTCTTTGTTCGCTCGCTTCAATCGCTTAGATATGAATATTTATGTGAACAATATTCTTGTTCACACATCTTCATATATTAAGCTTATCGCTATACTTACCTACCTATGTACTCTCTTTTTTAAGTATTAAATATAGTTTTTCCTGACATTCTTCCCAATAGCAAACAGCGTTTTAGAACGAGTAATATCTTTTGTAATTCTTAAAATTCTTTAATTGAAATATGATTGAGTGCTTCTTCTGTAGTGGTCGCAAGCGCTACTGCTGAGCATGCGGTCTTGGTTTCGATTCCCAGATCAGACAGATACTGGGTTTTTTACTGGAATTTCTCAGTAGGTACGGAATCTGGATTTCTGCTCGGTTGATGACAATATATAATATAATAATAATAATAATAATTGTCACTTCGACACTATGTGCTAGCGACCATTTTCCGGGGCCCATTATTGAGTGTGCAAGTCACCCCCTGCCATTTTATCTGTGTATTTTATATAAAACATTGGTCAGGCAGGGGCCATAGTCTTTCCATAGTCCTAGATAACCAGTCCACTTAAGCTACCCAAATCCATAGTCCTATATATTTGTTTCCATATCTTGCAATAATCCTACACCAACCGGGGGTTGTCCTTGGGTGCACTTATATAGTCCGGACAGGGATAATCGTCGGTTGGTGCTTCGTTTCATTAAAAACGTCTAACGGGCCTCTGCGAGTTGGCTTCGGCCCCTCGTATGCCTTCCAAAGGTCCGGGATCCCAGGGTCCCGAGAAATGTGAAGAGATAATAATAATAATATTTATTGAATAAAACATTTACAAAAAGTGTACATTTAGTCAACTGTAGTAATATTTTCCATACAATATTGTAGTGCCTAAAAATAAACTAAAACTAAAATTGTATTCCAGATGCAAATAATGATGATTCGGAATTACGATATAAGGGAGAGACACGCCCGATCTAGGTTAATTCAAACCTGTGTTTCAGGCAATGGCAATGGGCTTGCCCCCTATTACATGGGACTCAAACGTAACAGTCGAAAAGTGGGTGTAACTATAACCTACTCCTCTGCCTAACTCTTCAGAAAACAAGGCGTGATGTTATGATTATGATGATATAATATTTGGCGTACATGAAGTATCAATATTTCAGTAATAAATTGTACCTAAATATCCCTATATTTATCCGGAAAATTAAAAACAGCAACTATCACTTTCAAAGTATCGTTTTTCTCACATAAATATTAATTTAAAAGTGGTGTCGTGAGGTAATTTACACCTCCAAGCTATTGATTTAAAGTGTGGGAATAATACAGACATAGATCATAAGATTACCGTGTAGTGACTAGCGACACAGGGACCAATTGACACCATAAATTACTTAAATGAGCAAGTTCATCGATTATTAAATTATGCATTTGAGTATTCATGTTTCTTGTAACGAAAATGATTTATACTATCATGATTTACACCAAGATTATACCTGACTGAAATAGGTCCAATACTCATAAGGTGGAAGCAACTATTTTAACGGTGAAAGCCCAAAGGTTGGGGCGTTGGATTAGCGAGCGTCAAGTCGTGAGTTCGAATCCCATCAGTTGCACTACTGACGTTTTTTACTTCTGTGGGCCTCGCTGAACGCGCAAAGTAAATGGTACGTGAATTCGAACGATTTTTTTAATTTAAAATACTCATTTCGCACATTATATTGATTTAGTTTGAATACTTTATTCAATGGTGCCGATTCTCTTGTCACAAAAATCTCTAAACTAGACTAAAAATCACTAAAATTTTGTTTAGTCCTGTCAAAAGACGATTTCTCATTCTGAAATAGACTAAAGTGACACAACTTAACTACATTTTAGTTTGACAGCACTAAGATGGTAATGAATAATTAGTTTAGTGAAAATGGCAATTTTGCTATTCTGAATTTGACGTTTTTAACCTAAAATTTTGGTTGCCTTAACTAAATCTGGCTATATTTAATCGCGATTAAAAAGGTGTGGAATAAAATTAGTTGTCATGAACTAAGATTCACCACAACACCTCGACTTCAGGGGCAAAAACAGTACTGTTTTTTTTTTTAATTTTGCTTATATCTCGAAAACGGTGTGTCCTATCGCAAAAATAATGAAAATTTCGACCCCCTTTATGAAACCCTTAAACCCATATAACCCTACACGAAGGTATTTTTTTTTTTTTATATTTTCCGTACAAAAAGTGAAACATTCCATATAAAACACGCCGAGGCTGGCACCCATGCGCGCCTCCGGCTCTAAAAAAAAATCACGTGGTAGGGTAAACAAGTAGGTACCAAGTGGAGTCGCGATTGTCAAATTAAATTTTATTTTCATCAAAATGATTTTTAAATTTAGAGATATTTTATTGCAGAATAGCTCTAAGATTCTCATAGCCAAAAGTAAGGAATTTTAGTGATAGTTTAGTTAGTTTAGTTCGGTGTACAAGAGAATCGGCACCAATATCTTTGATACTAATTTTGGTTGTCGCATTTTTAACCGAAGTGCTACAGCACCCTAATTACGTAACACTCTGGTGCCGATTCTCTAGTCACAAATGCGTCTAAACTAGGCTAAAAATCACCAAAATTTAGTTTATTCCTGATAAATGACGAATTCCGATTCTGAAACAGACTAAAGTGACACAACTTAACAAAATTTTAGTTTGACAGCACTAAAGATGGACTGAGTTATTAATTTTGTGAAAATGCCAATTTTGCTATTCTGCATTTTTGACGTTTTTAAGCTAAAATTTTGTTTGTCTAACTAAATCTGACTATTTTTATTCGCGATTAAAAAGATGTCAATAAAATTAGTTGTAATGAACTAAATTTCACACAAACACCTCGACTTCAGGTGCAAAAACAGCCCCCTTATAAAACACATACACCTCTAAAACTCAACATTGTCATGTAGGTAATCATTTGTCATATTTTCCATACAAAAAGTGAAAAATTCCATATAAAACACGTCAAGGCTGCACCCTTTTTTTTTTTTTGTTGGGATTTCATCAAATGACCTCTCCAGCTCTGGGCGGAGTGGAAGGGTGTATCAGACTCTTATTGACTAAAACCCACCCGTGTTCCTTCAGTTGCCTGTGCGCCAGGGCCACGATAACTCTTTCCAACAATTCGCGACCCCGGCAGGCATCGACCTTCGACCCGGGCCTGCTCCTTACTGGACGGCAAGCTGCCCATTGCTCGCCGTCCGCAAGCCCGCTCCTACGGTGGCCGGGAGTCGGCTATCGACTCCCGACGCTCAGGGTGTCTCATCCTGCGGCGACTAGGGGCGTGAGGGCGCAACGATTGCCTCACCTTCACGCGCTCTGCCTCCTCCTTCGCGAGCATTACTGCTTCGCAGAAGGAGGTGACGGCTTCAAATTCCCTCTCACTCCGTACCATGGCCTGGAGCAGAGCGGACACGAGAGATCGCCGCCGCCGATCGCCGCCACGAGGACACGGCGGTGCTCCGCCCAAGCCGGGCATACCTCCACCGGGCAGACCTCCACCGTATGCTCCACCGTGTCCTCCGGTCGATCCACAAAATGATAACACCCGGGCGTTTCCTCCCGCCCTATCCGAAACAGGAACCTTCCGAAACAGCCATGTCCGGTGAGGACCTGCGTCAGGCGGAAGGTGAGGACGCCGTGGCGCCTCTCAAGTTACTTCTCAAAGAGGGGACTTACCGCCGCAATTGTGCGCGCATCCGGCTCTATAAAAAAACACAGGGTAGGGCAAACAAGTACCACTGGTGTCACGATTGTCAAATTTGAATTTAATTGTGTCAAAATTATTTTTAAATTTAGTTTTTTTTTTTTTTTGCAGAATAGCTTTTAGATTCTCATAGCCAAAAGTAAGGAATTTTAGTGATAGTTTAGTTCGGTGTACAAGAGAATCGGCACCATTATCTACCACAATGTGAATCATTTTGAAGCATATTACTAATCCATTGCTTCAATATGTTCGAAAGATTTGTCTGCTCAACAACGTAAATAACGCAATGAATAATGTTGACCTGTCAAAATGAAAGTCATTCCTACTGTTAGCAATTACCCCGCTGATTAGTTGTATTTTCGATTAATTATTCATCGATAAAATTTACGTTCTTACGTTTACTAATTCGCGCGTTAACTGAACTAAGCATGTAGGTAACCTAGATATATTAATAGGTACTTAATAAGACAACGATCTAAAAAAATATGTTTATTCTCAAGTTGCTATAAAATCACTTCAAGAATTTTAAAAATATTTTCCCAGTAAACAGGTACACATATCGAACAACGTCATTCACATAATAAATTAATTAAGCTCTCTAAAAACCAATAATTGAGGAAGTTCAACATTAATAGAATTTCTCAGTAACTTGAACATAGATGTTCAAAGACTTGTAGATTAGTAGGTAAGTAGGAGAAATTACTGGGAAACTGTTTTAATAATCTTCCCATATCATTATCTACTGAAGTCTTTGGTGCTATTAACGTTTCAAAATAATCGTTTTTATTCCGTAATAATTTGGCTGTAGGTTCTGTGAAATAGGTCGACACTTGGTCGACACCTAATTTGTCTATGTAAATGGATTGAGTGTGCTGTGATTTTGGAATAATAATAAATGCAGTATACTTTTTAAAGAGTAAAATTTTCCAGTTTACGCGGAAGATGTTTCGAGCAATATTAGTTCATAATGTTCCTAAAAGTAATAAACAGATATATTATTAATATTTAATACTGTACCGAGTGTTTATAAACACAGAAACACAATACGAATCTGTAGGTCATACAAATAATATTACATTAAAATAGTTATTTGTTACAAGTAAAAGCTCGCAAAACAGGCGCGACACGACTTTAGTAGAACAATTTTATGAAAACTTCATGGATAATGTTCTACAAGAGTAGCGTAGGCTGTCATGTCGCGCCTGTCTGTGAGAGCCTTAAGAATCTAAATTCGTTGTTTAGGTATACAAATCTAATCCAATAAAACTGATAAGTTACTCGTTTCAATATATCAAATGTAAAATATCAATTTAATGTCTTAAGAAGTGATAAATCACCTGTGTAAAGTGTATTGACTTATCACACGCACTAATCAAAATGTAAACAAGATGTCAGAAAACCTGACTCAGGCTATGGCATCATTCAAATGATCAAGGAATAATCCATCTAGAACCGTTGCAAGAAATAATCTTGAGGAAACCGAAAAAAAAAATGTCTCAACACAACTATTTTGAAAACATGTAGACAGATAAATAGAGGAAATCATTTATTGAACACAAAAGTAGTATTGCACAATTAAATTATAACAAATTAGGTCGGTACATGGATATAAAGAAAATACAAGGTGCTTATACACAAAAAAAACTTACTTTGAAGACATTAAGTGACACTATAACTATGACACACTATAAATCAAATAACAGCGGGCTTAGCATGACGCTGTCTATCTCTTCGAAGAATAGACATGGCTATTCCCATACAAAGTGACATTTCGTTTCTCCATTTTTGACATCGCACCGTAAAAATGCTTCTAAAATCTGTCATTTTGTCTTTCGTTTCTGCCGATCGTTGTCTAGGTCCTTTAGAATGTAGACTATTTCAGAAGACAAGTTGTCTAAGGTAGTGAAGACAATTTGATTTTTTAATCGCCATTCTAAAGACAGTAGAAAACTTTTTACTCGACGGCCACAAAGTATAAAAATGGAATGGAAAAAAGGAATTTTTCACTTTATGTATGGAAAATGTGAAAACTGATTACCTTCATGTTGAGTTTTAGGAGTTTAAGGGCTTCATAAAGGGGGTCGAAATTTTCATTATTTTTGCGATAGGACGCCATTTTCGAGATATTAGGCAAAATAAAAGATAAACGTGAATAAATTACTGAATTTCGTATAAAGTGCAGTTGACTCTTTGTACTTTGCTGACGTCGTACTGTCTTCACGAAACGTCATTTTTGTCTATTCTTCCGTCGACAAGACGGTGCTTGTGCTAAGCCTGCAGGCATAGTTATAAAGTACTGTGTGCATTTCAAGGTTGCACAAAATGGGAGTCCAGCTGACCTGCATTGCACGATTTTTACGAATTGTCAAAACAGCGAGAGATTTCTTTATTAAACAGGGTGTAAAAACACCCATCACTTAGCTAGCTTACAACGTCCTGCATGTTCAATTCAATAATGCTTTAAGGATGCTTTTGGGACTGCCATGGCGTTGTAGTGCTTCAGGAATGTTCGCGGAGGCTCGCACAGATGGTATCCATGCCATCATGCGAAAGAAAGCGGCCTCCTTACTACAGCGCTTGCATGGTAGTGACAAGGGCATCCTAAAAATGATAGCTGCTAGACCGGACTGTCCATTTCAGAGACACTGGGTAGGGACAGTGATTGGTCAAAATAAATAAATAATGCCTGAAAACTAACAATACTAACCTACCTTTTAAGCACCATTGTTACTAACACCAAAATACTAACTAAATTATGGACCATAGTCTGAAATAAAGTTTTATTATTATTATTATAGCATATACATAGAACTCATATACATAGATCTAAATAACGTTGCACTAAAATTATGACTGGAAAACGAAATTTATATTTGGTGTGAAAAGTCGCAGTAATTCGCTACGTAACGCACGCAAATCATTGTACTTCTAGGTGCACGCAACGGTACAGGGGTCGTGGGGGTATTTAAAGTTGCGTTATGATATTAAAAACTTGTTTTCGTCGAATTTTGACCTTCAATATCTCCGTAACCAGAAGGTTCCCAGCAACTAGAAACAATTCTATTTTCTTGTAAATTTTGACGTTCAAAAGTGCCTTTTGAAATAAATGATTTGACTTTGACTTTGACTTTGACCCATGACCGTATCACAATGATGGGACAAGTGACTCTCAGCTTCGTTAAGCGTCTTTTTACACCCGTTATGTAAGTGACTTAGACCATCCGGAATAAATTATCTAAATAATGGTTAAAACCGCATCAAAATCTGTCGCGTAGTTTAGAAGAACAACGCGGTCAGACAGACATACACGAAAAGCGACTTTAATTTATAATTTTATTTATTTAGATTTTGGTTTGGTTTCCGCATAATTTTAGGGGTTGCTTACTAATTAGATAGAGCCCCTTTTTCTACAAAACAACATTAAATATTGCGAATATTTTTGCACACAGACCCCACTGTAATTATATTGCCTACCAAGTACCTTCGTACATTCAAATCAATATTAATTAATTATTACAGCTTTATTGAATTAATTCAATTAATTATCTACAATATGGCGCGGCATGGGCGCACTAAATCATAGGTAATGCATTAAAATTAATACGAATAGCGCAATATATTTTGTTAAGCACTCAAACAGGCATTCAAAATGATAACAATTGTGATAAAAGTCGTGTTGTGATGACTTTTGACGTAAAGGCGCGGTCATGGATGGGCGGAGCGAGCAGCGAATTTGGGACTGTTGGGAGTAAAGACTTTACGGCGTCAAAAACGCTCTCTAGGAAAATACACCAGTTTACTTCCATAAATAAGGTTTCAGTGACGTCTTTCGTCCGTAAATTGCGCACGCTATGTCGCGGCCGCCGGTTTTCTAGGCAACTGTAGCTTTAGTTCTTACCCTACTTTTTTTTTTACTTGATTGTACTTTGTCTTATGTGCCTTGTTAATAATAGTATGTTTGATTTGTTGTATTTTTATCTACAATTTAAGAGGATATTTTTAGAAATAATTTTAAATATGAAGTGTTTAGTCAGCTTTAATTTTTCTGTCCAGAAATAAGGATTTTGATTGTATTGAACTGCTTTCCGTCAAAAGCTGGCAAAGCACAGACGTTTTAAAAGTCGTATTAATCCTTTTCCTCAATGCTTTCCCAAAATATAGTAAAAAGACAATTTCGCATCTATGGAACTTTGCGCTTAAAAATTAAATTGCCTCGCTATCGCTTATCAACAAACCACTACCCGTCGTCAAAACTTAAAACAAACTTAAGTTATGAGGAACGGAGCTTTATGCGTGCACCACACCTGATAAATGTGGTTTCTGATTCCATTATCACTATAGGAATTGATTCCCCATTAAATTTATTATAATTCCAACTCACAGTTCAAAGCTGTATTTTAAATTGAAGATGCAAACGTGAGAATACAACGTGATAAGCTCGATCGGATTTGTAATTCGTGTTTTATGTGTGAACATCTTTTGAGTTATGTCTTTGTCGTTCAGTGACATTTCGTTAGTTACAGGTAAGTGTGTGCTAACGGTACTAGGATGAGAATGAAACGCTTAATTATAGTTTAACTTACATAATTAGATAACTTTTTATATTATTTTACATTTTATATATCATGACATACGCCTGTCAGTACGCTAAACTATCCCCTCATTATTTTTCTAATATTCTTAATTCGTAATAACTTTTAGCTCATAATCTTATTTATGTTAGTATCATACAATTACTCGAAAACGTTGCATGTTAATACCAAGCAGGTTAGGATCTCTACAGTACCTATTTATGTATAGACCAGGGCTGAAGCCTTTGTAAAATGTAAAAAGTAAAAAAAAAAAAAAAAACTTGGTTATTTGAAGTTTTCACATAAATTTTGAGGTTATATGAAAAAAAAGTAAACACAAAAGTTGTAGATCTTTTTACTACCTACAACTTTACCGTTTAACTTTTTTCCATAGAACTTGTACTTTTGCCGGAAATCGAGATAAACCGCTATTTACCCTTAAAAACACACCCTTCCACTTCCCCACCTCAGATCGCCCGTAAATTATTTTTCCTTTCATTTTTGTTATATTCTCTTCTTTTTCCAATGGGTTTCCTACTTCTATAATTTTTTTGGTTTCAAAAATTATCGACTCTAGTCTCATAAGAGTCTCAGAAGAATAAAGAAACTATGGATGGACTGTGTGAAAGATGATATGATTAGAAAGGGGGGTGACTAACAAGATGACGACTAAAGGCGCGACGCGCAGCCCGACACAAAGGCGCCGCCCATCGCGCGGCACGCGGTGCCTTTGTGTCACGCTGTCACGTCGCGCCAGTGTGCACGAGGCTTAATAGAAGCATGGCAGAAAAATAATGTTGCGCCGACCCCAAAAAAAATGGGATCAGAGCGGGGTAGTTGACACACTAACAGTAGGAATAGCTTTAACTTTGACAGTTCAACAACATTCATTGCGTTATTTATGTTGTTGAGCAGACACATTTTTAGAACATATGAAGCAATGGATTAGGAATAGGCTTCAAAATGATTCAGATTGTGAGTTTTACGCAGTTAGGGTGCAGGCCAGGAGAATGATGGTGAAGTAGGTATGGATTTAAAACGAATACAGTGAAGTTTAAAGGTATGGTGGAGAGTTTGATTAATATGTAATCGTGCCGTGTTATACTAAAGAGGTAACACCACCGCAGTCCTGACACCTGTCAGTACGACAATTCTAGAAGCAGATAAAGATCAAATTCGCAAAACGCGTATTCGTTTGTATGAAACTGACAGGTGTCAAGAGCACATTCTCTCGTCGGCCGAACTGTACTAAGAATAACATTACTTTTATCTTTCGCGAAATCAAGGCCTACCTTTACCTACTTAATTGAGATAGGTACCTATTCAGACGTTCATTTAGAATTTATCAGATTTGATCCCGTAAATCTTATCTACTGATAATAGACTAGCCCTACATCTAGCGTTGCTCCCGATTTGCGGATCAGCCTAGAATCCATTTTTCACTCCTCTAGCTCAAAAAGTCCGTCATTGAAGCGTTCCAGAGCGGGGATAAAATAGCATAATTATTTACCTTTATGGAAAAAGTTTTTTTTTTAATTTTTGTTTGTTACCCACCAGCCTAGAAAAACGAAAAAGTTACACTCATAAGTAGAATAATCATGAATAAAGACTCGACTTATTACTGTTTCATAATAAAATAACCTAAAAGCGGCGATCTCTTCGGTAGAACGCGTGGATTGCGTTGCGGCTACAGAAGAAATTTAAAAATGTAAACTTGTATTGGATTATTTTATTTTCTCGCAATCGTAGTGAAGAGTGTAACACATGGCGCTAAAAACCCATTATTACTCGGTTTCTATTTACTCTCTCGCTAAAGCTCGGGAGTAAAACTACCTCGTATATAATGGGTCGTTTAAGCCCCTTGTGTAACAATCTACTCTTCATTAATACAAAGTGGAACGGACTTGTGTAAAGTACAATCAAAACTTTTCTAAGTTTTAAAATAATTAACACGTAAAAAAATGCTTAATAATTAGTTTTCTAGGCTAGATTGTAATTAATTATTAAAAACCTGGTTCTTTTTAATAATATAAGTATACAGAGAATTATCACATCCGTTCTACATGGTAAACGACAGTTGAAGAGTAGCCGTTGTTTGGCCGCCAAAGAATATAAGCTATACATAAATACTCGTAGTGAACTAGGGTGGAAAAATAAATCATCTAATTTCGGAATAAACAAATCAAATTGAAACAAAATGGCTACAGCTTTGAATCTAATGGTTATTGATTACTGTTCTGGAAACACGACTACTATAAAGGTACGGTAATTGAATTACACAAATTGTTGTTAATATTTATATATCACCTACATACCGACTTCAAATAGAAGGTATTTAATATTAAAAACTTTGCCAACCCGCTGTGCATTGAAACAGTTACCAAATTTATCGCCATTTACACATTGTTTTAGGCAATTTTATTCAAAAAACTGACCAGTAGTGGCTTATACAGCTTGTGTGAAGGAAGCTTAGCCTAGATATATACATAATTAGCATTTGAATTAGGTAATGTAGTTCCTATTAGGAGTAATACGTACGGGTGTGGCGGATAAAGTATGGTTCAGATGAGAGGTGTCAATTGTTTTTATTGGAGAGAATCTTGTGCATCCTACGATAAGTTTTTAAAAGTTCATTGTGCTTTTTGTTCTTGAGTTTTCTGTGTTTGTTTTTGATATTAAGTAAGTTGGAAACGCCAATGAGGTGGTGTGTTTTCAACTACCAACTCTAGGATTATAAAATTTTCAGAACCAAAACGTTTTCAGTGTCCATACATTATTATTTATGTTTTAGATTAAACCCATTTTTGCCTTCCTCCTCATACATAAGTGTAAGTATGAAGGCAGCCATAGTGAGCAAAAATTTTCTTTGTAAGTTAATTTCAAAAATAAATTCTTCCAAAAACACATTAAACATCATTATTTCCTTACTGACACAACTTCGCTGTTACTGCCGCCCATTTAATTAATTCTATTACCTCCCAGAACACTGTAACACAGAAACGTGTTGTTTATTGCTATGTTGGTACGCCAATAAAGAAATGTTCCTTCACATATCTGCACAAATCTGTGCTTGTGCGTATTCTCGACGTTCTGCACTAAGCTTTAAAGATATCACTTTCTTACGTAGGGAAATAATTAGTCACCAGTGTATGTGCAGCTCGCAAGCGTATGTTTGCGTAAATAGAATTAATAGGTACCTACTGATTATGTAGTGTAAAATATTTTAGTAATGAATATGTCTTGTGTTGTGAAAATAATTATAATTATTATTAGTTTGTAGTATATTGTAATTATGGTTTTGGATATGTGTTCCTGTTTTTGGTGTTAATTTTTGGAGTTGAGTGAACGCGTGTGGGTGTGCTTTTCTTGAAAATAAGTATCTCTCTCTTCCTTTCATCATTCCGAAATAGTAATAGTAGTTTCTCATTCAATTCCATCACCGCTGGCATCTTTAGCTATCGTCCTTTATTAATGCTAGTTTTTAAGTTTGTATGTTTTCATCAGTGCATTTAATTTATATCACCCTGTGGTCTTTGTTGAAAGTATATATGTATATCCTTAATTTCGTTCACTGATAGACAACACATAGCGGTGACTGCATGGGCCAAAGGCACGCAAGAGGTCCTTATATAGCGAGAGTGAGCACTTTGGAAGGATTTTTGAAGATTCAAGCCCTAAAGGGGTTGAAAATTTGTATGGAATTTCGTCATTATGACTGATATGAAACCACATCGGGCACACGGCTTGCTTTATTAGAAATGGGTGTTCAATCGAATAAGTAAACCATAATCCTAAATCCAAATGAGCCAAATTCAGAACATTTTCATTTCAGAGATTCATTTTTATTATACTGCTAGTCTTGCTAGCCTTCACGGCTTCCCATTCTTAACTTGATTGTTACTTAGTGGTTCCATTTTTCACGTCGACCATGAGTAAAACCTAGCAACTTTGTGCGCCAAATGGTCTATGCGGCGCAATTCGAATTCCAAACAATGATTTAAATTCAGCGCGCCGATTGGTCGGCGGCGAGTGACGCGGGACAAAATACGCTGTAATTGGTGATTGACATGTGAGCGTTTCCTGATTGGTTGCGTACACTGTGAATGTCGTTGTGTTTGAAATGTGATAGAATTGTTGGAAATTCGTTTGTTTTCTTTTTCTTATGCTTGTAAATATACTTAGATGGCGTTGTTTTGAGAATACAATTTTAAGGTATTCATTCTGTGTGGTTAAATAAAAGTTTAGTGGACTTCTACCATTAGATATTCATGATAATATAAACTAATGGCATAACGTAACCTGTATATTTTCGAAGCAGGTTATATTTTTGGCATGATCATAAAATAAATCGGATTACTCAAGAATTCTAGATTTTTATATTAAACTTTTTTACTACGCTTAAATTGTTCAGCTTCCAATTTTCATTCTTAGCAGACTTCAAAAAAGGAGGAGGTTCTATTTTTTTCTGTATGAAAAGAAAGAAAGAAAGAAAGATAAATAGGTTTGTTATGGATGGTGGTGGGTGTTTTGTGGTTTTGGTGCATACCAAACCAAAAAAAAAAAAAACAATATATTCATCGATATTTTTTATCAATGTGGACTGATTTAGAATTATTTTTTTTCATTTGGTAGGGAAAGCTCGCGCGATGTTTGAGAATTTGTATTTTATTCAGTTTGCTTTGGTAGTTTTTGAGTCAACTTCAATAATACGTATTTATATTTGCACACCTATTAAGGTAAGATATGGTCTAAAGGACTTTTGTTAATTTATGTATCACCTCATATACCTACCCATATTCAAGCAAATAAATGATTTGATTTAATCCACTTTGTGTACGTTGATGATGTTGTATGCAATTGTACATACATAGCAAGTACTGGTATATGAATTCGTGTGGGGGTAGGTACGACGGCAAAAAAGTAAAAAAACAAAAAAAACATTTCAGTTAAAAAAAAAAAAAAACTGGCTTCCAAAAAAGCCACTGTTAAGAGATAAGCCATGGGATATATTTTTATTGAGGATAAAATATACTTACAAGGCTAAAAAAAAACACTACAAAGTGAAAAATAACTTTAATTTCGGAAGTCGGTGCCAAAACCGAAAATACAAACCGAAGACACCAACTTCCGAAATGAAAATTATTTTCCTTTATAACTTTTTTTTTATTCTCCATAAAAAGATAAGTATCCTATACCATAACTAAACAATAAAACTATACAAAACCCCTGTCAGCTCTACAATTTCTATAGCCTAGGCTAGGCTCTACTAAAGAGGTTGTATCATTATATTCAGCCTGTGAAGGCATCCAGCCTATGTAGGGTGAAATAATAGTGCGCCGTACTCTACCAAAACAGAACGAGCTAATCAGACTCTACCACTGATGGATGGCTGTTTCAACGTGTGTAGAGATTTAGGAGTTAAGAGGTATTAAGTTGTGTTTGAAATTAAAATGCCTTGGATGTATCAGCCATTTGGTAGGTAATAAGTTTGATTAAAACCGAATTTATTGATGTGTTTTTAAGGCCATAAATAAAAAAATGCCCCGATCTTTTGGTTAAGAGCGCGTACAACGGTACACTAGCGCCACTCCTTCAAAAAAATATTATCTCGTGACTGAGAAGGAATTATGAGTAACGGCTTGTAAGTAAATGTGTCTAGAATTTTCTAATACCTTTTATAAAGTTTCATAATGAGACACGAAGCAACAAAATTTTATCTAAATAAAAGCGCCCACATTCCTCTAAGTCGTATTTTGTTGCTGCGTATCTCAATATAAAAGTTTATAAAAGGTATTAGAAAATTCTAGACACACTTACCAAGGGTTCTTACAAGCCGTTATTCATAATTCCTTCAATCACGAGATAATATTTTTTTAAATGAGTGGCGTTAGTGTACCGTTGTACACCCTCTTAAGGAGCACACCTAAGGAGGCATTCTTGAGGCCGTTTTATCATGTGCTTGATTCAGAAAACGCTACTTCTGAACACGACGCATATTGTTAGGAGGTTCCTCTATCTGGAACTCGGACCTATGGCAGTAATTTTTAATTTTACTCAAATTACTTATGTTTATTTCAAGGCGTTGTTGGTTTGTTTTTGTTTGGACTTCGTAGGTAAAATAATAAACTCCTTTTTGGCATCTCTTTGTGCTTTTCTGGTTGATTGCCCCATACATTGATATTGGCCCCATACACATTAAACGGTTTTGTACGAGCATAACCCATTTGCTTATAATAAAACATTAGTTCTCCGTATCAATAAATTATGGACCGACAACCAAAAACAAACAAATTCACAGCTAAAGGTTAGCAATAAATAATGACAATTGAACAATAAAACAACAATATAATAAAACATACATTGTGTAACGAATAAATAAATCAAAGGCGCCATTTGTCAAGGCAGACTTGACACATTTATAAATTACGTTGTGAGTTTGTGAGGAGCTAAGATTTCAAACATTTACAATCGAATTAAATCGACGTCGCACATGGCAAAAGACGAGTCATCTATCATGGGATTTTACTTACAAACCTCGTTCAAAAACTAACCTTAAAATAACCCCAAATAAGGTATAAATCCCAACACGGATCTCACCACCCTTCGTTAACAAAATGCATTATTAAACAGCGATTCCGTGACCCCATTCGAAAAGCATTAGATAGCGCATTATGTGTAATTTGCTTGTTTTAATTCAGTTTTGATTATAACAAAGTGTGCTAGTTAATTATTCAATAAAGTCTTCACGGAAGCTCGCTTATTAGGCCCTTGGAGGATAAAGAGGGAACTGAGAGACTGGGAGTAGAAAACTGGTGATATAGGAATCAAAAAACCTTTTTAGTCGGTAAGAAAAAACGAAAATACAAAACTACAGACAACGATTTCCAAAATTAAAGATATTTTTCACTTTGTTGTGTTTTTTTGGAAGTCTGTTGTTTTTTTTTGTACAAAAGATTTTCCTCCTTTTTAAAGTCGGTTAAAAAGAGAAGTTACTGACTGCGATTTACTTTGAAAATATTTAGAAATGGCGAGGGATAAGCTTATCTAGATTTTTTATGGAAAGATCCATAACATCAAAGCAGGTCAATTACCCTCAATTATGGACGTTTTTTTTGCTTATAAGATCCAAATTAAATGCAAATTCTATAATCTATTCCTATCATTTAACGATAGCGGGAATTAAGAAAACATATTAATTAAGAATCCATTTTATTCGTTTAGATTTATGATTAAACTTATTATGAAATCCAAATTATCACACAAATTACCTATAAAGATAAGATCTTATCAATATTTTTACGGATTGCTAAAAAGTTAATAATTATTTTATCTACATCTAGACAGTCACATATAGGCATCTATAATAAAATAATATTATAAAGTGGTAAAATTTGTGAATTTGTATATAATTATGGGGTAATCTTCGGAACCTATCCCCACTCTAATTGCGTAACACAATCACAATCTCAATCATTTTGAAGGATATTGCTAATCCAGAAAAAAATGTCCGCTCAACAAAGTAAATAACGCAATGAGTGCTGGTGAACTGTCAAAATGAAAGCCATTCCTACTGTTAGTGTGTGACGCACTTACCCCACTGATTCCGAAAAATCTTTCACTAATGGGAAACTAGAGTATTGCAGAGTATCATAGGATATTTTTATGTTAAAGCAAGAAATTTCACGCGGAAGAAGCCGCGGGCAGCAGCTAGTAATAAATAAAGGTGACTAGACATAAAATAAAATAAAAAACTGCACCAGTAGCATTCTCGTTGTGGTTATTAGTGAAACGACTGGCGATTAGCGTAATCACCGCATACAGAATAACGATGGACGCATCTGATAAACCAAATAGGTACGGTGAGAGAAATATATTTTTATTATAGCTTGAATGCGGAATTTTTATGCGGATTGTAGAGGAAAATGAATTAGGTTTATTGTTATAAGTAATATGATTTGATGAAATAGGCAACTGACAATGCTTGTGTATGTGGAATCATCAAGTAAAGGCTCCCGCAAACAGGCGCGACGCGAAAGCCCGACACAAAGGCGCCGCCCGTCGCGCGGCACGCGGTGCCTTTGTGTCACGCTGTCGCGTCGCGCCAGTGTGCACGAGCCTTAATGCATGACATTATTGCACTGAAGAAGCGGGAAATCATTATGGTTTTTTCTTATTTTTTTTTTCTTAAATAAGTGTTCGTTCGGCCAGCCCTACGATATTCAATTTTATTTCTACAACCGCTATCGCATTCGCTAATGTTTCCATCATCCGAATCGAAAACTAGCGATAACGCTTGTCAAAAAGTGCCATTTGGCTACGCATCTCTATGGAAGTTATCGTTCGACGCTGTCGATTCGTTTCATAGAATCCAATGATGTTAACATTTTCTAGCTAATTTCTATTCGTTGACCTATGATCACGTGACATTTGGATAGCTTATGTCAAACTCATATATTTTTTGGCTTTTCTATTATCTAATGCTAATGTTACTTTGCCTAGGCCAACACAACCAATGCCAATGGTTACAACTAGATACTGGCCAGGAAATCTAAAAGAATACACGCAATAAAACATAGAAGTTTAGACAACAGAAGAAGAAAAAAAACAAGCTATCATGTATCCATTCAACTAAATACCATCACATCAATCCATTACCTCAACCCTCAAATACATCGTCATGTTGTATTTGTCAAAACAAACGCCACTACAACCCCGCGGGAGGGTTTAACCCTTCGTTGCGATATCAATTAATCGGCTCAATTTATGAATTATTACTTCGAAACAAGCCCAGTTTGATACACGGAATATTAAATGAGGTGGGTGCATAATGTATTTTGTCAAGTTCAATGGAATTTTCATTGATTTGAGTTTTTTTTTTGTCCATGTGCACTTTACAGCTCTTTGTTAAGTGCTTCAACGATCGTTGGGGATTAAATATATGATTTAACAGTTGTTTTACGTCCCACATGTGACATAAAAATTGAAAAATAAAAGCTAGTAGATGAAGAAAACATTATTTTCACATTTTCTTTCAAACGTCTGTTTAATTGATGCCACGATCGGTATAGCTTTGGTGTTTTGTGAGGAAAAAGTATTACTTTATAGAAAAAAAGTCTGGCTATTTAATTCTTAATTAGATAGCCAGTTTTTTTATTATGAACAACAGATTACGCTGGGACATGATACCACAAATAGTTCATGAAAATGATAATATCACTGAAATTGCAATCATGACGTTATCTACAAGAAATATTTTACGACCTAAAAAAAGAGAAATCTATGAAGACTTAAACACCGGGAGCTATAAAGATTTGCATACAAATAGTTGATGGAAATAAATCATGCAGGACAGTAATCTGCGGCCATTTTGATGTACAGCAGCGCCATCTGTGTCAACTGAATGAGTTATTATACTGCTATTTTAGGGTTGGCTCTTGTTTTGTTTTGTGGGTTGTAAAATGGCTGAGCGTTTCGGGTTATTGTTTTAGGTTAATTTTAGAGGATTGTGTGTTTAGTGAAATATTGTTCGTAAGTTAGGTTTAATAAAATTTAATTGTTTATTTTGTAAATAGGATATTGGAATCACATTTACACGATAAAAAAAAACTGTAGATGAGTCGACCTTTCGTATCTAACCCCTGAGAAGAACTGGCGAAAAAAGCTCAGGAGTCAACTCAATTTAATAGACATGCAATATTTTGAATCAGATTGGTAAGTTCTGAGGTATATTATTTAAAAGTAATAGGTATTGTGCTGTCTCTAATAAATATAATGACTGACAAAATACCTAGTATCTATTTCTGTATTATAAAATTAATTTGCCAGTTTTCACGTGAATTAAAATAGCCGGTAGGTCAATGAAAATAAGCAAAGTCATTCATAAAATTTCTTATAAATATCTTATGCATTCCTTATTTATTGCGTCAAGAAATTCGAAAATATGGAACTATAAAGCAACTGCGTAACACACTATCAATCACAATCTGAATCATTTTGAAGCCTATTGCTAATCCATTGCTTAATATGTTCGAAAAAATTGTCTGCTCAACAACGTAAATAACGCAATGAATGTTGTTGAACCATCAAAACGAAAGCCGCTCCTACTGTTAGTATGTTACGCAATTACGCCACAGGTTTATAATACCAGCCTATTATTTTTTCACTGCAGGGCAAAGACCTCTTCTCATACAGAGAAGGCATGAGCATTGATCACCTGCACGCTTGCTCAAGACAGGTTGGCGATTTCATACTTATATTAACTATAAGTCCAGGTTTCCTCACAATTTTTTCCTTCATTGACGTCACTAGGCAGGTTTCCAACAGCCAAAAAAAACATCCCAAAATTATTTTACCAAATAAATAAAAAAAAACTACCGAATCCCTCTGAAATAATTTCTCTCTCTTCTTTTTCTCAGAGCTAATTAATTAATATTTTTTGTATGCACGTGTTTCTGTGCCAAATAAACCTATTTTTTTTTCTTTCTTTTTCTCTTCGCTGCCAGCCCTACTAACTCAAAACGTAATATGATTTATAGGGCAACCCCTTAGAAGATTAACCCTTTATCCGGGGTCAAACGACATAGGCACGCGAGGTCGTGTAGCCCGACACTTATGATTTTGTTATTTATTGTCTTTCGTCCCGCAGTCCCGCTGTCCCGCTGCCACGCGATATTTCAATCTTTGGCAGTATGTTGTTGCGACTAATTGGTAAATTATGAAGGGATGTCTTAATAAGGAAAGGATTTAGTTAAGGATTTCTGTTTGCATCACATTTTTGTTCTACTTACTGAACTTAATAAATTATGTTCGATAGTTTTATAAACATACATACATACATAAACTTACGCTTTGTACTCATGGGGGTAGGCAGAATCTAGGGAACGCCACCAGAAGCGGGGCGAGCACGGTCACTATGACAAGGCTTGAGTCACATATTTTCTCACAGTTTGGGCGATAAAACCGTCCGTACCTAAACCGTATGTCTTGTCACAAACGTCTTGAGTACGCCCATGCTCGCCCCGATGCGCGCTGGTACGATCCTTACTTACACATTTTTCTTCGCTTAAGTTCTTACATAAAAAAAGAAAGAAACATCTGAACATCTGATCATACACTATCGCCAGTTGCGAATACTATGCACTTGACCTTTCTGAAGAACATCACCAATAAGGTTACTGTACGTCAGTTCCAGGGCGACCTATGTTGACGTTTCTACTCATCTCTGCCATGTTAATACCTTTTGTTTTATAAAACTTGTTTTAAAGTCAAATAACAATTTTATTATTTTACTTTGAAAGTGTATGTATCATTGTGACGATGTGAAATGACCATTGAATAACGACAACTACCTAAGAGCTTTTAGCTATTTATTTCAGATTAATTCAATAAAAGTGACCGGTTATTTTCTCGGCTTCTTTTGTAACTAAAGTCTTGCAATAAAAATTAAAAAAACTATAGAATATTTCCTAGTAAAGTCGTCAAATTGCTTTGTCACTGGCAGTTAGAGGCAAATGATGCAAAATGATGGGTTGAACAAATGACAGTGATATCCCGCTGCTCCTGCACATTATGACGTAGTCTAGGTGCCTAATTTATGCCTTAAATCCATATTATCCGTACTTAGAACGTCAACCTAATAATAACCCATAAACGTCTCTTACTAAACACAGACCTTCATAGTTTTACGCATTATGAATTACATCACAGCCCAGTGTTCCATTCTACCGCAAGATATAATTAGAAAAACACCATATAATAAGGAGTTTCATGAGCCAGAAGTTAAAACAAAACGATACCGCATCCTCTGTCGATGCCCCAGGGATAAGGCTTGAAGATGTACTCTTTTAATAACCGTTTCCACTCACCAGCCAACACAAATAGCTAAAAAGATTAGACGCATTGTACGGTTCGCAAAATAGTTCTGCATTTTTTTTTTTTACAAGAATATCCATTTTTTTACGTAAATTTCACTTTTCGTTTGCATAGGTAAAGCCAGAGAATTTAATAAATAAATATTGTTGAGCAACTTGACTATTAACTTAAATTGTCCGTTTAATAATAACACAACACTGTCATTTTTTTATGGTTTTATAAAACGGTTTTATCACGACAAATTGACGTAACAACACGACGTTGACCTATATATACGTATGTATACAGTCTGGGAAATTAATTATTAAATAATTAATTTCCCAGACTGTATATTGTCCTATTGTCCTATAAAATTCTTTGAGTAATTTCGGGTTGTTTCAGAGGGTTAGAAAAAAGAAAGTAAAATCAGTAATTTTAGAACATAATCTATTCCCATTAAGACATAAAATTGGTTATGAATTTTATACAGCCATTGAACAGAACTTTGGCCGCAAAACCTTAACATTCAAATTGTATTATTTCAAGTTAAAGGGGTCTCTTTAAGATTACTATAATAATAATCTCTTCTCGTATACTTAGCAATAAATTTTACCCACAGAGGGAATATTTTACGGGAACTAATTGTGGCAATAACCGAAGTTTGTGTTTAAAAGGGTCTGGCTGAAACAATTTGCGAAGCGAGCAGTTATTCTCAAGAAAATCTTGAGCTTCTCAAAATTTTCGAGAAAGTTTTTCGGTATTAAGACGAAAACTATAGTAATTTTGTTTGAGACCGTTTATTACATGACATTAAATTTGTAATAGGTTTCTGAGTTTGTTTAAGAGCAGTTTACTCATAGTGAAGTAACAGATAATATAATAATAATATACTGATAATAATAGGCTGGCATTACCCACATCACATGTGAAATATTTTCACCTTCAATATTTTTCTGCGGACGCTACGTCATAATGTTGCTATACGGTTGCGCTAGCACATCTCAGGTAGCCTGATTTACTGCTGTCTTAATGAAACCTGTTATATAACTGGAATTATTTATTATTTTGTCCTAGGAACGAGTCTAGGCAGCAGCTTCTGTCTTAGATAATAATTAACTTTCTATGA